>CM030009.1:16210419-17410419 GCA_017639485.1 Pluvialis apricaria
AGCCTTGGCCTGAGATGGATCCAACCACTGCTTTTTTTAATATCACACTAAACCCATCACAATCTAGCTTCTCTTTTTACCTAAGGTTCTGTTTTGAAGTACTTTGCTGAATTGTATTGGTTTCTTTAACAGCAAACAAGATTGTAAAGATGTCTAGTGTAGCCTCACAATTGACAGCTTTCTGTTATTCTTTGCTATTGGAAAAGAGGGTAATAGTAATTATGGTTTCTCCATTTAGGCTTGCTGAACAGTTGCAATTCTTAGCTGTAGACACAAAAAATATGTATTGCAAGGTCAGTTTTTGCGACTTAGCTAAACTAAAAAAAGTGAACTGAGATAAGAAACCATAAGTACCAATGAATTTCAGCAGAAGGGTAGTCTTCCCTGAGCCACAGAAGAGGACTGGGAGCTGAGCAGTGCTGTGTAGCCAGGCTTCGAAGAGGAAGTAAAGCTTTCCTCTGCTTTGAACAGAGTAGGCAGAGCATGCATCCCTTAGTAACTTCCTCGCTTTTAATTCCTGGCTATATCACAAAATGTATATCTAAGATTTGATAACAATTTGATTGTAAGATGTTTTTTGTTTTATTAAGTATTAAATAGCCTGGAACTTCTGTATTCAAGAGTCTGTCAGATCTTCTTGCTGTGATTGAGATCGGTGGAGGTACCTAAACTTACCTGTAAAGAGGGAGAGGAATTTGGTGGTAGTGTTCTGACTTTGGAACTTGCTTCATTGTGTAGTGCTCAAAAGTCTGAGTTTCTCAGCTTCTGGACGTGCCACAAAACTGCTGTTTATTCGTTTTCAGTGCATCTATCCTGCATATTAGTCTGTAAAGTAATGCTCAAGCTTGAGAAAACAGAATTCAAATTGCAGAGCAAGCTTTCACTTGCTGTTTCCTAACTTCTAAGTTCCTCAGGCTTTTCAAGTCAATGCCATAGATTTATATAAGCAATTTGGTAAATAGTTTCACTCCTCTTGAGAGGAGGTTTAAGTGCGCTTGCTTTACTTGGCATTATAATGAAATAGGAGATGAATTAGGTCAAGGTGACCTGCTCTCTGGACCAGAGCAGGCTTATGTTGTCTTGGGGCATGGCTAGAAATAATATTATGCGGCTTACTAAGAAAATATGCCACGCAGCACCTTTGGAATCAAAATCTAGCCTTTAAACTAGAACAGTACTTCTAAAGTGCTCTGTGATCTTGGACATGTAAAAAAATCCCTGGATTTCTAATTGGAGTTTCAACATTGGAGATTTCAACTGAAAAACCCTACCTCTTTAAGCCCACTAAAGAGTGATTTATAACAAAAATAGCTAAGAAATAGTGGTGCTTTCTCCTTTTAACTGATGTCATTTGTCTTCATGAAAACCATGCTACACAGTCATTTTGAAGCTGATGACCAAAGCTTTGTGGTTAGGGTAACATATCTGAGCGAGGACAGTTTTTCCAATGATTATATATATGACATGTATGTTTTGGGGTTTGTCCCACATTTATTGAATGGGTAAAATTATAAAATATTATTAAATTTCTAGTAAAGTTGCAGCCTTTTTTCAAATCAACACCTTCACGGCTTAGTTGGAGGGCTGTGGTAATCTTTAGTACACTTGTGGTATTTTAATGTATTTTAGACATATTTATTTATAATGAACATGAAAGATTTTGATAAAGTAAAACATTGGGCTTGACCCAATGTTCATTGAAGTTTGCAGGTATAATTAACGTTATTACTATTATTGTCAGTATGCAACACCCAGGAGTTGCTACTGTAGCTGCTTTTTCTTTAACTGGTTGAAATTCTTTTGGTATCTTCAAACAATGATTGGAGATTATCTCTACCTTTCAAATTCAGCTGAAAGAAACATAATACTGGGGCCTTAAATATTACTTTCATACAGCTATTAGTGTAAATGAATTTAAGTTCATACACATGTAGAATTGAAATCTACTCCTGATTCCTTCCAAACAAATCGCAAATACAACACAAACATATTAGTCAGCTTGGTTGACCTGAATAGTCATTTTTCATTACATGAAAATGATATTCGAAAAAGTCTGCTTACTGTGAATTCAGGAGTCCATGAACATACTGAAGGATCGCTGCTGACTTGGCTATAACTTTTTGACAGTTGTGGTATGTTATCACTAACGGTTACTGACAGAAAAGTCAGTTACTAACATCTTGTAATAATGCAGGGCTATAAGGGACACTATGCTGCTTTCGTCTATTCAGTTCTGAGCAGCTAGCTCACATCAGCATGAAGGACTCGGACTTTGAAGCGTATGATACACTTAGATTATTCAGTAGTAGTAGTGTGTTTATTACAAACCACTTCTGGGATTCTTAGACTGGTCAGGCAGGTAAACCTTTCATGCAGATGGGAAAAGGTCCCTTTTGGATCCTATGCTTAGATTGCTGTTAAAATTCAGGTTCTTTAAATCATGGAATGTCTGTAGTTGTTAAACGCTTCCTAATTACTTTATGTTGAATCTTGCCAAACTATTTTCATTATGCTCCTCATTGTAGGCTTCATCTTTACTGACTTAGCTTCCAAAAAGTATCCGCTTCAGTGGATGATACTTGTTTTCAAGGTTTATAACTTTGTCAAAGGGTTATAATGAAAGCCTTAGGAGCCTTAATATTAGTGCCACATCTACTCTGCCTAAAACCTACAAATGTCTAAATATAACAGACTAAGATTTGAATGCTGATGCTAAAGTGCTTGCACTACACTTTGTTTGCTGTTTCTTATTTTGTCAGAAAAGCAGATGTAAAATATATTTGATAGCTAAGATAATGTTGAAGCTGGAACTTCATCAACCATCCTTTCTGACAGCAACTTTTGCTATAAAGGTGCTGATTTTGCATTTTGAAAACTTTGTGGATTTGCTTTCCTTGGCTTCATCTAAACTATTTTCTTTGAGTTAAAATTGCTTGTGCTAAATTATACAATAAATCTAAATAGGTAGGGGGTAAAGGATTACAAAGTAGAAATTCAAAGAAGATTTTAGTAGAGAGTCTTTTCTACACAGTTGCTCGGGAATGCAAGATAACTGAGAAGGCAGAATAAAAGAATAAACTGCAGCTTCATAAAGGTAACGTTCTCAGATTTCAAATAACCTGGTTTAGATTTTGACATATTTTTCACTATAGAAACAAGACCAAACCAAAACAGTTTCCTACCGTTCCCACAAACACGCTCCTTCATCTTTCCTTAGTTTCTCTTAGATTTCAAACTTATTTTACTCATTCTCTAGGCCTGCTTTCAAAAAATTGACTTTTGGATTTCTTCCAGTAGGGAATTCTTTCATCCTGTGTGTGTTTTTAGATGTCCTGCTTTTTTCCTTTTTTTAGACAAATTTTGGTTTTAACTGCTTCCAAGAATAAAGTGTAATTAACATGCAAATCCTAACATGTTGTTCCACCTGTTTTTTATAGTTCTAAAATTCTATTGGTTGTTGGAACACCACCACTGGCCTTCAGGTACTTCAAACTGAGTAGCCATGACCTTTTCTCCACACTAAAATAACCCCAAATATGTGTTACTATATTAAAAATACTAAATGTATTCTATATATGACTTCATTGAAAATATAGAAAAAAAAATTCTAAGGAACCATGCCTTCCTGAATTGGTGTGATGCTGAAAAGTTGGTCTAAAATGATTTTTAATATTGTGTGCAAGGTGTTAACTGATTTCAGTAGTCACAAGTAACGTGAAAGAAAATGGCACTGCAGGAACAAGACTTGTACAAAGAGTGCTAAGAGAACGTACCCCAGATTGAATACCTCTATTGTTATTTTTGGCCTTTGGCTTGCCTACTTGGTGCTCAGAAAGCGATGCCCAACTAGATTCACTGTAAAAGTTGTTTTCAAGTTTGGTATTAAATAAAATCCCAGCCCTGCAAACTTGCCACATATATGGCATTATTTCTAGCATAAAATATTTACCGGTTGACATCAAAAAGTCCAAAGTAAAATTTTAAATTGCTATGTGTTATTCTAAAAAAGCTAATACTTTAACTAGCTCAATTAATATTAAAACAAAAAAAAATAAAACATGCAAAAACACCCCACCCACAAACAATAAACGAGCAGCAAGTATAGACATAGTTATGTTGGGAATAAAAATATTTTATGTACCTCATCACATGAATGAGTTATCTAGTACCTTCCACTAAGCTACTGGCTTTCATACTAGGAACTGGCCTAACATGTAACTTTAAAATGTGTTCTTAATAAAGATACATAGACAAAAGTTTTCTGTTAAGCAGGTCCTACTGTATAGTACTCAAACTGATACTTACACACAGATTGACTTAAGCTTTGTCTCCCATGTGCCCAAATTGGCCTCTGGATTGTTTTTCTATGCAGAAGATATGTCTGGATACCATTTGAAGATTTTTGTATGCATATCTGAGAATGTATCATGTATGTTATGTACAAACTGGTCCTGAAATACATGAGGTTTGAATCTGACACCGCTGACCAAGCTGTGTATCTGTACAGTAAATCAATGCTCAATTGCATTGATTTCATTGTATATTCATAGGTTGTGTCGGTTCAGTGGGCTCAGTGCTTCCAAGTTCAAGGCAAAACCAATCTTTGATTCTACCCAAAACTACCAAATGTTTCGGTTATTAAACCATCAAGATCACAATCTCCCAAACTATGCCACGTATAATAAAGCTGTAGATGTATCACTACAGAGATTATGGTGACAGCAGTAGTGTTGTGTCTGTTTTGGGAGCTGCCAAAGGTAATTCCGTTGCTTTCTCTCCATGCCACGTGGAATATCTGTAACCTCATTTTCAGTTCAGAACATTGGAATAGGACTGAAGTAGGGAATGTGGGATTAAGCACTAGATGGACATAAAGTAAGGAGGAGAGAGATACAGTGAATAGAGAGCAGGCAGCTGAAGAGTGAGTTTGGAGCATGTAGTAGAAGGGTGGAAGGGTTCAAATTCAGGAGGCTATAATGGGGTTGTAAGCGATGTATACTTGTAGTTGAGCTTGAAAGAGGTAAGATTTGCACTAGTGGATGGGAAGAGCAGGTGGATGGATTTGGGTTTTTTGTTTGGGGTTTGGTGTTTTTTTTGTTTGGTTGGGGTTTTTTTGAGGACTTTGGTCTGGGAAGACTGAAGGATCTCCCCAGGAAAACTGTTCTGCCATCATCTCCTCTGGCAGTAATACCACCAGAAAATGAGGCCTGAGCAAATTATATTTGTGAATCTGAAATCTATATCTCAGTAGAGTTCAGTCCTGTTTCTTCTGTCTGTAGCTAAGGCTTTTCTTTATATGTGATTGTAAATACATTTTAAAATAAAATTCTGTTCATTTATTTAAACATCTTAAAAATAACAGTAGTTTTCAATCAGTATTGTAAAGAATTTTCTTTAATCCTGTAATGTCTAATACTTTTATCACTTTCATATGTAAAACAGCCAATGTTTTTCTCATTCCCGAAACTTTTTACCTTAGTTTACTTCAATCTATCACCACTTAAATAATTTATGAATGATTAAGACCTATCTTGCTCTAGTTTCCTCTATAAATGAAAACACTATGTTGTTTCATAGCATGAATGTCTTATGGAGTCTCTTCAGTATATCTCATTTTGGATATGGTACAACCAATGAGACAGTTTTGTGATAACATCTTCTCTGAAATAAGATCATCTTGGCTGTCCTGGGTCGGTTCTGTGGGGGTTATTAGTTTTTTTTTCAGGGTTTTTTTTAGATCTAATAATCCATTTAATAGGACAGACTTGCTGAAAAGCAGGATTCCTAAACATTTCAAGACTCAAATTTCCAAGCATGAGGAATGTAGCATTTTTAAATAATGTTTTTGCTGTTTTATTGACGCTGTCAAGAGCGTACCGCTTATATTTAACTATGTTGTAAACAATCTGCTAAATGCTGTTTTAATGAAATCTGAATACATGCAATTTAAGTGTTTACTTCCTCGTGTTAGCTGTGCTGGGGACAGTTATACAGAAACCTGTTGCAAAATGAAATAGCTGTTTCTATGAAGAAGTTAGCATTGGTTTCAGGGAAGTCTACATTTTCCTGTGATCCATGCTGACAAATATTTGAAAGTCAAGTGAAATGGAATACTGAAGTGTTTGACTTTGTTTCTTCAGCAGGGTAACAAGACCTCATGGTAAAAAACATTTACACGATGTTGGCAGAATTGCAGAGTCTGCAGTAAGTCTTTTGTCTGAGATTAGAAATAAGTCTAAAGCGGTGCTAATTCTACAGGTAATAGTTTGTGTGCTATTACCAGAGTCACTTTACTGGCTTAGTAAAGGCACGTGGGACAGATTGTAAACTCTTCAGTACAGAGGTTGTCTTATGTTTTTATAGAACCCTGCTATGACTTTGGCCTTTTGGCATTACCAGAAGGTAACAATGATGATGACAAAAACTCTATTGGAGATTGGGGATTTTATTTCTGGAAACAGAGAATTAGATCTAGTCTAAAAATAACAGTATTCCACTAAAACTTTGCATAAATACTTAATACAGGAATTTAAACTTTGAAGGTACAAACTCCTTTATGGCTTGGAGATTTGTATTGCTTTCTCTGTTTTCCACACTGGTGAAGAGAGGCACAGGAAATAGACATATGCATCATTGTAAGAATTGGTGAGAGGATTAAGATAGGATTAAGACACCTTTCAGCTCTATCCAAGTCCCGTAAAACTGCATGTGCATTTTCAAGTATAGAACTTGAATAATCTTTTTCTAAATACTATTTCCCCATAACCTTGGAGATGAAACTTTGAGCAAGGAAGAGGAGAACTCCTCTGTGAAAGGGGAGAATGCTTTTGTAAGAGGAAGAGCAGTGTGTTTTGTAGTGATCGTTTTGGATGTCCAAATTATCTTCATTTCAATGTCTTTATTAAAGTTGAACGAAATATAGTTTGAGTTTCAGGAATGATGAAATGGAGGAAAACAGTCAGAAGGGAATCAAATCCCCACTGAAAAAAAAAGTCAGCCTAATTTAATTAGATTAGTGTAGCCTTTAATTACATCTCTGTTTCTCACCCTATTACATGTTGTAAATAATCTGTGATGCTTTGAGGGTTTGAGATTTTTCTAAAGCTGCCATAAAACAGCTCTCTTGCTGTGTCTTAAAGGGTTTTTGATCAATGGGTGTCATCACTAACTGAACATTGGAAAAATCGATGTCAAAAGTAATACCATAATTTATTGTAAAGTTGACTAGATAACTAAGTTGCTTAGCTAACTAAAGGTAACTAAGGGTCGTGAGTAAAATCTATGCCAAATTTTACGTTTAGTCTAGCTATGACATACATTGTTCCATGATTGCTGGTAGAGTTTGAAGTGATCAGCATTACATGGTGTTATTAAAATGTATATGTGCAGGTTTTATTAAACAATTTGAATCTAAAACAAGTCAGGACTCAAAGTTATCATGTTTATGGAAGGCTCACAGCTTAATGGCTGTTTTAAAAGTTAGTTACTATGTGCATAATTTTTATTAGTTTAAAACCAAAATTTTGTTACTTGTATTTGGTTGTGTGGGAAGTGAAGTCCTGACCCAGTGAAGCGCTGCAACCTAGAATGCTTGTGCAGACCCAAAGACCAAACTGAAGTTTGGTCATCGCTGCTTAGAATACAAAGATTTTACATAAATTCTATACTTGACCTTCTCCAGATCTTAAAAGGACAAAGCCTGAGTCTAAACAACGTGTCATGTTGGTAAGATCAAGATATACCTCAATAGGCGATTGGTTTTAGTGAAATAAGTGATGTGGCTCTCATCACATCTTTGACTTCCCAATCCATTTTACCAGCTGTTTAGCAGTGGGTAAATTGAGGACAGCCTCGATAGCAAATGTACTAGCTGGGGCTAAATTTGTGTATCTGGAACTGTGTCAGGACATAGTGACTCTTCTACCAGTGAATGTTCATGTATCTTTCTTTTTCTAATTACTGTAACTTGAATGTCACTGTTGTCTTTAGTTACATTCTGTATGTATGTATTGAAACAATTTATTGTGGATCCCTCCAGAGTAGCTCTTGATGCAAACTAGTGGATTTTTGTTTGATGGAAGAAAGGGGGTTTGGAAAGAGGACTAGAACTGCCTAAAGCTGAACAGACATGGAGCTTTTTCAAGAACTGCAGAAAGTTCTGACTGGAACAGGACATTTTAAGAAGCTTTGGTTCTGACTGAAAAGGCTAAAATGTTGAAATAATTTAAAAACTTTGAGTAAAATACCTCAAAACAGTATAGAATTCCCTATTCTTGTTGGCTAAAGCTATTCATTAATGCTATAGGTTCAATGCAACTCCTTCTCTCAAGAAAATTTTTTTCTTTTATAGTAATATTTAAAGATCAGTGAAGATGCATGTTTTTGAATAAAAAGAAAGATAAGTGTTATTTTCTGTAACTTTCTAACTTTTCCTGATTTTTTTTTTTTTTTTTAATCAACTTGTGGGTTTTTAAGTTTGGTACTTTTTTGGATTTTTATAGTTAATGACTGCCTTCCACTCTGAAAACAGTCTGTACTCCTGAAGAAAACTCATGCTTGAATTCTAATGCAAATTTGGTATCATCAGCTGTCTACAGCTGTTCTAATTCTGACATTCTCCATCTGCCTCCAAAATCACAATTTCTGCATCTGCACTGCCTTGCCTGGTATGCTATTTCTTTGTTTGCTATTAATCATTAATCTTGCTTCTTTTTTCCATGCAATCTTTAGCTCACTGATTTTGTTTCTCACTTTTTTCCTGTTATCTTTCCACCCTCAGATATTTATTTTGCATATGAAAAATACGTAGTCTCTGGGAAGGTGTGATACCTAAATCACAGTATTTAGTATCTGTTGAAAGCTGACTCCTGGAAAATATCTGGCAAACGTTTTCCTAGACATTTGTGGGCTCAGGGTCCTCTCCTGAATGACTCAGGAGAGCAGAATTGCAGGATAGCAGATTAATAAATCTTGTGTTGCTAAGACAAGCAGAGAAGCTGATGTGTTAATGTGTAAGGAACCATTTCAATGTTTTTTGCCAGCACTGTGATGATGATGTCTCTGTAAAGATACTTGTTCAACTAGTGACTTCATTGCTGAAGGTCAAGGGGATTTTGTTCACGTAATATCAACATAATTTTGAGAAAGGAGTTGCTGGCACAGAATGCAAAGAAAAACTTTACAATTTGTAGTGAGAAGACAGGCACTAAATTGTGTGTATTTTGGAGGTGGAAAATGCGTACTTCATCTGGAGAAGCTACGTGAAGTAAATGTAGAAGTGGGGAAGATACATTTCTCAATTCATCCATCTCTCCTTTTTGAAAAGATCGTATTTTTGGCATTACGCCTCTTCTGCATTTTGTATGCATGGAATGATAACATGCTTTGAAATACTACTTTGCGAAATAACATTCTGGGTTTTATTAGTTATTACATGACAATTTATAACATTTTTTAATTCATAAACATGTTTAAAAGCAAGTGGCAACTGGGGGGGGATGCTCTTAAAGTAAGTTTTTCTTGATTGTATGAGCATTATCTTGAAAAAAGGACAACCCCCAGGAAAGTATAGGAGAAAATAAGAAATGCTAGTGGGGAAAATATTTCATTTTACAGTCATAATGACTTGTTCTGTGAGCTGGGAAAGGCCTGTGTCGATCCTTCATTTATCAAAGTACCTATTTATATTTGATCTATGCTTTCTGATAGTCTTTTAGGTACAGATGAATGTAAGTCATCCCTCTATACAACAGTGCACCTATTGGGCATTCTGTGGAGGCTCAGGAAGATCAGAAACTGCGGATCCAGATTTTTATGCTTTTGTGCAGTATTACACCATACTTACAAGAATCAGTCGTATTCCCACGTTTAAAGTCTCTGCATCCATGTGGAACAATAAATAAGACATGGATCCACTTGGGTTTATAACAATAGGTTAAAAAAATCTACCTACTAGAGGTTTGGTATAATTAAATTAACTTAAGGTTAATATGTAAAAGCATCTATTTAAAATACAACATAGGGAGGAGCAATCTATACTGATGAGAAAAAGAAATAGTCAAAATATTATGCTTTGACAACTTAGACTTTATTAACCATAAGCGCGTAAGGGCTTGCTTAAGTTGTGAGATTTAACACTTAGCTCAAAGACTGTGAGGTATTTTAAATTTATATTAACCTCAGTGACCTGCCCAGCCAGATTGTCTTTAATCCTTCACTCCTAGCACTATGAAAACGCCTGCTGCCTCTTGAATTCATTGATGGTATTTACAGCTATAGCCTTAAACTCTAACACGTTCTGTAAATTCTCTGCTTGTAGACAGAGCTATGTGCAAATATCTTTATTTGTGCCATTAGTTTTATAGTTTGTTTTATGAATTAAGTTTTATACCTTGGCCTTCAAAGAGTCTTCTTACTATTACAGTTAATTTTGCTTACTTACACCCCCAAAACCTTCATAACTTCAACTTTTTCTACAAGGCTGTTCCTGTTTACCAATAATTTCCATTTATTTAATGTCCTCTACTAGCATTGTCCAAACCTGGAATTGTACTTTTTCCCTTTATCAGACCTTTGCAATCATCATAACATTGAGTGTGTCAAAAGTGAAAGGGAATAATAGAATTCATGTCCTAATGCTCTTGGGAATGATAAATTCCAGCCCCTCAGTCTTTGCCACTTGTCCAGGTTTACCTGGGCCCCGACTCGAACGAATACATAAATAGCAGATTTCTGTGTGTAATACAGTGAATGCTTACAGAAATCCACTTATTTATAAACAATATATATTTCAAGCTGAGAGGAACTGAGAGAGGGCCTGAATCAAAACTTTGAATACTAACCACAAAATATTCTGTTGGTAGTGGAGCATGGATTTTTGCATGTTAAAGTCCTATTGTAATTGATGTTTATCATGTTTTAATTTTCTTGATTTCTGTTTCATTTCAGTGAAATACAGAGATGCTAATTTAGAAGAACCATTAGGCTTCTGTTTAAAACTCTGGAGTTCTACTGTTGTAGACTTACTCTAGGCTTTGCTAGCTTGTAGTCAAAGCCAATCAAGGAGTTCAAGTATCTAAACAAAACTATGCAAGAGTTTAAGAGGGGAAAAGTGATTTTTGATATTTTTTTTGTAGCAAAATCAGGTCACGCGTGTAGTCTCATAGATTTCATTCATTCTCTCACTGTCATCAACTTATTCATCAAAACATCTAAGTGGTCTGACCTGGATTTCCAGTGTTCAGCACGAAGCTGAGGGGATGCTGGATGTGAAGTACTCACTACATCTCTTGCGCTCCCTTTGGCAATGGCAAACTAGTCTGTGGACTGATTCTTTGTACTCGTATTTACAAGTCAGCAGTTGTTATGGGGGTGTGGTACTTTGTTTCAGATTTTTGCTTACTTCAGTCTCCATAGCTCTTAAACAATGAGCAGCAACCCTTACCTGTATTCTGTTTGAAAGTATGTGTGCAGTATGTCTGCTCGTTTGGCTAGCAGGAAAATGAATGGCACATATGACACACTGCAACCCTGTTACCATCCTCCTGTTGTCAGACTGCAGTCTTCTGCTGAGAGGTTGTCTGTGCCATGCTCCTGTTAGAGCACAGGCATTCTTGTCTTGACAGAAACAGCTTTTTTCTCAATTTTTCAGCTGGGAATGGTGTTCTGGGAGTGGTTTCCCAGAAATAGTGGTTTTTGTTAACCAGGCAGGCTGTTCTTTTGACCCTTGTTCTGGTAGTTCTGCTGCTGCTTTGTCACATGCATGTTTTAAATTGTATTTCATTCGTGACAGTCTTAGTCCTGTTACAAATCTATTAAAAATGTGATAGTTACCTAAATACTACTGAAGTCCAAACTTGCAATCCTGAAATCTGCAAGTCAGCTGGCTTCCATTCATGAGATGTTGGAAGTTGACTTCAATTCTGTAAAGTTGTGTTTTCCTGAGTGCTTACACAAGTTTTGATGCTTAGATCTTAATTCTGACATGGTTGAAGAGCTTGTTAAGTATTTTACATGTATGTTTGACTGAAATTAAGAAACTTGGCATGCCTTCACCCTCCTGCTCTGAAAGGTGTGATTCCAGATAGGCTTTGCAGTAAAAGCTGGCTTCTCTCAAATTAGTGATAGGTGCTTCTTATAAAGCATGGGCAGAAACGGTGATGCTGTGTTCAGAATTTGGGAGACAGGGTTTCGTTCTTCAGGAGAAAAAAAACTTCTGCTTTCTCAGGTGAGTATAATCAGCACCAGCCTATTCTCTGCCTGTCTGTCCTGCTGAAGCCATGGTGCTGTATGGAATTCAGATCTGTTAGGCTAATATGGTGCTAGAACAAGCACGACTAATGGCCAAGACCATGAAGACAGAGAAACTTGCTTTCAGGACTGGTTCTGTCTTTTGCCTGGTGACTTTCATGTAAGTATTAAGCTTTAAAGCTCACTCATCTGTGTTATTTCTCTCCTGGCTAA
This sequence comes from Pluvialis apricaria, assembly GCA_017639485.1. Taxonomy (NCBI): domain Eukaryota; kingdom Metazoa; phylum Chordata; class Aves; order Charadriiformes; family Charadriidae; genus Pluvialis; species Pluvialis apricaria. Next base: position 16,222,882 of record CM030009.1, read on the forward strand.
CTGTAAGTAGTTGCATACAAAATGTTCTGACCTGGTTCTGACCTGAGGTGACCGCCTTGTTAACATCCTGGGAGAGTTTTCCTTTCAAGATGCCTACTATAACACACACTTTTTTGGGGATGGCACGTTTTCTTCATCTATGAAATAAAAAAGAAATAATACTGTGTATGTGAAATGCTTCTTGTTAGCTAAAATTATTAGTCGTCTTGTGATTTTTCTGCTTTTACTATAAGGAACGACTGTTAGAGAGCAAAGGAAAAGCTCTCTTCACAAGCAGGCCCCATTTACCAAAATAATTCCACATGCTGCAGTGCAATATTAATATTCAAGACAGAATAACCTGAATGGAAATAAAATTATCTCCACATGTTTAGTTGACATAAATATATAACTATACTTTGCTCCTGCCCACAATATGTAGCTGTGATTGCAAATCCTCTTGAAATTGCTTGGTATTAGTGATGGAAAAGTACTAGCTGTCATTCTTCTGGTTTACATGTTTTTGTTAGACATAGTATGAAGATGTCATATTTATTTCTGTGCAATATCATTTTTATTCATGTCAACACTACAAGGTTGTTTTGCCTTGCATTCCTCTTGTTGCAAGAGTTTTGGACCACATTTGAACAGCTAATATACTATCTGATATAGTCAGAATTTGTCAAGTTCTGTCTCAGTCTTGGATGAAGAAATAAGAAGGATCTTTAAAATTTGCATATAACCTCTATATTCGCTCAATTAGAAATCAGTTGTGTAAAATGCTGAGCATCTCTGATCTGACTGATTTAAGTGGGTGTGCAAATGGAGCTTTGTAAATTTTCTACCACCAGGCTGAATACTCAAATAAGGTTAAGTACAGAAGTTTTTTTCCTTGGGGTTTTATTTTTACAATCATTAAGTAGCTAAATTTTAAACACATTTTTGAAATAAAATCATAATTTATTTTATTCCAAGTAAAGACCTTTGCATGTATATTTTTTTAATGCTAATTTCTTTTTCCCAGACCAACACTATGCTAAATTTGCAAATAGTTTCAGCTGGCCTGAGATCACTTCGGATGAACGCATCAACATCTTCAGTCATGTTAAATGAATGCCTTAGCTTCCTTTATTCTTGAATTATTTTTGTTTGTGCTGCTGTGAACTAGAACAATAATATTAATATTGCATGCCCACATTTGCCTCTGGTTATTTGTGCTTTTTTTACTATTGAAGAGTAAGCATGCCAAGCAAAACCACTGGATTTCTGCCAAATAAATGGCCTGAAGAAGAATTACAAAGCCAATAATAAATGGAGCCTCAAATTAAATGCAAGGAAAGTGACATGGGCCTTGTAAATCCAAATAGTGGGACAGTGTAAGAAATGTCCATCATCTCAGAATTATACAGACAGTACTATGGAGTGTGGTGGTGACAACAACAGACAGGAACACTCATAAACCCACTGCACATTTCAGTGGGAATGTTCCCAAATAATAGGTGAACATAAAAGGTAGTATCTTAAAATTTTATCTAACTTTACGTATTGAAACCATATGGTCTATATTTGCCTCAAGTTCCAATTTTGTAATGGTCCCTGCTAATATGTTTTTTCAGTTCTCCTTTGTTGACTGTAGGTAATGTAGGTTCATTGAAAGTTTGAAATAGCTGCAGTTTGTGCTTTAGTCCTGTTAAGAAAAAGCATTCAGAGTCTGTAATTTATAATCCTCAAAAAAAACTAACCCAAAGGTAAAATAAACTTTCGAAGCTTGTGTGTTCTGCTCCTATTTGCCCACTAATTCTCGAACCAAGGAGGGAGGATCAGCTATGATATTCATAAATGATCACTATTTCAACATTTTTAATTCTTGTAGTCGGAAGCGTAGTACTCTTGTATGTCACACTGAGATTGCATCCATTTAAATGGATGGATTTTTTTTTTTTTAATGATGTTGTGTTTTACTTAATGTGAGCAAAAACATCAGCCTTCTGAACTGGTATTTATAGAGAACAGGATTGTTTTTCTTGAATGAGCAATGTGTTTCTAGCATCTTATCCCTTGCCTGTTGAAAGGTGTTAAAGGGTGAAAGACTGCTATGGGAGAAGAATAAAATATGTTTGTGGATGATAGAGTCCATATATTGAAGTAATGACATCGATTTCTGTCTGAATCTTGAACTGAAGAGGTTTTCAGCTGATTCCCCCCACACCTTATACTGATTTTCTCTTTCTGACCCTGTTGAATAAATATTACAGAAATTTTTCAGACTGTAAAGAAGGATTATTTCTCTTTGAGTCTTTTTGCTTGTTTTTTGTGGATTTTTTTTTAAGCTGTGAAAGGTTTCTTTCAGGCTTCTACTGTTAAATATTGAATACTCAAATGCATACAAAGCAAATCTGAGGGTTCACCTGACTTCCCAGGATCAAAGCAACCTTTTTTCAAATATTAAATTATACTACATCCCTGCAGATGTCACAAAAACAACTAACGGTTAGAATTATAGCAGATTCCTGTGGACTTCATGTCAAAATTTTAGTCTGAGTGTTTAAAAATACTGCCTATTTATATTAATATTTTCAAATGGACAAAACAGCACAGGCATGTATTCTTCCAAACATATCATACTGTTTCCTACATATACTCCTGCTATTTATGTAGAAAATGCTTAAAAGCCTTTCCTGGTAACTTACTTTGTGATTCCTGTACTGTAATGTTGTTCTTTTTATTTTTTACTTAGCATCTTAGGAAGACTAGCTGTGTTATATTCTTTCCTTCAAAGCAAGACAAAAATCTGTCAGTACTTTCTCTATGAATATTTTATAATAGCTATTTGCTTCCTGGGGTGTATTTGCATGGCACAGCTCTTTACCCACATGATCTGTGGATTTGTGAAGTTATAGATGGAAGTGGTATCAAGGTACGTAACTACAGCTGGTTTTCTGTGAGGTAATTTGTTGTCATTATGCTGGGATCATGTGAACCAAAAGACCTGAGAATTCAAAAGCTGGCATGCAGAAAAACTGGTGGTCTTACAGTCTGTGCCTCTGTCCACCTGTGGAAGGGAGTCCCAGATTAGTTGTTGAGACACCTGCTGGAAATACTGGTGGAGCCAATTGATCACATCCTGTTACATCTGCTCATTTTTGAGCTATATCTGTCTCTTCTCACTCCCCAATTTTCTGACACTTAACTATAGCTGTGGTAGTCTAAAGGCTTGGCAAGAAGATTGTCCCGCCTACAAACCTATCTTGCCTTGTATTTCTGTATTGGTTCCTTACTGCTTTGTGTGGTATTGTATTTTTCTCATGGTTATTTGTACTTACCTGTTCATTTTCTTCTGCTGCTGAAACACTTTCCATTGAAATATTTTGATTTGAAATATTTTAAAGCTGGGATGGCATTGAGATATCACTAAAATTATACCAGAGGTAATTCACGCAGTGGTTCTTATGGTCAGGTGCCTCTAATGTCACGCAGCTTAGTGAGGGTGAGGAATGAAGTAACTCATGGGTGATATGTCTGAAAATTGTATTTTTTAAGAAAAAACTTGGACTAGAACTACCTGAAATACAGTTTTCTTGAGGCATTTCATGAAGACGCCAGTTAAAATATCACCTAACTTGAAATATGGTAACTTTGTTCTGCATAGCAAAAAAGCAATTTTTTGTTTACATCACACCAACTTGAAGTACACGTTGTGTGCTTTTAAACACATTTTTTATTTCTTTTAAAACCTAGCAAAATGTATGAATTACATCATTTTACAAGGAAACATCACTATTTAGGGGAGAGTAGTTTGTTGTAGAGATGGCATACAAATTAGCTGATTTTTTTAAACAGTTTTCTGTATGGAACTAAAAACTAGTCTTTTGTAGGGAGGCCCATTTACAAAGAAGAGTGTTTGAGAGAAAATAGTGATTTTTTTCAATGGTGTATGTCAAGTGTGAAGCCTTCAGAACACAGTGGGAACAGGACTTCTGTCTTCTCTATTCCATTTTTGTTATCAGTATGTTGGATTTCACACTGAAGATGAAAGAAAAGAAAATAAAAATAGAAATTTTAATTTCAAATGAAATTACAAGACTTTTCAAAAAACATAAGCATAGGTGTGTGCTCATTGGTGACTTTTTTCACTGAAATGAAACTTGTAAGTCATTGTCCTTCAGTAAGAGCAGGATTCCTTAACTAAGTAATCCCAGTAATCTTTTTTTTTAGGTGAGAATTACTTTTTCTGTGGGCTTCCTGATTTGAGGGAGCATGAGCACTATTAATAAAGTAGCTTTCATTTCTTTTATTACTCTATGCATTTTACCTCTGATAATTATTTCACACAGCCTTAAAGTCCCTGTGAAAAAAAAATACAAATAATCTGTTTAAAGAAGTAGAAAAAGGAATGAAGATCTATTTGAACTATCCCTCCTTCCCTAGAGCTAGGTAAATTCATATAGTAAAATCTTGGTGTTTTCAAATATTCTTTCCAATCTGTGCAGTGCTTTTTTCTAAAAGTAACTTTAGAGATGACAGTAAAATCTACTTTCTGATTGCTTAGTTATTCATGGTAAAACACCAGAAAATGCAGAAGTGTTTAAGTTCATACTCTACAGATGTTACTAATCCTTTGAAAAGCTTTCTAAGCATAATATTTTATTGATTTATACAGGATTTCATAATCCTAAGACACAGAGTTTAATATCCTTTTTTGTTTTCAGTTTATTGTCAGCACTCGACATAGTGGACAGAGCAGATAGATTAGAAAGGTGGCACAGGACTGAATTGTAAAAATGAATGCACAGAGCTATGTGGGCCTCGTGCATTGTAAAAGATGGGTACATTAATTATGACTTTGCTGATTAAGTAATTTGGCATCTAGATCAGATGTCACTCCAGGATAGTTTTATTTTAAATGTTCAGAGATGTTGGTATTTGTGCATTGTCCATAGTTAGAGTGAACTCTCAGGCTGTTTTAAGCAGCTTTTAAATGGAGTTGTAGTATGGAGAGTATCGAGCTTTGTCAGCAACGTTTACTTGACGGGGATAACTAGTATACTACACTTTAGTATTTCCAAGGAAAGCATTTTGACCTTACCATGGTAAAACGATGAAGGGAAAAACCATTTGTTAAATGGAAGGAAATTAGCGTATATTCTACTTCATTGGATTTGGTGTATCTAATGACAAGAAGTTCAGTAGCATTATAGTGGAATATAACTGAAGATCTAGACTGAAGCTTTTTAATAACATTTGTATCTGTAGCTAATGAAGAATAAATGTAATACTAAAATGCAAATAGTAATTCTAATTAAAATTAGATTTGACACAAATCTCTTTTTTTTTTAAGAGAGAGTGAAACTCTCTCTTACAAGGTAACTCATGATTTAAGTTAACATAAGAAGCGAGGGGCCTCTGTGATAGTATTCTGCTTTTTAACATTCTTGGAATGAAAGTCACATGTAGCATGAAGAGTTTTCTCAGTTGGAGGGGAGAAAGAAAAAGCTTTCAGCAGGCAGTGAAATAATAAATAATATCTGAATTCTTTCCTGTTCAAACTTCTTGGTTTTGGCAATAACCTGTTCTAAAGGTGGCCTAGTTATGATTTCACTGTATGTCTATTTAGAAGAGGGAAAGATGTCGCTTTATCTAATCAATGAGAGGGTTGTTTTTCTTTCAGCGAAAGCAGATGGAAATCTCATAATATGCTTTAAAGATGTTGCTCGTCATTGATCATGAGTTTGTGTGAAGAGTACATCTGCAAACATGTCCTGAAAGATTAACAGATGTTAAAGAATTCAAGTTCTTACAGGTAGAGGATAAAGCATGGCAGTTCTTTTTCCTGAGTGACATTTTTGTCAATAACACCTTCATCTGCTGACCATATAGCTCTCCTTAAATATGTATGCAAATTATAATGGTAGCTAATTATGTAAGATTGATGTTATATTCGCATAGGCAGAGCTCATTCATATTTCTTAGAATACATTATAGTTGCCTTACAGATAAGAGTATCTGCTGTTATATATCCATCCAATGCTGCAAACTTGATACACAAATGTGTAGTAGGGATTCTGCCCTTAAATGTCCTGTATGTTGAACATAACATCTAAAATTTGGCACATAAACTCTTCCTAGATCACTAATAACTTTCATTAAAAGAAAGTTTATTGAGGATGGAAAGGTAGACCTTTGAGGTTGAAGAACTGCCAAATTTACCATCGTTTCCTTCGTAAATCCAATCTCTGCAGTGGAGGAAGAGTCTTAAATGTGTATGTATATGTGACAGTCATAAAAGACTGTTTCATGTGTTGGATGGCAAAAGAAAACTCAATTTAGAAACTGTAAATGTGTAATTTCCCAACTCTGAGGTATTTATTTGGTAAACTAAACAAAATCTTTTGATGTAATACTTTTGTTTGTTGTCTTAAATGTAACATGCTTAATGCTTTTTTTCTTGGAAAAAAGCGAGGAAAAGCACATTCAGTGCAAGTATACAATCCATTCCACTCCACAACCTACTGTAATTATGCATTATTAGTCGGTCATTCCCTGCTCTTGGTTCAAAGACTTATAGCTGACAGCAGTAGAAGGCTGTTATCAGTGGTACAGGAGAAGTTGCTACTGTAAAGTACCAAAAGGATATGTTAAGTATATTTGGCCTCCGCGGACTATTCCTTTTCCTTCCGTTTTTGTCTGAATTCTTTTACTATTCTCCTGGTTTGGGAGAGCTCCTGTTCCATATAATACCTACAGGAGGAAGCAGGCAGAATTTGAGGCTTTGTGAGGAAGAATATGGCATGGGGAAGCACTTCAGCACTGTTTGCTTTACTTTGTGGTATTGGCTTTTCCTTCCAGAATTCTTGCTACAAAAGTAGTAACTTACAGACATTGCTGTTGATCTTTTAGCTGTGGCATGGAATCAGGCCTGCAGAATGTTGGTTCACTTACAAGTTTAGCAATCTGCCAAATTTGAAATATATGTATATATATGTACAACTGGATAGATATGGGCCAAAGACAAAGGAATTGCCCACTTCCAGGGTTTTCTCTGATGAAGCTTATTGCAAGACCAAGCTCTGAGAAAAATGTCAGAGCTTATAAAAAAAGTACAAAAATCTAAAAATAGACCGGAGTAAAAGTGTTTGTCAGCTTTAACAGCAGGGTTTTTAAGAGTTCCATATATATGTACAACATAAATATAAACATGACCCTACTGTCTGGGGGTTGGACTAAATGATCTCTAGAGATCCTTTCCATCCCTGACCATTCTGTGATTTTAAATGTTTTATTTAAAATTCTTAAATTTAATATTTTCATTTTTTAAAAGAATCAGTTTTAGGTGCTTAGACTATGTATTAACTGCCATAGAAATTACAAGGAACACATTTGCAGTAGTCCAAATGCCCAATAAATGTACAATTGAATCTGATACACATTTGATAGAAACACTAGACCTGACTTTTCTTATGACTCTTCATATTCAGATCATGGTCATAGATACAGTTTTATAAAAGCACTGCTATTTCTGTACAAATACTACTGAAATAAATAATATTCAATATATATGATTATTAAGAATTTCTGATTTTATTTAAATAAGATGCTTTATGTGGAAGTCTGGAATGCACATTCTGTATAGAAAATCTTGAAGTTTGTACTGATAATGTGCAGTATGACCTAATGCAGTGGCTGCTTTGCTAAGGGAGTGAATCTCTTCAAAAAGATTATCTTATGCTGCAGCAAGAATTGAGGCTTTGATGCAGTTTATTTGTTGGTGCTAGTTCTGCAAGCTTCTATATACCAAAGACTATCTAGAAAAATATTGGTTCTGGTTATGAAACACCTGATCATATCTGTATTTGTTTTTAATATGCAGTGGATAGAGATGTATCATTGCAAATGGATGAAAAAGAGAGATGTCAAGACTAGGTAGATATTTCCTAAAAATAAGTCATTTGTCATTGAAAATAAGTCATAAGTCATTCCACTGTGTTGGTTTATTGGGAGTGGAACTACTCCAACTATATTTGTTAATTGCTTTTTTTTATTTTCTTTTTCTGCCCATCTATTGTAATTGATTGTGGTTGCTTTCTCAACACAGATGAAAAACAGTAGCAGCAGAACTGTATTCTTGCTCTGTATGATAATTACTTTTTTTAATTCCACAGATGTATTTAATGTAGTGAAAAAGTGAGTGCACAAATCCAGACTTTGCTACAGATTTGAAAGTACCTTGTCCCATTTTAGTTCCGTGCATAGCGCTTTCTCCCAGAGGAGTGCAATGCTATTGAATGAAAGGTTTCTATATGCTTACAATTTAAATGTGAAAGAGGTTACTGGATATGGTTTGTCACACGTGGAAGGGGGGGGGGGGGAACCCAAACAAAAAAAACGGTCCAACAAAACAACCCCAAACCCTACAAGTTTTCTCAAGGAAGCAGTCTACCCATTTGGTCTTTGGGATGTGGATCTCAGCAGAACCCGGGGTACATTAGCGTTGAGTAGTTTTCACTGTTGTCCGCTTTCATTGTGTCAGTTGAGTCAGCTACAGGAATCAGGAAGACTTCAGAAAGTCTTAGTTGAAGGTTGTTGGGTTTTCAAAGAGGGCTATTGTATTTTTAAAAACACTGGAAAGCTTGCACACTTACACTGGTTGATTTACATTGCAAATGTGGGAATCTAGTACTAGTAAGAGTGAATCCTTCGCAAGAAAATTTGATGCTGGCTGGTAGACTGAACTTTAGCAGAAGACGGGTAGAGGCTCTGTGGGTATATATGCCTAGCTATATATGCCTATTCATTATTATCAATAAAAATTGTAACCTGACTTATATGATCCTTCTACCTTCCATTAGAATCAATTATATTTGTATTATTTCTGTGATGCATTACTTGATTTTTATTGGGGTTGACCCTGCCACCACTCAAAAACTGTAGAAGCTTCCATTGATCTCAATAGTGCAGAATCAAAGCTGTGTTCATCACAATGCATTCAAAGAGCACGTCAATAATTTAGTAGAGGGAGCATTGTCTCTTTTGCGGTACATAAATGAGTTGCTTACGTTTAGGGAGGCATTATAGTCATGAGGAATCTGGAATCTACATATCTGGATGCTGTTCTTGAAATTTCCATATGTAATTGTTAAGTTGATTTGCCAAGCACTTATGAAGCCTTTGTGTGCCTTTGCAGAATTCTGGATGCAGCCTGTTTCCCAACCTGAGGCTTTGTAACACTTGATTCTCTATGTCTCCTTTTCTAGTGAAACATACAGTGTATCATATGCAAGGATAATTCCAGGTTGCAAAATGCTATGAAATTCTTGGATGGTTGAAGCCACGAATCTTACAAAGCAGTAGATTATCTTGTTGTTGGCAGAAGAATGCAGGGATTTTGAGTAGAAAACAGTGATTTATTCAGCTAACATTAAGCAAGTGTGGTGACATCTGTAGCGATGTTGACCCATTTATATCTGTATTAAATTGAACCAGAAGTTTGATACTCATAGTCTTTAAGATTGTCCCTATTCTGTAATCTTCTATTAATCAAAACTGTCACAGTTTCCAAGGAACACTGATAACCTAACGTGGCTTCCGGTATAAAATAGGTCATTGGGTTTAGCTGAAGTAATTTTTCGCAAATACAGTAGCCACTGTACTGTTTTTACTGTTCCACTTATTTAAAACATACAAAAACCCCACCAAACACCTGCCCCCAATGTAGAATCTACCACATTTCACAGGAAATATTTCTAGTGGTTAAATGGCCTCCCTGTTGTAAGTATGTATCTACACATTAATCTACGTTCAGTTTTTTTTCATTTGTGTTTAGGCCCTCTGTTAGCTACTTTATTTTTCTCCCTCAATGTAGATACTTCTGAACTGTGACAGTTGCCCACTTCATTGTTAAATCAAATGTTCTGAATCCTGTGTATTTTTCTGTGTAGTATATTTTCCAGTCTTTCAGTCGCTCTTGCTGATCTTCTCTGTACCTTTTCTAACTTTTTTCATCCTTCATTCTCTCTATTTTTTTTCAGTTTTATATTCCTCTTCTGTGCAGATTGCATTACCAAATGTTAATGTTTAGCTAATACTCCACCAGGAGCCTTCAAGATTTTTTTTCTAAGGTACCTAGATTATTCAGGTTTTTTTTTAACTTGGAAGGCTCCGATTTCTGCATGGAATACATCTGCCTTTCCTGAAGAGTGACATGATAAATACTAATATTTAAAAAAAAAAGTAAAGTATTTGGGTGCATGATGTACTATTTTTAACTACTGGCTTCGAAGTATGCAGATTCAAAATTCAGCTGTTATATGTTAGTATTTTTTCCTGCATCTCCTAGATCGATTAATATATAGATCTCCATCTAATTAGTCCTGATTCATAGTCTGATGTAGTTGCCACTGACTCTCACTAACCTTAGTAAGAGCTATATCAAGACTTTACTGTGAAAAATCTTACAGATTGACACTTCAAAAAAAATATCAAACTGAAACAAAAAAAAATATCCCACGCTGTATTATGTCTGCCACTTGTTTGAAGGAGTCAGAGTGCATCAGCTTTGGGCTAGCTATAGTCAGACTATGTTGAATGGCACATTTGTTTATTATGTTTCTATAGCAATTTGAGATCTTTCAGGATAATTGGAGTAACTGAATTAATTTATATTAATACTACGAACACAAAAATATGTGAGCATGTGTCTGACTTGCTTCCTGAATTCAAATCCTGTGTGGCTTCTTAAGTGGTATTTAAAGTAGCCAAGAAATACATTAAAGGAGACCTTACTTAATTCAGGTAACTTCACATATGCATTCACTATCACAGTAGCAGTGAGAAGGTGGAGGTATTCTGAAAGAAGTGTTAAGAGCCATGAAGCACCTTTTCAAATACGTACAGAAAAATGCTCAGATGGAGCAAGTGAGTTTTCTACGAAAGTATATGTGGACTCCATTAGTGGGTTCAGATGTAAGAGGTAATTTTTTAATGGACGTCAGTATAGATTAGTGTAACATAATTTATATAGGACAAATGGAAATGGAACAAGTAAATGGGTTGGCATGGTATTTAAAAACACTTGCAGTGCTAAGAAACTACTGAATAATTTGCCAGTGAAGAAATACAAACAAAGCAGACTAACATTAGGCATATTTCAAGTGGTGCTGAAGAAATCCTGTCTCTTCTGAAGATACTCTGTATCAAAGGATGCTCACAGGAGACTTAACTATCTACATCTCTGTTGAGTAGCACTTCCCGCAAATTAGCGAGGAAATTCATAAATTACAGAGAAGTCAGATTCACTAAATGGAAAGCAGAGGATCCCAGAAGAGACATCCTGAGTGCATTTCTTGCTGACTTGAAAGGAAGTAAGGGAAAATTGGGAAAATTGGAGAACTATATCATTAGTGACCAAAAAGCGGGTTCATGTTAGTAAGGAATGCAACTTACTGATCAATTTAAAGCTATATGTTTCAGCATGAACAGAAAATAACTACAGTAAGTAAAGAACAGTGGAAAAAAAAAAGTGTTAAAATCCAGAAGGAACATCGGTGTACTTTGCTAGAATGATGAAAAGCACAGTGTGTTTTTCGGCGGGTTTTTAAAAAGGAGAGTTTGGGTTACAAATAGATCAGCCTTTGAAATGCCTCAGTTGTCCTTGAAGGGTCATTATATGAAAGGTCAATATTTAAAACAGCTTTAATGGGGAAGCTCAAACTCAAAGTTAGATCGTGGGTCAAGAATCATAAGTCTCTTCAGCTGTGGGTATAAGTACTTGAAACATGAAACCAAACTGACAGTGATGAATGGGGGAGGCACACAAATGTGTAGTCTTCACAGCGGTTTTCACAGGGTTCATTACCAAATGTTTCAGAAGTTTATATAAAGAAATACTAACCTGAATGAGGTGGATATGAGTGTACTGAAAGCAGATGAGAAATAAAATTAAGCAAAACCTAGGAAACCTGATCACCTTCTGCACCAAAATGGTGGATGTTGTTCACCTGGACTTCAGCAAAGCCTTAGTTGCTGTTTCCCACAGCTGCCTTCTAGACAAATTGGCAAGACAGATTGGATGGGTGGTCTGCAAGATGGGTAGGAAATTAGCTAAGAGGTTGCACTGAAAGGGTGGTAATCAATGGTTTTTACTCATGCTGGCAGCCTGTCACAATGGGGTCCCCCAGGGATCGATACTGGGCCTTATGCTGTTCAACACTTAGGAAAATGACCTAGATGATGGGATTGTAAGCACTTTTACTAAGTTTTGCTGATGACACTGAACTGGGTGTTGATGTGGACATGTCAGAAGGGAGAGCCATCTTGCAGAGAGACCTGGACAGGCTGGAAGAGTGGGCTAGCAAGAACAGTATGAAGTTTAACGAAGACGGCTGTAAAGTCCTGTACCTGGGAGGACATAACCAAAGAGCCCAGTACAGGCTGGGATCTCTGTTGCTGGGGAGCAGCCTTGCTGAAAGAGACATGAGTCCCAATAGACAACAATCTGAACGTGAGTCAGCAGTGTGTTGCTGCAGCAGTAAAGGCACTTTGGATCCTGGGCTGCATCCACAAGGGTATTGCTAGCAGAGATGGTGACCATCCCACTCTATGCAGCACTTGGCAGGCCACACCTGGAGTACTGTGCCCAGTCCTGGTCCTTCAGAAACGATGTGGAAAGATCGGAGAGAGTCTGAAGGAGCGCCGTGAGGATGATCAAAAGGGTTGGAGGAGTTGGCCGATGAGGAAAGACTGAAGGAGCAAAGGGTGTTTTCTCACTGGAGAGCAGAAAGCCTGGGGGGACCTCATCACAGTATTACAGTACTTAGAGTGGCTACAAAGAGGATGGAGGCTTTTTCTTCACAAGGAACAACATGGAGAAGACAAGGAGCAATGGGTGCAAGTTGTACCAGGAGAGGCTTTACTTTGATATAAGGAAGAAATTTTTTAGAATGAGGACAATCAATCACTGGAACAACCTCCCCAAGGACAAGGTGGAGTCCCCAGTGCTGTAGGCTTTCAAGATGTGATTGGACAGGGTGCTAGATAATCTCATCTAGGCTGTCTTTCCTAGGAGAGGTTGGACCAGATGATCTTCTGAGGTTCCTTCCACCCTCAACTGTTCTATGATTCTATGAAAAGCAAATTAGAGAAAGTCTAGGAGAGGAGAAAATGTTGCTCATCATAAAGGAATTTAAACTGGTATTGTGAAGTAACTGTATCATGATACATAATGATCCCTGATGTATGAGAGGAGCAGGATATGGTTTCTGAGTTTGGGCTTCTACTGAAGCTGAGGCAATATGAAAGACAGAGGGAAAGAAAGATTATTTTCCTTTTTAAGGCATCTGTTCTGAAGCATTTGACATCGGAAGGGAAATATTACCAAAGCATACCTGACCTCCAAGATACTTTCATTATACATTGTGTTTTGTTGATACAGTGTGTTGTTTAATAATCATTTTGTTGTTAGGACCAGGTATCCAAAAATGCAAAGACAGCATTCAGGCACAGAAACTGATATGCTGAGCGAAAATATCTGATTTTTTTCCCCGAACAGTAACTATAAATATTTGAAGCGTATAAATGCTAAAGCACAGACGCACAAGGGGAGTGATGCAATGGGATTCCTAAAGTGAAAATTCAAATTGGCTGAGTATTAGGAAAAAAAATGATTGACAGTGAGAATAGATTATGTAGTGGGGCACTTTCCCAAAGGTATTGGTAAAAGCACTGTCTCAGTCTTCACTGAGATACTTCAGAATAGATTGTATAAAGAAGCAAAAGCTATTCTGTGGGGAAACATGCTGTTCTTGGAGAGCTGTGCTAGAGGACTTAATAGATTTACTACAAGTCATTTCTGTGAATCATTTAAAGATGTTACAGATTTTTCCTCATTGAAAGTAGTTCTGTAACGTTTCTGACATTTCCTACTCAGTGGATCATAGTGAGTTTGTGTTCATCACAAACTTAGTCAATATCCCATAACAGAATTTTATATGCATTATTCGGTATACTTTTACAAAATAGACTTTTAAAGAAGAGGAGGAAATAGGGCAGTGTGAAAGATGTAAGATGTGAGTGTTTGAGGAGGGAATTCTGGAAGCTTACAGACCCAGTGATTTCACTTGTCTCCCAGATGCTAACAGTATTTCTTCAAGTCCTTGTGTATACTTTGCATAGGCATAAGCTGGAACCAATAGAAGGAGGCTCGGGAGTCTTTCAAGAATTAATTCCTCTCCAGCACATAGGACGTTCTGAATATACACCCTTTGAAATACCAACAGTAAGGACACTTATTTCATACTGAATAGCCCTTGGTGTTCATAAACTTCAGATGTGTAGGTATCCTGCTGTGGAAACTGGGAGTGATGTGTATTGAGCTATCCATTATATATTACTCCTTTCCACTTCAAGAGGAAGAAACTAAAAGTACTCATGGAGATGTTTTGGTCTGTTGTTGTGGACTTGAGCAACACTGTTGATGAATCACCGTGTGCCTATTTCTTTCCATGTCCTGTTTCCCCCCCCTCTTCTTTTTACTGTACCCATGACTGAGAGTTTCCTGAGCCTCTGGATAGGTTATTTAAAATAATTACCATATTACCTTTTGATTCAGGCAATTCTTGTCGATAGTGCTTATTTTGCATTCAAAAGATGGAAAAACAAGTTTCAGTCCTCCTCCCTTCTCATCCTATGTGCCCAGTGTGCATGTATTTTTCAGATGATAGAAGGTGCAGGTTAGCCACTGCTGTGTTCATAAATATTCATAACTGTGTAGATGGGAGGGAAATAAGTGACAGGTTATCATAAATTTAGTATTCAGCAGCACTCAGCAACATCAGGATTAAAATGGAAATATGCAAGATATGGGAAAAACTGATCCAAGAAAAGGTTTGAAAAGAAAATACTTTTCTGCGTGTCAATAACTGTATTTGGAAAAAAGTGAAATATTTTGCTCTGTATGAGACAAGGCAAATTAAAAGATGATAAAATGCAGATTGAATTTCAAGAGGCAGCTAATAAGTTGATAAAAGTGGACAGAACTTGGCAGGAAGATGTTGATGAGTCTTGTTTCTCTAGAATCACAGAACAGAAATTCTCAAAATTTTATTGTCCTGGTCATTATAAGGCTGCAAACCTTGTTTAAGAGCAATTAAGAGCAACGTTCATATGTGTTTAGATATTTGCTGCCTGTATTCTTTATTTCGTCAAGGTTATCTTTCCCTTACTGGAAATATTAATTTTTTTAAGATTATTTAATACAAAACTGTAGTAAGTATTTGGACTATGTCCTTGGCATCTCTTCTACATTAACTAGTTAGTACATTATATTAGCTCTAGATATTTGGTGATGTGTTACACTAATGCATAACAACAGAAAGTTCTGTGAGAACATCTTATTGTAATGCATCATCAGAGTCCAAAATTGTTTGGTACAGTTGGCCAGTATCAACAGACATGTCAATTTCCAGGTCCTTACAACCTTTACTTACAAGATATACTCATTTAGTGGACGCCTTCCATAAGACCAGGCTTTAAGTAACCTTAAATGGCGGGGCATTGGAACTAGATGATCTTCAAGGTCCGTTCCAACCTAAACCATTCTATGATTCTATGACTTACTGCTGGTAGTATGATACTCTGATTTCTGTAAAAACTCCTGGAGTTAGCAGGTCTGTTCTGTGCTTTTTCAGTTGAGACTCTTTGCATTTAGCGATACAAACGCACTTTACTGAGATGATCAGAAAACTTTTCATTACTGTAAAACACCACTGAATTGTGCTGGTTGTAAACTTTGCATCTAAGTTCATACCAAAGTTGTCTGTTTGAAGGATGTTCTTGTCCATGTATGAAGCTATTAGATTTGCCTAAGCTTCATAGCCTGTTTCCATATCAGTAATTGAAAAATTTTTGGTATAACCATTATGATAAAGGTGTTATTAGTTTTATTTGGGCAACCTTTGAAAACCTGTAAACCAGCATATACTTTGTTCCTGAAGAATTAAGGAATGTATTCAAGAGAATCCTTTATTCTGAATATATTGATAACTATTATAAAAACAAACAAAAACCATCAAAGATGGGAGATGACTCACAGGAGTAAAATTACTTATGTGTTTGCGTGCGTGCGTCACTTAACAATTAGTGTTGTTGTGCTATCTTACCTTTTTCTGGATCTACTCCAATCCACTGTAGCTAAATGTGTTAAAAGCAGCTGAAATCTGCTGTTTTCATTTGTTCAGTAGAAAATAGATAGATTAACTATAATTGTGATTATTGCTATGGATTATTTGTTCTACCAGCTGCAATTCCTTTCTTTTCTCAGCATTCTTTGACAGTAAATGGATTTTTTTCTGCTTAATATTTTGGGAGGAACGTAATACCAGTGGTTGCTTGCAGGATTGTGTTTTGAGGGTGGATATGCACATGCCCCCATGTGTAATTGTTAGTTTAAAAAAAAAAAGAGTGAAAATGAAGAATTTAAGGGGTATTTGTCCCCTTCCCCCTAAAAGAAAACCACAAAGAAAATTAAACAGTACTCATTACATTTCTTTCAGAAAGAACTAGGTTCTAATGTTAGACTTTAAGGACATAACTATGAAACAGAATATTTATTTAGGAGATGGCATTCTACAATTCTCTTTAAATTTAGACAGGTTTTAAGACAAGACTTTTAATATCCAGTTACTTAAAATACGGAGTTTGTGCTATGAAGCTGTATAAAGAAAGAGAAAAAAACAACAAAAAAACCCACCCCTGTTCTCTTTCCAAGACTGATTCCAGGCAATTTCATGTGCTTAATAGTTACTGAGGACTGAGATGATGCTTTGCCATCTAGATGGCGCGTGTGTTCTAAATGTTGACTGGACAACTTGAAAGGAATAATGAGACGAGAATTACTTCTTTACTTTTCAGATGGGGATGATTAAATATATGCTTTAAAAAGTTTTAACAAAGAAGATTTGTAGAAATATAAAGAGCTGTATGTCCTTATCGAACCAGTCCTGGTATCATCTAATTGTCAGAGTAAAAATACAGTGATTCTTTGACTTTTTTACAATTGTTTCAATATGTTTAGGTGAAGACTAGATTTATATTTTCTCTGTTCTCTCATAAAAAAGGTTTAGTATACTTTTAACACATTAGGAAACTATCAAAATGGATGTTAAAAGAAACAGTTGCAAAGTCAGTTATACAAATGTCTTTGTGTTCTAGTATGCTCAAATGAGCATATTCGTTCATTCAAAAGTCCATAGTTGGTTTTTGAGTTATTTGCAGCTCTAGAATGTGTATCCAGTCTAAAAAAAAATGCTGATGTTGATAACAACTGAGATCTCTCTTTTATTTGTTGTAAGAATTGTAGCCTGTACAAATTTGTTATTTTTTTAATTACATGTACAGCTCACATATCTTCAAGGTTGCAAATAATAAGGTTATACCTATGAAGAGTGCAAATAGCTATAAAGGAAGTTGAAAATTCAGTGAGGTAACTTACCTGGGTAAAAGTCTAAGTATTTTGGCTCACCTGTGAACATGCAAATAAAATGATTAGTGCATCTGACACCTTAACGGTTTATAGAAATACTTCTGTTGTATCTGTGTTTGGGAGCTCCATTCTTATCAAATTCAAGAATTGAAACGCTCAGTAAGAAAACTTATCAGTGTTATTTCAACTAAAAAAACCATAGCAGAGATGAGCAGGAGCACATTTTTGGTGTCTCTTCCCTGACCCAAAAACCAAAACCAAACAAAAAAATCAAAAAAAGCCCCTTGGTTCATTAAGATATTTTGTAAATTGGTCCCAGTTTAGTGGTAGTAACTTCTGATGTAATTCATGATGCCAGTTATGCATTTGAAAAAGTTAGTGATTTGCAATCTCTTATTTATGTATGAAGTAAATGGCAAACTTAAGCTAAGGTTAAGAACAGATACTCCAAGTTTAAATAAATCACATTAA
Organism: Pluvialis apricaria; assembly: GCA_017639485.1. Lineage (NCBI taxonomy): Eukaryota > Metazoa > Chordata > Aves > Charadriiformes > Charadriidae > Pluvialis > Pluvialis apricaria. The sequence goes on from CM030009.1 coordinate 16,240,805, forward strand.
TCAGTATGCTATCCTCTTTTTTTCTTAAAAGCTTAGATGAAGTTGTTGGGAAGCATAAAAGTCAAGTTTGTCATTCTTGTGAGACAGATTTAGAAATAGCTTGACTTAGAGCGAAAAATCATACCATGACACCTCTGTATCTGTTGAGTCAATGATTATTAATATCCAGGGTGCCTAACAATTTTAGTTTCCAAGCTTGTCTTTTGAAAGCATATTGCCGTACTCAGTGGACCGTGCTGAGAGAAGGAATGTGAAAAATATCCTTCACTGGGTAACTGATTATGCCTTTTGCTTTTTCTAAGGTCGGCCACATTGTTTGTGTCAAAATGAACTTCAAGACGAAAAGATGACGTTTTCAATGCAGGACCCTTGTTATCTTAGTTTGCACTGATCTGTTTTGAAATATTCTTTCATTGTTTGAAAGAAAGCTTAAAGTTTGAATCAGCAATGAAAAGATTCACTGTGAAGAAAGGGAACAGCTTTTAAAACAATTTTCTTATAGTTCAATTTGGAAACAGTTTTAACTTGATTCATCCAGAACTTCTTTTAAATTTTAATATTTTTTCTGAGAATTAAAAGTATATAGTATTGTTGCATGCATCCTTTCAGTCATTAGCTTTTCTAATATAAATCTGGCTGGATTCTAGTTAGAGGGCCGTATTTTCAAAACAATACTTCAGCCTTGAATCAATGGCTTGTATGGATGTTTGTGCATACTGAACATCCGCATGTATTCTTTGAACACTATCCCCATTTTTTTGCTTGAGAGCTAAATCTGTCACGTGTACATAGAGGTAAGAGCCCTGAAAGGTTCTAAAAACAAAGTGGCACAAAAAAAAAATCACAACCCCAGAGCTCATGTTTTGAAAGTTCTTTTCTTTTTAAGCTGAAGATTTTAGGTGATGCTTTGCGGGGGGGGCGGGGGGAGGTTCATGCTTAGTAAAGCAGCCATTTCCCTCATTTATCAGTGGTGGATGTTCACCAGGTAACACAGGAAGAACACTTTGCAAAGGGGAAGTGATTGTAAATGGAAATAGCGTGAGCAGGGCAGGTTTCACAAGAGCTAATTATTAATATTACAGTTTCTGAAAGCAGTGTGCCACCTGTTAGCCTCTTGCTACCTTTTATCTTCATGAGCCCACCTGTTTGAAAGCCAGACAGTTCCAAAGAAAAGACTGGATTACGCCTTGGGTCTGACACTAGTCTGAGCAGGTAGATTGCACCCTTTTGTTTTCTGGTGATGTCGTGGGTACACACAGTAGGATTTAGTTTCATGCCCTGATACTATTTATTGGTATCTATTAAGACTAATACCTTATACAGAGATTTCTTCACAGTATTTTTTTCTGCTTACTAAATATTGTCTTCATACATACTTTTTAGTCAGAATGAGACTATTCTGAATTCATTTTCTGCAGAAAGGCAAATGCTTTTCTTGTCGGTGTACAGTAATCACGAGGCCCGTACCACATTGAGTTTTACCTTCTTATCTGTTCTCTTCTATTGAATTAAAGTTTTTATTAGACATCATCAACGGCTTGATAATTAATTCTGAATCAGTCTTTATATAGTAGGCTTTCTCACAGTCTTTAACCAGTAAGTAGTGGTTTCAGTGGGACTAAAGTCCTACTACAGAGAGTGGAATCTTGAAAATAATTTTGGCAAACTTTTCTACAGAAAATACATGCTACAACTCTTTGCCTAGTCTTGTATTGGTTTTTTGAATGGCGTACTGAGATGAACACAAGCAATAGGATTTAGGCAGCCATGTTTATACTACTTTCTTTAGATTTCATGTATACCCTTTATGGTTTTTTATTTATACATAATTCAGTGCATGTTCTATATGTAGTCTCAATAAAGTATTTCACTGCAAATAGTCAGAAAATCATTTTTGCCTGACACTTTTGCCCGAGCAAAAGCCTATTTCCCCCCTGCTTTTCTGAAATGGCATTTCAAAACATTTCAAAATATGCTTGATATAAAAGGTAGCTTCAAGTTGAAGTGTTTGTTTGAAATAAAAAAAACAACAACAAAACACTTAAAGGTGAAAACAAATGTCAGAACATTGCTGAGATATTCAATTGATGTATGCAATGACATGGGGAAGTGAGAAGTGCTTAATTGCACTGTCTACCCTTTACTAAGAATTAGTGCTCTTCATAACTGTCTTCCAGATAAACACTGTGAGGTGTGTTTATTGTGACAGACACACTTATGTAAGCAAAAGTATTTTAGGAAACCTATAATATTTGTAGAACAGTACACTTTTAAAAGTTTGCATATGTATTAGATTACAATAATCAGTAATAGCTTGTGTAAAGGTACTTGTTGGTAGTTCATTTCATATGCCAAGCTACTCTTGAACGTTATTAGACAAAGTTTGTTGCAGTATTATGTGTTTTTACTGATTACCTGTCAAAAAAATTGATTTGAGGCTCATCAGCTTTGAGGCTGAGGACTTCTTATTCAGTACAGTACCAAAAGGGGATTTTATTATCTGACGTTCCTTTAGCACTAAGCTGACACTGAAATCTCAGGCTTGGAGGTCATCTGGCAGAATCTGACCCTTTAAAAAGCATACTTAAGTATGTATGTTCTGCTTTGTTCTCTCACTACAATGAGATGCCACACCTTGGAAACCAAGTAATACATCCCTGTTCCTTGTCATTATAATGATGGTAATTAATTTGGATTAGTTCAGCAAGTTTATTTTGGAGGACAGCTTTAACCTCGGTAAAATTCATTAACATAAAGATGGCACATAGGTAGGCTGTGGTTAAAAAGGCCTTAAATATAGAAGAGATGCCTTAGAAATATCCCATGAACGAAATTAATCCTTTTATTGAAAACTTGCAAATTGCTTTTTAGTCATACACGTATGCTGCACAGAACAGTGTTTGAGGTGGAAGAGCCCCGCTTTTCCTCTTCTTGGCACAAGTATTGTTTATCTGTCATTTCAGTGAATATAGGTTCTTTTAGAAAGGGAACGTGAGCACAGAATGGAGTGCAAAGGAACACGCTGCTCGGTATTCTCAAGGTGTACGTCTCTGAATTGTTGAAAAATGGTGAAGGAAAAGCTGCCTCTGAAAAACATGGGGCAGCTTGGTACCATGTTCTGTGTGTTGGAATTATAGTAATAACTTTGCATGCAGAAGTACTACAGAAAACAGCTTCCACTTGTCACAGGTATCTGAAAAGGCAAAGATTGTTTCAAAACACTGATGTGAAGAGTTAATGAAGTTGCAGTATTGGAAAGCAAAAAGGATGCGTGAAAGGGATTATAAGGATTCAGAAGAAATTTCAGATTAAGATAGGGAAGAATTTTCCTGGATGTCTTCTAGGAATGTGTCAGTCACTCCACAAGTGGAAGGAAAGTCAGCAGTGTAGTTAATGGGTGGGAATTTTTTTTTTAACTATTTTCCTATCATGATAGGGCAGTATTTAGCCAACAACTGCATAAGCTGTCACTATATTGATATCACAAACCGTAATCAGAGAGTTGCTGACCTAGCTAGGTACTGCGCTAGCTCCCAGAATGGGAGAAGGAAGGTTTTTATAGCTTGCCAACAAGCCAACTTCACTGAACAGATAGTCACCTGACAGAGCTGAAAGGGAAGGATGCTATCTACATGGAGGCTGGCCGTAAGTTCATACAATAGCCATGGCATTTCAGCCTGGGATAAGAGGGCTGTTTTCCCCTCAGTGGAACAGAAAGTTCTTTCAAACCAGGAATCAGGAAGCGGAGCAGATGAGTCCAAACCAGAAAGCAGCCAGAAACACCCACAGCCAAGAGCTAGCTATTCAGCTAGATGCAAGAGTAACCTACACAAGTGAGATGGAAGGAGAAGAAAAAGCCAGTCGGGTATTTATTATTCTGGAGAAGTAATAAGGTTAAGAGCCGTATGTTGGCAGCTAGTGATATACTGATGGGAGATGCTGAAGGAAGGAAAGCTAGTGAGGGGTGGAATAAAACCCCCTCAGTTCACTAAAGGATATGCAGAATTGATGTTCTGCATTTAATTGGAGCCTACAATTGTTTCTGTAGATGTTTTCAAATGTGTTTAATATGGAAAAAATTATTTGTTCAAATATATGCAGACATTCAGGGTTATGTATATTGGTAATTGTTTTTTCTTTTTTAGCAAGTTTTTGTTAGTTTGTCTTCAGATCACTGACCTCCCAAACTCAAATTGTGTTGGGTACACTTTAACTTTTCTCTTTAATTTGAGGCTTATTCTTTTGTTGTTTTTGTGACCACTTCCACTTTTTTCCCATACAGCTCCTACCCTAATTAAAGGTAGCTCAGTTTTTAAGTACATCTGTCACATTGCTTTCAGATACACTTGAGATGTTCCTTAGAACATTCATTTTTACACTTGCATTATTTTTGCCCTTTCCTGTGACTTGTTTTTGTGTTTTCTGACCTTGAATTTAAAGTGGTAAATATTGGAAAAGTGTAGCATATAATGAAAGTTATGCTAAAGAAATAAGGCTTGAATCCTAAAACAGGTAATGACTGTGTTCAGCTTTACAGTGCTTCTTTCTTGCGGTCCCTAGAGAGTCTTTGTGCTTGATCTTGAGCGGGAATGGTTAATGGAGAAAGAGGAAAAATAGCGTGTGTTTTACTTTTCTGCAGAATTAGTATTTGGTAACTTGCTGCACTGTGAAAGAAAGGAGAGGAAAAAGCTGAAATCCCGCCTAACAATTGAGTCTCTTGTAGCCCTTTCTTTTCCCAAACAGTAATTGGGAAATAGCATTTATTTTCTTCCTTGGACTTTATATAAATGTATTAAAAAAGCAAAGCTGCTTTTGCCTCAAATAATACATTTTGTTTTCCTTTTGGTGATTCTTGTTTCTTTTGGGTTTGTTTTATGACTTAGATCTTGGGTAAAGGCTTTAATTCCTACTTGGGTGCCAACTGAGCTTCTGTGGAACCAACTTGTTCCTAAATTCTGCAATTTAGATGTTGCCAAGAAATTTCTATGAGTCTTTGCCATGGGAAGTTTAAAAAAAAAATAAAGGGGGGGGCGGGGAGAAAACTTGAACCCGTTTCTTAAAAACAGAAAGCATAGCAGCCACAGTCAGAAACATTTAGCAGTTTGGCAGCTGACAGGAGGGCATACAAAGAATAACAAAATAGTCTATTGAAGAGGGGAAAAAAGATCTTCAAAAGACTTGTGTCCACAGCAGGGTGAAAAACACAACAATCCCATTATGAAGGTTGTTAGAAAAATATGTTAATTTTTTTTCTTACTTCTGTTAATATAACACATTAAGCGATATGCCAGTAACCTAGAACATAAAAAGGCGTTCTCTGGCATCCTCTTTAGATGTCTCTATTCAGGCAGTCAAAGCGGGAGAGAAAAGAAACAAACAGACAGTTCGGAGCTCAGCATTCAAAACTCCAGCAGAGGAGAGCAGTTTGCCTAGAAGGTCCGCTATCACAACTGTATTAATTTTACAAATAGGTGACTGATGCATGAAACTGAGGTGACTTTCCCAGTACTGCCCAGTGAATCTAAAGAAAAGCAAGTAAAAAGTTTTTCAAGACAGTGCCCTGTAACATTCATGACATACCTATTCCTTTCACTCTGAGATTCTGTTAGTATTGGATTAGTTTCCACAATTGTTTGTAACCATTACCAACTTTTGTATTGCCTTAGAGTAGTTAAGCTACCTTCCCTGCACCAAATTGTGAGCTATTTGTTGCTCCATTTTTTTTGCATTCTTTTAACATTGTTGTTTGGGGATAGGGCAGTGATGGTTTTCAGATAGCATATCTGAAGGTCCACTGAAGGCTCTTGGCTTTGTAGCGGAATTCCACATAATTATGCTGATTTTCTTACCCTTTTTTAGTATCCATTTGCCTTCCTAGAATTTGCAGGGGTATGATAATAAGCAATTTATATAGAACTTATATTTGTGTGCATAAGTACATCAGTTTTCTGTGAACATAAGTTTTAAAAATGTCTGATGTACAATATATCCTGTAATATTAAGGAAGATGAGTGCAGAAAATGTTTATGTTGCTTAGTTACAGAAACAATAAACATCACAAATTTGCTGTCTCTAGTTAGCCATTCAGTGTGGCATTAAAGCACTACTGGAGTATGTCATCATGGCATCATATATTACATTTTCAAGTTTACCTTGAGATGCTTATTTTTCAAGCCCAGCTTTTATTGAGTGTAGCTTTTGACCAGATAGGGTACATTTTATTTTTCTATTTGAATGGCCAATGTGCTCTGTAATTTGTAGTTGCATACTAGAAAGTTGGAATATCGTACTTTGTTTGTCATAGTGTCTGCCATCTTCCTTAAAAAGAAAATGGAAGGGGGATGACACCCTATAGGAAACGTGTGTGTAAATATGACATACTTTGGATCCAGCTCCACTAGACTTGATGCTGATAGTGCAAACTTCAGTCTTCATGCAAGTTGCAACCCTGTGAGGAAATGGCGTATCCATTTTACGGAGAAGCAAGGAGAAGTTAAGTTCTCTGTGAGGCATTCAGATGCGGGTTAAACCCCAGTTCCTGGCTTCAAATAGCAAGAATTATTCTAATGATTTTTTTCTTCCTACTTTATAGGACCATGTAGGAGGTTATGTCTGATTTTAAGATATACTTGTTATATCTGAAGCTATAAACAGTAGAACAAAAGTATACGATCATGCTATATGAACAATGTGTTAGCCATGAAGAAGTCCATTTCATATTTTTCAAAAGCCACTGCCCTGAGAGGGGGAGGCCTAATATAGCCATTTTACGTTTCCATTCATTAAATATTCTTTTTTTCTCCTCTTGGATAACTTAAGCAATGTTCAGTGCTCCTTTGGACTTATACAATCAATAGCCGTCATGGGGGTTTCTTTCCTTCGCTGTTGCCATGGAAGAGCCAAGTCCAGTTTTGGTAGAGTGCATGGAGAGTTGAGTGTCCTCTATTTCCACTCCACAGTTTTGGATGCTCAGAGTGGACAGGAAGAAGAGGCAGGAGAATGTGAAACTCCCAAATACATATTCCATGGAATTTGTGGCCCTGTAGTTGATTACACGTGCTCTTTTTTTTCTAGCTGAGCTTTTTTTGAGCTGAAACTTGCAGAGCAGTTTCCCAGACCATATTAATTGATCTAAAATAATGCAGCAAAATGCACGCGCTATCACTTTCTCCAGGTGTTTATGTATCTATACCATGGAACACTGTCCTATTGTACTGAAGCTTACCTCCTGCTCATTAGGACTCTATAGACACTTGGTTTTAGTTTTGGTGCTCAAAACAAACCCCTTTCTAAACGCCCCACGTTACTACCACCACCATACACATGTATCCACCCCAGGAAAATTAAAACCCTTTTGTTTGAGGGTGAATAAATTGTTTCCTTGGAGCTTTCATTGCACCTGCTAATCTCTTTTCTGTGTTTAGAAAACAAAGCCTATTTATAAAGTTGAGTAATCCTAGAGGCTTGAATAGCTGTTGTCATTCATATTGTGTGCTTTCGCATTGTTTTCAGAAATACACTGCATTGCAAACATTTGAACTGGGGCTCCTTAACTTTTGTGCAAATAGTCTGCAGTTTGTTCTGTTTCTTGATATATTCATTTTAGAGCTTGGAAATGAATTGAGGCATATTAGCAAAATGACAAGTCTCCTGTGAGAAGCTGACATTCATGGGTTAGTTCAAAACCATTCAGCAAACGCCAAAAAAAAATACATGATAACTCTCAGTGGTCAGTTTTGCATTTGGATTTCTGGGGAATGTGATACTGTATGCACCAGGTAGTTCTCAATGAGCACGGAAATTCTAGTGGCTGTTAAAGTAGGCTGGTAAAATTGCCTCAGGCTTCACTTACTGTAAGTCCCATCGCTACAGTTTCTGACATCAGTAAGTTATCTCCTGCTGACTTCACCATGCAGCATAAAATTAGCAGCACCTACTTGAGCCATTTTGGATAATACTGCTCTCCATTTTAGAAAATTGCCATTATTTGCACTAGGTGATCCAGGTTTCATGAAAATGCTGCTTTATGGTAACAAAGATTAATGTGATTATTTTTTTAACAGATTTAGAGGCTAGATTCATCCATTCATTTAAATTTCACTTAGAAAAGTATTTTTTTCCTCACTTAAGCAAATAGACAAGGTCTTCAGAGCAAAATCATAACATAGGTGCTCTGAACTCCTGGTTTGTCTTTGATTTTCAAGGAAACGTGGATACTGCAAATTAGGTGATGTGATTAAGGATCATTTTTTTTTTTTTAATAATGTAAAGTAATTTGAAAGAAATTCTTAATAGTAATTTAAAGGCGTTTAATCACCGTGATTGAAAGGCTATTGCTAGCAGAGTTGGTCAGTATTCTAAAATATTTAAGAGTAATGCCATTTCTTCACTCATAGGATTTGATGTACAAAATACAAAAAGAAATCTTTAATGTGGAAAGGATGGCACTTTGAATTGAAAATGGTGTTGAAATCTGAATTCTTTCACGTCTGTCTTGGTTATGAATCTCATGGGGTAGAGTCAGTAAGAACTGGTAGGGTTTTGTGGATATTAATATTTTTATTATATTGAGTTTTTAATTTGATATCTGAACTGTTGTGTATTTAGGATACATCTCAAATATCAACAGTAAATTCCTTATCTTTTCCTTCACCTTTTCTCAAAGTCATTCATATATTTATACGTTAATTATTATATTTATTAATATATTTTCATTGGCTGCTGTACTGCATCTTTTGTTGTTGAAAGCACCTTGCCATGACGACTAGCAGGATCTGTAGTGAATTCTTAATACATTTCTAGAGTTTATTGCATACTAGAGCCCTGGCTTGCAATAAATTTTATACGTGATATATCTTTGGGAAGCATGAATTAATTTTGCTTGTGTTCCAAGATGACCACAGACCATGTTAAAGAGAGTGTTAAGCTTAAGTTAGTATTTGCTGTCTCTTAGCTGGACTTACTTGTTAAGACTTAGCACTGTATTATTATAAGTTACCTGGCATGTGGTTCACCTGGGTGGTAGCAAAGGGAGCTCATGTCTTGATAGTACAATGATATGTAGGTTTGCCCTTTCCCTCCTGGAAAACAAATTTATTCCTTGCTTTGGATAGCTCTGTTGGAAGTTATGTGCTAACTGCTCCTTTTTTCTTGGGAGTTTAGGTGACCTTTTGCAGTTTCCAAGAGTGAGGTAATTAGATCTTTGAAGACTGAGGTCTTGAACCTTACTTAATATTAAGAGGAAAGACTACAGTGAATGGAAGAAAAATTCAAGGTGCTCTTAACAACGTGATATAATTCCCTGAGGGCTGGTGGTTTCATACACAGGAAAATTATATTGTTGTTACTCAGGTATGAGAGTGAGTGAGAGAGCACGCAGCCTATTACCAGGGCCAGCCCAATAGATGTATGAGCAAGGAACATAGTGGTGCAAGGATACTGACTGATGGGTTATGTAGGAGTGAAGGTGAATGTGACTCAAATATTTCTCCGTTGCAAATTACCTTCACTTGACTAATTGTGGATCCATCCCTCTATTTGAGGGAGAGCATATTGAGTTAACATTCAAGAACAATATGTAGGGTGTTTTAGGGCTTATATTACCCACTGCTTTTTCCATCTATTAAAAACATGTTTGTCATTATGTACTCAGAATGAAAAAAAAAAGGCAGAGTCTTTGGAAAATAATGAATGAGTAAATTTACAAATTGAATTTATTTGTACCCTAGAGGCTATAGATTCTGAATTATGTCCCTCCATGAATTATAAAGCAGATATTAGTCTCAGAATTATTCCTTACTGTTCCCTTCTTTTCCTGAAATTTAATGACTACTTCGTTTTGCGAACATACTGCTTTTCTCATTTTTGCTGTGCTTCACTGATGGTTGAGTAGAACTTTCACGGACAGGGAGATGGGGAGAGGGGTGAGAAATCTCGGCATAACACTAGGAAACGGGCTTCCAAATGCCAGCTGCATTCAGTTAATAGTTTACAGTTCTTTTCAATTATCATTTTCAGTTATGGTTCATATATTCCTGTTTTAATCCTAATTATCCATGATAATTTGGTTCCAAATTTTCAGTTTTGTAAGATTAAAATAATATAAACATCCTAAACATGTTAAGTTAAAACATAAACACTCTAAAACATAGATGTAGACTTAATTCTGTTTCCACAAATGAATGTAATAAGATGCAATCATTCACATTTCAGTAACTACAAAGTTTTAATTGTATAATATGGAAGTAAGAAATTGTCATATGCAATATTTAGGGATTTCAATAGTGTTTTAATATTGGTGGCATACAATTCCCCAAATTTGCCCCTCTCACTGAAGTGCTCTAGCAATTTTTCCCTCTTTAAGCTACTTAAAGAAGATCTGGTGATGAGTTATTGAGAAAATTATTGCCAGTATTCCTGTTTGCACTTTGTCCATCAGGTCCTTGAACCATATTTATTAAAAACTGTTTGAGTTGGCAAATGACTTCAAAGCCTGTTTTAGACATCAAGGAAAGCTTAGCTCTCCTTTTGTCTGCTCAGTTTTTCTAACATAGCTATTAACTACTAATTTTATTATTCAGTGAACCAGCTTTCATTAATATCAGACAATTTGAATTTGTCCATAAACAAGAAATTCTCTTTGTTTATTTGTATTGTCCTGGTATCTACCTTTGTTCAGTAGGCAATTAAAGAATATTTCCTCCTCATGTTCTTTGTTGCCTTAATTACTTTCATTGTCAACGGCATGATTTAATTCTAATGAAAGCCCATTTGTTTTTTCCTTTACCATATCCTCCAGTCTCCGTTTAATGCTTTTCAGCCTATTCTAGAAAGGTTGCCCCGATAACTCCTTCAAATGAGGTGGAAGCTATCCAAAATCCCTCTTGCCATAGAAAGTGGCCGATGTTTCATGAGACCAGATCTCTCTAAGCGCTATTGCCTGCTAGGCTACTGGCTTCTCACCACATTCTTCTGCCTTTTGGCTTTATTCGCTTTAAAGACAGAAAGTCACCCCAATGGGAGATCACTTGCATGTGCTTACTCTCCAGTAATCTTCTAAATTCCTTTGCTTAATCTATGATCTCTGAGGTGTTAGAGAGGTATTTGATAAATGCAAATAATGGATCCTTATTCTCAAAGATTACAAGTTAGTCCAATTCTATTCACTTAAAGAAGGCAACACATTATCTGCCTCTCTGTGGCAGAGTATCATTTCTGCTCTCAGGAATCCACAGTGAGGTTTATTTGTTGTCTTTGGGAGACAAAACTGCAGTGGGAACAGCAGTGTTTGTACTGAACCCTGAAATAAAATGGAGAAATAGGCTTTTTGTTAGTTTTTAGGACACATTTTTAATGTAGCAGAATAATTCTGCCATGGCTTATGATGAAATTTGCTGGGTGGATAATGATATAATTTGAAAGAACACGATTCTTACAGTAAAAAATTGTCTATCTATCAATCATCTCTTTAGTGTTCTGTTATTTTTAAACACTATCTTTCAATAGTAACTATCACTTGTGGGGTATGCTCTATTAGATTGTGTGTATGCTAGTGTTTTGATTTCTAACGGTAGCACAGTTCTGCAGTGCATCTCCTGTCTCTTCCGCTTACCGTGTGTCAGTTCAGTTTGCAGAGTGGTTTTCATCTGTGTAAAAACTAGGCTTCAGAGGAAATTAATCCAGAAGCTCTATCCTAAGTATTCATTAAGCACTTTCTAACCTTTAATAGGGGTGTAACGTATAAACCAGCGATTGGTCTCCTGAACAGCTTCAGACTACATTTTATAGTTGGAACACGGGATCAGGGGCAGGACATGGTCTAGTCCTGAGTGGTATAGAACGTGTAGATGAAGAAGTCTCAGCACAAAGTGCTTTGACCTGCTTAACTGTCGCTTTTGCTCCAAATTGCTTTCTGATGTAGACATAACCTGAGACATAGAGAAGGCTTTAGCTTCTGTCACCGTGCATTCAGCTATTCAGTGGTATTTTAGCTTGACGATATCATTTATTGAATAATTAAAAATATTGAGAAAATACTTGTGCACACCTTTGCTATTGGGGAGCTTCATTTAAGCAGTCATTGTATCCTGGACAACACAGAAATAGTAACAATTTCGGAATACACTAATAAAGACTAGAACCCCGGGAAATGACAGGCTTCTCTGAGCAGAGTAAATATGTGATTTGAAGCAAGAATATTTGCTGTGGAGGTCAATTGGATTTAAAACTAATATTGTCTTTCATTTTTGTCAGAAAAGTCTTCAGTCAGGGAAAATACATAGGTAGGTTGTTTTTTTTTTTTGTCCAATTGAACTGGCTCAAAGATTGTCCTGTCTTTGTCTGCTTTGATCTGTATGATACTGGTTTCCCTATTTTATAGCTTCATGAATATCATGGATGCTACTATTCCTCAGCCCCAAGGACAAACTGAAAAGATGTTAAATTATAAAGTATCTGACCTTGGTACATTTTCTGTACGTGAACAGAAGAGTTAAGACAGTGACAAAAGGTTTAGAGGAAGAAGAAATCTAATACCTCTCTAACATAGTAGAATGGCTGCGCGAAGAGGGCTTTTAAGCAATCAAGGCCATGCAAGCTAATTTGCGACTGATAGTATAAATTATGTGCAGATTCGTTCAGATTATTTGAATTAACTCTAGGGATATTTTTAGAGCAACTTTGTTTGGTTTAATGAAAACTATTATTAAATCACTAGTCAATGAAAATAGTTATTTAATTTTGTGTGTATGTAAATTATCCTATTCATATACCATCATTATCCTTTAAATAATATGCCTGTTCAGGATTATATCTGTTTGGTTAAAATGGTCAAGTTCCTCTTAGTAAGTTCTCTGCTTTGCTTGCAGGTTGTATATAAAAATAACGATGTCAGGTTGGAGTTATCTCGACTTGCCAAGCAAGGAGATCCTAAAATGAAGATTCATGGGGTTGTAGCATTTAAATGTGAGAATGTTGCAACCTTGGATCCAATCACATTTGAAACACCAGAGTCTTTCATCTCTTTGCCAAAGTGGAATGCCAAGAAAACAGGCTCAATATCATTTGACTTTCGTACAACTGAGCCAAATGGCCTGATTCTTTTCAGTCACGGAAAACCAAGGCACCAAAAAGATGCCAAACACCCACAGATGGTGAAGGTTGACTTTTTTGCCATTGAGATGCTTGATGGCCACCTCTACCTACTGTTAGACATGGGGTCAGGTACTATAAAAATAAAAGCCTTGCAGAAGAAGGTGAATGATGGTGAATGGTACCATGTGGATTTTCAACGGGATGGACGGTCAGGTAAGCTTCTTTTTTTAATATTCAGTATTGTTTTTCATGTTTTATCTGAGGGAATACTGGGTATGTATTATGTTGCCATCATTAGAGTTGTGCATCATCTGAAAAATAAGGGAAATATAAGAAGTCATTACTGTCAGGTAGCAGAATACAATGATTTGCAGACAAAATATCTTATGTTAATGTTTATTGGGTAATCAGGTACTTAATCTTGCAAGTAAGTGTGCTGTGTACTTCAAAAACAAACAGTAATCTCCCTCTGTGCTTGCTTACACCAAATAGCTGAAGTGGCAAGTTTCAAGAATAAAAATAAAGCAAAAAAGAATTACTGAAAGCAATCTCCAATGTAGGGAATAGTTGGCCCTCAGAAACAACGCAGACCTTCCAATCATGTCAGCAGATTCAGCATAATTAAATGATATGCTAATGAATGGCTAACAACACATATCAGCAGAAATGGAAATAAGTGACTTACTGTCTTCTGTCAGTATGACTCGTATTCTGTAGTAGTTTACTCGACAAATGACTTCACTGAAAAGGCTAAAAATAAAGAATTCATAAGCTCTTGCTAATGCTACTGAAATCTCTTATAGCTTAAAATGCATTTAACTAGTGAAACTGTCCTTGTCTTTCATCTGCATCTGATCTTGAGTATATACATTTACTTCAGCAAATAATCAATATCCATTAATAGAATGGATTTGTCCTTCAATGGTATCTTTCCTGTAGTTCATGACAGGATTTGGGGGTGGGGGGAATGTACTGAGTCTTTAATTCAGTTCATGAAAGAATTTTCCAATTAATATCACTGTCTGGTCTGAAGTTTATGTACACTCTGAAATTGAGTGTTAAAAAATATGAACTCCTCTTCTTTTGGATTTTATGATGTTTCCCCCACTTTCTTCCTTCTGGTGACTCCTTTTCTATGACTTGCACTTACAATTTCTTTCTGAAACTTCACCCCAAAAAAGTTTGGTTTATGACTTACTTTCTTACTACCCACAAATCAGATTTCAGATCAAGGGAATCTTAGGTGCAGGTTTAAATTGAAGATTTCAGTCAAATCCATGCTGAAAGTCAGACAAAATTCAATTGATCAGTCTGCCCTAGGATTATGAAAAATAATGATTTGATTCCTGGGCTATGCGGCTTCATATTCTGATTGTAGAGAGTTTGATTTTCTGTTTATAATATGTCAGTTGCTTATTTACATTTCTTGAGGTTACAAAACAAACAGGACCCCCAAAACCCAAACAACAAAACATACAACTTCTCAAAATCCTCAATTGCAATTGAATATCCAGTGGTTATATTATTTATACTACAATCTTCATTTTAGGCTTACTTCTTAAGTACTGTTTCAGTGATTCATATGAGGCATTAAATCCTGTAATAATCATGCCTGTGGGACTCCACTGAAAGCAAAGTTTATTCTTACATCCAAAGTCAACACAACTATAAAGAAAAGAAATAAATGCATAGCAATAGTTTACATTTAAAGTTATGTTCTGCACTTTCATTGCTTCACAAAAGCTGTAGCTCACATCTGCTATTAAGAGAGTTTATGGCATTCATTAATTTTTTAATACTGTTGATGGATATCAGCAAGAACGTAGACTAATTTTAGGAAGCAATAGAGACCTGGTGATCAGGACTGCATGTTATTTTAAAGTGGAATTACTGTTTTAGTGGCCAGGCCAGCCCAAACGGTGGCAATTATAAATAGTCCAATATATATGTAAAAGAAAAATTAATCCAGCTGATGAATTGCCTATGATCAAGAAGCGTGAAGTTTATTTACCCTGTCACTCTTGAAAACTGACCATAGTACATATTTGCCTTAAAACATTGAACTATTACCGGAAATAGTTAATAAATATGTAGGCATATGGATTAACAAACTGAATTTTTAGCTGAAATCTGAACCAGATGTCAAAGACTTGCTGTGATTATAATACATCCAATAATACTTTACAGTAGAAGAAGTACCAATAATAGAGGCAATGCTGTAATTTTTCGTCATGAGAATATTGGCCAAGTAGTATTTTAGGCCATCAGATTTAACCAAGTAAAATGACTGCCTAACAATTAAAATAAACAATGAACTGTATGTTCCTATTTTCTTCTGATTGGAACAGAAAGTACCAATGTGTTATGTTCAGATTATTTCTTCATGACTTATGCATGTTGGTCTATTATGCTTTTTTCCATGAATAATAAAATCCACTTTGCTATTCCAGAAAGCTTTTTCTTTTATTTTCTCTAGTCAAAACCAAACATACTGGAAATCATATAAATATGATCACTTTTTACTTGCTTACCTTCAGAATTATTGCATAAGTCAATGACTACAGATTGTATATATATATAAAAAAAAAAAAAAAATCGGCTGTTCTGAGACTTTCTTGTTGCTGCTAACAAAATACTCCCCAATCAAGTACAAGGAAGAGATTCTCCTGTTAATGAATAAGTAGCTCAAATAACCTGTGATTCTTTTTTTTTTTTTTAAGTGACGTTTTATCTTGCAACCTTTTACTCCTAGCCTTCAAATCCAATGCAGATTCCCTCAGATAATAGAAAGCTGTGACATTTCTCAAGGAGCTTTGCTAATTTCCTTGACTTTCATATTAGCTGGATCAGCAAGTACTCGATTTATTTTTCATTCTTTGCTCTCTTCCGGGCTCTCAGTCACAGGGAGCATCCACTCTAATCTACTGACTTTGCCATTGTCCGTCTGGGACTGCGGGGCAAAGATGTAAGGAATAAGTGGGCTTTTTTAAACTGCACTTATCCAGGCCCTATTCCCTAGCAGTTCTGCTGATCCCCTCAGATTTTGGGAAATACAAGGAAGGGGGAACAGATGGTGCCCTTTAATTTCGTTTTGCTGAAGGAACTTTTGACCTATTGTTTTTATTGAAGCTTTTCACCCTAGAATCCCATCCTGCTGCCTGTAAGACCTACTTTGAGTGCTTCCTTACCTAAAAAGCAGATCTTTGTTGAGAAGGAACTCCTGAGGCCCTATTTCCCAGTGTTAAGTTAAAAAAAAAAAAAGGTTTCATACCTTCTCCATTGGTCCATCTTTCTTGCTAGATATTAGGCAGAGGAAAGGGAACATGTGTTCTCCAGCAGTCTGTCTTTTTTGCTAAGTATGCAACAAAAGACATCAACCTGGTACCACTGCTGTGTCTTGTCATGTGAGCTGAGTTCCTTTCCAGTATTCATGCATATTCTGAATTCCTGTGAAGAACAGTAGCTTCATAACTGCTCCACATGTGTCCCTGGGCTTGGCTATGGGCTGTATGCTGTAGTCACGGTCCTTATCACAGCTGTTACATTATGCTTTAGCACACGAGATGTAAGGTGTATTTAGAATACATTACTCTGTTTTTTCACTGTTTCTTATTAAGAAAATGTGTTTTACGTGCACAAAAAGCAATTAAATAGGCCACAGAAGCACAGAGATCAGGATAGTTGTAGTAGCTGTAGTTACAATCTTCATATTTAACAGATCAGAATTGAGAGAAGGTTTAGAAATGTGTCTTAGTTTCTTATACAAAGGCCTATGAAACAGTAAATTGCTGAGATAATGAATATGATTGGAGAGGCTCATTAACTCATACCTAAGGGAAATGTTTGTCTGTTCTGCTCTTAACAGTACTGCCAACTCTGCAATAAAAGAATTGGGAAAAAAATCCAATCCAAACTAAAAAAAACCCACCATGAAGCAGCTGTAAAGGTCTCTGCTCACAGTTTTTCTTGTAACACAGTAGAGTTGGTTTCATAACTGTTTTCTGGGACTTGGGTATTGTTTAAAATTTTGTTATACTGTTTATTGTATTGAAGGATAACCTTGCAAGTGTGTTTTGACTAAACCGCTATTCATCCTTTGGAAATCATCATTAGACAGTGAAATCAGAGAGGAAACTTACTCTTCTTGTCAACCCCCAGTTGTGTACGGCAGTGCAAAACAGAATGTATCAGAATATATTCATGGGTAGGTAGCATTTAAGGGCTAAGAAGTCACTGAAATTTTGAACTAAAGTTAGATTTTCAACTTAAATACCAGAAATTATCACTAGAGCATGTAATTAGAGCTTAACTATAATCAGTATCTCACTGTAAGTAGTGCTTTGTCGATATCCATTACATGCATTGTTGTTGCAGGTTCTTTTTTCACATGTACACTTCTATGTACTCCTTCCCCAATCTGTCCAGCCTTTTAGTAACTGCCAGAACTACATGTTCCTATTTCAACAAATGTTAATAGCTTACATTTTTGAGATAATGGGTTCATCTTGCATTTTAAGGAAAATTCTTCCAATGATCCTGTTAGTGTTTTTCATTTATCCATGAGCTCATATAAAAATTGATATGGGGTGACCTTGAGAGTTCCTCTGTTTCAATCCTCCAGTGAAAGTAGTGATAATGTACCTGCATCAGTCTTGGCAGATATGTCTTGAGTTACCCCAGCAGTGGACACCGTACAATGTCCCCATGTAATCATTCATAAACTGAATATTTCTGTGTGCAAAACAAGCCATTTTGTCCATCATTTCCTCATTCACAGCAAGCACAAAATACACCACACTTTTTTCCTGTGTCATAGCTCCATACTTTTTATTACTTGAATGCCGTTATGCCAGTGTCCAGTTTTCTTCATGGACTAAGAAACCCCAGCTGCTTCCTATCATTATATGTCATGTTGTGTAGCTATTGACCACTTTTATTGCTATCTTCTGCAGTCTCCTCAGCTGATCTGCATCTTAGAGTTTATGGTAAATCTCACCAATGCTTACTAAAGTGGTATGGTAGTCTTCTCTATACCTCCCAATATATTTCCCATTTTGCTGATATGTATGTTATTGTTGACTCTTCCTTTGGAAGAAATGCCCACATCAGTTATCCTTTAAGTCAATAATTCTTGCCGAATGTCATAATTTCATTAGTTTTTCTCACCATTCCTTGAATACATAAAGATGTTTCCGAACGTTTAAATTGCATTTTGCGCTCAGGTGAAACGCTACGGAATCAGAGCACCCATAGGTCATTATAGGACCCTTAAATTTATGCCCAGTTTCTGGAGATAAGAAATGCTATCTGTTCTTAGAGTCTGAAGTTAGATTATGAATTTCCCAGACTAAATAAATCACTCACCCTACACCTTCTTGTCTTTCAGTCTTCCCCCGTTTCTTCTTTCAGGCTGGACAAACCAAATGCTATCAGCTTTTCCCCAGTTTTTTCTTTTTTTTTTTTGGTAAAATACAGACAATATTTTCCTACTCTAAGTATTAAAAAAACTTTGCAAGGAACCTGCTTGTTTCCTGGCAGACATTATTGCCTCAGTGTTGCTCTTTTAAAAGAAATAGTTTAACTACTGATCTGGTTATGGATGCTGTTATGCTAGGTACTATGCAAAGGTATAACTGAAAGGGTGGCTCTTACTACAGAGATGTTAGAATTTAAGGTTATAGTTTTCTCTCTCCATTGAGAGGCCAATACTCTTCTGAAACTGCTGCTTCCTCATCATATTCTAGTCTCTTTAGGTCATTTTGTAAAACAAGATGTGTCCTATTCTTTTCCCGTCTTATCCAACTTGGCCATGCTGGTGTGAGAAGGGTTGATGTTACATTATCTTTACAGGGAAAACTATTAACCTTTTCCTATGCTGACCGCATACGACATTTGTATGCTCCATTAGCTTCCCTCCTTCCTGCTTCTCTGGAAAGTGATGTCTCTTCACATTCTTAAGTAGAAAAGTCCAAATGGATTGGAGCACACTGGTGATTTGACAGAACAATTCCTTTTAGTTTGCTTCTAATTCCCAGAGAAAGTAGGAACGAAATCCAGCAAAGGGGGTGTGCACTACTATCCTTGGATTCTGTGGTAGCATCTGCCATTATCATAAAGTCCAACCAGAGACGGTTTCAGTAGAAACTGAAAACTTTACATCAAGAAAGGTGACAGGCTTAAAAAAAACCAAACAAACAACAAAAAACAAAACAAAACAAAAAAACAACCAACCAACCAAAAAGTAACACACCAAAAAACCCACACACACCACAAAACAAAACAAAATAACAGCTAGATGAAACAGCGCACTCTACCTCTGTGTCACAGCTCTGGATGCACTGTGAACCCAAAGGTGTTTATAGACCCATTATTTATATTCTGTAGGCTCATGTTGTATGAACTTGAGTTTTGCGGGTTTTATATGATATTTAAAAAAAAAAAAAAAAAACAAAAACACAGTTTTTTATGTATTTTGGAAGACTTCTTTCATTCTTCCTTATTTGTCTTGGATTTTTTTCACCTGCATTTTTGAAATAATTGGTGAGTAAAGTTTGCATTACCTATCAGAGATATGTAAGAGGTAATTTGGATACCAACAGCAGTGATGGTTGTATGGCTGCCTGGACATGCTGTTAGAAGTTCAGCCAGAAACTAGGAGAAGTTGGTAACTGATAGCATGAAATTCTTGGTGCCCAGGCATGGGTTTTCTGCTATTAGCCAGACTAACGCCTATTTGTATTATAGCCATAGTTCTTGTTCCTAGACAGTGTGCTATGTGATATATTGGTCAAGCTCCTACATAACAGCTGAGCCAGAGTGAGTTATTAAAGCTTTGAGTCTTCTGCAGATGCTATTTGACTTAGTGTAGCTCTCAACAAAAAGGATTAAATAAAGATAACTTACAGTTGTTTGATTAAGGGTAATATGCACAGCATGTAGGTTAGCTGAAGTGTCATGGATATGTGCAGAAGTAAATTTGAGGTAGTCCAGCTGGGTAATGGGGGTTCCATGGTCTTCCAAAACATGAAAAGATGCAAAGAAGAATTGTTCCCTGTTATGTGTTTCTACCCATGGTCATTAGGTGTTATGATTATACTAAGATTTCAGAGGGCTTCTCCCAAGGAGTATTCTATTTCTTGGGGAGGGGAGAGGTTCATTTCTTTAAGAAGCTGTTGATATCTATTCAAAATAGTACTTAAGCTCTCTCCAGGGTAGTTCTTTATGACATACAGAAGAAAATTTTCCTGCTTCAATGTATCACCTAACTATAATTCGCAGTTGCCAGAGCATAGTGGTGATCTACAGTTCCCTTTATCACTCACCTTTCTCGGTGTTCTATGCTTGCAAAACTTACATTTTGAACCACCATGGTAATGTCACAGCTACACTGGCTGAGATTTACCTGTCTTTTCCCATGCATTGAAAGCCATCAAGGCTTAGTTGATTTATTTTTTTTTAATAGAAATGGAGCCCTAGATGTCTTCTAGCATCATAGATAGCTTGAAAACACAAGTGTCTTTGTTTAGCAGAAAACAGAAAATGCATGAGCTTGAGGTCAGAAGCTGCAGCTGAATTAACTTGTGTGGGTGCAAGTGCTGCCTGAACATAGATTTAAAGCATTTGGTCCTAAATTAGCCTGTACAGCAACAGGTGGGAGCAAGCAACAATAGCAGTAAGAAATACTGTGAGCATAAACATGACTTATATTTACAGCATCTTTTTTTTTAAAGGAGAAATGACCTATTGCCTATAAGCAGTCCTTCTTGATACCTAGGATGCTCTCAGAAAAGTTAGCTATGTTGGTTTAACAGGTCATTCACAGATGTCCTTGTTTGAGGAAGCTGATTAATAACATCAAACCTCAAAATGTTTATGCATGTATGCTTAAGGTCGAATCTATAGCAAGTGTTCCATACGAGTGCCAGCTTTTGCTTCAATAATCTGAACAGCAATACAAATATTCAGAGTTAGCAAAATATAATAGTCTTATCAGTTTTAAAAAGGTAGAGGTTTGGAAGAAAAAGGATCTTGGTTCAACGTGCCTGTTTCTTATAGTTAAGACTGGAAGTTCACTTTACATCTAAGTGATTATTCAACTGATGCAGAAAACATTTCTGATAAAACATAAAAGGGAAAACTGACTACATCCTCAAACATTCTTTAAACATGCTCATAAAGATGCGTGAACACTATGCAAACCTTTGTTTTATCTTTTCAGATCTCTTCTGATACTAGGGAGACTGTTTGTAGTAGTAGTAATATGCAGCCCTTCTTAGATCCATATGTGTCAAGTCTCACATGGGAGTTGGATCTCCTGAGGGCTCTACCCCAAAGAGCTTTTACTAAAGGTCCAAACTGTTCAGCTATTCATTCTGTCCACGTTGTTGAAGTTAAAATAACAAACAAAATAGGTAGTTCCACAGGATTCCTCTTCATTGCTAAAAGAGAAAGCTAAATTTTAGGATGCATCCAAGTAAGAGAATGATCTTTTTCTGACCTGCCTCTGTTTGCTTAAAACTCACATTTTAGTATTTATGCTATAAAAATTCTGAATTTATAATTCTTATCCACCACTCCCACCACAGTAGAAGTATTTTTGATAATCAGTGTTATCTTTTGGAATCTGTCATGCTGACAGTGGGAATAGTGAATCATTTTACTTTTATGTATATGTGTATGATAAATACATTGAGGTAAATGTGATTCTTCAGTGTCTTTTCACCATTAATACATTTTTAATAGTGCGTCCAGTGGATAAGTGTTGCATAATGGGGCTGGCACATTATAATAATCTGGTGACCTATATAATGTTTTTATTTATATTTCGCTTGCTTTTGCACCCATATAGGATGGTAAGGAGTCACTTCTGTGAATATCTACACGAAGAGTCTTTTTTCAAGTGATTTTACTTAGTAAATACAATTAAATTTGGTTAACATAAGTATGTTATGTGACTCCACATACTAAATATAGTTTTCTGTCAATTCAAATTGTAAAAATTGGATACCTCATTACTTTTTAAAAGTACAGCAGAGGATCTTTAGAGTTGATTATAGTTTCTTTGTTCAAACATTTTGCAGAAACAGAACTTTATTTTAGGCTTAATTGTGTTTGTTTATCTTTTAAATTTAAATAGAAAAGATACTTCTGATTTCCTGAGGTTCTATATACATCCTCTCTCCCTCTCTTTGTAACATGCACACATTTTGAGGTAAGTGTCAGAGGCATTGATTTTCCCTCTAGGAGCACATCACTATCTTCTTAATGATTGCCTGTCTGGCAGCTGATGAGAGTATTTTCCTTCTGCACTTAAAGAAAAAAGTCTTCTCCAAAGCCCACTGAAAGTGGTGAGAGTCTTTTAAAACACTGTGTCTTTGGATCCAAACCAAAGACACAGATTTGCCTCCCAGGTTACAACCTATCAATGTAATCTCAGCCTTAACGCTTTGAAGCACATATGAGGTAGTGAAGAGATTTTTCTTGTTGCACAAGCAGGATATTTCTGAAAATAAGTCTGAAATGCATTCTCCCTACCCCTACAAGATTGGTAAGGTGATTTTTGACTTCTTTTTATATTGTTACCATGCAGTATTGTGCATAAATGTTTGTTGTTCACTTCCTGACAGTATTTGGACTACGTTGTAATTAAAACAATGAAGGGTATCTATTACTGTATGGCTGTACAAATGGAATACCTATGTTTCACTTACAGATATTTGCCAGGAGCTCATTCGTCATGTAGATTAATGAGTAAAACAGCAGTCCCAAAATCTTTTAAATGCCTTGAAAATCATGCCATTTTTGTCTTTTCTCAGGGACCATATCTGTGAACACGCTACGTACACCATATACTGCACCAGGGGAAAGTGAAATCCTTGACTTGGATGATGACTTGTATCTTGGAGGCTTACCTGAAAATAAAGCAGGCCTCGTCTTCCCAACAGAGGTGTGGACAGCACTTCTCAATTATGGATACGTCGGCTGCATTAGAGATTTATTTATTGATGGTCAAAGCAAGGATATTCGACAGATGGCTGAAATTCAAAGTACAGCTGGAGTAAAACCCTCATGCTCAAGAGAAACTGCAAAACCTTGCCTTAGCAACCCCTGTAAAAACAATGGTGTATGCAGGGATGGGTGGAACAGATATGTTTGTGATTGCTCTGGTACAGGGTACCTTGGCAAATCATGCGAAAGAGGTAGGTTCCATGAGATGGCTGCATTTCTACTTTATAGAATCCTACACAATGATAAAAAATGGTAAAACATCATTAACTCTTCTGAGGCAGAAAAAGCATCTTTGATTTTGCTTGATGTGAGATGGAGCCCTGCTCTAGACTGAAAGCAGTAACTTGAGATGAAAGATCTTAGGGGAGTTTCTAAGATGCATAAATAATTATTAGTTTACTGTGACAGACAGTACTGCTAAATGTCTCTTAGAAAATGTCTTTTGTGTCTCATCATACATTGCTGAGTTCTGAAAAGCTTTGTGAAAGTGACTTCAATTATTATTGCATTACTGAATGGTCATATTCCAAACTGAGGTCTTGTTCTCTGCCGATTTATGTCAATACCACTGTGTTATTAAATTAAATTAATTACATTGACTTTTGAATTCCACAGTATCAGTTAAATCCATGCCTAGATCTTCATCCATGAGTCAAAGCAAAAGAATCAGTGTAGGAATCTATATTTCTTACTTAACTTTTTTTAAAGATCACAGTACCCAAGGAAACAGTTTCTGCTTATCTTAATTCACTAAGTATCCCTTTTGCCTAGAAAAGGTAAGTGTAAAGTTGACAAACCCCATTTAATTAATTGAAAAGGTGGATAGTGGCAAGGAAGACAGATTTTGACAGTTTTTTTAATTTTTCTAGTCAGTAAGATGAAACAAAAATGTATTTTTTTAAAAATAAAAACCTGATGAATGTTTAAGTTGTATGTAAATAGACACGTGCATTTGTGTAGACTTAATGCCATCAGATTATTAGCATTTGGAAGTAGATTCTCAGTTTCTTTTTCTTCTGCCTTATTTTTTGAATATATATGCCTTTGGCTCATGGCCAGTTATTCTGAGATCTCCAGATTGTTCTGTTACTGGTGGAGTGAAGCTGGCAGAGGGCATAACCGAGCTGTCTGATGCATTACAAAAGCTTTCAGTTAAACATGTCTGGTGTACCACCCTGTGGCAAAATTCTGCTATTACATATGGCAGAAGTAAAAATAGGATTTGCATTTTTTCAACTTGAGAGCTAGGAAACATGTGCGTTAGAAACAAAAACACATGCAGATATGCAAATAACTTAAAAGCAGGCTTCATCATAGCACTTTCTCATAAATATATTTGACAGGTGGTAATATTTTATATAGAAACCTTTGTCTTTTTTATTTCCCACACTTTATTTCTATCTGTCTTCCAATATAGAGCCTGATTTTTGCCAGTGTGTTCCCCTAGTGGGAATGGTGGTACTATGGTGGTGTTTCTGGCTTCTCTACAATGATATTTGGTTCTTGTCCAAAAGAAATATGTGCGGCAGCTCAGACAGTATGGGATCATTTCCTACTCTTGGGTTTCCCTCTCCAGAGGAAACTACACTGAAAGGAGATCTCCTTCCAGTAATATTCATATCCCAAATGGTCATGCATTAATAAGATTATAGCTTTTGGGATTCTGAAAGCAATGTGTTGGCATCCGACCACACAAAGTTATTGTAAATTCTGCCCGTGTGCATAACTGATAAACTTTTGGTTTGGGTGATATAAGCAACACAATTATAACTGTTCAAACTAATTAAAATAGGAACAAACAATACAGTTTCACAAAGAAAAGAAAGCATTAGAATAAAGTATTGGAGATTAAACAACTGGAATATTTAACTTCATGTTAAGTGATTAAGGGATCTTCAGTAAACAAAATTGTGTAGCTACTTTTTAGTACTGTCACTTATTTTTCATGCTATTTCCCCTAAAACAGGAGTACTAATGTCCATATTGTGAATGTATCGTGTACAATGCAGTATCTGAAATAATTTTGGTCAGCTTATCAATGCACAAAAACATGGAATGCAACTCGGTTCTCTTTTAATTTCAGTATACTTAATATTTTTGTATATCCATGTACTTTTTATGTTGTTGCAAGTTATTCTTGATTTTCAGTAAGGTTAACATCAGTATAATCTGTAGATTGGCTTTAGTAGATTATGGAAACTATGGCAGATGGACGGACAGATGTCACAGCAATATAATTTGGCTTTCTATCTTACTTTGATTGTGGATCACAATATGTGACGTGACTGCCTCTCGGCAAAGCCTTTTGCAGGTGTCTACTTTTGACTGGATGGCTAGGAACAATGCACAAGAGCAAATTCATCAAACGGTGATAAGAAAGTAGGCATGCAAAGAAAGATTTATCAAAGTGACATTTCTGAGGAGAAAATATATTTAAATTAGGAGAGTTTGTAGATGTTCACATTGTGGACACACCTGCATACACACATATATATTAAAGTAATATAGCTTTCATTCCTTGCATTATTTCTGACGCTTAAAAGCTTTAAAAAAGAAAAATACAGGTGATGTAGATGGCATGAGGAACTATGCATTCAAAATATTATAGCAATTCCATCTCTGATTTAAATTAACTGATTGGTCCTGTGCATTCAAATTCTGGCACCTTTACAGGGTGGCTTAGGACCTCAGTCCTGACATAATACCAGTGTAGAAATTGGAAGGAATCTCTTCACCTTCTATTCGGGTATTATCTAGTAATTAATTGCATATCAGGAATAGTTTCCATCAGATTGGAAAGGTTGCTTGTGATTCACCAAGGCTGCAGCTTTGGGCCCAGATGGACTGAAGGTAGCTGCCGTAGTAAACGCACAAACAGCGCTTAGCTGAGCATACGCCTGTAAATAGAACAAAACTGTAAAGTTAAAATTTGAATCAGTACCCATCGATATATTTGAATACTCACACAATTCATAGGAGTAAAATCATATACATCGGTGAGTGTTTTCAGGACAGGATACTGCTGCTTTACTTATGTTGGTAAATAAAACAGGGTCAGAGAGCAAATCTGAATACTTGATTACTGATGATCCAGATTGTTCACATGCTTCCTGGCATGGCTCTGGACTGTATTGTCTGTCACTTTCTGAGGCAAAGTTTGTATGTGATTTGGAAGACAGCAGACACAGAGGGTGATTTCCTGCTTTAAAAATGGCTCTGTGGGCTGCAACACAGTCCTCCTATTATCCAAGACATTTTGAAACTGAAAAAGCTGGAAAAAAACTAATAATTCTGTCTTTCGGGCTTTAGAGGTACCACAAGGGGTCCAGAGGAAATAAGATCCTGTTTTATTTATTAAAATACATGCAGTAAGCATCCGTGCTTACGAAGCACCATGTTGTTAAAAATACCACAAATGTGACTGCAAAACTTATGAGGAAGAACACTGAAATTCAAATGCCTAGTCCATACTTCTTCCACTTTGATTTAAATCAAAGTTGTGAATTGAAGAATAGCATTTATTTGGAAAATTCTGTTTCTCCTCATAAGTATCTGGCTGAGCATTTCTGAGGGGAAAAACAGGTGTGGGGAAGTTTCCTGATGAGTAGGTGCCTCAGTCTCTCCAGCGATTTAAGTAGTCCCAGCCCAAGTGAAATTAAGGTCCTGAATCTCCTCTCATATTGGTACTAGTCTGCGCATCCTTGGTGATCGTCACAGAGCTGATTGAGGTAGTATATTTATAGAAAGGAAGAGTTATCCAGCCCTGGAGATTTTAATCAGAAACAAATTGAAGAAAAAAATGGAGAGGGGAACTGAACCTTTTAGTGGTTCTTTGTTTTGTTTGAGTGTTTTGGTGGGTTGGTTTTTAGCACAGAAGCAGCAAGGGTGTTTAATCGTCAGGTTTACAAAAATATTGAAGGAAGAATGTGTAAAATAATTTTTTTCAAACTATGAATTATATCTTACTGTTTATTGCTTGTTAATTACTCTACTGCATGCACTTTTTTGCTGCTACAAGAAATTGTGAGTAATGCTTTATAGGGGTTTTCTGCTATTTTTCTTTTCAGTGCTATGCTTCCAACACTGAAGTGGTAATAAAATTATTATTCCCTGAATCTCTTAATGAATAGCACATTCTGAGCTAAACTTACGGTCTATTAGCATTTAATCTAATAATTAGAGGAAGCTGAACAAGAGAAAAAAGACTTTCTGCCAACACTTGTGTGAGAACAGTTAGCAGTGTAGATGTCAAAGAAAGCAGAGACACATACCCCTTTGGAATTAGTTGATCCAAAGCCGAAAAAAAAAGTAAAGTTGGGGAAAAAATTAATGCATAGTTTTAGCCAAAATGTTCCTTCAAGGACTGCATAACTGTGTAACATCCACCGCCTCTCCTCTTTCAGACCACTACCTTACAGACCAGGCCTTGCAAATTAACAGTCTGTTCTGGACAACCGAAGTAACTGCAGGATGAAAAGAATTCCATTAAACAACTGAAATGGTTTCTAGGTCTAAAAGTCAAAGTAAAACAAGCCCTCCTTATTTAATCTTAAACTGTTTTTCCTACTGTCTGAAAACAAAGTTGTCTGCAAATGTATGCCGCCAAGCATAATGATAGGGTAATAAGGCATTGCCACAAAGAATTGCAAGGGAAGAGGGAACTCCTTGTTCTGTCAAAGGTCTCATACGTGTACTACTAGATGCCTTCTGTCTAGCCAAGACCAACAGAACATGGAAATTTACAGAGCTGAGAGCAATGCTGAGTCAAGTGGGAGAGGTGCCGAGTTGAATGCAGCTTGCCATCCTTAGATAGCAACACAATATTAACAAAATGTCATTCAACCATCTTAATATAGCAATCATTTAATAATGGTTTAATAACAAAAGGTTTTCCTGACAACGCTTGTACCAGCAGACTCATTTCAAGTGAGTAAACTGAACATAGATCGGGTTTTTTTTTACTTTAGGAATATGTAGTGTCTCCTATTTTCAGTTACAGCTCTCAGGGCAGTGCTAACTCTTCTTTGATCAAATCATCCCTGCTTCCTGCCGGTTTTGTAGGTTCTTTTTCTGCAATACCTTTGTATTTAGAAGGCCCGTGACTTGGAGCTCCCCATACTGAAAAGAGCTAGTTGACATGAGGGGGTTTTCTCATTGCCCCAGAGCTTTTAAGTCATTTGATCTTCTGTTCAGTCTCCTTGGTCTGTTCTTGGAACATCTGTTTCCAAAATAACTGGCACAGTATGGTTTAGGAGGATTGAGTATCTAATCACATCAGGTCTGTTCACCATGATGTTAAATACTCACAGGTCATCTCTGATTAAATTAAGGCAGTTCCTTCTCTTCATTTTCTGCAATTTTTTAAAAGAATGAGTAATTATAGGAAAGCTGGCAAACAGTATCAGTGCTGATTCTGACAACTTTCTTTTACATTAATTTATTAGCAACAGACCTCTAGTGTTGTTGAATGCGGTTCATCCTGTAACATCTGATTTTTCTCAGTTTATAAAAACCCTGAATAGTATTAATGTATATTTTAATAGACATCATAAAATGCCCCTTTTGTTTTCTGTTACATTAGCATGTAACTTAAACTTTTATGCTAGACTTGTTTAATTACCTAAATTGTGTTTACCTTAGTAAAGATCTTAAAAGCTTTTCATGCACAGACTAGACAGCTAGATATAGGAATGAATTGTAACCCCCTGCTTTCTGTGCTCCCCCCAAAAAAAAACCCCCACAAACAAAAAACAGCAGTCAAAAAGCCAGATCACCTCCCACTGAAAACTGTTTTGAGTTTTTTCAAGAAAACTTGAAATCTCTTATCAGACTGGTGACAGTTAAGTATTTAATCTCCTTCACAGGAAAATTTTAGGCTTAGAATATGGAGAAAACATTATTACCTGCTTGGTTAGAAATCATCAAACCTGTAAATGTATTCTTTTAACCTGCTAAATCTAATGACTTCTACACCAGTATTAGTTAGTCCTTTTTTGCAACATCAAACTGCTTTCTTCAAGTCTGTATGGGGGAAGTCTGGAATTACTAATGAACATACCATCTATCATTTTTGCCTTCAATATGCTCACAGAGTTACAGTGGAACATTTTGTCCTTCCGAGGACCTTGTAGGCTGGAAGTCTTGAAGAGCTTATCTATCTTTAACAGTATACAGGATACGCAATGGAAACGGTTTTGACAAACTGTCAGAAGTATTGATGTTTAAAAATAATGTTCTTACACTGTTTTAGTTACGATTAAACCTAGTATCAGTCCTTGAAAATATTATTGTAGGTGGGACCCCAATATACCTTTGCTGTAGATAAGTGTCTCTGTTATGCTGCAGCAAATTGAAGCATAGGGTAGCTTCCCCCAGGTGTTCTCTGCTGTCTTCTCTTCTTGCTTGTTGCTCATTTGGCCTGTTATTGGGCAAGTAACTTTTTTTCAGTGAGTTGAGGTGCCCTCAGGGTTGTGTCTTTTCTAAGCAAGATTCTGTAGCATCCTGTTTAGACCTCATCATCTAACATTGCAATTTCTAGGAGAGTTTTTGGGTGGGTTAAAAATGTAGGAGACGTGGAAGAAGTTAGAATGTCTCTAGTTAATTAGTAGTAGGTAAACAATCAGATGTGTGTGAAACGGCACATTCAGATAAGATATTTTGTATAGTGGTTTTAGTTACGTAGTATGGTTAGTTTTGTATGTTACTGCAGGCCCTACTGAAATTCCTGGTGGTCTGCTCACTCCCTATTGGCTTGGGGTAAAGGATGTTGCTCGTTCGCTGCTTCTTCCACCGTGACGTGCCACCATCCGTGGACCTAAGAGCCGTTTCCAAAGACCGTGGTGGTTAACCAGCTGCAATGCTTGATCGTCCTTCAAAAAAGGACTTCCTAATACGTTTCAGACACAGATGTGTCCTTTGCTTTCTAGGAACTGCTGTGCCTCCCTGTGAGCAGAAAAGCAGCCTTTCTGCTACCTTTCTTGTTACCAGCCTGGAGGCTGGGAAAAGATGACTTGTGGCTAGTTGCTCTGGGGTCTAACAGACTGACTGCTCTGTGCCAGAGCTGCTCACCGGGAGGGTTTCCTTTTAATGCCTCAAAGTGACAGTTATTTGCTTGTCTCAGGGGTTTTAAGATCTTACCCTCAATATGCCAAATCCAGTCTTGATCTTCTTGTCAAGGCTGTCGTAATAATGTTTGTACACGCATTTTTGATTCTATCATACCCCAGTCATTGCGGTCATGAAGCAATCTGTGTGCCATCCAAACCGTGCTGGGGCTTGTTTACCCATTTCAGGCAGCTTTCTGCTAACTGGATGATAATTGTAACTGCGGTAGTAGATGAAGTATCCTAAGGTAATTATCTAGGTGGATGATAGTCACACATGACCTTTTAATAGGCTGTAAGGTTTACCTAATAGCTTTTACTGGCTTTGACCTATTTTGAGTAGTACGGGCCTAGTCTTGCAGGCATTTCTTCACATGTGATTTTATTCGTCTGCTTGAAGATGCGTACATGAATGGCTGGCTCATTAAAAGAGTGATTTAGTTTCTTTAAAATGCACCAAAATATGCCACTTAAAAAACAAACAAACTAACAAAAAAACCAAACCCACCTTTGCTTATGTTTCACAGTAATAATTGTGATACGTAATTCTTCTGTCTCATACTGAGCGACTACACGTTTACCATCTTCTCTTTGAGCAGTTTCAGTAAATACAATATAGTTCTTTAATAACTGATTTTCTGCTTTATCTTTTCAGAGGCAACAATTTTAAGCTATGATGGAAGTATGTTTATGAAAATACAGCTCCCTGTTGTGATGCATACAGAGGCTGAAGACGTTTCTTTACGGTTCAGGTCTCAGCGAGCTTACGGCATTTTAATGGCAACTACTTCTAGGGAATCTGCAGATACCCTTCGTTTAGAGTTGGATGCAGGACGAGTTAAACTAACGGTCAACCTAGGTAACAAACTCTTCCTCCAAGAAATTAACATTTTCTTTACATTTTTCTTTTTGCTTGCAAACATTTATGAAACAGCCTGTTTTAACATTAAAAGTAAATTGAAATGATATATAAACATATGTCAATGCAACATTTGCGTATGTACATACACACACAAATACATACCCATTATTATAGTTTATTTTGTTTTCTTTTGCATTTTTGTATTCTTTATATAGTCTTAACATAATCCATCACAATATTTTCGTACTATTGTGTATTCTAAAAAGAGAAGACTAGTTCATCAGTGGTATTCTGGGGCTAAGTTATTATTCGTTGTTGTGGAAGACTGGTCCCTCTTCACAACTTCACGGTAGCGATTCCACAATTGAAATGTGCAAGCAGAAGCAACGTGTATGTAGGTCAGCTCAGTTTTACCTTCACCAATTAATGTACGACATGCAAATGTATCAAAGAATTTCTCGTTTTAACACTGAAAATGTTGCGATTAGATATTCCCACTGATGAATTTCTCGGTCTCCTTTTTTTAGATGTCAAATCTATAGTAAAATCCATCTCCTCTTTTTTAAACAATTCTGTAGTGGTATTTTTGTAGTATCGAACGATAACACAACCCTTCAATGCCCAAAGACTGCGGCCCTCAGCAAACAGCCGTGTGAACACAGGAGGCACAAGCCCTTTTACAGAAAAAAAAAAAAGAAAGAAAAAAAAAAAAATTGGTTTCCTGGTTTGAAATACGATGGACAAAATGTTAAGTTATGGTCTTCTCTAGGTTTTTGGTTTTTTTTTTTTTAAGAAAAGTAAATTAAAGCACTTGGGCCATGCTCATGAATAAATCCAAGTCAGGACCTGAAAGAGATCGGAAGTACACTCAGGAAAATGCACATTCAGTGCAGTCTTTCCCATTCAGCAGAATACTATTTTTAAAGGGAATTAAGTATTTCATTGTTTTAATCGCACATAAAATGATTTCCAGAAAGTAGGGGGGGTCGGGGGAGAGGAGAAAATAATCACCGAACCCTCCACTTCATAAAAGCGTTGCTCAGTGAAATATTGTCCTGGTGTTTAGAGATCTGGAGGAGGGGGGAAGAGGAGGAGGAGAAGCGAAGGGTTTTTTTTTTTTCCTTTGTTTCTTCTCCTTTTGCAGTCGGTCCCCTCTAGTGTCGAGCCGGGGCTGCTGCAGGCTGCGGGCCCCCCCTCAGCCCCCCGCCCGCCGCAGCCAGCGCTTTCTGTAAAAGGGGATGTGCAGGCGCTGCTGGTCCTTGGCTGTTTGCGACCACTTTTCTGATGCGGTTGACGACACATGACAAACTCAGCTATATGGAAACAAAATCTAGGTTTGATGGTATATATGTTCCTCAAAGGTATAAACTCAGGAGTAGCTATACAAACCGAGTAGCATGGCATAGATTGATTTTTTTATTTTCTTTTAATTTCTTTTTTTGTACAGTAGTAAGTGCAGATAGTCCAGCAGAGGATCCTACTACAGATCAGGTTGTTTTCTTTTTGTACAAAACACCACCCTCTGTCAGTTTTTACCTCCTTCCATAGTTCAAGAAAGTAAACAAATCCGTGCCCTAGCAATACTGTTTCTTCTTCCAACACCCTGCCCTTTATTTTTCTTTTTCCTTTTTTGTTTTTTTTTTTTTTATTTATTTAGTCAGGCAAGGAAATAACCTGAAAATAGACAGGATTCTCTAGTTATCAGTGTTTATATTTTCTGTATATTAATGTAGCTTTAAATGTAGTCACCATTCACTAAAGTCTGTACGTTAAGACAGTATAAACCCACAAAACCCTATTTATAGGCCCAAGGAATGAGCGTTCTATTTTACTATTTAGTTTTTTAAGAACAGCCTTTGAGGTATACTATACACAAGTTGTCCAAGATGTCTGATTGTGGCCTGGCTTGCTCTATGACCCATTGTGACGGAGCACTTTCTAATTGCATTGAGAGAAATTACCTGTTCTTTCACAGATGGGGAGAAAGTTGCAGCCTGCCTCAGTTAAGCATCTTTGACATTTAATCCTGATTTTTCACTTAGATTTGTCACCATGTAGCTTTGTTTGAAATTGGCCATTTTTACCCTATTTGTCGTTTCTATTTATAAAGATTTATCGCAGTATAACTGGGTTATAACAGTATGTAAAGACTGATGATATGGAGTGGCCATATTTGCATGTGTCTGTCCCCGGAAGGGTGGACTGTGATTTTATTGGATGTCTGCAGCTATTACCTTGAAGGATAAATTTTCATTTTTCATCTATTCTTCCCCATCTAGACTGTATCAGGATTAACTGTAATTCCAGTAAGTGCCTATTCAAACTTTTTAAAATGTTATTCCACCATTATGAAATATGCAAACTAGATGAAAAATATTGTGGACAGCTTGCAAACACTTGATTATTTATTAATATGTGGTGATTAATTATAATTGTGTAAAAAGTCATCATACACTCCAGTGTGTATTTTTGTCCTTCCCATAGGATAGAACTTTTAAGCAGAATATTAAAAAAGGAAGTATTCTACAGGTTGTAAACATACTTAGAGGAAATGGTACTTGTAGTACCTGTATTATTCTAGACGGGCTATTTTATTTACAGTAGTCATAGAATTTTTGAACCAGCATTTCTGATAAGCTGTCACACGTTTTCCCCCATGTCCTTCTAGTTTTCTTGACATTTTACCTCCAACTTGTGGTGAGACTGTTGGAATATAATTGTCTGTAGTACAAAAATTTCTATTTTATAATCCTCCTACGCAATTAACTGTATTTACTGGCTGCTTATAACACAATTGGTTTTGCTAAGTCTTTGTTTTATGGAAATGTTACAATAAGGACATTAATTCTGAGAATAATCATATTTCTATGATGACTTTTTACACTCTAATCATGTAAGAAACCTTAAATTTGAACAATTTTTCTCTGTGATATGCATGTTTATGAAACAGAGGGAAACATTTGCCAGATGAATGGACTAAATTTTAACTTCTCTGATATTATTTGGATTAAGAGGCTATTTCTGAAAGGAGAAAAAGGACTGTGATTTTATTTTGAGTCTATGGAATTCCTGAATGGTGTCAACAAAATTATTGATAGTAAGTATGGTAGATTTGAGTTTTGGGTTGTTTTTTCTTTCCCTTCCTAACAGGTTTCACAGGCCAGAGGACTGGCCTTACACAAATAGAAACAAAGCTAAACAACAAACTACATAGGTAGAATTTGTACTTGTTAGTAGTTTCCCAAAAGACATGAACATAACATCCCGTAATAGTTTTATAATCCACAAAGAAAAATAGGGAACTGCAGTTATTTATAATGTGTCAGCTGCTAATAGATTTTTCAATTAATAACTTTACAAGACAAAAATACAGCATTCGTATTAAAAACTTGGGGCAAGTTTTAAATCTAAACCATACTTAAATCCAGACAGACTTTTCAATACAGTAAAGGAAATTCTTGCAGGTACCAAGGCATAAAGATAGCTTCCTGATGTTTAAAATGAATAAATAAATAACATTCTTCAGTTATAAAATCAAATATTTCCACTTGCCAAAAATGTCCCTTATCCCTTGCCAAAATGCATAAGATGATGAAAAAAAATCTGTTGGGCAGTCACGGGATACTATTTTTTGATCATGACGAAGTGCCAATTAGAAAAAGATTTCCAAGTATAAGACAAGCAGCTTTTTTGAGCAGAAATGTAATGAGTTTGCCCTGATGCTGGTAAACTCTTTTTTCCTTAGGAAAGCCAATGTTGTTTTCTTCTTAAGTTCCTTAATAAAATTAGAAAATTCCTCTGAAAAGGGAATTACTAACATAAAAATCAGTAATAAAGCCACAATACAGTAGATGCTTTAGTATTTTAATCTCGTTTGGACAAAATAAGGTGTCATAAAAATAAATTTAAATTATTTCTAGGTTTCATTTTTAAGGGAGTTTTGGATCAATAGGGAACCTGCAAATACAGAGTAAGTAATAAGCCTCCAATTAAAGGATTGTAAACAAGAGAAGTATATGTACTGAATTGAATTAGCAGTTTCGAGTTCTTCTTGGACTCATACAGAAGCAGCATAACCTCTGTACAAATTATCCTTGGTATCAAATACTCGTAAGCTATTTTTCTTTACAGTTTGTTTATAGCCTTTTTGTTCTTAGAAATGGCTTTCATGATTAGTTTCATCTCCCTTTGCTTGTGTACTGAACAGATTTTTGTGAGCTTTCAGTATGGTAAGTACTACAATGCTTTCTTATCAGCACTCGCTGTAGTTTTTCAACAATCAGATAATGTTTAATGAGCAATTTCTGTGTTTTAATTTTTAGATTATGAAAAATTATAGCTCTAAGCAGTCCTTAAATGCTTGCTTATTAGACAATATAATGGATTTTAGTGGGACACGCAATTTGTTTCAAAGCAACAGCATCCAGAACTTGAGTCTTAATTTGCTGAAAACTATAATACTTCAGTGCCTGTCTTTTTGGAGAGCTAGATGTACGTCAATCCTGATCTTATATTGGTAGAAGTACATCTAATTTTCATGTTTGAGTAACTTTTTTCAGATTTTCTTATTTCTGTTGCTTACAAATTAGTCATCTTAATATAATTTCACTGTTGGGACTGAAATACTGTTTATTATGGCTAGACTAGTAAAAGTTAAGGTCAGGATGAAGTTATTTGGTTTGAATTTGGAGAGACAGCTTTAAAAAAAAATAAAACCAAACATAAACAAAAATCAGTGTTTTGCTTGAGAGAAGAAAAGGAAAATGTGAATGTAAGCACCTTATTTCCTACACTGAGTTAAAAACCCAGTGAATAAAATATCGCAATTTCTCCTCCCGTTTTTACTTGAGTGCAGCCTGAAACCTGTCTTCTGCTCACTGCAGATCAATTGACAAACTGTTGGAGGGTCAGAGCTGAGATTTTGGTAGAAATTTGTTGTACACTTAGTCATGCCTTCACCTTTACCTAGTGTCCTGTGTTGCAGAAGAGGTGGCATTTTGTGATCTTCCTTGTTTGAAATAGACTTTTTTTAAAATTTCAAAATGTTAATCAGATGTCAAGTTGCTATTGAGCTTGTGTCTCATAAACAATATTATGGGGACTGTTCCCTTTGTGCCATTTTTATGGAAATGAGTGGCATACGAAAGTCAAACTATTTTTATTTTGTGCTAGGTTATAAGATTGGTATCTTTATAAAACCTTACACCACTACAAATTCTGTCTCATGTCAATCAGAAAATACCATTGCTGAAATGTTGGGTTTCTACATCCTTAAATCACTTCATTGTGTTCTTCAGACCTGAAAGTTTACAAAACAAAATTGTCTGTCAGGCAGTGAAATAAATGGTCCTTTTAAACTGCAGGTACATGTAGGTCAATGTTGGGGCTGACATCAGGAGGAGGAGGAAAACTTATGTTATGAACAGAAATGGCTACTGTGGTTTCAGTATTTCATAGTTTTCGTAGACTGAGGAATTCATTTGAAAATAAGACCGAGGTGAATGATGGTGGTTCAAAAACCATGAATGTGCAGCACTTCTGGGTGCTACTCATTCTGTAAAAAGAACTGGAAGTTGATTGCTGTACAGCTGTTATGCATTGTATACAACATTGATGAACTAGTCCTGAAAAACTGCCTAAGGAAAAATGCTAATAAAATAAATACATTTTTCCCCTTTCAGAGGGGGAAGTAATTGTTACCTTTTAATTGCAGACTGTAAAGCAGAAATTATAAACATCAGTGAATCTCTTTGATTTGAATGGGATTTTTCCCTAGTATTTCTTGGAGACAGAACTTCACCTCTTAAAACTCACATAGTAGATGGATTACTGTTTTTGAATGACTTTTGAACAAACACAGGTGTGCTACATTTCCATATTTTTCACTGCGGCAATGTTAAGGGCTACTGTCTTGACTTAAATTCCCTTTTTTTCCAGTTCTAATGCTTCCAAAACACTAACGTCTGAAAATCTGAAAGGTACCTGTGACTCTAGAGGCTGCTGGGTTTTATGTGCAATATACTTTTTTCACAGGCATGTTCAGTCTTACGTGCTTTTTCATCTTTTGTGGATTTTTTTCTTTCATTGCTGTCATTTTTGGAAATAAATTGTCTACATTTTTATGAGTTAGCAGAGTAAGACTATAGGGTTTTTATTAATTGATACATAATACAAATGATAATGTTAACTGGTAAAAAGCTGGCGCTCATTTCTGAATCCGATACTTTTATCCCATATCTTTTCATATTGAACAATAATTTTTTTGAATGCTGCTGTGAAAGATTGCTCAACTAGTGGCACACATTGGTGCGAGTGTGATTTAGGGCAGTACTCTGGTACACAGTTTTGCTTCTGTAAGCAATAATTCATAGAGTAATCCCACAGAATTCACTTAGACTCAAATGTCATAAGAAATGAGTAAGAATTGTAGAATGTTAGGAAGAAGAGGGTACTGTGGCAGTATATGTATATACTATTCCCCAGGGAATGTATCAACCATCTTTGCTAGCTGGGTGTCCGCCTTCCCAAATTAGGAACAATTTCCTGGGCTCCTTTCCTTGTCTCCTTTCCCTTCCAGTGAAGTGCCCTTTCACTTGTTCTCTTTGCATGCACCCTTCCCTCTGTGTCTGTCTAGTTCTTCATCCATTCTCTATATCCTTTATTTTTTCTCTCATTTTTTCCTCACTCTGTTCCATTTCTCTGTTTTTCCCTATAATCCTTAATCTCTTCTCCTTGTTTTGTACATCCATCCTTTTAAAACTTTGTTATTCTGCAGATGTGCACATTGCAGATGAATAAATTCTTATTATTCTGTTTGAAATATGTAACATCTGTTATTGAAGCATTTTTATTTGTTAAGATACCCTACAAATCCAGAGCATGACAAGGAGCTATATCAGATTATTGGTAAATAATAGGAGAATTGTATATATTGAAGAACCAGCAATGGTGTTCAATTACAGTATATTTCCACTTTGGACATACACTTTAAGCAGCAGGAAAGCTTAAATGAAAACTATACATCCTTTTGAAAGCTACTGCTTGTAAAAATGCATTTAGTTGCAAAGTCCAGAGTCTTTAGCTGTGCTCTTATGGATATTGCAAAGTCTACCATGATGAGCAAATCGCTAATACATTTCCATGTATTAACTTCTCACTATCTGGTGAAAAGAATGATTAGAATATATTATTTGCTCCTTTTCTGTTGTTGTTGGCAGTAGAAAAATCATTAAAATGATACAATATTGTAGCTCCTTCCAAAATGTAAGATTTTGTATTTGGCCTGTTTTCTTACTAGTGCTTATGCATTGTGTGGGTGGTTTTGATCTTTTTCTCATTCCGTATGGTTGACAACCTGCTAAAAATATGCAAAAGAGCTTTACCATGGAGAACGTACATCACATAGAGGAGTACATCAGCAGGGTACTTTCACTGCAAGTTCAGTCAGGGTCTCCCCTCTGTTTGGGGTCTAAAGTTTGAAATAATTATAATTATTATATTATTATAAATTTATAATAAATTATAAATTTATTTATAAAATATAATTATTAAATTATTATAAATAATTATTTTAAAGCTTTGGCTATACTTTGCAGATTTAGAACATTGGGGTAATTGGATTCCTTCTCATTCAGCAATATCACTTTAAAGACTCCTTTTCACATGACTTCCTGAAAAGTAGTCATCTGCTGTGCAACAAAATTGAGCACATACATAGCCCTTTTCAATCAAGTTCTGATTATGAACTACTAGTTGCTAATAGAAGCCATCATTTGAATCTGATCAAAGGAAACAGGTTGAAAGACATACAAAAAAGGAAAACTGCTTCTTTACTCAGAGCCTCTCACTGGAGTCCTTAGTACGTAGTCCTGAAGCTGCACTAATACCATACTGTATCTTGTTTCAGGCACTCTGTTGTGAAGTGAGGTTGAAAACAGCTAGGCTAGGAAAAAAAGTTCAGATTTGAAAGCAAAATAGCCTGGATAAATATAATCAAGAGGACTAAAGTAGTTAAGGGACAGCCCACAACTTACTCTGTACAGCCACAGAAGGCAGTTACGAGAGATCCTTCTGATTCCTCATTCTCTGTTAGATATAGGGTGAAAAGAAGTGATGCTGCACGGGTTGTGCTATGCAAGCCCACGCATTAATTGGCTTACTGGAAGTCTGATGGCAAAGCCATTTGCCTCTTCCTGCAGTCTGCTTGCTCACGGGCTCTAGAGAAAAGTGGTAGCTGTTTCCCCTCACTTGTAACCTGCTTCTGCTCCTTGGGAGCACCTAAGGCAAGGTCTATGACTTGGCTTTTTGTATGAAAAGCCATAAATATGCATTAGCCATTTCCCAGATGCTGATAAATGTTAACACTCAAACATATTTCTGAGAAAGTAATCTCTGCTTCTTGAATGGTAGAAGAGACTTAGCTGAGAATGCAAAGGGAACCAGCAGGGCCACTGCTCGTTATTTTTCAAATGCTTCGTATACTGTTCTTTAGGGCTTGTGCTGCAGAATTTCATCTGTCTCAAAGTTTTTCATTTACTTTAAAATTGTGTTCTTCTAAGCCTCTCCCTGTCTGCTGGCCCTGCTCTTGCATTGCCTATTGCTTTGCTGCCAGCGCAGATGTTCAGGCGCCTATGTGGTGAATTTGACTGAAGAAGTGACCCGTTAACGAAATTGTTAATTTTAACTTGCTGCAGTTTTCTGAGCGGTTTTATCACATGACACAGATGGACACCTGCTGTAGAATAAAACAGGAGGGGGGAAGCAGGAATGGTCTGGAGACAGTAGAAAAACAGCCTCTGGTAGAGAGAGAGTGGATTGCTTTTTTCAGTAATGCAGACTTATGCTGTCCCTAAGTTAATTCATCTGGCCTACATCTAAGCAAGAACAT
Source organism: Pluvialis apricaria (assembly GCA_017639485.1). Taxonomy (NCBI): domain Eukaryota; kingdom Metazoa; phylum Chordata; class Aves; order Charadriiformes; family Charadriidae; genus Pluvialis; species Pluvialis apricaria. Next base: position 16,280,757 of record CM030009.1, read on the forward strand.
CCTGGAAAAATACATGTTATTGACAGAGAGGCAGAAACATCACTTCTTGAGATGCTTAAGCTGTATCAGTTAAGGAAGAGGTATTTCAGAGATCTGAAGGGAAATGTTGGAAGGGTTTCTGGGTGAATGTCTACTTCAGTTATATACATCACAGCTGTTTTCCTTCTCTCCTGAATGTGGCTCCTAAAACAAGCTGTAAGTTGAACCTAGGAAATAGCTGAGGTCAGTTTTAGGGAGTTTTAAGTCTGAGGAAAAGCCATTGAGCATTAAGAAGAGCGATACATACTAGGAAATGCCAGCTGAGGAGACGCTGTGCTTTTTGGCCATTCATGTAAGACAACAGAGGTCTGCAGTCTCTTTTCTGTTGTGGCTTTTTGTGAAACTTCACATGGATGTAGTTTGGCTTGAGAGAGGATTCTGAGATGGTAACAGTGAAGGTATATTGGACTTCTGAGTGTGAGCTCTCCCCCTTAATGGGTGATTTAAAAAAAAATCAGTCTTGTGATATACTGATTTCTCAGCTAAAATGTATGCTTTAGTAAACACAGAAATCTTGCAGGGAAAGACTCAAGTTGTCTAAAAGGTAGCTATTTTTACTCCTTCTTTGTCCAGTTATAGCTGTTAAGGCGGGGAGAGGGGGAAGAAAGAAATTTGAATTAATAAAGGACATAGCCAAATTTGAATCAACTAGCTAATTGTAAAGAAGTCTTGAGAAGAGACTTGCACATGTATAATTTGTCAATGCCAGTGGTGAGGCACCCGTAAGTTCCCCTCTAGTTCAGGCCTGAACCTGCTTTGCTAGGGTATGGGAGAGAATTATCATATTAACATGGCAAACAAAAGCTCAAACCTTCATTAGAGTGGAAATAAGTGCTTTAGATTTGCTGGCTGACCATTTAAGGGTCTATTGTGTTTACTTTCTCCCTACTGACAAAGCTTTCAAGGTTGGCTGCTGGTGATTGAAGGCTTCGCTCCATCAGTGCTTCTAGCCTACATGAAGGACAGCAATAAAGTTTATTTCCGTGTCTGTATTCTACTTGCTGCTTATAAAACCTCCTCTGTGTTTGCTTTTTCTTAGCTAGCAGAGGAGAAAATTGTCATTAGTCTTCTGGCGGACTGTCAATAAAATATCATTTCAAGTTCTCTTACCAGAAAACAGATGTTTTTCTTTTTTGTGTGTATGCTTCTTTCCTTTCTTCTCACTCTTTTCATCCATCCTATTTTTCTTTTTAAGTCCCACATTCTACTTACGGTACTTTAAAGATATAACTGATTGAACGGGGGCCTCAGTAATCAAATATGTAATAGTAGCATATCTGTGGCTTTCTTGAGGCACAGTGGTGTGCTCTGCAATAGCCAAACACAGTAGAAAAGGCAGCAGTAAAAGCTTAAACATATAGTTATTTAATTTAAAGTCATACAATGAGGATAGTTGCCTTAATTGGTGGTGAAAAAAATCGTTAGATATATGTTCAGGTAAAGACTTTATTTTTTTTAGTACTACCACATAAATGTTTTCAGAAACTTCTGTAAGATTGCTCAAAAGTGGTAGACTTTCCAGATATGATATTTCAGCTTATAGTTCAATTTTACAAGGCCAAGTATAGATAGCTTTCAATTTAGTGTATATGTGGGGTTATATGAGTCAGGGCCATGGTGTGGTTGTATACCAGCTGGTATGCAAGGTGTTACCAGCAGAGCCCTAGGGCATGGTCTGGAGTTGACTGAAGTTGCTCCCTCTGAACCTTCAGCCTGAAGTCTTAAAGGGGAGGGAGGGAGCAGGAGATTCTCTAAAATACTAAATGTGACAAGAGGACTCTTAAAGGATAGGAAAGCAAGGATTGCTGCAAGCATGTAATCTGTCATTTTACCAATAGGGACAAAGCAGCCTCCAGGATGTGCTAGCTCTCTAAGAATAGATTATCTTGAATTAATAAATCCTGATTTATATGCAAGGGAGTTGTGCGTGTCTCGCTTATACTGGTCCCATCAAATCTTTCATAAAGGGACTTTTCAGAAGTAGACTAGGCATTTCTAATGTTTCAATGGGAAGAAGCAGTAGAAAGTAAGTTTTTCATGTATAGCAGGTCCTAAATTTCTCTTATTTTACTTTTGTGTTTTTCTCATTTAGCTTTTGAGAAGCAAGATGACTTAATCACATTTCAGGACTAGTGATTTAAATTATCGTCAAATTTTTTTCATGGCAGAAAGTGGGTGTTACAGTCTAATTTTGTGGGATATTGAGGAGTGATGTTCTAATCAGTAGTAGCAAAGCAACTGAATACTATTTGCTTCTGGAGAAGAGTATATAAAAGCTACTGTAATGCCATTCATATTAGTGAACTGGGCTGCAATGGCAGTAATTTCCTGGTAAAGCTCTGCTACTGACTGGTCCCGCAGGAATCTCTACTGACATATTCATAAATGATTGAGAGAAGAGGAAGAACACTGAGATGGTAGTATTTGCAGATGCAATGAGATTATTTAGGAAAATCAAATGAAATGCTGCATGTGAGGGGTTTCTGAAGGGTTTCAAAATTCTGAATGACTGGGTAGTAAAATGGTAGGTGGAGTTAAATATCAATATGCAAAAATTAATTCATACTAGAATAAGTAACCTTAATTATGCAAGCACAGCAATGGAGTCTGTTAGCGCTGAGCTGAAAAAATTGTGCAGCCATTATAAATAGCTCTTGTAAAACAGTTCGGTGCTCAGAAGTGACCAGAAATCCCAAAGGATGGTCGTAGCTATGGGGAAGGGAAGTAAGACCAGGACAGAAAACAGCATTATGCTATTGTGCAGTCATTGTTTATCCACATCTTGAATGCTGCATGTGTTTTTTGTTTCTATTCCTCAGGATGAATAGGCAAAATACAGTGCACTGCAACAGGGAGGCTTCCAAGTATGGATTGGCTTTCCTACATGGAGAGAGTAGGCAAGCTAGGAAATAAAAAAGATACCTGAGAGAATTAATATATTTATATAAAGATATGATTAAACAGCCATAAGAAGCATCAAGAAGTTAAGGTGTATGAAATTGAAATACATCAAGGACTTTTTGTGATAAGGCAGTTTCTGTAGCTCCAGTAGCCCCTAACACCTTAGTCCCTGGAAGCTGTGACTGTGTTAGAGTAGTAATTACTATACAGTGGCCCTGCGTTTCTTAGTTGCTGTTGAAAGCACAGTGCTGGGCTAGCTGGACTTCTGGTCTCACCTGGCAAGACCACCCTCATGTTCCTAAATACATTATTTATTTTTTTTTAACAGAACAAAAGTTTGTCGTTGTATTAAAGGTGATGACCTAGAAGCAGCCTTAGCTCAGAAAGTCTGTAAACTACAAGCTGCTAGAAGCTGGCAGCAAATAGTTAGAGAAAAGTCCCTTAATATTGTTCCCTTCTCTAAACATCAGTTGCTGGTCATTGTCAAAGGCAGAATGCAAGACAATACAGAACTCGGGTGTAACATTCAGCATAGCAGCATATGCACTATTTCCTCTCCTATTTTGCAGCTGCTTTTCCTAATTGTTTTATCACTAGTTTGTACTCTGTATTCAGAGCAAACAGGAAATTGCTAGTGAAAGTAAAATATAAATCTATCATCAACTGGGCTGTATACAATCATTCTAAACTTTGTAATCAGATTCTGTGAAAAGCAGAGTATCACTACACAGATGGCAGCAAATGACATGAGCCAGTGTTTCAATAAATTGTCAAAAAAAATTATTCTTAACTGATAAAACCAGTTAAATTAGGATAAATCACTAATTAATTTGGCTATTTCATATGTAGTAAGAGTTGTGAATAATTTTTTTTTTATTTAGTACCAAAAGTTTTCTGGCAAGAAATTTTGGTCTGTAGCTCTTTAAAAAGAAAATCATTGTTAACATTCACTATTAAGAAAAAATAACAGTAACTCAACACTGCTTAGTTGATAGTGCTTCTAAAGTTATACTCAGATTGGAAATACTATCAGACTTCGTGTATAAATACCTTTATTTGCTTTTCACATTAAGTCCTCACTTGTTTCTTAGGACTGTTTCTAAGAAGTTGCGCTGTTGTGATGCTCATTTGTTAATACTTTTGTGAAAAACATTTAGAAGCGCTTATAAATGAAAGTTCTATGGAGAAATACTGCAGTCTTTCTATTACAGGATTACAGTTGATGAGGTTTTTTCAGGTGATAGAAACTTAGGGATTTTCCAAATAAATCTGTCTAAAAAGATACTAAAATCATTAATAGTGTAGTTCAGAAAGCATTTAAGTATATTAAGAATGTGTGTAGGACTTTTTCTGAATACATGCCCTACTAAATCAATGCTGCTGTGCTTATGTCCAGAAATTTTCAAGGAAAACCAAACAAATTGCCACCTCTCTGCAGGTAGATACAGGTCAAGGCATCACATACTCTCAGCCATTATTCTGTTGTAATATATACTTGTAAAGAATTAATATAATGAGCGTTTGGGTTTTTTTTTTAACAAAATGAATATACATGCATAAGAGGTAAGGGAGAGGGGAAATATAGAATCAGAGAGAGTGAAGTTTCAGTATGATGTCTGGTTTTCATTAACACAGCTAGTGAGAGTTGCAATAGGCCTAACGTATGTTGAGGTGAATTGCCAAATTTCAGTCTGTGCCTCTCATATTAATAGATATTGTGAATAGAACACTTCTACATTATTAAAAAAAAAAGTGCAACCAACTTCAGTGAGAGTCAGACCAGATCCTATTCTCAGTTTGGTGTGATTAGGAGAAACAAACTGCTTAGGGAAAGCTTGGCTACCTCTTCTTCAATCAAAGAAAGAAAAAAAAAAAAAAAAGGAGGGAAAAAAAATGGCTACCAAACTAATTCTAAACTGATTTTAATTAAATTAAAATTATTCTGATAAACTTATATGTTTGTAGTGCTGGAAGTCTGGAATAAATCCCTGGTAAGCAATTATCTTACTCCTTAAGCATTAAGATCACTGGAATCTGATTATAGACAGTAACGAACAGTACATGCGCATAGAGCCTTCGTCTGTCTTTTCTATGTGTAGTGCTCTAATGCAGAAGTGAAGTTCTGCCTATTCAGATAAATACAAGTTTGCAAAACCTAGTTTCTGAGCCATCTGTGGCGTTTTGATGGCCTCTCCTTTATTGAGTCTGCAGAAAATATTGTGTGAGTATGTATTAGTTTTAGCTGCATGACTGTTTCAAAAAGGTAGGCTATTTTATCATTGCTTCACTTCTCTGCAGCAAGTCATCATTTAATAAGTTTAATCTTGATGAAGAAGTCTAGCAAGCACTTAGCTACAATATTATTCTCCATTAATGTTATAAGAAGAGTAATTCATTTTCCAAAGTGCTTTTTTTTTGAAGAGCTAATAGTGTTAAAAACATCTACACAGTGCATGTCACTGATGAGCAGTTTCTGATATTAAAAACACTTACTCTGTATCTAGCCCATCTTGCATTTGTCTATTAAAATGTATGAAACATCTATCATAACATTTTAAGCACTCAGTAGGTTATTACTGGAACCACATAACTGCCTCCTTATTATCTCTTCTTGACAATGACTTCAATGAATTATGTTCAGGTAGTTGTTAAAATTTCCATACAAGCACATTTCATTTTTGGATGACGTGTCAAGAAGTTAACTTATGCTCCCTTCCAGCTGATTTCTAGGCCTCAATCCATCAGACAAGTCACTTCAAAGGAGATATCACTCTGTTGAGTTGAGACATCAAGATAAAGTTGGCTTTCTGAGATGCCACTTTGGGAAGTGTGCAAAGAATTCTTCAGCAGTTATTTGTCTAGGCAGTACTGAAGCAACAAGACACAAGATGAAGACCAAGACATGGAATGAGAAAAAGCTATTAAAGAAAAGAGGGAGCTGTGGTTAATGTAGCTTATAGTAATTTCTTGGTATTATTTCTCATTCATTTTATATTCTTTGAGATTTTCCTCCAAGGAGTGAAGTGCATGTACGTAGAAATAATTTCATTAGTTAAAAGTTCCTCCCTGTCTCTGCACATTAAGTCTTTTCTCACTAATAATAAAACCTGCCCGGAAAAGAAAGATCAAATAGGTAAGTCAACAATTCCATCTTTCACTCACATGCCACGAACTGTTTACGCGTGACTTGTGGAAATCAGATCAGAAATGAAGAATAATAAGCATAGATAGTATGCTTGCTGACATCTAAGGAATTCTAGTTTTACAAAAATTTAAGCACGATAGTTGTTGAGTATAGGTGAAAATTACCTGTTGAATTTGTGTTGGGGTTACTGCCATGCTTTGCATTGTCCATGCAGTTTTTGCTGTGTAACCTTTCAGCAGGTCATATGCGGTTTCCTAGGAGAAAACAATGTAGATGTATTCCATGGGCTCTCAGAGGAAGAAATATTCTTGTATCTCCAGCTAACATTTTGCAGGTGATAGAAGACACTTAGGAAGTCAGTTGACAAGCTAATCAGTTATGAATAAGAGCAGCACTACCTAGAAAAGACTCCAGTATGGATTCTTCATTTCCTAAAATTACATAAACAGAGATACAGAGCGCACCTTAAGATAGTGCAAGTAGGAACTTCTGTCAAGAAGCTGACTTGTTTTTTTTTCAATAGCAAAATTGTCATTCACTGACGCTCCACGCAATCCTTAAGAGAAAACAAACGGCAAAAGAGCATTTGTGAGATTCCCCTCAATGTTGAAATCAATTCCATCTACTCAATTTTAGAAGTCATTCTGTTTTAGTTTTATATGGGCATGCAAGAGACAGCAAGAAACAGCCTGGAAATAACAGACAGCAAAAGGTGCTTGACTTTACATATTCTTAGCGTGCAAATGCTTGAGCAGACATAATTGTAAAAGTGAAATTCTCAAAGTTGCAAGTTAAAGATGAAAAAGTAAGACTAAAACTCACTATTGCAGATGTCACGGTTAACTTCAGTTTCATTTAGCCACCACAAACACATGTCTGGGAAAGTAATAGGTTTAGAAGCAACTGAAATGTAGCGTGAAGAGTTTGATGCAGAATGCAGGAAATGTCCTTGTTTGCAGAAAAGAAACACGCATTGGTCTTTGGGGTAAGAAATCACACGAAGAAGCTGGAAGAGTTGCTGAAAACTTACCTTTAATGGAATGCCATATTAAACATATGCAAACTGTCTCAAACATGTGGTATCTAACGCAGTTGAGTACTTTTGTTCCTAACAAACTCTCTATTGGAATAAGTATGTAGTAATTTTTTTAAATCTTATATTAGTCTCAGGAATCCTGAAAAAGTATGTCTGAAAAAATGCTATTTTTATAGGGAAAATTTTACAGTTTCCCTGATAATTAGTATTCAGATTGCTTTCTTGCAGATAAGGAATATCAGACCTAACTCAAAATCAAAAGAAATGTTTGAAGAATAATGACAATATTGTCTACGATTTCAGTCTGAAAAATTCAGGGTCTTTTTGCTTTAAAAGAAATTTTCTTTATAAGAAAGATTCAATCAAATTTTAATGTGTATTATTTACCCTTTTTAATAGTACTGGAGCATTGAAATCTTAAGATATGTATTCACTTTATATGACCTTGATGTTGTTAATATGCTAAGTGGTCTGCCCTATGGCCCGTATCATTGAGAACATCAGGAATCTTAAATTCTGGATGAAATCTGGTGCAGCTGAACTGGTGGCTCTTTAGAAGTAGAAAAGGTCTAAAAGTAATCATGAACTATTACACTATAGTGACAACACTTTACAAGGATAAACTCGGAGCACAAATGACATGACATAGTGATGAAAAAATATACAAATTGGAAGAACTATGATTTTGCAATTATTTTGTGTAATGGTTCAGGAATATATAAGAAAATAAGTGTAGGCCTTATGTCATCTATTCTTTAAGTCGAGGAAAAATCGGAGACCGATCCCATACCTGTGAAAGTCTGCGGAGGCTGTTTATAGAACAGGGATCACCCTTTGTATGCGTCTATTTGTAATTTCTGGAAATAATCTGAAATGTCTATTTTAGCACTCCTTCCCTGACTCCTGTCTACGTAGAAGCATCCAAGAATAAGCAGTGCCAAGAAATTGTGCTTTTCTATCCATGGGTATAAAAATATTTAAAAACTTTTAAATAATAATCAATGATCATGACTTTCTAAACATTATTCTCTTTACCCTTAACTAGGCAAAATGTTATAATTCAGCGTTTTCTTTTTTTTTTTTTTTGAAAAGGATGAGTGTGAGATTTAGTTACATATTTTATGACAGCTGTGCCTTGGGTTGAAGACACCTGTAAATTAAGAGGACCTTATTCTTAAAATAAATTCACAGTCCAAATTGTTTTCCTTCCTGTGCCAAATAGTTACCAATCTGCTTATTCTTAAGCACAATGTGCAAGATACAAGGGTAAAATGAAATATTTAAGTGTTTTTTTTCTGTTATGTTCCTTTTTGCCTAAGTGTGAAGGTAATGTTTTTTTAATAAAAGGTAAATTATGGAGAAGCATACTTAAGTTATGCTTACTTATATTTTTAAATGTACTTCAGAGTTTTGACAGCCATGGTTTGATATAAATGGGCACAGTCAATATCAAAGTCAGAAAGGCTAACGTGTGATCAAAGCTATTTCTGCTTCTTTCCAGTTGTTGGTTAGATTATACCCAAAGTAAAACAAATATTCCAACTGTCTTGGGGCAGGGGAGAAGATCAAGTATGTACCAACTTTTTCTGCAAAAATCACTAAGCTAGGTTATTTTGCCTTCACCGGGTTTAAGTGGAAAGAAAGAGAGCAAACTTAGTAGACAACAGTAGCGGAGGTTCTTCAGACTCATAAAACTTGTCTGTGCTATCAGGGTACACTTAGAGATCTGCTATAAGTGGCTACACACCTGTTCGCTGTAGCAGCTGTGTATCGGTTGTCTTTGTATTTGTTAGCTGATTGAGAACAATTTGCAGATCGGTGATTAAGGTCCAGGTTATCGAAGTTATTTAGATAGCTGTTTCGTGGTGAAATCCTACTTCCAAGTCAGAATTCCTCCAAATCTCTTGTGTTGAAAGGAGACAGCAGTTTCTCTGGAAGCTGAGGCACTGTATTTGAATAGTAACTCACACAAATGAAGAATGAGTCTACCGGGGTAAAAATCTAACTCTGCTTGGGAAAGCAGAAAATAAATTGAACTCAACTTAGGATCACTTTTTTCTTTAGTTTAAGCCCGTGCCTCACAAATCAGTACTATTGACAGAACCCTGAATTCACACAGAATTAATGAATTTTGGACATCCTGGATGCCATTAAAGTCATACCTGCACAATGAATATTTACTTTTTAAAAATTGAATTCCGGTATTGCTTAAAACTGGGGTTTCATGTTAGTCTTGGTACGATTTTACATAGGACTTGCCAAGTCAGTTCTTATGATTTTCAATCCTATTCCTGTTATAGGAGGAAAAAAAGCAAACACTTATAACTCCAGATGAATTAGCCATTCTTTTCTCCACCAATTTAAAAGGAATTTTTCATTGAAACAAACTTTCAGTATAAGAAAGCTGTCTGTAGTACAAGCATTCTGCATGGAAAAAAATCATTATTGTAAATGAATTAAAATTTCCTGTTTTATTCTTCCTTGTGCAATACATTAGCTTATAGCAGATTGTTCTTTCAAAAACAAACAATCAATTTTGGTTATCAAGCCAAATTGATCACCACCACCCCCTCACCCCACCCCTCCCCGCATTATTCAGTGTCAGTGTGTGTCTGGGTGAGTTGCAGTGACTCAGTCCAGGTTCTTCAAGTCCCTCCTCTCCTTGGTGCCCAGGCTTTCCAGCCAGCTTCCCTTACTGTCATCCTTATGTGATCTTTTCTCGGGCTTGGCTATGGGTGTGTTCTGAGAACTGGGGAGCTGGCTGAGCAAATGGGGTAGCAGGCTTGTGAAATAGCTGCTTTCCTAATGTACTGCAGTAGCTTAGGTAGAGTGAAGTCAAAGATGTTGACTTGAAAATGCTTCTGTTAAGTGCACCTTACTTTAAAAAAAATAAAAAACAAGCTTAAATGTATTCAGCTTAAAATTCTTGGATTTTTTTCATTATAGCAGCCATGTCAAACTAAAGTCAAAACAAATCAAGATTTACAAAAAATCACAAGTAGCTTGTGGAAGTGAATCGGCTGAATCCCAATTTGGAGTCACAGGTCTTGGGCACACTTTAAAAAAAAATTGGCATGTTTCAAGGCAGGATATGATCTTAAAGTGTGTTTGTAATGCTGCATGATCTCTGTAAGTGCATCTTTTTTTATCTTTAGTAAATACAAAGTACGTAATCTTGCAATGTGAAGCTTGCTTTAAGTTAGAATAGAACTGCCATGTATGGAAAGTTCGTGATCACTTTACCTACAGCAAAGTCAATTGTCAAGTTCAACATAATTTCTGAAAATTTGCCTGAAAATTTTCAGCAGTGAGCTGAAAAAGCAACAACTGTATGTTTCAAGCTCATTGACTTTGCTGTGCTTTAGTTCAGGGCCTTGGGGTAGATTCATAAAACCTTTAGTACCTTTAGCACATTTTCTGATAGTCCTGATCCTTAGAGAACAGTACAAAAGAGAAACTGCACTCATTAAAAATACAGGAATCTAGCTGACTTCTGGTTTTAGCTTTTAAAAGATACTTTTCTTTCATTACTTCCAAGAAGAAGGAAAATTACATGTCCTTAGGGCTGTTTGTGTTTCACTTGCTTAGATATATGACTTACAAAACTAAATTAAAATGGAGCTGATTCCTAACAATAAATGTTTTAAGTAATGTGTTGAGAAATGTTTCTAGCTGGGTTAGACATTTTATAATGCGGTAACAAAATCAGTTTTATTCTCTTATCTACTCTTGAGTTCATGTATAATGGTAATTGCAATTTCGAACCCATTTTTCAAGAAATATGGTTCAACCCAATTATTAACCAGCAAAGCACACTTTCCAATTTTGACAGCACGTATATATGTTCTACGTATACTTTGACGTGGCAGGAAAGTCTAGAGGCCAAGACTTGCAACTCAAAAGTTTACTACTTTCTGATCTTTCTTTCTTCGTCTTGGTGAAGTTCAGTAGTGGTCCTCATTCTGTTTGTAAAGAACAGGCTTTCACAAGGCAGGGGTTTACCATCAGCACCTTTCTCGGCAGAGACCAGGGATCCTTAGATTTAATTTAGTCCAACAGATCTATGTTCTGCCCTCCAACTTTGATCCACTGGCTCTATTTAGATAGTTAAGTATCACCAACAGTTAATATCTCACAGCTTTAAAAAAATTAATGGATGACTATGTGTGCTATCACACCCCAAATTAAATAGCTTCCTTAAGGCAAAAGGTAGACAAAGTTGGGAGAGGGAAATACTGAGCAGCTCAGGCCGTGAGTAGGGGAAGCAAGTTCAAAGAAAAGAGAGAAAAGAAACAGGCAAATGACTATAGAAAACTTCGTGTCCTCAGACCTGAATATGGTGCTTGATTCCTGGATTGGTTGGGTTTTATGTCCTATGGATTTTTCTTCCCCAGTGCGTTCACTATGTATGCTGGTTTTCCTTACTAGTGAACTAGATCGATATTCAATGCAGCCTGTTTGTAGTTTGGTCACATAGAGGAAGCCAGTAGAATTTTCAAAAGTACCTTGTTTAGCTTTCTGCATTTCTATATGAGTGCATGTACAGAAACAGATTTAAGTTTATATTTGTTACTCAAAAAATATGAAAAAATCTATTCTACAGCTGAAATGAGGGCTAATGAATGATATTAGCAATTCTAATCGCCTTTGTTTTAATTTTTGAAATGTCAGGTGGTTGGGTTTTTTTTTTTAAAAAAAGTAATAAAAATACCCTTAACTGCCAATACTTTACACAAATTGCCAAAAGCAATTTTGCCTACAATAAAGCTATTGTGGGCTGGAACATTTTGATCAAGCAGTGCAGATTGATATCTTTTACTTGATACGATTCAGTGAACATGCTGTTCTTGTGGAATTTTCTGTATGAGTCTGTTCAGAATAAAATACAGTTGACAAAATTTCTTTGACCTGCAATAAGACCATCTCAAGTTAATTTATCAATTAGCTTTAAATGATACACTGATATACATCGTTGATCTTTAAAAGGCAACTAAGTTTTTCTGCTAGTAAGAAACATGCATTGTCAGGGAATTTCAGGATGATGCAGATGCAGTCGTTTAAACTACAGCTGATTCAGTACAATAATTGACTTTTTAAATTCAAGTTTGCAAATGACTGGTTCGGAATACCAGAATTGTTTCTGCAGCCAACCACCTTAGGAAGGATAATGAAGATTAAGGTGCTTTCCCCTATTTGTCTTGTGTTTCTGCATCTAGTTCTGGAGGAATCTTTCATGAACATTTTGTGCTGCAGACTGGTGTATAATATAGATGCCTTAGAAGGTTTGCACAGTGTCTGTGAGACTGGCTGCTTGCTGGAACAGAAGCTCAGATTACAGGCGTGCTAGATTTACCCTGGAAAGCAGGATATATGAGATGGCGTAGAGCTGCCTGGTTCTGCTTCAGGTATTTACAATAACACTCTTAGGTATCTCTCAGAGCCACTCAGCTATCTTTACAATTCAACTTGCTATGTGTATATTATCTTAGCTGTGAGGCTCCATGTGAAATCCTGGCATCCCTGACCTCAAAGTAATATTCTCTATTAACTGCAGTGATCTCAGGGTTTTGTCTTTTTTTCCGCTTAATCTCTCAAATTTCAAATGGGAAATACCCCCTGATATAGATTGCTCTAGTATGCATAGTTACCAGTGAACATACTAGGCTGAAAACACTGACATTTCTATAAAAAAATTCTGACCAATAAATAGATGGCAGTGGTTTGCCTGTAACTAACTGGGGTTCCATAGGTTAGTATAGGATTCACTGAACCATCCAGTCTCCCTTGCTGGTCTCCATTTACTTTGTCTTCCTTTTGATACTTCATTTTTGGTATCTACTTTTGGTCACAGAATTGAATGCTCCAAGCAAGTCTGTGTAGCATTTTGGTACTTGCCTTGGTGGTGGATGGCATTGTAAGAGCCAGTAATTCCTGCGTTTGGTTCAGACAACTAGTTTTGAATGTGTTTTGGTACGATGCCAAAAGCGATTATCTTGTTTCAAAGTGACCAGTTTGTTTTTATGATGTTCTGTTCAAATAGTTGGTTAAAAGATCTCCTGATTTAAGTACAACAGGGTAGAGATCTGGAAGAGAAAAAGTAAGTATGCATGTTGCCATCAATTAAAAGGCTTATTTGAATTTGGCAAATTTTGAGCACTTTAATTAGGCTGAACAGGCTCCTTACATGGTAGTAAAGAGAATAGGAATTCCAGAGAGCATTTAGAATATTCAGCATATTGAAAATGAAATTTTTCTTTTGCAGGTTTGTACTTTTTCCTTTAACTTTAAAGAGGACCAAAGTTAAATTCTAGATGATGGGCTGAAAACAAAGTAAGCTTAACTTTGGGTGCCTATGTGAAGTTATAACTTAAGATAAAACTTAGGGCTTTACATTTTATACGTTCTAGTTCATAGTGAATGGCATCATCAAGATTTGTACCTCTATCAGCTGGCTGCACAATCTGTATTTTCTCATGTAAGAAGATGGTTGTACAAGCTATTATCTGCTTTTAAATGGATGTGCAGATTTCACTGGCATGATGGTCTATAAGCAAATTGTGGGAGCCATAAAAGTGCCTAATACTTTTTTATTTGGTACTATCCATTCACACTAGGTATGCATAAAATCTAGTAGTTATTTAAGCCTTTAAAATAGGAAAAGAGCTGAATATAGACATTGATAATAAATTTCATACTTAAGCAAGAGGAGATACCTAGTGTATTTTTGCAGGTTACAGCCCGTCTCTGAAAGGAAAGTTTTATGATTAAGGTATTCATGTCTGAGAGAATTGGTAACTCAGGAACCAAGTGAGTACTGGGTACGTGAAACAAACTGTGTCCTGTTTAGAAGGAAACAAATGAGTTCCAGGGGAAGGACAGCATGGGAAATAGGGGTGGAGGGACATAAGGTTGGAAGGGTAGTACTAGTCCATAAAAAAAAAAACAACACACGAACAAACCAACCTTTTTTTTTTTTAAGTGTAGGGTTCTTGCTTTTCTTCTCATAGGAGATATTTAATGTTTCTAAAGAAAAGAGAGAAAAAAACCAAAACATAACCTTCCCAAAGTGGCAATATGCCAATTCTTATTTAAATACAACAGCACTTTTTGCTGGTGTGATTTAAACGAAGTGGAATCAGATCAGTGCAAAGTCAGAATAAGACTGGAGAGCAAACGATTTAGTAGATTTAGATTTATAGTCGATGCATTATAAACTACAGGACTATATAACCAGAACAGAAGAAGAGCCTGAACTGTTATGGTCTCAATCTGATGTTTAAATTAATTTCAGGTCAATATATTTGAAAGTCAATGAGGAAAGTTCTAATATAAACTATGTTTGAGGTTGACCGATGGTATTTAACAGCGTATGTTAAGAGTTTCCTTCTGTAGTCATCGTAATCTTGTGTGGTATCAAGGGCTACATGTTTTTGTGCTTAAGCATTTAGAAAATTTTGTCCTAAATGCACCGCTCACAAGCGCATTTACTACTTTCATATGCAAAAGCATGTTCTTGGCCAGGAAGCAGCCCAAGCGCTAAATTCTTTACAGGAATGGTGGGCATCCATCCTTCCCCATCCACCTCTCCAGCTGCTGTGGAAAACTATAGGCTACTTTGCAGAGAGGCAACACGATGTGACAGGTACATGCACAATACCTGGACACCGGGTCTTGCTATTTTGTAGTTCCTTGCAGTCTCTGTGACAAAGCAAAAACCTCTCTTCTCTGGAGTTCAGCTTCAGGAAAGAAAAGCTTCTCTCCGTGCAAGTACCTGGTTTCTACAAGGCCAGGACTGCTTTCAGTGCATTGCTCCTATAGTCTGTTGTACCCAAATTCATCCCTTTCGTAGCCTTTTCACCACAGGGAAATCCAGTTTTGGATTGCGTGCATTGCAAACAAAGGCAGCTCATGGGTAGTTCTGACCTGATTTTTTTTTTTTTTTTCACTCAGAGTACTCTTGCAAAGTACTGACACATAGGAAAACATACCTTTAATTTTACAACAGGAAGAGTCTACAATTCCCTAACCATTAAAAGATAATAGACATTAGCCTGTATGAATGTGAGCAGCCAAGTTGGATTTGATATTTATATACACTGAGGAACCTTTATATGAATGGGACACTACGGAGGGTTGTTAATGTGAGAGCAAATTAAAATTGCATATGCTTTTAGGTTTTTTAGATATCTGTTGTGAGGTAAGGGAGACTAAGTAGTTCAACTACTTAAAAAAATTTATAATAAAAAAAGAGCTGGACTAACAAATGAAGAACTGCTTACATGTTTAAAATAATAGTAAGTTACATATTTCTAGGCAGGTATATTGACTCTCACTAAGATTTTTTACTGATGTGGTTTAAGCATTTTTTGTAAATCCATCCCTTGTCTCCCAAATCTGGTTAGAAGTTGATTCCATTGAAGTCCCTGATAAAATGTAGAATAATAGAAATTGCTTAAAGAGCATTATTCACTGCATCTATATCACTGTATCAAAAGAGAACTTTATTCACTTAAGCTTTATGCAAAACTGGTCTTTCTTTTGTCAGAGAAAGTAAACATGTAAGGACCAGAACAATTCAGGTAGCTGAAATCAGTGAGTATGTATACATCTCTTTCTGCTGGGTTTGCACACCTTTCCTAGCCTGGTGTCGATACAGAAGCATAGAGGAAGCAACATGATGTTATCAGAATCTCACTGCCTTTGCTGTAGCTAGCGTTTTTATTCCTGGAGATACTTGGACATGCTCTAAATAAAAGAAGATTGCTATAAAAGCAGGGCAATCAACCAGCAGCAATTAAAAGAATGCTGATAGAAAAGGGAAAAAGTCTGAGATGAAAACTCTCCAATATGCTGAACAGCTACATCAAGCTGTTAGTGTATTTTCCCTCTGTGAAGTCCTGAAGTCAGAGAGGCTTTGATTTTAGACAATGTCATATAGTACCCATTTATTAATAGACCTCTTCCATCACAGTTAGCCTGCATTGGGTGGAAAACAATTCAAAAAGAAATGTGGGAGAGTTTCAGAGCCAGTGGCATACCCCTTTTAAAAAGAAGGCTGACACATGGGATGTAGTCACCTGGAAAGATGTAGCAGAGGTCTGACTCAGTGTAACCCTAATGTTTTCATGTCAAATTTTACTGTATTATATGTCTCTCTTAGTTATCAGCAGCCTTTATTATGCCACAGGAACTGAAAAACAGACCAGGGAGGTCTCTATCTTGCAAGAATGTAATTTGTTAATTGCAGCTTAACTTTACCTTTTGGACAGTCACCGCATAGTTCTAACAACTGGGGTGTGAGCACAGAAGTTTTGATTGATTGGTTCAGCGCTTGGTCAATCACCTACTCATATAAATGATAGCTCACAGTCAGGATTTTTCTCTTTCTTCTCGGTCAGCTGTGCAAGGGATAATTTCCATAATTTTCTTCTGAGAGATTTTTTCCTAGGTATTAACGATATCCTGTTTTGTAGATTTATGAATACTTCAGTTATTGCAAGTACTATGTGCTGTAAGTAGGATTATATTTGCTTCAAAAGTGTTTGTTGTACTGCTTACAAAAATAGCAGATTCCAAAAAAAAAAAAAGATATCCTTGAAATGAAAAAGGAAAGCATGGTTTGGAGGTCTGCTAACATCAGAAGGTACTGGCCCTGAATATTAACGAGTCATCTGGATGATAAGGTAATAGACGATCTTCTGAGAAGTCCTAATAAACAAACGTTGGCTGAGAAGCTGACATAAGTTAAGAAAAATATAACACGCACGCATATTTACTACTTCTACCTTTTGCCCAAACTATTTTTAATGAAGAAACAAAAGTCTGGTGTTGTAAACACATGTTGAAGTTCTTCTGGCTGCAGTAATCCCACTTCTTAAAGGCTTGCACTTCACTGGAAAATGCATAACTAAGTCTGTGTTGACTGTGCCTATTTATGACAACCTGGTTCATTAAATGTGCATATACAATACATTTGTATAGTTAAATATACGTTAGAAGTGTTTTAACATAATAGCTCTATATTTTGAGGTTTGCTTATACTTCGTAATTTTCTTGCTTGATGTGACTTTTAACATTTGCCCAGCCAGTCTCTCTGTCTCTCTCTCTCTTTCTCTGTGAGGTTCACATGTAAACTGATTTAAAGATTGCATAATGACTGTTTGGCATATCCTACAGGCAAAGGTCCAGAAACCCTTTTTGCTGGCTATAACCTCAATGATAATGAGTGGCACACAGTTCGTGTGGTTCGGCGAGGAAAAAGTTTAAAGTTAATGGTGGATGACCAGCAGGCCATGACAGGTAGTGTGGCATTGTCACTCCGTGTTACTGGGGGGAAACACAAAGCAAAAAAATGACAGAAGTAAATGCCTTTATCTGAAAGCAACAGACGCTTTTTTCTTTTCTTGGGTAAGGTCAAAAATCTGTATTATGCATCTTGAAAAACTGCTACTATGAGCGCGTCATTACACTTGATGCTACTGTTACTCTAGTATTCCTGTTGAAATTAATTAAAACCTCCTTGCTGACTTAAATGAATGTTTTTATACAGTAATTAGAGAGAAGTAATATGATACATTGCTAATGATAAAGCAAGTAAAATGTTTTTGGCAACACAACGAATTTATACTAAGGTTAAACTCTGAGCCATTGCTGTAAGAAAGAATTTCATAAATGTTTGAAGGATATTCTACTGTTTTAAATCTTGCAGCAGCTGTCCTCAATAATTAAACATTAGGCAACAGGTTTTTCTCAAATACTAAAATAGCAGTTGAGATGGGAGAAAAAACATGGTATGAATGCTAGCATACGCTAGAAATATATATGCATATATTATCAGAAATTATAATAGAGAAGACTTTGATTTATTTTTTTTTTCTTAAGGCTTACGTATGTGTCGTTAATAGCAACAGACCTGGCTTCTGGCCCCAGTTCCTTGCACAATACAATGTGGCTAATTTTGTGTTAGCTGTTTAGTATATTCCTTTGTTTTCATGTAGTGTTAAATAGCTTTTGTCATTCATTTTAACCTTTGTTAAAATGATAACCATTTTAATAGGTTTTTCAAAGGAAAGCACCTCTTTAGAAGTCTTTTTTCAGCAGGACACAGAAGACCATGTCAATGGTAGAAAAACAATTGCTATGTATTCATATAGCGGCAAAAACATACTTTCTAGAATCCGAAATTACCAATAGATCTTCCAGAGGTGAAGCAAAAATTTAGTCGGTGTACGTGTTGATGCTTTGGGTTATTCTCCCAAGAAAGCAGAGGGCCTAAACTACTTATTTTCTTTGTGAAAATAAATATGTAGTGCTGGAGTAACTATACTGAAAAAAAACAAAAACATCTTCCTGTTTCAACTGGCAACTCAAATAATAAGGCTACTTTGGGGACGTTTTCTAGTTAAAGGAAGTTCTTTAGATCTGAATAAAATATAGTGTCTAAAACCAAATGCAAGCTTCCTGGGCACCTCATGGCAGATGTTTTTATTTGCAAATACTATAGGTTACAAAACCTGCAAGAAGTACTGTTTTCACATTTGGGTTCAATCCCAGCTGCTCAACACAGCTTCAGAAAAGTTAAAAATATATGTGAAGGATTAAGAGGGAAACAGGAGGCTTCTGTCATGTATAGTCTAATCGAGTGAATAAGTAAAGAACGCAGGACTGTAAGTTCTTGTCATCACTCTCCATTGTGGACAACTGTAGTTATGATCAAATATTGTAGTCTCAGCAAATAGCTGAAACACTGCAACACGCTCCCTAGGGAGGTGGTCGATGTCCCATGCCTGCCAGTGTTTAAGAGGCATTTGAACAATGCCCTTAATAACAAGCTTTAACTTTTGGTCAGCTGTGAATTGGTCAGGCAGTTGGACGAGATGGTTATTGTAGGTCCCTGTCAACTGAACTATTCTATTCTAGCTGTTAAAGCCAGTGAGTCTTTTCTCTTCAGTTGCCTCCTAACATGCAAAAGTCTTGCCTGTTGGTCCAACTTTCTGGTACAACACTTGTATTCTTTCCACGTGCCAGTACCTGTATCGGTTGACTCAAAATCCCTCTCAGTTCTTCAAGCTGGAAGTTGCCTACAATTGCATAATCCACAGATCTTTAATGTTCTGCATCCAAGAAGAGAAAGTCGCTCCAGTATTTTGGAGGGAAAAATGTCTTCCTAAACTCCCTGCAGGAAGCTCTGTGGCCCATCTGTAGCCTTTTCCATTGGTGAGCAGGGAAATGGCATGAGAGGAGCTAGAGGGAACTTGAAAGTCTGACCGCACAGGAAACCTGCTGCTAGTTCCAGGAATATTACATTTTCTACATGGAGAATCTTTATTGCCATGCAGCACTGTGTGTTGCCAAAAGCCTTCATGAGCTTAAGTTTTTACTCCCATCTGGTAGGAATTCAAATGTACACAATGCAATTGAGTGTGTAGTAGCTTTGAATTTCCTAAAGGGGTAGTGGAAGAGTTGCCATATCAGATTGGAATGCTCTTGCTCTAAACTGCTTGGAACTTTTCTTCAGATGTCCCAACAATCACAAACATGGTTAAAATATGACCCAGTAGTTATTCATATGAAAGGTTATTATAATCTTACAGGAGCATGAGGAAAAAATGGACTTTCTCCCAAAAATTCCAGCTTCCACCTGCCATGCGCTGTGTTTTCCTTTTTTGATTCCATTTCTTATGTTACATGGGGGGGGGGGGGGGGAACACAAAAAAAAAAAAAAAAAAAAAAAAAACAACCAAAAACAAAACAAAACAAGAAAACCCAAACCAAAAAAACAACAGATCCAGAAAGCTTAAGCTGGATGGGAGGCCATTAAATAATTCAGCCTCACTTTCCATTTTTTACAGACTATAAAATATCATCTGTTCATCCATGTACTGAGCTTAGTTATCTTTGGTGAATGCCTAATTTGTGTGTGGGTAAATAATATCTTTCAGAATCATAACTGGCTTTCATTGGCAGTCATACAGGTGGTTTTGAAAATTTTACTCATCATAGAAGAGTTAAAACACTCCCAGCCCTGAAGCACTTTGTTTTCTGGAAATGTATAGAAAATAATTGGACAGAAGGATGTTACTACAGTTGGATAATGGAAAGTATACGTAGCTTATGGTTACGAACAGAATTTCCCTTGGCCTTTTGTATCTCCCATAGCATTGCAACATGTAATGCATTTTGTGCACCGACCTGACAAGTTAAAAAAACAAGACCAAAAAAAAAAAAGCCAAAAATCCCAACCTTGTAAGCACAAACTGTAGTCTCTCTTTTTCTTCATTGCTATAATTGCAAATACCATGGGCCATTATGTGAAGTCTCAAGTCCTCTTAGCATGTTTGTGCAACTGAAATGTTAGAGGGAGGTTTGGGATGTGAGCCCGGATTCTGGAACTTTTTTCTTACTATGCTCAAGAAATAAATACATTTAAGGTAGTGAATGTAGTGAGGATACTGTGCTACAGGCCAAAGCTTAGAGGATTTTTGCCATGACATTTATGCAATGCTATCTGAAGTGATATAAGACTG
The DNA here is from genome assembly GCA_017639485.1 of Pluvialis apricaria. Classification (NCBI taxonomy): domain Eukaryota; kingdom Metazoa; phylum Chordata; class Aves; order Charadriiformes; family Charadriidae; genus Pluvialis; species Pluvialis apricaria. The sequence goes on from CM030009.1 coordinate 16,301,404, forward strand.
GAATACATAATGTTCCTCCTTTAAAACATGATCTTCATCTCTCTGGCTGTGATCCAGTACACAGCCCTTGGCCTTGCAGAAACTTACAGATTTGGCGTTTTTCAAGACAACTCCCTGACTCGTTAATGCAAGGAAAAACCCACCTTTGCTAATACATCAGAAGTGGTATCTTCAGAACTGATGTTTAAAAACAAGGACATCAAGAAAGGTTGTCTTTGGCAGTTAAGGTGCCTTTTGCAGTGCTCAGCCTGTATGACTGCAGATCCCAGATGCTGATGGTGTTCAATGACATCAGCAGAGTTAGGTCAGAATGCATCCTGAAGCTAAGCAAGCTGCTTGTAAATATTTATCATAAATTATTAGAGCAATTTTCTTTTTTTTTTCCCTTTTAATTGTTTTAAAACTTGCAGACCTATTTTCACTGGAACTTCACTGATGCTTGTTGTATTTGTGTCTCAGTGCTGTGACTCTTAACCTCTTTGTGAGTCCATCTCCTTGGGCAAAACCCAAATATCTACATTCATTTCACCCTTATCCTTTTGCTGTTCATGCACGTGTATGCAGACACTTGCATATAAAACCTATGAAGGTACAGCTGTCTAAGCCGGCCTCAGGCCTTTCTGCAGCACCACCGAACACATCCAAGCTGGCTCAGAGCTCGCACTCTCCTCTTGGAATAGTATGTTCAGGGAAGGGCGGAGGGAACTCGGTCTGTCCACACCATTGCACTGCAGCTGTGGGAACTTGTATTATAGAGCAGTTTTATGCCAGTACTTATTCCAGCTTGGCTGGGTCTGCTGTTCACCTTCTTTGTGCTCCATGAGAGGCGTGAAATGTCTAAGGAACTGGGAAATTTAGTCCATGGCTTGCAAAAGGTCGATTAAGTTGTGAAATTTATTAGTAGTAAAAAGCTGTTTTGTCATCATACCTACACAATGTGACCATGAATCAGTCTTGTGATAGTACTGCCCCACTTTTTTAAAATAAGCATGGAAAAAAAAAATAATCTAAGCTCTGCTGGATAAGGGGACCCTTCCGTGGACACAGTTTTCATGATGCTGGGAAAGGTATTTAATAACCAGCTTAAAAACTTACCTGACCTGTACGCAGTGTACCCTGGTAATGCTGATCCTTTCCTTCAGATTAGCTATACAGTCAGCAAATTTCAGGCTTTCTGCTGTGCAGGAGTCCTTGCATGACAAAGAAAGACTCAAAGGTAGCTGTAAGTCTTGTTTTTGGACGCCTTTCTGAGGTAGGCGAGTCCCTTGCTATTTTCATGATTACAAGATGCTGGCATACACCCTTGCTGCAGGCTTTCTGCTTCGTCCATCTCTTAGGCTCTGCCTCCTTCTCCCCTGGGCTTATCCCCATGGTATAAAGCTAGTTGCTTTTAAGGATGGCTCTGTTCGCTCTTGCAGCACAGGGTTTTGCAGCAGGGCCAGCATTAATGGACCTAAGACAGCTTAAACAGGAATCCTTTCTTCTGCTTGCCGAATTGTGCACTTTTAAGCATAATACATGGAGTAACGTCCCCCAAACCGTTATGCTGCTTTTCCATGAAACTCCAACATTGTACTTTTAGCTCTGATATTTGACTTTGTGTTCTTCATGCTGTGTTAATTAATTGCACTTGCTTATAGTAAAACTATGTGTCTGCTTAAGTGTAACCAAAGCGAGGGATTTTGTTGGCAGTTTGATATACTGTGGTATTGTGCTTCAAACATACTGAACTCTGTGGAAGGGCTCCCAGATGTTTACCGGAAGTTTGAATGAATTTAGAGGAATCCTCTTGGGAGCCAAAAGCTGGCCTTGCGCATTCTGAAAAAGTGTGAAATTGATGCAGATACTTAATGACATGGTGTGCTTTTTGACCTCCCATTACAGATGCTAACATGTGTTTTCTTGTTACTATTTAAAGGTCAAATGGCTGGTGATCACACACGACTGGAATTCCACAATATAGAAACAGGAATAATAACAGAACGGCGCTACCTGTCTTCTGTGCCTTCTAATTTCATTGGGCATCTACAGAGTCTTACATTTAATGGCATGGCATACATTGACTTATGTAAAAATGGAGACATCGATTATTGTGAGCTAAATGCAAGATTTGGATTCAGGAACATCATAGCAGACCCTGTAACATTTAAAACAAAAGCAAGTTATGTTGCATTGGCCACGCTACAAGCATATACATCTATGCACCTTTTTTTCCAGTTCAAAACAACCTCTCTGGATGGATTGATACTTTATAACAGTGGCGATGGAAATGATTTCATTGTGGTTGAATTAGTAAAAGGGTATGTATGGATTAGTATAATGACAAAAAAAAAATCTGTTCAAAATATGTATACAGGAGAAATACAAGGGAACGCTTAGGATACAAATCTGTCTGACTGGATGTATATGATTAATGAATGTTTCTTCTTGTTAAACTTCATGTGCTTTATTGTGACTTTTTCTTTCAGATGAAGCTAGATGCCTGAAAAGTATGAAAGTAAATAATGGGTATAACTTCTATAGTGTTTACTACAAAGAAGTACTATTTTTTAGCCTTCCTCTTGTTTTCTCTCTACGTATGTATGCTTGTGTTAGTATACGGAGTGCTCATTACTTTCCAGAAACTTGGGGCTACATCTCAGTTCATCTAAACGAGTGGTGACTGCTCTGAATTAAGGTTGCTTCCCCACTTGGCATTCTTTATTGTCTCCTGGTTTTACCAGAACTACTGTGGAGTACAAGGAAATAGGAAATATTAGACATATTAGTTAGTGCCCCCTTGCTATGTAAAGAAAAAGGAAACTTTTCCAATTTTTTCTCTTTTTCCAGGTATTTGCACTACGTGTTTGACTTGGGAAATGGTGCAAATCTCATCAAAGGAAGTTCTAATAAACCTCTGAATGACAACCAGTGGCATAATGTGATGATATCAAGGGATACCAACAATCTCCACACTGTAAAGATTGACACTAAAATCACAACACAGAGCACAGCAGGAGCCAGAAATTTAGATCTCAAAAGTAAGTACAGTAATTCCTGTATAACCTATAGTGAGGGTCATTACAGAATGATAACCTGAATAAATCATGTATTTAAAGTACAGTATAATTTTGTAATACTGTATGAAATGTTTTATTTGGTAGTAATTAATATGATCACAAGAGATGACATCTTTATGTTAGCCTGACAGTGCCAGCTTAGTAATAGTTCTGCGCAGTTACATACTACTTTAAGTGTGTGAAAATGACACAGGAAAAAAAAAGTAGCAAATGGTAAGACTACAGAGTTGCCCATATATACCAAAATATAATTGTGGGACTAAAGGAGCTCCAAAATGTCTATGAAAAAGGCTTGATTTATACATGAACGTAAGTTAGGTAAGTGGCATGCAGAAACCACAGCCCAAGCTTTACAGTATGACTTCAAAGGCTTTGCAGAACTGATGATCTCTGTGTTAGAGAACTGGGGAACATTTTGGCCTGTCACACACTGTTCAGTAATCCACATAAAACCTACCTTTCATTGGTTAAAAAAAAAAAATACAATGCAGTGTTTTGATATCATAAAAAAAAAAATAAATCTTGTAAGTAAAGCAATCTTATGTGGCAGTCCTCTAATGTATCAGTTATAAATACAAGTTGCCAGATGAATTGAACCATAAACTTATACTCACCTAAATATGTAATGTTTTGTCATTTCAATCGCAGGGTGGGATAAACTTTGTTTTATACCTCTAAACATACGTTTTATAGGTCCAGCTAGGTTCTTAAGATCCATTTTTATAAACCAAACTGATACACGTATATATTTTAAAATAAATAATAGTATTAGTTGTAAGGGTGGGCTTCTGAAAAGCTAATTTGCATCAGAGGAAAATATCTTTTTGAAAGGATGTATGAGTATACTTTTTAAATATTGCTTACCCAGTCAGACATAAGAAAATATGTTCTGGTCACGTGAAAAAGTAGCGTGCATTTTAACATTCTTTATAAAAGTTCTTGTTAGGAAAACCAAAATTTCATAGTAGTCAAAGAAAATTTAATATTTCAAAGGCCAGGATGTTCAAAGTAGATATTAATATTCCATCAAGAGCTTATTCCTTGCTGGATTTTCTTTTAACTACCTCTGAGTCACAGATAATGAGCTGACCTTAGTAATTATTCTGGATTTTGTGATATTTTACGTGTTTGCTTCGCTTGAAAGTGCTATTAAGATTGCAAGAAAGACTATGAAAACTGTATCTTGATATGTTATAATCTTCAATAAGAGCCTCTTTATCAGAAGCGCTTGGTTTATAAATTAAAGCTTTTTGGAGGCTCACACTCCATTCTCAAAACTGTGTTTGAATTTGGGTTATGTTCTTTCTCATTTTTGCACTTTTGTAAATATGGTCGATGTTTATTGAGGCAATGTAATATTCCAACGTTATTTTTGATGCTGTAGAGAAGGCATCCGCCTTATTCTTTCACGTTTTGTTGCAATAATAAGTACTACTTCTGCATATGTGTGTGTCAGTATATGTATTTAATCTGTTTTTTTTTCCAGTATACGAATTAGACATGAGTAGGAAAAATAATCCTGTTAAGAACTGATAACTAAGTTAGCACAGTCATTTTATTCTACTACATCTTCAAACTGAATGTGGTGTTTTCGTATGTTGCTTTAAGAAAAGAAAGTTTGAACAATGTGCTTAATAAAGGCACTAGAGGGCACTGTTATTTCACTAAATGCACTGCTTAGTGCATTCACAGAGAAGGCTCATCAGCGAGGATAACAAAATCCAACATTCCTTTGTTTTCTTCACTTTGAAAATTCTACTTTTGCTTTACCCTTTTGAAGTAAAGCTGTATCCCTAGCTGGTGCGTTTTCTAACCTTGAATACCAGTAGGGAAAAAAAAAATTAAGAACATGAAAATAGATACTGAGATTTGAAGCAAGGAAGGTGAATTGTATTAGATGCTGATTTTCTATAATTTACCACCCAGGAAATGTGGCTAGTAGAAGAATAACAAGCCTGACATATTCAGTACAGTAATATATAGAAAACATCTTTCTCAAAGTGGTCAAGCGTACACAGGTCCTCAACCTCTGTGTTCTCATAGTAATATTTTTAATTTTATTTTTTTAATGTATTCTATTGTATTTTGCTCGGTCAGCTTCACTTAAATAAGGCACAGCATACATCATGAGAATTTTTGTTGGGTTTTGGGGGGAGTTCAAGCTGATACATTTTAGCCAGCAGGCTAAAAAGGAGAAAAATTGTCTTTAGATATTGTTTTTTCTTCCTTTGTATTCAGTTGAAATGCTTTCCTGTAGCTTGTTCTTTTCTAATCTATGTCAGTGTTTCTTATGATGGCACATCTCTGTTACACTATAAACACTCCATACACTTTACTGATACAAACAGCTATGATTAATTCATTGTCTTGTATTATTTTAGCCGTATCAACATAGCAAAATCAAGATTAAACTTCCTGCTAGTGATATTAATACCTGTTTAACCAGTGTTAGCATTGGGTGAAATATGTGTACAGATAATATAGAATCTGCAGCCTTTCAGAGTAATTGTGGAGTTACCAGATTTCAGATGCTGAAATCTAAGCTAATCCTGGAAAGATAAATCACATATATGCAGGGGTTTGGGTTTTTTTTGCAAATACACAGTGAATTCAGAATGAAGATACGACACAGATTGTGTTGTAGAGCCTGCACAGCATGCCAGTTGTCTGGGGAAGCAGACAGTTGCCATAAAAGTATGGGAGAGAATTTCCACCATACGTTTCCTTTTGGGTGTAGGGTTTGGCTATATAACATAAAGTTCATTATTACAGACACGGGGTCCCTGCATAACCTCTGGTACAATTTCAGTGGATTGGAGTGGGTACCCGTGGAAACACCTATATTAAATTCTCCAGCTTAATTATTGCTGTAATTAGATGGGTAAATTATAAATTGGAGACAAATAAACGCGTGAAAATAGTTCTGTGTTTGGATTTCAAGAACTGTGTCACTTCTCCTAGCAGAGAAAATTAGAAAAAAGTGTACTGGGGGGCAGTTCTAGCAGATAACCTGTGAAGATAAATGAGTCTTAACAGCAAAGGCAATGCAGCTCACGCCTGCCAACATTCAGTTACACAGCAAATTCGCTTTCATGTATTTCATGAACAGATTCCCTGTCCTGCTTTCAAGTATGGCTTGTAACAGGTAGTTAGTGTGGCTACAATTCAAGGCCTTCACAGACTGAAATAGTTGGGTGGAGGGGAATTCTTGCTTGCTGTGCTTGTTGCAGTGCTCTTACGCTCTTGAGGGGTCCGAGAAATGCAAGCGAAAGTGGAATTTGACTTGTGCACTTGTTCCTCACTGTTGCTAAAGAAAAGATGTCTCCTTTGCTCAGACTGTAGGTATTACAGCATCTATAATGTCTCTTTCCTCTCCACATTTTCTTCCTGTGGTGTGGGAAATTGGAGTTCTGTCAGAATTCTTTTTTTTATAAATATTTGAAGACACATGATCTGCTTTTGAGGAGAACATGACTCTGTATCCACTTACCTACTAGGGTTTAATCTTACTTTTGCCTCTCCTACGCATATAGGCACTATTTTAATCCCCAAAGTTTTCACCCATCTTCTTTAAACAGCAAACGTGTAAAAACCTACAAGAATCCACACAGAATGACTGTCAGAAAATTAAAGTATTTTAGCATTTTAGTTGTTTATAAATTGAGATGACATAAACTGAGTTGAAGTATCACACTCTCACAAAATGAAAAGCTAAGCAATGCTGCTGTTATTTTAGATTTAACAATAAATAGTTACAAACTTTTGTAGGAGTTGGTAGCTTTGGTACTTCAGTATCCTATCCTATTCCAAACTTTCTAGCTGTGATGTACCCTCCAGGATGAACTGCCGTCATCCTAATTTTGGTATCTGTCTAACTGTATTTTCTTTTTAAAAGGAAATCACCATCACAAAAAAAAAAACCAAATCTATCCAACTCAACATTTATGGCTTGATTTTTTTTTTATTTTTTTTTTTGCTGCTTGTGCAGCATTTCATACATCTTTAAGGCCTGCTTTTTTGAACTGACATCCATACTTTCAACTTGTCTCACACTGTTATTCTCTTCCACATGGCCTTCCCAAATGTCAATTTTAGAGTCCGTTGTAAGTTATATATTATTCCTGTGCTGTTATATCACTGCAGCCTCAAAAAATGCTGTTCATATTTGAACATACATTAGAATGAACTTCCTTGGATTTAAAAATCCTGCCTGGGTTTCTTGTCTGTTTTTTTCCTGTAGCTCTTCACTGGCCTCTGGCTTCCTCTGTTCCTTTGAGTTATGGGTGCTGTTGCTATATACAGTCGGCTTTTCATTTGTCATTTTCTCCAGTAATGTGAGAACAGCCTAGTCTAAAGCATCCGAAAGAAAAGCAATCATATTAATTTCTGGTATCACCTCAGTGGTTTTGCAAATGCACTTTAAATATATTTCTTCCGTGTACATAAAGACTCACTTGGCAATTAAATCATCCTTGTAAACTTTTAATGCAATTAGCTAAATTATCAGTAGATCTACTAGCCTGGCATATTCATTGATGATTCGTAATAGTCACTTAATGTATTGATATTTCATTTGCCTGTCAAAGTAGGTTATTCATGCTATGCAAAACTGAGCTAAATTAGTCTGGATCATAAAGAAGATTTCTTGTTCCAGCAATAGAAATTGAAATTGTTTCAATTTCATCTAATATTTGCCCCTGTTGTTTTATATTGAGCACATTATTATTATTGCTGCATTACATGTTCTTCTCTGTATTACAAGGTCTCTATCAATTGCAGTGGTCCTTGATATTTTTATTACTAAGAAACAAAGCTTTAAGAAGCACGGAAAAGTATTTTATATGAAAATGCAAATGTGTACAAATTAGCAAGTATTAATGCTTAAATTTCTCAAATAAACATACATGAGCTAATTGTAATGACCTTGCCAGTGGGCTGTAAACGCTTTATGCAAAAATAACATTCTGTTCCAAATGCAGAGTTCCAAATTCTGTCAACACCAAATAGATCTTCCTAATGTGTGACCTGTTGGAGTAGACAACAGCAAATGCAGTTGTTGTCTTCCTGATAGTGTTGGGAGAGCAGCCTCTGTACAGAGGGAAAAATAAGGGACTTAAAACTGAGACTCTTCTTTGAGACTTCTGTGTAGCAAAGATAGACGGGCGGATTGACAAGAAGTGATTGGACGACCTGGCCTAATGCAAATTCCTTTATCCTTCTTTCTTTGCAACTTGTCACATACTGCTTCTGAACAGCTATGTTGTCTACCAGAATGTGAAAATAATTTCGGCAATTCTAAGCCTTCAGAAATTGTATCCAAATTTCCAAAATTATGAGATAGGGAAGAAATTAAAAATCTACTTCAGTACTTCTGGATTAATTTAAAAATTAAAGAAAATACTCTAGCGCTTGTGCTGACCTCTGTGACGTCAACAACATTGCAGTAGTCTTTCGGATCACTCTATGGTGAGAGAAAGTTTTTGCTTTCTGCTTCTCCTCTGCTCTTTTCAGTCTCTTACACACATAGAGATGTATAGATTTGCCGACATTCCTACAACTGTTTGGCATGCAGGTTATTATCATTGCTGACTGTGGAATTTCTTTCAACCCCTTTTGGAATACTAAGTAAAATTTATGCTAAGTATAATACAGGAAACATGTATGACCTTAAAACTTAGAAAAAAAAATCTGGATATTTAGTGTAAATACATCCTACTGAATCCTGGCACCCCCAGCCAGAAGCACATCCTAAACTTGTTTTCAAAATGTGCCGCTGTGGGTATGAGCACCATCCTCATGGATCTTGATATTCTGACTGAGCAGTCCTTTTTGCAAAAGAGCCACTTCATGTAATATCCTCAGAATCTGGAGGTGATTGTCTTAAAAAGTTGCCCCCTGCAAACCTACATTCAAAATGAGAACGTTTAACATCTCCGCTTTTTGGTAGCTTTATGTGGAGAATCTTGCCTGAAGTACTAGGTAAAGGAAGGGTTTTGTAGATGATGATCTCTGAGGTCTAGCATGCCTGTTGGAAAGAGGATTTGCTCACTGTTTTGAAAACAAACTCCGCTAAGAGTATGTATTGGCTATTAAAGCAGAGAGTGAGTAAGTGATTTCAGAAGAATATCAGGAGGAAGGGAAATCCGAGTATAATATGCCATGGAAATGTCTGCTTCGTTAGATTTTGTCTATTTTTCAGGTGTATACAATGTACAAAAGTGGTCAGAACAGGAAAGAAATGAAGGACGTTTGATGCGCTTGAATGCCTTACCTCTCCACCACAGCCATCCCCCTCGTACAGAGTAATTGGCATAGCATCAGTTCTGTGGGAGATGGATTACCACGCACATTTATATGGCAATTAGATTTTATTATTTACCATTTAACATGCATCACCAACTTTCCTCTCAGTCCATTGGACAAGCAGACTGGTTTGGTTTTAAATCTGTTGAATCTTTTTCAATGCCAGTGATTTCCATCTAGTCTTTGAGGCAGCAGGGGAGAAGCAAAGAGAAATAAAGTGGCTGGGAATCTGAGAGTTGTTATTGTCAAGAAAATGTTAAATTTTTTTGTGCAACTGTTTCTTGTTTGAGAATACGTGTCATTTGAGAACAGGATTGTTGGGGAAATGGTGGGTTTTAACCTGGAGGAATCTAGGGGAATGTTCAGACTTGGGCGCTTACCTTTTGAGTATCTACATTTGTTTATTGAAAGCTTAACTGCTAAGGACATTGTTGTGTTGTTGCTTTTTTCCTCACACGTGCACGCTTTCCATCACACAGCTTTACTTGCTTGGGAAACATAAGCATATTTGCATAACCATTGAGCAGTTCTGAACAGAGCCGAAGAGTGTAATAGGAATGAAAACTGAGCACCAAGAGGTGAACGCGGAAACAGAGAGCACATCCAGCAGAGCTGAGATGTAAAACAGTGAGCAGCTTAGCAATAGCATGAGAAGAAGTTTCTAGACAGAAGCACATTTGTACCAAGTATGGAAAGTCTTCCATGCAGTTGTGAGAGTAGCGTGGTTATAAAGTAGTGTGATGGAATCAGGAGACTCGGAGAAAGGTAAAGCAGGAGACACATCTCCAGTGTGGACTGACTTAGAAATCGGTGGCAAAAGAAAAAGCTGTAAGGTCGTCTTTCCTGGTCCACCCATCAACTGTTCTCTCTGGTACCTCTTAATTCACACTGCCTTTTTTTCTGTCAGTGTGGATTAGGGTGCTGTGCTACAATGAAATTGTGAAAAGAACAATATCAGCCAAGGGAGGAGATTATTTTCAAAATTAAGTTCTCTTGACAAATAACGACAATGTGTCCTATATGCCAGTAAGGATGACTAAGGAAAACCCACAGTGCCAGCATTTCAGTGCTGCTGATTTCTTTTTTTGAATACCTTTAATGAGGTATTCAGGGAAAATACTGAAAGCAGTGTGGAATTGGGCTGAAAAGATCAGTTTTGATATTCCTTCCTGAAAGAGTGACTTGCTAACCCATAGATTCCTTTTTTTGCCTGTAATGACTTTGCCTTGCTTGGTTATCAGTACAGGGAATGTGGAAGATGGAAGGCACCGCCTGTCACATCATACAACTGCCTCTTGCCCAAAGTATTTGAAAGGACAGATAACTCAGCAGGGCCTGGACAAGTAAACTAGCCACCCTTTCCCTCCTTAGGTGAGAGAGAATCTAAAAGTGATGAAATTCATCACTCCAACAGGAAAAATATTTGAAAACCCTACTTTTCTTCAGAAAAAGAAAAAAAAAAATCACATCAACCCAAAATCACTTCAACCACAATCAATACTGAAGCTACAGAGGGACTCTTTGAAGTGAATAAGTAGGTATAAAACACTAAGTTTACATGTTCATGTCTTCCCTCAAGTGCCGTTGCAAGTGGTAGATGAAATTCAGTCCTGCTTTGCTGTAGCACCAAACGGGCCTGTGAATGCGCAACAAGTGCATATTCTCTACTGTAAAGGGAGATTTGAAAAGCCATATGCTGGAACGTATGTGCTGCAGAAGCTGTGTGGATGTATCATTTAAGTCTTTGTCAACTGTCCTTCAATTTATTATTGGGTTATGCTCACAGCAGGCTTCTTGATTTATTCAAAAACAACAGTTATATTTCACCAAAATTTTTAAAGGTTCAAATAACTTTTTTGATATGGAATAAAAAGTAAATATTTAGTCATGAATGATGAAAATGGGGAGAGACTCTAGAATCACCACTCATCTGCTATTCGAGCCCAATTTCTTTCCTAAAGTATGTGTTGAAACCCCACATCTGAAAGAAAAGTCACCACTCTGCTCTGCCTGTTGCACAAAGTAAATGGTATGGGTAGGTGCTTTTGTATGTTGGAGGGGAGAAGGTCATTAAGGACAAGTAGGCTCCTATATTCCATTGAATGTCAAAGGCATCTAGATACCTACCTGACATCTTCATTTGAGACAACATCCCTTGATTCAAGATCAGGATGTTGTCTATTGTGTTTAAGTCAGTGCATACTCAGCTTCTGTGGGAGTAATTTATTTTCACATTTCAGTTGCTTAAAAAATACCTTAAGTTGGGTTTGTGTGGGTCTTCATATGTTGAGTTCCACCTGATACTTCATTGTGCAACTATTAAGATACTACAAAGCGATTTCTATTGATCTTGTAACAGCAAATCATCTGTTTTATGAAGGACTTGAAGAAAGTGAGCACTTTTTTCTTCTGAGACTAGACTTTCCCTATGCTATTTTTCAGTCTTTGCAGTCTTCGTTCCTCTTTGCCTGCCTGAGGGAAGAAGCTGTTATATGCTTGATCATTTTGAAATAGTGTATTTGGAGAAAAGTGTGCCTGACACCTCGGCTTCACCACAGCCAGCTGTTCCTTTGTATTTTCATATGTCATATAAAGGAATTGTAGAGATGCCTGTTGTGCTTTCAGAACCCACCATGTTATGCCAGAGCTATCCATCTCTTTCTTGGGGAGTAATACTCTCTAGTACACTGCCAAAGCACTCTTGTTCCTAGCTGTGGTAGTGATTTAGTACCATGTGACACTAGAAACAAGACAGAGAAATGTTGTCTAAAATGAAAGAGAAATTAAGAGAATAGCTGAAAATACAGTTGAAACGAGCAGCTCAACAAGACGCAAAGGGAGAATGTCTGCTTATGGAGAGAGTGATGGATTTGAAGATGCCTTTATGCAGCCATATAAAAATGTTCCAGAGATGATGTCTTTATGGGTTATGAAAAAGCCAAGCCACAGCTCCTTCTACTGTTTTATTTCCTCCTTTTTGTTTTGTTTTCATTCACATATGGAACTATATTTGAATGAATGGTGTTCACTTCTTGTCAAGAATGGTGTTCAAGAAATGAACACCAGATATGTACAACAAAACATACAGATTTCAGGGAGTAAAGAAGCCTAACTATATCCTGGTTAAGCTACTTGTTTAAGACTGAGAGGGGATCTCATCAATGCTTACGAATATCTAAAGGGTGAGTGTGAGGAGGATGGGGGCAGACTCTTTTCAGTGGTGCCCAGTGACAGGACATGGAGCAACAGGCACAAACTGGAACACAGGATATTCCATCTCACCATGAGGAAAAACTTCTTTACTTTGAGGGTGACAGAGCACTGGAACAGGCTGCCCAGAGAGTTTATGGAGTTTCCTTCTCTGGAGATATTCCAAACCCACCTGGATGCATTCCTGTCCAACCTGGTCCAGGTGAACCTGTTTTGGCAGGTCCCTCCCAACCCCTACCATTCTGCAATTCCCTGAGCAGTATTTACATATTGCTGTTACCATTTTAAACACATGGATAATAATTCCCTCTCTACTAGTGCTTGAAGATAATGGTAGTTGTTAAATTAAATTAATATTTTTGCCCACCAGCATGTATCATGTAAGAATTCTTGGGTGTGGACATGAATCGGGAAAGGAGGAAAGTCTATGAGGTGACCTGTCAGCAATGTCAGTAGTGCCAAATATGATACTTCTATTATTTATTCAGAAAATAAATAAATAGAACAGCATCTTCAATTTTTATTTTATATTTTAGTTTAGTATTTGCAAACTTCTTTCTTTGAAGAAATGTAGAGCCTTGGGATAAAAAAAAAGGATGAGTTATTACAGGAGGATTTGGCAGTATTTGTTTCACCAACAGTTGTGTGTGACTCAGTGTTGTGTGGTGTTCTGTGCGTTTTTGCATAAGTGTGATTCCAGTAATGAATACATTGAGAACTTAGGTTTGCTTATTAGCTAGCAATTTGTTTCTGTGTTAAATTCACTTGTTCTTCAAAGCACAAATCAGGTTTAAGTCAGAAAAAAGATACATAGGTGTAAGTAGGAAAGCTCCTGTTGGAATAAATGAACATCTGCATTACCTGTAAAAGATATAAATTAAACCCACTAAACTCTTCTCTTTGTCAGTGCTTATGATATAACTGACCAGTGCTATAATTGCCATGATATATAGGTATAGCTCTGAAAGTGCTGCCTTCCAGTTGATTCCTCTGGCCTGCAATGGACATGCCAGTGAGAAACACAGTAGCATACATATTTTTGGCCTCAGAAAAGTGAAAACAATCCTCCCTCCCTAAATAAAAGGGGGTAACCCTGTGTACTGACTCCTAATATAAGTTAGAAGAGAGTTGTGAGATTAAGGAGTATCTGCTCTCAAATAAAGTGCTTTGTTTGAAGCTTCTGCAAAGATCAGAAGGAAATCACGGAGCACTCTATTCCCTCACCTGTTTCTTAGCTACCTGCCACTTTGTTTATGCCAGTTGATGTATTTTATATAAATTGGTTATTTTCCTTTATAAATTAAGGAAAGTCAGGATGGTTGTGAAAAAAGAAAAAAAAAGAGACCTTCAGGCATACATTTAAAAATCAAAATAAACTTCAGAATAAAATACATGCATGAAAGGTAGTAGCTAAACTTTAGTTCCAGAAACTATGGTTACCAGTGTAAAACAAGTATATCCCTTTCTATGTGTACTTAAAAAATGTTCATCTGTTGAAAGAAAGAAAGAAATAGAAGAATTGCATTTTTTGTTGTGCGCAACTCCTTGAAATGGTCACACATTTTCAGCAGTAGCAGTGTTGCGACAGTATTGCATTTAGGCTGCAGCTAGTTTAGATAGTGCCATGATCTCATATGATTGATCTGATGAACTATGATACCTTACTTAATAAAATAACTTACATGTAATTCATAAAGGTAAATAGGCACATACTCAACAAGAGATTAAGCCTGTTTAAAGTGTGTAACATTTCCAGTAGTAAAGCTCTACTTACGTAAGAAGTGAAAAAGAGGAGAAAACCTGGGAATTTGTATCGTATTATGTTGATTCCTCTGATCTCTTAGTGGGAGCAGGACCAAGCTTTATCTTTTCTAAACCTCTGCTAGTGCACGTTCGATATACAAATATTTTCATTAACAACATTTCCTTCAATTCTGTCTTGTCTGGATTTCTAATGGATTGAGTTTTGTAGGAAACTACTTCTACATTGAGACAAAGGTGAAAATGAAGCATGCGCTTAACTGAAATAAAAGTACCTATGCAAAACATTTGTGATGGCAGATATGAAAAAATAACCGCCTGAAAAAATTTAAATAGCTTTGGGGAAAAAAAAAAAATTAAAAAAATCTGAGTTTTACTTCCAGAGCCTATCCCTTAATAAAATTTTGTTTCTGAGAGAAAGTGTGGTTTTTATGCCATCAGCAACAAACTCAAACCCACACTTGATATTAGATCTGGGAAAGGTTTAGCCCATAGTCATAAAAAGTACTTGTACATACTTTATAAAAGGTGAAGTCAAATAGTCAATATGGCTGCTCAATATATATGATGTGTGTTAGTATAGTGTATTAGCTAGTACAAAAGCAGAACTCAAGTTATTTTGAACATCCATAAAGTTAAAATATTACCCAGAACATGTCTTTGTTTGTGGAAATTGTATCTTCAATAGTATATAATGATCAGTTCTAATTATCAATAGTCTTACAGAACTGTAAGTAAACAGTAGAGTTGCAGTTTATTTAGACTCAATTTAATGTATGGTACTTCTGGGCATATGATACCTATTTGACAATATTCCAGTGTATAGTTTCAGAACCAAATATTCTGCATTCAGGTTCATATGCTGCCGCACTGACCTGGACTTCTACTAGCCATTAATCATAACTGACGGTTGCTATATGCTACATATAGCAACCTCAATATGCTTGAGGAATGGATCTTAGAAATTAGCAGGGGATCGGTTTGAAAGTTTGCCATTTTAAAGGTTTAATCAATCACAGAATAAAAATGGTTGTTTGCACAGTATACATGTTGAGAGGTTGCATGTGTCATGTCCAACAGACCAAGTTCAACCTTTTTAGCACGGGTGTGATTTTCTTAGTATTGTTCTCTGGAGTTTCCCTCTTTTAAGTATGTTGGAATCAGTTGAGGTGAATTATATCTCTGTATTCTGTGCTGACAATGATTGAAAGCACAGAACTTCAGGAAACCTGGGAGGGTTTTACTTTCTAGAGGTTTTTACTTTGTTTCCAGTTCGGCTGGTTGAAAAATACAGAAGTTTTTCTGCGGTAAATGAGTTACATCTCATTTGTGGGAACATATGGATCACCATGTTTTAATCCGTTATGTCTAATATCATGCCTCTGAGATTTATACTATACCTCAAAGCTCTAGAGGAAAGCAATATCTTATTTTCCAAATTATCTACGTGGAATGAGGTTTCTTAGTACACGATGCTATAATGGTTGCTAAGACTTTTGGTTGGATAGCTTATAAGATTAATAATATGCATGTTCCCGAGCTTTTTATCTCCATTTCACTAATTCAAAGACAGTTGTGTTTTAGGGCTGGTATGTAATAACTAAAAAATTTTCACAGCCTGATAGACATTTGTTTGTTTCAGGCCATTTCCTTGCAGGCAAACTGTAAACTATTGCAAACAGCACTAAATTGTACTCGCTTGCGAGCAAGCAAGTATGCCAGAAGAAGCAGGAAAAGGTGTCACTGCGGCTTATACCGATAAGGGGGAGATTAAAATTAGCAGCATGGGGTAGTGATGATAGCTAGTACATTCTGAGTTCTGTCGCTATACAATCTGCCTACAAAGCTTGGTTAAACACTTAGGAAATGAACAATTTTGCATTTGAGGTGATGCAGAAATACTTTTTGGTACATCCTGTAGCCTAGGCTCCAAAATCATCCAGGCTGGGGGACATACTGGAAAGCACAATGTAGATTAGAATGCATATTCAGATGTTGTATTGAAAATTTATGATAGCACAAAACATGTCGTCAGTGAGGATTTAGTGCATAAGTAAAGTAGGAATTTTGTCGCTGGGTGATGCTTAAGAGTCGGGTGCTCCCATAAGCACCTTCTTTCAAAGAGGTTCGATGCTTGTCAGCAGCTCAGATGGTCCTCTTCTTGGGTGTCTAAAGGGGCTTGCCTGTAGGCAAGCTCAGAGCACTCCCACCGAGCTTGCAAAGATGGCTGCTTTTTCTGAGTTAGAGGATAACAGAGCAGGACAGTAAACTCATGCAAGATGTAGGAAACTGTGGTTTTATTCCTTTCTCTCTGCGACCGAAAGAATCAAGCACATCTTGCCTGCCACGAGGAGAACTTGAAGCCTTTTAGCTAGGGCTGTGTTCACACTGAGCGTGCTTCCCCTCTGTGGCCAAACAAAGCTCAGGTTTGTTTCTGCAACAGGTCTTCAGTAACAGCTATGGAAAGCGCCTAGTTAAACCTATAGTCTGACACTTAAGGAATGCTTTAGGGTGGTACGCTATGTTCATTTAAAAGATTACTGTTCTGCTGGCCAGAGACGCCAAACACATGAAAGGCAGGCACAGCCTGAGTTGTTTTAAACCAAGAAGCATCGCCTCCCTCAGTGTTTAAGAGGCAAAAAAAATAATATAGTTATGTCCTTGCAAAGTAAGTCTATGCATTACTCAAGGGAAGAAAAACACTAGCTTTCAGTCCTGAGTAAGTTGCCTGAGGTTCGTCAGAAGAGATGTTTATAATATGTCTGTCATCTGAATTAATTTTGGCAATAAAATTCTGTTTGCTCAGCGTGCAGATGGCCATTTTAAAGGCATCTAACGCCCTGTTCCTACCTGATGGGCACAGGGTGGGAACTTGGGTGGGGAGAATCAGTCATTTCACTGCTTAAGAAACCTAAGTTTCTCATTAGATGTGTCTCTAAATCCTTTATTACTTGGTATGCTTTTTAAGTGGATGATTCTGGATATATGGACTTTCAGTGGATCTTGGTGCTCCACTTACTGACTTTTATTTCAGTCTGCTGGATTCATAATTGGGATGATCTGTGGTCAGGCTCCCCAAGTATGCTAACAACATGCATCAGTGCTAGATCCATTTCTAGATGGAAATTCTGTGACTGAATCCTCATCTGCGAAATAGATGCATGTTTCCTGTATAAATGAGCTGGCACATAAATAACACGTCCAGGTATTTCTAAGTAATTAATCATACAAATGTGAAGTTTACGTAGGCATTTGAAAAAATATAGTCCCACAATGTCTTTTCACATCACATATGCTATCAGTGTTTTCTTCCACATTTATTTTGAAGAAGTTTTCCTGAGATACCCGTCATTCAGCACAAAAAGGCCAGAAAATCAAGCAGGTCAAAGATTATACAGCTTTTTTTTTTTCCTGTATCTAATAGTTATTTCTCCTTAACAGGTGATTTGTATATTGGAGGAGTGGCCAAAGAAATGTATAAATCCTTGCCAAAACTGGTGCACGCAAAAGAGGGATTCCAAGGCTGTCTTGCATCAGTTGACTTGAATGGACGGCTCCCTGATCTAATCTCAGATGCTCTCTTCTGCAATGGGCAAATAGAAAGAGGATGTGAAGGTATTAAATATGCTGATTTTTTGTTGTTTTTTTTTTTATATCATAGTGAAAGTATTGTGCAAATCCTGCAGTGTTTTGTTGATATGTACACTCAGTACATGGAGAGACTGTTTTACCCGCTTCTAATTGATCTTGTTTGACCATTTCTTATATAAAGACTGCATCTTTTTTTTTAGTATTATGGAGACAAGTGTGTGCCTGCCCTACAGCACAGAGGTTGATCTAAGACCATGAGTTAACTTCTTAAATGTTGAATGTAGGTTCCATCCTTCTCCAGTGGCAAGATATTTTCCATGTACTTTGTTTACTTCTGATGTATTTTAATTAATGATAGAAACAATAACAATTAGCGTCAATGAAGTCCTTTGTATCTTCATAAGACTTAAGCATTAGCTAATGCTGAGACATTAGCTAATTAATTCCATTTTTAAAGCAGACATTTTGAGTTGATTAATTCAAGGTTAATTTATGAAACTGTTTAAGATCAATCTTCCATCTTCTGTGTTTTTGCTTACCCCTGAGATTTGTATTGTCATGAGCCTTCCTATCTGAAATCTGTAACAGCCAAATATGTTTTATCTTACATTTTTGTCTTTATTGACTTATCTGGAATATCATGGAATTTAAGTGAGAACAGAAATGGAAGAGGTGTATTTGTAATTCAGGGGTGTCAATCTCTAGCTATTTTTCCAGCTGTCATTTAATCCCACGTTATTTTTACTATGATTTATGGAATAATTTAAATCAGTTCTCTGTCGCTGCATATATATTTTATTCACATAATTCTGAATTTTGTGGCTATGTTCAATTTTATGTGTTCTCCCCTCTCTCAAGTGCCATTCTTCTCTGGACAGAAAACTGTGTAAATGACACTTTAGAATTTCAAGTTGGAATCTTAATATTTTTGATATCAAGTTTGTTAAGTTTGCAAATAGACATTGAAAAAAATCCAAGAAGAGCTGGGGGGTTTCCTCAAGCTTCACAAGATAAAGCTTTCTGGTGGATACATTCTCTCTCCTCTTTTGTTGTGCCTACAGTACGTTTGTACAGGTGGAACTTCTTTGTTCTTTGCCCTGCTACCTTTAGTTAACAGTGTAGATTCTATTGATAGCACATAGAAATATGTAAAATTCACAACTTATTTTTCTGTAGCTTTAGTGTCTATTTATTTCTATCAAGAGTGGAGAAATATGTATAAATTAGTTTGTCACTGAGTTTAGAAAATTAGATTCTGCTTTCTGAATGACGTTAGCAAGTTCCATGCCTGCACCATCCCTTCAGAGAGTCAAAGTACAGCTTAATTCCATTATGCATTTCATAGCTTCTTTTGAAATTATGTAATTTTCTAAATGAATTTTATGTACTTCAAAGAAATATTGCCACAGGCCTAGAGTGCAAGTTCACCTTTTAAACCAGTGGCACAACTCAGCTATCAGTGAATTTAATAAAGGTACCAACAATTTAATAAAGCCATACAAATATTGTCCTTTTTGGTGGAGAGTCAGCTTTTTCCGACACCAACATCATCTGACACAAGCAAAATGGTTGAACCAGATGTGCTACCTGGTTCCCAGAGAACTGCCTTATCAAAAGTCTTTTGCCTGTGAAAGACAATCTTTAACAAAATCTTTAAATCATGGAATGAAGTATTCACTTCCAACCTTTCTGCTTAACCCATTGCAAGTTAACTCTTCCATCTCACTGGTTTACTTTAAGTCTTCCTGTCTGACCCATCTGTCAGCCTCATGTCTGCAGACCATGGATCAGATGTACAAAAAAATGTTCTGACACCTAAAATATGTTTTAAGTCACTTGCAAATTTAGCTGCCTCCTAGAAGTCTCTTGTATGTCTCAGGCTGCCCATAGCTCTGCTGCTGCGTACAGAGGACTGTCTCCATCCTTAGAGAGCTGAGCAGTTTTGCATCAATCTCACGCCCCAGTGGGATGTGTAAACTCTGTAAGTCCAATCTGTAAGATGTCAAGTCCAAAGAGCTCAGGACACAGCAGCAGAAGTAATTTCAAAACAATAAGTGTTAGTCACCGCCACTCTCAATCCAAAAGATGGCTGGCTGTACCAGTCGGTATATGTCCTTTGTTAAGGCACCAGCCTGCCACAAAATCCTTCCTGAGAAGTGAGGCACTTGGTTTTGATGTTCTTCAGACTCTTATCGATTGACTTCCCCATCTTTCTGGTATTAAAAAAAACCCAACCAAACAAAAAAAAACCCCAAAACCTGGGGTGAAAGCTCCTCTTCTCTCTCTGTCAAAGTGTGAAACCATGATGTACTACGAATTAATTTTATCTGTTAGGATTTTGTTATTAATATATTGATATTTCTCAATAACTTTTCTGTTATAAGTGCATGTTAAAAATTCTTTCTTTGGAACATTTTTTTGCAAACCCACACACGGGATTGGTGTGGCAAGTTGTAAGGCTTGCATTTCAAAGTTTCAGCCACAGGCAGATAGATCTCTCTGTTCTCTATCATTGAGCATTGAATATAATTTACACTTGACTGAATCCACCTTGTTGACAAATTTTCAATGGCTAGAACAGATAGAAACTAACAGCTAGAAACATAAATATGCTAATTAGCTCTTCAAATTGTTAACAGCAAACCCCAGAGCCAGGTTGTAAGTGTTAGCCCTGTTTTTCTCTGATCAAATCCATTGTACTTTTTTTACGCACTTTAAATAAAGCAGAATTATAGAAATTAGAGAATTATAAAAAAATAATTTTAATATATTTAGGAGGAAAATGCACTGTGTGCATGCATGTGCATATATAATATAATTTTTGTATTAAATGAACTATATGAAAAGTTTCAAAGTATAAACATACATGAAGATTCTTGGTGGTGAGATATGGAACTTGTTTTTGCAATATATAGTAAAACATTGTACATGCTACTTAATAACACTTTTTGTGAAATATATATCATGTAAGCCCTCACATAAGACCAAATGTAAATGAAAGACCAAATCCAGTCAATTAAAAAGTCTGCAGTGAAGACTGAATAAATTAGAATTTTTAAATAGAATATGAATCAAAAGGTGAGTGCTTAAGAGAGTGTATTACAATATTTTTACCAAATAACTTAGTTCTGTAATATAGATAGGAAAATATGAACCTGTTACGGTAGTATTTACTGAGATTAAACAGTCCTCTGTTCTTTAAAAAAAAAAAAAGCCTACTTTTAATAAAAGAAATTCTTACATGTAAGCTTGCTTTGATGGCAATTTTTGGATAATGACTACTATAGATAAGCCAAAAGTGCTAAGAATCAATTTCATAAAAAGCAAAATACCCTGCTTTTTAACAAGATCCTGTCTGTATTTTTTCCAAATATGTGTGTGTTAACATGCACTTTTTAATGTGCCTACAGGGTCCTGCAGTTTATGTACTTTTAAGTCCTTGTGACTTCTGCTCTACTTTTGCAAAGATGAGGAAATTTAACGTTGCATAACTAAAGTGTAAATAAATGCATGAATATATAACATTTAAACACCTACAGATATTTTCACTTCATCTTTGTAAAGTTTCCGAGTAGCAGAATCTGGTGAGAAAAAAAATGTGTCTTGTCTTGTCAGCTACGGGATTCTGTCATTATAATCCCCAGCTCAAGAAAGGGTGATGTAATGCCCAAATGTTTAAACTTCTGGGCTCAAAACTGCAAAGAAAAGGAAATCACTCTCCTATGTCTGCCTACTGCAGTAAATCAGTTGTAGGTATTATTATTATTTGAACAGGAGAAAAATAGAACAGTTAATAGTTTTGCCGAAACCAGGATGCAGCATCCACTGCCCTCGTTTTTTTATTGCGCTGGTGACTGTTCAGGCCCTGGCTCAGAGGTGTGCTCGAGCAGTGCCTCATTTAAACCAAGTGGCCGTTGAACTGACTTAAATCCTATTGATATGGATTTTTCTGAACTACTGGCAAATCAAAAGAAAATCCCACGCTGAGATCTTTGAGGAGCTGTAATGTGAAAGAAGGGTTAAGTGGATTTCTCTGTACGGGATGACTTAGGATATTTGTATAACCTTTGGACCGGTTTTGCCCTGTCATCAACGACTAGGGGTGGGAGTTTCAAATGGATATTGATGTGACTTCTTCAAAACAATTTTGGACAATTTTATAATCCCAGAAACAAATTTTTCTTTGTAGTGTCGAGAGTCAGTGTGAAACGTGTGTGAGCTCATAGTAATCGGTAGTTCACAGTCTGTGTTTCAGTCTTCATTCACCACTTGTGAGGAAAGGACTAGAAAAAAGAAAGACCAGAGCGGATGATGGTGCTAATTATTCTTGAATTCCGTGTATCTGAACATGACAAATGGCTAGTCAGGATTCAGCCATGCATTGACTCTACTAATGCATTCTTATCTATCCAAGGAAGAAAAAAAAAAAACCTTTTAATTTTCCTTCATTACATGTCATCAGCTCAATTAACCATTATATTTGTAGTAAAATACTGGCAAATTACTGCTTTCTTATTTTGGCTTGCCTGAAGATTTATGGCTATTAGCATTAATTTGTTTGCATTATATGGCATTTCTTTCTCTCTTTAACAGCAGCATGCACTTTACTCTGAATGGTTTTTTTTCTGTGTTTGCTGCCATTTCAATATTGCTTACTAACATTTAATATATTTTGCTTTTTTATTTTGCCGACAAAGTTGCATTGATGAAAGCTGATTTGCAAGGTAGATAGCCCTATGTGTATTAAACAAGACTGAAACCCCCAATGCATAGTGGAATTTCTGCAATAAATGCTCTGTACATATCTGAACTAAAGTGTGTTATTCTGTTCCAGATTTTGTCTTTCACACCTCTAAAACAATGGGTTACATGAACCTTCATTTTCCAGCATAGCTTGCATAAAGGCTTTCAGTCTTGAATATGTTTGTATAGTGATTGCTTTAGTGCTTTGATCATTCCTTTTCAAATTTCTTTATATTTCAGTAGTCTAGTTATGATTCTCTAGAAATAGAGTAGCTTTGTTTTTCATGCATATGTCACATTTTGGCATGCCACTTCATTAGTAGTCTGGTTTTCTGCATCTCCCCTGAAAAGAGGAACCTGCATGGGATCCCTGAAGCATGTGAGTCAGTACTTGCCAACATTCCTGCCAAAGAATCCCAAACTCCTCTTATTTTCAGACCTAAATCATTTAAAATAATTTGTGGGATTAAAAACACTGTATAGTGTAGCTTCATTTTAGTTTTGTTTTGTTTTTAGTTTTATTTTCCAATCTTTACTTTCATCTCCCAGAGCTTTGCTTTCTGTGGCATCTGGCTTTGCTGTTTGAAATGTATTTACAGGAAAAAATAATAAAGTTTTTAGAAAACATTTAGCCAGTTAATGGTCTGACACGAGATTAACAAATAACTTGCAACAAAGTTAACGTTCCCACTGTACCTGGAATAACTCTGCTTCAGTTTGTGCATTCTCATGTTTGACATACCAATCTTAAAACTAAAGCAAGAACACCCTTTTAATATTACATGCTGCTACAAAACCAGCAAGTTTGTGTGTGTTTTACTTGATAACTCTTTGCTCATTTGATTTGAGATGTTGGCAACTAGTTAATGTCATCCAGTGAGAAATACCTTTCTTTGGAAGACAAAGTGCAAGTCCTTTTTTGTATGTTCTCATCAGGCCCCAGCACAACATGCCAAGAGGATTCATGCGCGAACCAGGGAGTGTGCTTACAGCAGTGGGATGGATTCAGTTGTGACTGTAGTATGACCTCCTTTAGTGGACCATTATGCAATGACCGTAAGTACACTAAAACATGCTGATCTGGACGCTCGAGAGCTTTAAGGCAATATTTGAAGCAAGTGTCTGGAGATTTGTATTATTTTAATATTTGATATTTAAATGAACTGGCAAACCCAGTGAAAATCTGTAAGGCTTGTGGGAAGAACATAGCTAAAATACACAGTATAAATTTTGGACAATGTGCATTATCAAACACTGACAGAATTTGGTTTTATTACACTTGATTGCATGTCTAATATACTGATGGTTACCTGTTTGAAATTATCCCTTTCCCTGCATAAATGTTACAAATAGGGTTTTTTTTTTTCCCTGATTGAAAAAAACCTTTTACATTTTATTATCTTAAGCTATATTGTAATTTTGTAGCATTATATCATGAGGGCTATAATTACTGTGAAACAGTTGACAAGGCTCATTATCTCCCTTTGTAGATTTCTTTAGGTGACACACTAAGCATGCCAATAATAAAAGCATGCCGAGTATTTTAGTTCTTTTAAATTTCATCTGAATAAAACTACATAACATACAACAACCATCTGGTCTTTCAGGAAAAGCTTAAATGTGTCAAAAATAAGGGGCCTGACTCACCAATGTCATAATCTAGTTTTATTCCAATCTAGCTTTATTGATCTAAATAGAATTATGCAGAAGTGAAAGTGGAATAGTAATGCAAGAGCCATAATGATCCACGGTAACTGATTAAAGTGAGCTACTGAGTTTTCTTTTTAACTCATCACATTTGAAATATCCAAATGTTGCACATTTTTATATCCATATGAAGAGGGAATTTCTTAAGGCTAAGCATTTTTATTTCTATTTGTATACATTTATCTGAATGAATGACTGATGGTAGAAAGTGTTGGTATAATCGTCTAGTCAAGCGTTTTGGGTTTTTATGTCTTGTTCTGGTTTTCCACTCTACTGCAAGGTGTACCTTCTTGGACAAACCCTAAAATAACAGAATAATTCTAGTCTGAAAAGCTTTTGGCTTGAATTGTATATAGCACAAGGCTAGAAAATGAATTATACATAAAAGCTACATTAATTATTCTCACAAAAGTTCCCCTTTTCTGCTCTTGACCATGTTTGAAACCTATGGAAAGGACTTATCTCAGTGTGTTTCTCTGCAGTTGCTGTCATGGTAGAAATGAAATGTGGTATCAAAAAAACTTTTGACAATTTGAGCGAAGATTTGGGTTTACTTTATGTACATGAGTTTGCCCTTCCCAGCAAAGTGAGTGATTAGCCGTACTGCTAAACATATATTTTTAAAGATTTCGGTCCTCTGTCTGCTACAGGAGAAAATGATTTGTCTCTTTTAAGTTGCTATTTCTGTTCTTCTGTGATCTTTGAGTTCTTCCAAAAGTAACTAAAAAATATGAAAAAGACGTTATATATTCCACATCAAGCAAAAGAAAAGACTCTCTTTATAAATTTGTCTTAGTAGTAACTGATGTCTGGACATGGAATATTCTATGAATTATTTCTTCAAGTGACAGCTACTGCGTAAATTTGGCAAACTGATGAACTTACATCAGAAAGATATTTACCAATCTGTGAAGGCTCATTTGTATGGCAACGATATGGACTACACTGCACACAATCAGATAATTCTCAATATGCTATTTCTGATAATGGTAAAGGAGTACCTTTAGTTACATGGTTGCAAAAAATACTGACTTTTTTCCCAGGTAAATCTTTCTTTTTTTTTTTTAATGTTCTTCTATCACAAACATGAAATATAAATTTATCTTAGATATGCACGTTTTGTCATAGCATGCAGAATCTGGTAAACATAATATGTTTTGTTTCTGCTTTATCTTGGTTCCTCAGATTAGATTCACTTTGCAGATTTTTTTGGTATCTGAACTAATGAGAGAGATTTTTCATAATGGTGTATCTGAGGGAAAGGAGGAGAAATGATGTTGTAATCTCAATGTCATCTGAATGCTCCCAGACTGCTCTCTGCTGTGTTTGGGAAGAGCATAATGGGAAGAGGAATGATGAGATGTTACTACCATCTTTAGTAACTTGTATAGGCTGCACACCACAGGCTAAACTTCTGCAGCACTGAAGCAAGACAAATTCCTTTCATGTGAAGAAAGATTATCTCAGTGGCAGGTCTGGAATACCACCTGCTTGTTGCTGAAAAACGCATCCCCTTCAGAAGGATTTAGGCGTGTTCCTGAGCACGGTGTGCGTGAGCGTGTTTCCACTGCAGACTGTGCATGGAGCAATGCTGGTTGACAGAAGCTGAAATCTAACCCAGTATCACTACACAGACAGGCCCTTGGCTTACATTACATTTGAATATTCTGTTTTATGTAAAATGGAGTATTCGGGACATCCAAATCTCATAGGTAGAGATTTTCTATTACCAACCCCAGAAATTGACCACTTGAAAAAAAAAAAGTGTCAGTGATCATAAGAGAAACAGTTAAAAGGTTTATGGAGGCTTGCATCCCTCCTGCATTGCATGTCCAGGTCTTGGCAGCAGGGGGCTGCAGGGTGGATTCAGTGAGGAGAGGCTGGGACTGCCCCATGACAGGCATAGTCAGCTCCAATGGACCCACCGCAGGGCACAGCTGAGTCCCTCAGCCAAACTGGTGGTGGCGCCTCTATGAGAACACATTTAGAAAGACATTACCAAAATGTCAGACAGCTAAAGGAGGAGGGAACAAAAAGAGTGAGAAACAGCAGAGGGGACACTGAGGTCAGAGCAGTGGCAGTGGCTGAGCAGCTGGGTGGGACTTTGGGCCTGAGCCAGGATTAACCCACCACACCTCCCCACTATTTTGTTCCACCAGTTCCTGGGGAACCTATCTGAGTAGAAAATTCAGAGTGACAAAATGGCTGAGGTGAGAAGGGGACCCATGGAGATTGTTCAGTCCAACCCCTCTGCTCAGAGCAGGGTCAGCTAGTACAGGTTGTCCAGGGCTGTGTCCGGTTGGGTTTTGAATATCTCCAGGGATGGAGACTCCACAACCTTTCTGGCCATCCTGTGCCACTGCTCAGTCACCCTGACAGTACAAACATTTTCCTTATCTTTAAATGAGATTTCGTGTATTTCAGTTTATACCTATTGCCTCTTGTCCTGTCAGTGGGCACCACGGAGGAGAATCTGTCTCTGTCTTCTTTACTCCCACCCATCAGGTATTTTAAAACATTGCTAGGATCTCCACTGAATCTTCTCTTCTCCAGGCTGAACAGTCCCTGCTTGCTCAGCCTCTCTTCTTATGAGACGTGCTTCAAGCCCTTAACTGCCTTTGTGGCCCTTTACTGGACTTATTCCAGCATGCTTATGTTGCTCTTGCAGTGGGGAGCCCAGCACTAGGAGACAGTGCTCCAGATGCACCTCAGCAGTGCTGAGTAGAGGGGAAGGATCACATCTCTCAACCTTTCTGTGACATTTTTCTTAATTCATCCAATGAGGCTGTTGGTCATCTTTGCTGCAAGAGCACATTGCTGACTCATGTTCAACTTGGTGTCTACCAGGATGACCAGATCCTTTTCTGCAAAGCGGCTTTCCATCTGGTCAGGCCCCAGCCTGTCCTGGTGCACGGGCTTATTCCTCCCCAGGTGCAGGAATTGGCGTTTTCCTTTGTTTTACAAGGTTCTTGTCAGCCAACCTCTCCAGTTTGTCAGCATCCCTCTAAATGGCAGCACACACATCTGGTCTATCAACCACTCCTCCTAGTTTTGTATCATCTGCAATTTGCATAAATGTGCGCAAATTACCTTGCTGCATTTGAGTTGATAGTTTCAGCCTGTTTCCCATAGTAACCTCAGTGCACAAAGATTTGACATGCATCATTCCTAGGCTTTACAATGTAAATGTTTCACGTGTATCATTCTTGTCTTTGATTTCTGAATCAGGGAGTTTGGAGGAAATAATGAAATAAATAGTTGCTTGGAAAGTGTTATAATGCATTCTACTAATACAGTGTGCAAGAAATTTCTTTAATCTTTCCTGTAATAGCAAATTATTACTTCTGTGCTGTGTGGTGTATTATTCCACATGAAAAAGTGCACAGCTTAAAGTGAATATTTTTTTAAAAAGTTCTCTCAAAATAAGCATCACGTGAGGCAGGTTGTTTCTTTCCCAGTCCAAGAGTGTCCTCTGTGTGTCAGGTTGAGAGGAGAAGAAGAAATTTAGGGAATGTTATTCCTATGGAAAATGACCTGGGCCAGCCAAGGTAAGGCTACAGTTTTACAGCTGTAGTCAGGAACATGCACAGTTTAATCCACAAAAGTTTTCCTTGGTTGCAAATCTCAGTACTACACTACAGTCAGTATGGAATGCCTGTAGACCATAAGCCTCCGTGGCAGCACAGGTGGGAACATTCTGTGTGCTGCAGTTTCCTATTTACTGGAAGATAAACAAGGCAGGGGAAGTTTTGACCCCAAGATGCTAAACAGATTATCATTTTCTCTTTTGATGTGGTATGACACTTGGAGATTCAGGGCATCTCTTTAGATGTGATAGACAGAAGTGTTACATTGATAAGTGCAAAGCAGACCAGAAGCGTTTGTTCCTACAAAATGGGATTATATAGAAGACTGTACTAAAAGGACAGTTAATGGCTGTTCTTACAAATGGATGGCTGCATGCAACTCCTCTGAGAAAATACATCATGAACATCATAACCATTTCTAACAGCAGGTTATGTAGTGAAAGCTATCCTGTCAGGGAATTCAGCTTTTTTATAAGAGTAGGGTTGAAAATTACTTCGGCAAAACAAAACAAAACAAATCTGTAAGAGTTTATCTGCCTTCTATAAGTTTACATCTGTTTTTACTCACACGGTCTTTAAGTATAGCCATATTAGTGAATGTAATGGCATGTTTGTGGAAACAAATACTGCTATTATGGCATGGAAAATAGCAGACATAATAACATTGTCACATTACATTAGTATAGAAATGTTCTGTGCCAAATTACAGGGCAGCTACAACACTGTCTGTTACTATAAGGGAATAATGTATTGGTGTTGTACTTGTGATGGTATAGCTAACACTGTGTCAACACTTCCATTAAAATCCATTTCTGAAGGGTTAGAACTTCACCATGCAGTCTCTTCTGACTAGGAATTTGATGTTCTCAACCACTGTGAGTAACAAAACTTTTTTTTAAAAGTTGTCCTATTTTATTTTGACTCTTTACCAAGAAAAATCAAAAGCCCTCATTTAAATGGAGAACTGTGTCAGTATTACAAAATGGGTTCACGTAAAACATATGTGATTGCATTATAAAGATACTGGCTTTCAGCCAAGACCGTATCTGTAGTGGTGGTTAGATTTTATTTTAAATGTGTTTGGATGTTAATATAATAATTGTTGTGTATCGGGACAATTTAAATGGAGATTAGACAAGGAGTTCAAGGAAGGCCTGCTAGGAAAAGATGGAATCCACCTGCCAGATGTGGCAGCATCTTTGCCATAAGCTGACCAGCCCAGTGAGGAGAGAGCCAGGACCTAGGAATGGTGGGGAATGGAAATAACTTGTAAGAAAGTGAGAAAAATAGTGGACTGAGTGTGATGGTGAGGTATGGAGCTCTGCCCAGGGACAAGTGATGAGCCAGATGAGAGCTTATGGGTTAGGGTCAGAGGGCAGACCAAAGTCTAATATGATATGATGGGTACGTGCTACAAACTGCCTGATAAGGATAAAGAAATAGATGAGGCCTTCTTCAGACAAGTTGAAGAAGCCTCGTGTTCACAGACCCAGTCCTCATGTGGGACTTGAATAACCCCAGTATCTGCTGGAGGGGCAACAGAGCAGGGCACAAGCAATCTAGAAGATGTCTGGAGTGCATTTACTCGTTGACACAGGTGGTCAAGGAGCCAGTGAAGGGAGGCACACTGCTAGACCTCATACGTACAAACAAGGAAGAATGGATCAGGGTTATGATGGTCAAGAAGTTCAGGTTCTTGAGAGGTAGGAGCAATACAAAAGCTGGAACACAATCCTGGACTTCAAGAGAGCAGACCTTGGCATGTTCAGGGACCTGTTTGGAAGAATCCCATAGGGCCCAGAAGAACAAGTAGATTTTCAAGGATCAGTTCCTTGAAGCTGAGGAACCCTCATACACAGAAAATTAAAAGTGGCAAAAGGCAGGAGGAGGTTTTGACAAAACTCAAACATTAAAAGGGAGTGTGCAAGAGGTGGAAGCAGGGTCAGGTGGCCTGGGAAGAATATAGAGTTGTCCATGCATGCAGGGATGGGGTTAGGAAAAGGCCCACTTGGAGTTTAATCTGGCAAGGGATGTGGAGGGTTAACAGGACGGGCTCCTGCCAGCGGTGAAAGAGCAGGAAAATGTGGGCCTGCCACTGAATGCGATGAGGGGACCTCGTGGCAAGGGACATGGCAGAGACTCAGGTATTCGGTCCTTTTTGCCTTGGTCTTTACTGGTAAGACCAGCCTTTAGCACTTTCAGCAATCCCAGGTCCCCGAGACCAGTGGGAAACTCTCGAGGAAGACTTACCTTGGTGGAGAAAGATCAGGTCAAGGAATATCTAAACAAAGTGAACTTATGCAAGTTCCTGAGATCTGATGGGAGACATCCACAAGTGTCACAGGTCATTGCAACACTGCTCTTGATTATCTATGAAAAGTCATGGCTAATGCAGGCAGTTGCTGAGAACTAGAAAAAAGTAAATGTTTCCCCTGCTGTCTACAAGGAGGAGCCAGTAAACTACAGGCTGGTCAACCTTGCCTTGGTCACTGGAAAGGTGATGGAGAAAATCTGCCTGGAAGCCATTTTCAAACATACTAGGGACAAGAAGGTTATTAGAGGTAGCCAGTATGGACTTACAAAGGGGCAATCACGTATTATTACATGTCAGTGGTTTCGGTCTTAGGTATTTTTAATTTTTGCTAAGCTGACAATCTGTGTTCTGATTTGCAGCCATGCTGAGTGTGATGGCACTCAAAACTGGGACTGAAACATGTATGTTTCCAGAAAATCAAGTCTTAATTATTTCAGATGGAACACACTGAACAGCGGATACTCTTGGTTGTTACTGAGGACAGTAGAAACTAGGCACTGTAAAAATAGATTAGTTAAAGTTTATGAGAGATCTGGATATTAGAGTATTTGACATTATGAAAACTGCAGGAGGAACTGAATGATTCTTTCTTCAGTGTAGTGTTTGGAGAGTGCATTAAGTAATATTGAGGTTATACTTTGAACCACAAAACCCCTAAATACTGAGTCAGCATTCAACTTCTGCAATAAGTGAGGGGTTTTGTAAACACCAGCCGCCTTCACTGCAGAACTCTGATCAAAACAGGTGTATGCTCACACTGAATGAGACAAGTCTTACACTTTGTGAACAAGTAATTAGCAATTAAGTAATAAACCATATGCAAGGAGGAGTAATTTAATACTGCACACCGAAGTGCAGACCTGGCTTTCCTTAGGTTTGCAGTGCTGTGCATTTAATGTCATGTATGTGTATGTATATTTGAAAAATAGAATTAAAAATCACACACATTTCTAGTGTATAAAAAATAAAAGTATTTATTATATCCATGCCACTGACTTTTTACAGTCTTCTGAACTATCATATGGTGTTGACAATGGATAGTAATTTTCCTCTCACCGTATCTTCCTCTTTCTGGAATGCAAATCAGAGGGTGGTATTCACATAATCTCTGTTTACATTAGCAGTCTGGTATTACACAAATGATGGATTTAAATCAGTTTACTGCATTATTTCTTTAACATTTATTAGTAGATTTAACTGTTACGGATACTGCATCTTTTGGACCTTTTGGTATCTAAAGTGTAAGATCAGTCTTAATGCTACTGTTGTGAGAAGGATATATACAAAATAAAGCTTAATTAAACCAGTGACCGAAAATGAAACTAACTGTAAAAGCCACTCAATAGTATTTCCCAAACAATATTACATATTCCTGTCTAAGACTTTGCAGTTGCTATCTACCAATAAACGTATAACCTGCTATTAAGAAAGGGATACAAAATTCCTCAGAGTACTTTAAAACGCATTTGATTTCCATCTCCGGTAGCTGAGAATTAAAAAATGTGTCCCTGATAACATAGAAGTCTAAATACTTCATATGATTATTTTGCCACAGAGTCTCACAGTACACAGGAGAAATAAAGATAGCTGCACACAAAATTACAACGCAGGGCAAGCTGCTGGAATGAACTAATTGAAGAAATCTCAATTTGTTCAGCTTATCTTATCCAATATCTCTCTATAATGAATATCTGGAATTTTTGGTGACAAATATCAGTGGCCTAATTTGTATAAACTTCAAAGGAAGTAGGACTTCACGCGCACAGTCTTGAAAGTGCAGAAATCTTGAGGTGTTTAGGAGAATTAGAAAAACTGTGAAAAGAGCAAGGAAAGCAAGAAGTGTTGCCTGTGAGCCATGGCTGTGGACCAAGATTATTTTTGTCTTTATTGGAACCCTAATCAGGATAGACTGCACCTTGAGCTGTCAGGCTCCTGCAATGTTATATGGGAGCACGTGGTGCTCCAGCCAGAACTGTGGAGCATGATGCACAGATGACAACATTTTTTTCAAGGTTTTATTGGCCCAGCTCTCTTAGGTTTTTTATCTCCTCTGTTTCATGTGGATTTTGTCGTATGTAAATTTTGGCCTTTCATTAAGATATATTAGTCTATTAATTATGTAAGTTAACAGACATGCTTTTTTGACAATCTGAAAATGAGTTTTAGAATTTTTCTCTTGTTTACAAACAAATTCTGGAGTAGTCAGATGAGCTATCAATGCCTAAAATAGTTAAGTAATTTCCATTTTCTTAAATACGTTACAAATTATCCCTTTAAAAAATGAAAAAAAATTAAAGTTGTTTGACAGTGATTATAGAAGCTCTTACACGTGAGAATATTTATAACAAGCAGTAATAAGGAAAGTTTTAAGTGGGATACTTGATACAGAAAAAGCCAAAAAGGAACTTTCAAGGTAGCCAGAATACGTTGCTACAGTTGTGCTTGGAGCTCAGATAGAAGCAATTATGCAACATTTCTAGCCTACTTGGAATTATTTTCTATTTCACAATATTAAAAATGGAACATAGCGTCAGAAAATTGCAAGCTTCTCTCTGCCTCTGGAGGAATCAAGGGAGTAATTAAATTGGATTTTGGTATGTCAATAATATCTTTCTCTTATTAATGGCATAATAATTTTGTAAATCAAATCCTAGAAGTGTTTCCAGTGTCATAAAGGTGAAAATGATTAAGGGTTAATTAAATATATTCTCATGGAACTAAAATTGTTCTGTTGGGTATCGTTAGATTCCTTTCTCTAGAACTTTCAATTATTACAATTTAATAGCATACTATGTACAATTCAGGTCTGAAATTTGTGTAGCCAAAAGCTATTCACAGTAATAAGCATACTGGACCAGTGCTGTCACTGTTCTTTCTCACAGATTCCCCTGAATGTTCCAACAATATCATATATTAAAATCAATTTTTAGGTAACTACTAATTTTCTGAACAAGATTAATCACTATACATGGCACAGCTGGACCAGAAGTTTTAGTTCTGTAAGGGTGTCAGTTGTTCCTCTCCAACAGAATCAAAAAAAGAGCAATGAGTAAGAGCTGTTTTTTTTCTAATGGATGACAGATGTAAGGGTCACAAATGGTAAGAAGGAAAAAGAAAAAGCTTTCTCAAGCAGTGTCTTCTGTAACCCATAGCAGGAGAATAGCTCAAAGTGTGTATGGGGAGTTTGGCAATATATATCTATTTTACGTGCAAGATATTTAAGTACAATGGCACAATGATGCACAGTGGTGCTTCAGAAAGATAAAATTACTCAGTCTTTCTGAAGTCAGTACAACTGGACTCAGGTTACTAAGGCAACCTGATCTTCCTCAGCATGTATTCTGGCTTGACAGACGGATAGGTAGGTTAGATTCAAAGTAACTACATACATATGAGGAACTCCTATACTTGTTGCAAAACAAGATTTTGTTGGTAGCTTGAGACCATCTTCTGAGCCTTCCGTGTGTTCATTTTTGCCAGGTTTTGCAGAAAATTGAGGCAAAGAAAACTTTGCTATTAAAAGAAGAGTAAACAAAATGACCTGAATCTTACATGGGTAAATCAAGGTGTTCTGGAGTCCAAATTTAAGAGCTATGTAATTCCTCAGAAGCCGAGAATGGAAGCAAATGCTGCAGTAATGGCAAGGCACAGAGAAGGGTACATTATACAGATATTTTTGCAGCTTTCATGATTTTGTTTCCATGCTGCAGGATGGATATCGTACCTGGTTTTGACTGCTTTTGGATTGCCAGGTCCACCTAGCCAGCAGTTAATCTGAATGAAATTTCCATGTTTTTCTTAGCACATACATCCATAAGCACGCTTATTCTCTCAATGTCACGTGTGATGTTTAAGGTACTTTAATATATCATTTTGACTGAGGTTTATGAATCTTGTATACTGGTGGTGTGTTTGGAAGTTTTCGTAGCTATTTTCTGCTTAAGTATTTTAGGAAATTATGAAAGAAGGTAACAGAGTCCATGATAACAGTGTGAAAAAATACTGCTGGAAGCAGTACTCCGACGGCTGAAGGAATTTTACAAGGTTTTAATGTCTAGTAGCTTAATGAAGGCAACTGCAAAACGAAGTCCCAGCTTGGGGAAAACTACTCTGTATTAAAAGCACTCAATACCCAGCTCGGGTACTGAAAAGTTGGAACTGTAGAAAAGAGGGTGAAGAACAGCTAATGCTCATGAAGCTGGTTGGTGCCCACAAACCCAATTCAAAGGCTGTATTAAGGATGCTTGTCAATTTGGTGCTAATTCTGGAGGAATGTTCACGCTGCTAAGCTTCATGCTATCACTCTTCGTAATGAAGCCATACTTTGAATTGAAAGCAGACATATGAAGAAGCACATCATTTCACTGTAAACATCCACACTTAAAAAAACCCACTTAAAATGTATGATATGCAGTATTCAATGTCAAAGTGCATTAATATTTACAGATACCATTTGCAAATTATCTTAAGCTCTGAGTGTGCTTTACCATATAAGGAAGTCCTCCCTATAGCATGTTTGTTGTTTTAAAATTCTCTCCCTTTTAAACAGTGTAAACCTTAAGAAAACTTCTCATCAGGTCTGATATTTGGATTACATTAAATATTTCACAGAGAGGTCAGAGTACTTTGAGTTTGGGAACTTAATGCTGCTTCAAAGTATCAGCTGTGGAGGACCACTGCCTCCTATCCAGGGATCCTAAAAACAGGAGTTGAAGGCACTCAGTCCCTCTAAATATCAGGGTTTTGATCACTTGTACGATACAAATGTTGCTGTGTGCTGGGGAACAGAGGTGTATCTATGCATCCTGAAATAAGGCCAGGACAGATGCTTGCTACCAGAAAACCGAAATTCAGTTACAATTTGAGTCTCAAATCACTAGTTGAATGAGTAATTTAAGTATGTTGAAATCTATAGTCATCATATATGGTCATAGCATTTTCCCTCTCCTTCAACTATTAAACCCAGTTCTTGAAATTAAACCCAGAGTTTTAGAAAGTGCTTAAAATTCTTTCTACTCTGCTTTTATTTTTTTCCTCTTTATCCCATATTCTGGATCACCAAAACACATTAGCCTGGGCTCAGGCTGATTATGGTTATGAATTTTCTTCTGGTCCAGTAGTAATTGTAGGTTGTCTTTTCTGTCTGGTCAAAAATTCTTCAGAAAGTTGATTTTTTAACCACTGATTCTGTAAGTGGCAGATGGTCATATCTCTGCTCTTGTTAATCTGTTTGCTTTAAATACTCATGTTGTTTGGTGTGTACTGAAAATAGCCTTTTCCTCTAAGTTCATGACCTGTAATCAGAGTGGCTGTCACATATTTGAACTAGTTTTATAGCCTACTCATCTCGTGGGCTGGAGCTCCCCTGAAGAGAATCCAAAGCACCACAACCCTTCAGCACATCAAGAGGAGCTGAGGGACCTCCTTAGTCTTTCACCATTACCTGCATTGTAGAAGTATACTTGTCATTAAAGGCCCTCTGCCCTGTTTCTCCTCTAACCAGTTGTACGCTGTACAGCATATACACAGCAGTTACCCGGTATCTCAGGGAAACATCGAAAGCCCTGCACAAGTATGCTTATGTTTTGCATGAGCATTAAATTGGTCACA
Source organism: Pluvialis apricaria (assembly GCA_017639485.1). Lineage (NCBI taxonomy): Eukaryota > Metazoa > Chordata > Aves > Charadriiformes > Charadriidae > Pluvialis > Pluvialis apricaria. The sequence goes on from CM030009.1 coordinate 16,337,289, forward strand.
TTCTAAAAAAATGTCAGATTTACTGTGCATGTACAACACGTCTGTATAGCTCTTTCATAAAGGGTTCCAGACTGATTGACTAAGAATTATCAGGCTTGGTACACGCGAAGACCTGGTATGCATATGGGCAGAGGACAAGTTTCAGATTCCTAAGGATCCAGCAGTTCAGCCAGGGTGCTGGATATCTGAAAACCTTGGACAAATACGAAAAATCCTCTAATTTTAGCCAGAATCCCAAAGTCAAAGAAGAAGATGGTCAAGGGGCTATTTGGATACCTATTTGGTGATCTTCTCCCACCTGCTTGCTCTCTTTGGCCAAGTTCTGCTTTAGTGTTGAGCTCCAATCTTTCCTGGTTTATTCAGTCTTCTCTTTTTGTCTTTTTTTGTCTGCTAAAAGGATGCAGACACTTTTTAATAGGCTTCCTTCTGTAATCCCTGAGGGGAAGTCTTTATAGCGGGAAAATATTCAAGATGATAGTATCTCTGTAATTGAAAGCACTACCAGGAATAAATGAAAAATGTTTCCAAATTTGCTGGACCAGTAGTGGCATGTCAGATCAAGTTCAAATACTTTCAGAACTGTGTAGATTTAATTTCTGTACAACTGAGGTCTGAAAATTTTTGAAAATCAAAATTTTTGGAAGATTTTACTGAGCGAACATAATCCTATTTCCCCCTGAAATTCTACGGCAAAGCTCTTATCTTTCTTGCCTCTACTTACTACCAACGTGTATTACTAGTGATGTTTAATTTGAACTACTTAATGCAGCTTTACTGGGATGACAGCCAACTTCAAAGAAAGCTTCTGTACCCCCAACAAATGCACAGGGCTGAGAGATGATATTTTTACTGAAGATTAACCTTTTCCTGTGGATGATACTGTATGCCAGACAACAGGGAAAAGCTTGTGGATACTGGTTTATAAGCCTAAAACAGAAATGAGGTGTATTGTAGTTTCAGATATCTAGAAAAAAAATGTTTCTTGTAATTTCACTATTTCTGCATTGTGAGGTTGTTTTGCTCCAGTTGACCACAAGATAGATAAGTCATCTAAGGAGTTGCTCCAACTTGTTTCTCAGCCCCATCCTCAAGGAAGTCAGAATTAAGGTTGCGTAGTAGTTACAATGTTGTTAAAAAAAAAAAAAAAAAAAGAAAACAAAACGTTGAATTAAGTGCTTTAGAAAAGGTCACTTTTGAAAGTCGTTACTGAAGCATCTTCTCTATGTTTCGAGCAGGAGCAGCATTGTAAGTAGTAACATAAAATTCTCATAACACCCTGCTAATGTAACCCTACATAGAAACTCTCCAAAGATAGGAATTCTATTCCATTTTTTTGTTTTTTTACTTTCTTTAAACTGCTGATCCCATGTACTTTCTGGGAGGTGTCAGTGGAAGTGGGGATGGCACAGATATTTTTAAGTCATGTCATGTAATTCGGCATCACCGGCGCAACTGCGGTGGCTGTGGAGGGACCAGTTGGGAGCAAATTTCAGGTTCTCAAACTTCTTAGGCCAACTCTGCATCCTAAGCCAAGATCTTGTGGAACTACATCTTTAGATTGATACGCCAGAAATGATTACTGTGGTGAGGGGATGCTGGGACCAGATAGTAATCTTGCCCAGTTTGTGCACAGTGAGTTATTGATGTGTAAATATTGGTGGAGTTGTATGTTAAATAGTTCTTAAAACTGGAAAGCATAAGAAAGAAGGCTGTAGGGAATGCTAACCTTGCATATAAGTGTGGGCAGTTGTATGGCCTTGGGTCATAAATTCTGGCAATACCGAGTAGTTTGAAGCAGAGTTCTAAGTGATTATTAAGTAGTAAGCGGGTAAGGGCTACTGATTTTTAAGAATAATAGAAAGTATGAGGAAGAAACTACAAAGTATATCTGTACACAACCTTCTTCACTTTTAAGTTTATTTAAACTGAAATATGGACTATTGAGAAGCAACTGTACACCAGCAAATACTAGTTCCCCCATGTAAATACTCTGAAATTGAATTTAATATGTATGTTTATGTAAGTAAAAATGTGAACGGGTACAGAATTATAAAACTGGTCTCATATGAAGACAAAAATTTCTAGATTAATATACTCTCAAAGATAATTTAAATTATTCCATCATATCACTGTATGTGATTCTGAAGAAACCCTTTTTTCATTACTCTATTAAAATATAATTGCATTTTTTAAAAGAAGTAGGGATGGTAAATTTAATCATGGACCAATAACAGCATTTTGGAAATTTTTTTTCTGTCTTATATATATACCAGTAATCCACTTTTCACTTTAAGGTGTCTTCTAAAATTCTCAGCTGAGTTTCTGTTTTCTTGACAGTGTGAATGATTTGTCTATTTTTTTTTTCCTGCTTCAAGACGAAAAGGCTATAAATCCAAAGATGAGGTTTAATATGAGTTTGCACATTGCAGACGTTATGTTTTCTAGCAGCTGTGTGAAAATGTAGGCATTTGATTAGATGGATTTGTTTAACTGGGAAGAGCCTTCATCTTTGTGGGCAAGTAAAAATGATAAGAGTACGGAAGAAATACACAGCTCAGAGGTCCCTGAAGACTTTTAGGATTTAACCTTCATTTGCTTTTTAATCTTAGAATTCTTTATTATTATGTGGGAGCATGTGGTTTAGTTCTTCAAGTTGGCAGGTGGTGGAAATCCCATAATTATGATCTTGGTTGTGTGCTGCCAGTGCACAAAGGGGAACCATGGTAATCCACTCCAGTGTATTTTCAGTAGTCGTTGCATGTTGCTGGTGCTTTTTAGTATAAAATCTCACGTAAATCTCACTGTAGTAATAAAATTACCGAAGTTATAAAAAAAATAAGCATTTTTAACTTTTGCAGAAAGTAACATAAAATCGTTAGCTATCACACCACTCTGCCATAGATAGCAATAAAAATGTTTAATAATCATGAAGAATACACATTCCTGTCCAGGCTGCCTCATTTTTTGCCAAGGCTTAGCTATTTAATGTATGAATTATTTAACCTACACTTGTCCTTAAAATACGATCATGTCATCATTTATGTTCAGTTTAAATCTGCTTTTAAAAGGAAAACGTTTGCAATGATATTTGTTTCTATCGCCATCTGTGCACTAAAACTTCTATTTATTAGTATTATTGTTCCATTTAGATATAATGTGATTTATCTCTTCCCTCAGCTTAGTAAACATTTAGGTAGTAGTTCTCTGTAGTTAGTTATGACTGGACTTGAGGCTGTTTTCAAGCACTTTAAGGCCTTTATTTTTTTTCCTCTTGGAGTGGCATAAAAGGGCCTTAAGTCAAAATCCAGTATATCTACAGAGAGCCAGGGTAATTACCTTAAGAAGACAGAATGCCATAGTGCTGTCAGAACAGGAAATGTCCCTTCTGCCCCCAGCCCCCAGGACAGCAGGACGAATGAAGAAGAGTGTGGACCCAAAAAGGAGATCTAAGGTGTTCTTCTGGTTCTGACATTATTGACCTGGATAATCACTGGGATTCTCAGATACACTCCAGTAGCGATGTGTCTCCTGTTCACTACCCACAACGGCTTTTCTGCCAGCATAGGTAGAATCAGTTTGGGATTCATTCCTATTGGGTGTAAGTGGAACACAAATAAATAAGCTGTTCCTCAAGGATATTGCAGTATTGTATACAGAAAGTGATTTCTGCCATCCAGACTATTGTGTTACCCAGCAGATTGAGGAGTGTAACTTTTCACGGAAAATCTGTCAAACACATAGTGGATATGTCAGCATTAACATAACAATGAACAATTTTGTCCACTCCAAACTAACAGCAGTATTTCATACCCCTTTCTGAAAAACATCGAGTATACTATGACATTTGGGATCTGAGTTCATGGATGATAGATACATTAGAAAAAGGTGATAACAACAAAATAATTACTCATCTTGAATGTTTTTTTTTATGTGCAGTTTTTCCTGAAAGGTTCTATAGCATCCCAAATGAATATGTTTCCATAGCATGCTTCTCATTCCTATTAATGCTTGAGACAGATATTAATGAATTTATTCATGAGAACATATGTGTCAATTCTGCAGACAGTGAAATAAGCATGCAGTGATGCTGTGGCTATCATGATTAAGTATCACCTCTGAAAGCTGTTTCCATTCAATGCTGATATTTGCCCTGTGTTTACGCTGTGGATAGTCAATTGTAAAAATCAGACTGGAAGCAATTTCTTTGATGTTTTTAAAAGTAGGAAGTAGTTTTTTACCTATCTGAATGTCAGTTTGCCATGAGTAAATTAAAATGTTGCAGAATGGAGACTGGCAATTATTGCCAATTGTAATTTGAATGGCATACTTTGGTATTAGTATTCCTGGCAGGGCTTCTTTTCCTGTCTTTGCAACATGTAGCTGTTGTTTCATTGTATCTGTTTAAATTGGGAGAGACGAATATGGTGATCAATCAGATGTAGTAAAAAAAATCCTCTTGATATTACATTTTGTTCATTTTTATCTTTTTTTTTAAATATTCCCCAAGCTCCTTTTCCTTTTGGCATATTTCAGTCATTTTGTTTATGGGCTAAAATCTACTGAGATCCAATTTATTGATAAAACTGTCTTAAATTCATTGGGAGCAAGACGGATTTCTAAAGAGGCAGCTGTCTTTGTAGGCAGCCATGAGTACTGTTTCTGCCTAATGAAACCAAGGCCTTCATTGCTCTGGTGTGCTTAGTCTTAGTTGCCAGGGTTGAATATGCAGAGCCTGTACCTGAATGTGGATCTGCTGCGTAGCGGTATAAACCATGTTATGGTATAAGGCCATTATTAAATTTACTGTATGCTTTTGTGGTTCCTGGCAGTGCAGTCTCATCTACTGAGAAGCCATTGAAATAAGCTCCTCAGGCAAAACATCCATTAAAGCTTTTTTTCTTTAAAGAAAAAAATCTTCTGCTAATTTGCTGCAATTTATGTTTGCTTTGTGATTCTGCAGCCGAGCCTGTCAATGAAACTGTGCTAATCATTAGGAAGTTAGTGCCTGTATGCATTCAGACATCCTACAACTACCACTCCATAACTAAAACAATATTCTAAAAGGGTTCAGTTTTGTTTTTCCTGCATGGTTAGAGCCTTACAGCATGTGATTTTGCACTCTTTTCTCTCCTTAAAAATCCTTGAGTATTTTGTTTGATGAAATAACTGTACTTACAGTGTACTTTTTTCGTTTATATAGTGTAGTTTAATGATAGAAAATGGACGTCTCACAGATAAAATTACATACTAGATACTATTGTGTCCTGTCTGAAAAACTTAAGCCCTGTAATCTTTTAAAAATTGATCATTAGTCGCTTATCTTCTATAATGTTACTGTTGGATAAAATTTGGAAAACAGTTAAATTGAAAGAAAAAAAAGAATAGGAGGCAGTAGGTAGCACTTTGTGGGAAGACCATTAGAAATGAATAGGGATGGAGTAGGAGAAGCATATCTTATAAAAGGTTTCAAGGTGCCAGAAATCCAAGATGGAACAAGAACTATTCAACTGTTTTAAAATATTGGGTCGATTTCCCCCTCTCCCCCTCCCCCCTGTATATCTTTTGGAGATATACAGAAGTCTGTGGACCCTCTGTGAACCTTATCTCATACAAAAAGCTGAAGCTCCATTCAGATTTTGAATAAGCAATTTCTATTCCATCGTATTCCTTCACACTTGAAATGTGGGGTTGTGTTGCTCATTGGAGAAGCTTAATGCTACAAAGTTAATAAAAACTATTTTAATTACCATTTTGGAGAGGATTAGCATCTCAAGAGGGTGGTGCTTTCTATTGATATTTTAGTGTTAGTTTGAAAATAGGTAAGTTTCCACATCAGATGACCATGCAAGCGCAAGGATGAGATTGTCTGTCGCATGCAGCAAAGTTTGTTCAGCCAGCCAGAATTTTCAGATGACTTGATTGGTCAAATTCATATCAATAGCTAGGATTGTGTTTGTGACTGAGAGAAATGTCAGTATCATTTGCAGCAAACAGCAATACACAATTTGCGTAATTAATATCTCGCTCTTTTCCTAATTGTTTCTAAATTGTAGAAAGATGCTGAGGCCAGGAAAACTTACTTTTTAAGCAATGCTTTTAGCTAGCTATGCCATTTCAGACTCTTTCACAACATGCTCTATTTTACATTATTCTGCTCTGAATTTTTTCTCATTTTGGTCTCAGTGTCATAATTAGACCAGAGGCTTTACCATGTTAGGATAAACCCAAGATCTATCTCATCCACTTTTCACTATTGGCCAGATACTGGATGCTTCTGGTGAGAGCTTAAAAGCTGAGTAGCTGAGCGTAACTACAGGAAATATTGAAATTTAAAGACTCTTTTTATATGTATTCATGGGCAAGCTTTTGTTTCTTAAGCAGTTGAGGTATCTGAAGAGAGATATGTAAGGGAAGGGTATGTAGTCTCGGTTATTCTAATTTCACATCTTGGTGAGGGGGCTGGGGGGAGGAGCACTGCTGTGTTTTGCAGTCTTTATCAGAATAATGCCAGTTTTTCACATTGTTTAATCCTTGTTTACAGCTTCCAGTAATCCTGGCTTTGGGTTTCTAACATACCAAAGGTTGACACTTTAGCTACAAAAGTTCTGGGTATTTTAATTAAATGCTTTTTGTGTTAAGCATTTTAGCATTTAGCAGTATTGACTCTGTGCTGAAATTTCATTTTGCGTAGAGTTCAGCAGCTATGATTATCAGGGTACAATTGCAGCCTTAGTGCTCTCTGGTAAAGATGGGAAAATTGATTTGCAAATTTCTGCACATCAAGGGGTTGCCTGCCAAGATTCTGCTTTTCACAAATGTGAATCTCTCACAGTGGGAACGCACACGGGCAATTGCTCTCCAAGAGATGCTTTACTCTCAAATTTGCTTTCCCTAGCTTGAGGCAGTTACATGTTAGTTCCAGGTGCCCGTTGTGGATAGCTACATCTGACCATCTACAGCATCATTTCAGGTAATTTTGCATCCTTGTGAAACTTGTTAAAAAGCCATTTTAGAGAGACTTTCCATGTTTTCCAGACAGGACAGCTTGCTGAGCTGGTTAGGAAGAACATGTTTGTATGTATCTCTTAAAGATGGATTGGAAACAACTGAAAGACCAAAACAGCAGGATGCTGGGAGAGGAACAAAGAGATGACGATACATATGGTGTCCCTACCTAGAGACAAGTGACTTTCGGGGAGATGAAAGGACGCTGCTGCTCTCAGGCAGCTTTTTGTAAACTGAGGGAAGAATATAAATTGAAAACCGCAGACATGTGCTCTGATGCGAGGTTACTGAAAACAGCCTTTAACCTTCGTAATTTAAGTCTCATGACCTGTGGAGCACAGTTTCCCATGGCTGCATTCACATGAGAGAAAGAATAACTGATTTTCTTTTCTTCTATCTTTTCCTTCTTCCACTTAGTTTTAAAAAGGAACAACTAGGCAACCAACTGTGCAAAACCCGCACACTCTGTTGTCTTATTACCAATATCTTTTGGGTCTAAGTGTTAAAATTTGAGGTAATAAGTTTGAGAACAACCTAGGAATAAAAAAGAGAAAACACCTGCTTTGGGTGGGAGTTTTCCCGATTGGTTGGTTGTTTTTCATAAAAGACATCAACCAAGATAGTCACCCCAGGAGGTCATTACCACAAAAAGGAGCCAACGTCCCTATCTTGAAAGATGCCACAGAGGGCAAATCCTACAGAGGGCAATAAACTGGCTTCCAAAGGGGTCCTGATCACACAAATACTGAAATAAGGTGATTTGTTCTTGTAGTGTCTCATAGCACTCCATAGAGCAGCTCTTGTCACCACTGTGTCCTCCGATGTCATTACAGCCACATGACATTTCTGCTTGGGTTTGGAACTCAAGGAAACACGTGAATTTACCCACCTGAATGTGTTCTTTTAGTACAAATCTTAACCTATTATTTTCTCAGACCTCCTACATCCACTCTGTGGAAAACACGAAGTAGACAATAGCTCCTAAGTAGCAGATGAAGAAGAAATAATTTTTGCATTTTAGGGTTTGGTATAATAAACTAGAGAAGAAAAGGTGCATAGGTGCTTCAGGTTTCCACAGTTTCACAAATAGTGAACAGGAAAAAACAGGCAGAGAGAGAGAGAGAGAAAGGAAAACTTTGTAGTGGCCAGCTGGGAAGAGAAGTGGTGGGTGCCCCCAGGTGAGCATCCTCTCCTGGGTATCCTGTTCTGCACAGCAGGGAATCATCATAATGTTGACAACCATGACCATTTTTCTCCTCAGGCAGATGATACCTTTCATCAATACCTGCTCAACCTTCTTCTTGCTGGCCTTTGTTTGATGGCACTCGTTGTCATTTTGACTGTGATTGGAATTTGCTTAATTAGAGTGTAAGTGTTGCACGCTAATTGACTGCTAAGTCTTGTGCACACCTGTTACTGGGTAACATTTATCAGATACTAGAATGGCTGTTACTCACTTCCATTGCTAGTGCTAATATAGACTCACTTAACAGTCTACAAGCTCACAGGAGGATGGGGGGGTGGGAATCTTAGTGCAGAGCTAGAAACTGAAGCTGCAGGGTGACAGGGTGAGGAGACAAGGGAGAAACAGTATGATTTAGACATGGAAAAGAATTGCTGTCTGGGAGACTATGACAGAAAAATGGCATAAAGTGCACAGCACAAGGCTGCAAGGACACGCGATTGGGAGACCAGGCGAAGCCACGTCCAGAGTGTAGCCTCAGGGTGCGGAGGTGGAAGGTTGAAGTGAAAAGGCAGGCTGAAACTGCGAGTGGGAGGCCTTCAGCAATACATGAGTTAAAGCACCGTGCAGCATACTTAAAATCATGTTTCTGGATGTGTTCAAAACCACTTCAGTTTGACAGCACAGAGCAGATAGCCGCTTGTTTCAGGCAGCGGATGTGGCACAAGTACTCCTAAGCACAAGCCATAGTAGCATTTAAACAGCTATGTGGTCTCTTTCCATCTTCTTGCCACTACACGTCTGAGAAGTGATAGATACAAGTTTCTCTCTAAGGAGTCCTCATTAGATACATCCCCAACTATCTGACTTAAGATGTTAAAGAAATCAGGCGATGTTCATGCACTCTGGAGTAAATGAACACATTCTTCCTTTATTTGTGGCTTGCTTAAAAGCATTCATGTAAAGATCTGAAATATAACTCCCAAGATCCACAATATTCATAAGGAATATTTTTTGTGGAAATGAAAAAAAGTGCCAAAACTGAAATCCTTAATCTACTTTGTTTTCTTTAGTAGATAGATAAGAAAGAAGACAAATGGGAAAACAACCTTGTATAGGGAATTTGAGAAGACTATTGCGATCACTCCGTTACTCAAAAATCACTCGTCACTCAAAGTAAGAATTTGCCATTTAGAAAGCATCAATCTGAATGAGAAATTACTGTAATTAAAGGTGAACATGGCTGTGAGGTATTTCTCAGTGCAAAAACAATGAATTTTGTTCTGGAACAACTTTGCTGTGAAAAAACAATACCAAAAAACCTGCAAACAGGATCATGTTTGGAAATTCTTGGGGCATTCTGTTTCACTGTGCAGTACAGTTTTTCTGTGTTTCCATCGAGGTTGTTAATTAGCTGCTGATTGGTCTAAGAAATTATCAACAGAGATTTTTATTTTTTTTTATTCCAAATTGGAGTTAAAGAAAGAGTTAATCTAAACTGTCAAGCCCAGAGCCAGCAAACCCAGAGAAAATTTAGAGCTCAGACCGTATCTGATACATGAACATGCTCATCTTAAATGTGCAACATCTAACAGGAACAACTCACATTGCACTATAATAATTCCATGACAAGTACCTTGCACGGTACAGTTAATTTGTGGGTGAGCAAATCCTGTGTAAAAATAAGTAGTGGATTCTGCAGGTTTGATGAGTTTCTGTTCCAATGATCTTTAACTCCCTAAATCTTTCACTTGATTGTGAAGTTGTGCTTAACTTACTAGTATGTGCTTGTGACTGTAACCAAAGCAGAAATGTGCAAGTCCCAGCCTCACTGGTGTAAACGTTTCCTTTTGACCAGTTAGTTTTCAGGTAGCCTTAACTGCTCTTTGGGGTTATAGTAATCTGCCAAATTGGGACTACTTCTTGGAAAAGCTGTCTATTGCTTTTTGGGTTTTGTCAAGTTTCATTAATTCATTCATTAATTGCAGAGAGATTCAGCCAACCTGTATCTTAATCTTACATCAGTATCTTCTTTTCTTAGTTTATTATTTTAATGAAACAACCTGCATCTTGAATGACCCTGCTAAATTGGCAGCTGTAAGTAGCTATGAAAAAATAAAATTTTTTATTAAAAAAATGGGGTCACAATTACATTTTGTTCTGAATTATTTCTCTAAATTTTATTCTTTTATTAAATTCAAATTTGATTATACTTGAGGCTCCATCTAAATTTAAAATTAATTTCTTTCTCTTCATTAAGCCTAAATCCTACTTTTTTTTTATGCATTGCACATCTCACTGTAAGTAGTTAAGGTTGAAGGTTTTCGTCAAGGTTCTCCTAGCTGGTAAAAATGTACTCATGAGGAGCCTTCATTTTCATCAATAAGAAAAAGGATAAAGCCTTTAGCTTTCTTCCATGTGGGGAGAATTTGGAACTTGATGTGGATCTGAGCCATCAGAATGCCCAGTCCGTATACAAACGTGTAGTTCCATATATCTCAAAGATGCTTTCATGTATTTAATTCACTTTCTTCTAATCACAGAGTGCTTTTTATGTTTTCTTCTTTGCGTGTAGCCTAAAAGAAAAAATCACTGATGCCCTATTTATTACTATCTAGCTTATCTGAGTCTGAAGACACTTTGCATATGTCATGACCGCTTTACCTCTATCTCCTTTCTGATTTCCCCTACATAACCAGCACCTGTCTGTAGTAATAGTTAACTTAGACAAATCTGACAAAGTTATATTTAATGCTGACTAGATCCTGATCACAGTCACATCTAGTTCTTTTGACATTTCATATACCTTGCATTTCTGCATTGATGCTCAAGTGCATTTTTACTTTGCATTTCATATGCTTTTGACCCAGATTATCTCTGATTAGTCGTGTTGTATCAAAAAGTCTTCCTTTCTTTTCTGTATTTACTACTTATTTAACAGTGAAAGTGTAATAACAAAGGCTTGGTTAAACTCCAGCACTGCCTTTGTAGGGATCCTTCAGTTTATTTTGAAGGTTAGAACCTCTCAGCTTCTGTTTCTCCATAATAATCTGTGCCAAAGGAGTGCTAGGAGAATTTTAATTCTTTAACATTTGTAAAGCCTTGAATCACAAGGCACCTTGGCATATGCTTAGAACATCTGGCTGAAAATGAGGACTTATAAATCCTACAGAGAAAGTTTCTATAGAACAGATTAGACAACAAACTCGATGGCGAAGGAAAAGTGGGGATGGGCAAGGTGGAAATTAAGGGAGGGAAAAGGAACAGCAAGCATAGAAGATTAAAAAAAAGGCAGATAATGGAAGGATAGTTGCTGATAACAACAGGTAGCTAAAAACTATTATTCAGTAAATGAAAATTCTGAAACAAAGAACATAAAGCTAAGACAAAAAAGAGGGAACAGATTAGCCATTTGTTATAATTAAATATTTGTTTTATGTTAGTAAAGGGAATTAAAATAGTTAAAATCATATCTTTCAATAGATTACCCTTCATTGTTATTGAAAAATATTTATTGCTTGTAGAGATGCATTAATATTCTTTTGAAAAGGTTCAGGAAACAAATGTACCTACACCAAAATAAAGCCATAGCTACAAAATAGCTGTATTTTTTGCTTATTGAAATATGGAATTTCCAGGCTCTTGAAGTAAACACTAAATACTAAAAACATTATCACTAGGGTTTTAAACAAACAAGTAAAAGGATATGAATTGTGTGTGTAAAGTTTCACATTATAAAGAAGTATTTCTAGTTTTCTGGACGTATTCCCCCAGGAAAACATGTGTGAAATCTTTTAATTCCTGCCCCTCACCTCCCAAATGACATAGTAACTGTAAGGATAGAAAATGTGAAAGGCCTCAGTTGCCTCTATAAAACTCATTATAGAAGATTCAGGCTGACTAGCCTTTCTGGTTTTCATCCAGCAGTTTTCTTATGATACCTATACCTTGGAGCATTTATTCTCTTTAAAATTAAAGCAAAGAAAAAGGAGAGCTACCATGTATTTCTTTGTCAAGGCAAGACAACTCCATTATTTATTAATTTTTAATTCCTCTGTTATGTTTTAAGATACAGCAGATTTAAAGCTATATCAAATATTCCATGGTGCTATCATTTAGTAGCAAAAAAAAAGAAGAAAAACAGCATTTGATGTGCTCTAATAATTTGAAAATCATCTATAATACCAATTCCCTTCAATGGCTAAATAAATATAAATGAAACGTCGTAGTCATTAAATATCTATCGGAACATCTGGCATTGTACCTCAGAAGCATGTAAAACCTGCTGTGTGTGAAACGCGTCATGCTGTTAACGTGTTTCTGGATGACTATGAATGTGGCTTTATTCCTAGCGCAGGTCAGAAGCTGCATTTGGAACAAATGTCTAGTGCAGAATGAATAATGCTAGACAAAAAGTAACTCCCGGTAGGATGGGGAGAGCAGCAGTTTTGTGCGATTGACTTTTGAAGATCCAGAAGGTGACGCTCAACGTGTCTACTGAATGGAAAGGAGAAGTGACTGTCAACTGTATTAGAATTCATACAGTGTGGAAGTTTACCTGAAGCTTTTAGTAAGTACAGGAAAAACTAAAACTAGATCCAAAACAATTAGTTGACTTGTTTGTAGCTTTCTCCCACCCCTTTCTATCTTGTTTTATATCTGTGTCATTCTGTTATTCTTTGCAAACGCTTTGGGTAGAAAGTACAGTATAGGTTGTCAGAATATGAATCTATTGTCAACGGGCACCAAGAAATCACGGCTTTGGATATACTAATTTCTTAACCTTTGTAGATAGGTAATACTTAGGAGGGCAAAGAGGCAAGAGTCTGAAGGTGTGATCCCAAAGCTGTACCCAGGTGAATCAGCAGTGCTAAGTGATGACCAGTAAATATCCATTGACAGTGCGTTATGAAAGAAGTTCTTAGTAATGGTAATGGTACGAGAACTATGATTGTCTTTCAGAATGTAATCACTGATGACAATAGCTGTTGATTCCTTATAAATTAAAGCTAATGATCTAATTCAGTTAAAAAAAAGCCTGAAGGTGGTTGTACTTTGAGATCAGATGATTTTCAGATGTTCAAACACTTCACTCCAGTTTTCTCATGGTGAACATCAACATTTACTTGCAGTGCAGAGTAAATGTACTTTCAGCTGGGAAGATTCACACAGCAGTTAGCACCATATATATGACACTTTCTGAATTCCATATTTTAGCATGTCAAGGAATCTCATTCCATTCTACAAATATAAATAAAAATTCTTTATCACTTCAATAGCTGAAGTTATATAGGCAAATTTCTCTTTTTGGAATAATAATAGGATATGCACCCTAATATTTTCTGCTGAAAGATTGTGTTTCTAATTTGTCTATAGGATGTGTAGGCACTCTCGTTCAGGTCTATAAAAAATTGTTTAAACACTATAATGAATTTTCTGAAAATAAAAGGTGGTTTTGGAAATAATAGTACTTTTTTATTCATGTAGAGGCTTTAAGAAGGTATTGGAAGCAGTAAAATTTATCTATTTTATTTTGTTACGCTGATAAAACTGCTTGTATTTGTTGCTTATGACAGAGTCAGTATAATTCAAATAGATCAGATCTTTTTCTGAAGAATAATATGAAATGAACAAGAATTAATCTATTAAAAAGTCTAGACCTGTGGCCACTGTATTTATGAATGCAGACTCTTTGGGATGTTCAAAGGCATAGTAAGTTCTGAGAGTGAGAGTTTTCATTATAGAGCAGATTCTGCCAGCTGCTATATAAAAGTAAATGTCTATTGCCAGCTAGCAGCCCTATTGTGACTACACATTGGTTTAAGAATTTACCTGTGCAGAGCCACAATTACTGAATTGCATCTGCGCAAGGAAATCTTGTTTCCATACATGCTTTATGTCAGAACCAGTTTTTGACTACAACTCATAAGTTATAGGATGTTAACTTCTATAATATTTAGGAGTTCGTTGGTGAGTTTTTGAAGTACACTTTGCTGAATACAATGCTCTTGGACAACATTCTTCTTTCTGAAGGCCAAAAGTCAAATGGTGGTGCATATATTATGGGTTTCTCCATCAATCCAAAAAGTGTCAGTGGCAAATGCATTACCTATGCCATAAGTATATTTTGCTGAATCAGGGGGTAATTCCCACATATGCTATAACAATAATGTCTAAGGATGCTCTGGGATAAGAAGCATTGTATAAACGTAGGTGATTATTGTTAAATTATGTTATTTGAATGCCTTTTTCCATGATTGTTTGCTTTAGACCTTGTGAGTGGAAAAAAGAAAAAAAGAAAACCTATATAAAGCACAAGGCCATCCTATCTGCCCTAACAAGAAAAAGAATTGTTAAGGAAATCATAGTGCTGAGGTCTAAATATTTCACAATTAGGCATTCATTTGGAAAGAGCAGCTGCTCTATATCCTCCACATACTATTTTGCTTATGTTGTTTACTGATTACAAAACACAGAATATACTTTTATTGACTATGTTTTCCCCTACAGTCTTCCAGGAGTGTAATAATGAATATTCACATTAAGAAACTGCTTCAAGGTTCTAGCACCAGCAGCAGCTGTGCTTCTTACAATGTCTGCAGTCACTTGGGTTGACTAGATGTAAATAATTTACATGTGCTGTATATAGCAGCCCTTTCAGATCTCCATATATTTATGCTAATACATAAGTTAGATTTTGCTGGCAACCACTCTGTTGATCAAATTGAAACAAAAAGTAGGTTGTAGCTGTTCAGGGACTAGTCTCCCAGTTGCCCTGAACAACTGCCATGTGCAGTACAGAAGCCGTCATAGTTAAGTGTTGAATCTCAAGATCTCTGAGGAATATTTTAAAGCTAATTATCACCATCAAGAAAGTCCTTGAGGTCAGAAGGCACTGAAGTTCTCTACAGAGTTTGTCTAGTTACCTATTACTTCAGAATTTATTAATATCCAAACACATCAAGGAGCAGACTGTAAGCTCTTTTGATATACAATAGCAAGATTGTTCCTGTACTTTTTTTTTCATTGCTGATATAAAGCTGTAGCGAGTACAGGAAAAATTGCTTTTTCCTTCAGTATCTACCATGGAAGTTTTGCATCTTGTGACAGATCCTTGAGTTTATAGTTACAGTATATAGATCTGGATGGAATGCTGTGGACGATCAGACTGATAACACAAAAATGTGAGGAGGCTCTATCTGTCAGAGCTGTGAACTCACACACTCCTGCCTGTGAACGTCTCTCTTGTGTGAATGAAAAGCAGTATGTGGAAGTAAAAAAACCATATTCCCCTAGCTAGCTGTTAAGGCACACAGGTGATCTATTTGCGTATAAGGGTAAGGACTGTTCTTTAAGGAAAAATTCCTGTACTGTTTTTGAGGTTTCATCAAAAGGGTTAATTGCTAGGTGCATATGGCTTACCTAGTTGTCTTTTTGCTTTTCTGCTTTATTTTAAAGGATGTCTTCTGTTTACCTCTGTTGGCAGCTCTTTTGGGTTATGGTTTCACCTGAAAGTGCCAAACAGGATTGAACTTGGCACTACTATATAAGGACATAAACAATCAAGAAACTCCCAGTGTATGAAATTATGTTGCAAAGTAATATCCAATGGAAAATGCATTATTTATTGATTTTAGAACAGTACAGAAGAGATGCACAGAATTGCTAGTGTGATGTATGCTCTGCAGCTTTCTAGCAGCAAATCATCCATGGTTTTTTGCTTAATTTTAAGTTTCCATCAACCAACAAATACACATTTCAGTATTCTCTTTGATTAGTCACTGTAATTAGCTTTTCCTGTGCATATACTTTTTTTTTTGTAAGCTGAAAGGAAAAATAGAATTCTCACCACTGTTGCCCATGATAGTGATGAGGACATTCAGATGTCAGTGCTTTGTGCTACAACACCTAGGTAAACAGTAAGCAAATGATTTTGCTGGAGGGATATCACCCTCTGGCTAATGGTTGCTCAAATCTAGATGTGTTCATGATAAAAATATACATGCCCACTTAATCGAAAATTAAAAATGTCAAAGCAAACTCTCCAGATTATAAGTCTTTGCCTCATTTCAGTCTATCTTTATCTAAACCAACTAATATCTTAGATCCACCCCTTAGAAACACAGCAGAAACTAAACATGGGGAGGTGCAGAGAATTGATATTTTACTTACAGAAGAGAAGCTAATGGACTAGTTAGTGGCATTTCAATAGCTTACAGTGAATAACAGAGTGCCAGTATTTTAACAAGTGAGCTCATGGTACAGCCTGTGTTACAAGGGAACGTGTTCAAAAAGAAGAGGATTCAGTGACTAGAGAGTTTATTTTGGGGGGGGGGGGGGGGTGTTTCTATGTTAAACAAAACCACTTGGCTTTTACACAGGAGAAAGAGGCAATGCCAAAAACGGTTTAAAAAAGTACAAAAAAACCTGTAGTGTTTAACAGCATTTTAGAAATGCTTATATGTAGTCCTGAAGATGTATATTGAGGCAATTGACTATACAGAGCAGGAGTTAAAATATTGAGCTGGGAATGAAATTTGAAACATTTATTATCTGGTGCAGTTTGGTCTTTCTAAAGGAAAATCTTTGCTCTTTAGGAATACTTTTATAAGCCCTTGGAACAGCTCTCTTTGGGCTTAGGAAGTAATAAGCATTACATACACAGGTGAATCATTCTGGATGGGCACAGAATTCATGTCTTCCTTTATTTTTGAATAGAGGGGGGTGAGAGAGAGAGGAATAGATACACTTACGGGCTTAAACATGCTTATAGATACATAGTGAGATTTTCAAAAGAGCCTAACTCCTATTGGTTTTAATAATAAGTATTTAAATATTTGCAAAAATTCTACTTGTGTTTCTTAGTATATCTTCAGACATATTTGGCTGTCAAAATTGGCTTGTAGAATAAAATTCTTCAACTTTTATGTGGCTCAGGTGCTGGCATTTTGCTTTAGCATTTAAATCACCTGAGACTGAGGTGATAATAAATGGATTTATGAGTCTGAATCAAAGGTGTGACTGCAATTGGTTTAAATATATCTAACTAGCGTTAACCAAACTGGTGAGGTTATTGTTAAGCCCTGTAGGTGTCAAGGCTCTTGAGTAAAACCTGTATTTACACGTGGACCCGTGTAAGCTGTATAGTCCACTATACAAAGCATACTTTGCCACAGGTATATTGATATCACAAGACAGATTCACTCAAGTGTCTCTGACTTGCTGTAACTGCAATTTTAGATGGCAGTGTAGACATAGTGTAAGTTTTGAATGCTACACAAAATTTTAAGTCTTTAATTCTTAAAGAAGGTGAATAGCTGAATGGTAATTCCTGGACAATTGCTATAATTATTATTAGTGCAGATCATATACGTACTTTCAACACATATTCCACAGTATTTTCGCAGTTAAAGTTTTTGGCAAGTACTACTGCTCTCATCTTTCCCCTTCAGTAAAGTTCTACTGTCAGGCTTGTCTTCAGTCTTATCTATCTCTGTTTTTGCAATGATTTGCTTTCGCCTGTGCAGAACAAGTCCTCCTTTTTTTTTTTTTAATTTTGTGGGGTTTTTCCACTTTTTCTTGGTAATTTTTTGTTTTGCAAATCAATATTTCAGTTTATAAGTAGTGGTTTAAGAAATCAAAATAATAATCTTCTAAACCTTTGAAACGGAGAGCATGAAATCATAGTTGCATATTTAAATTCTTAGGGTTTCCAACTGGATTTCACTAAACAATATTTTCTTATAAAGAATTAATTTAGCTTTCCATCTGCCATATAAAATGTGATGTTTCTAATGATAAATCACTTGAAAACAAACATTTCTGCTGAAATGAATCTCTGGAAAAGTGGATCATAGGTAATTTTTAGACAAAAAGGGTCCAGTGGCAGAGTTTGTGAATTAATATATTATTAAAGATGAACTTGAAATGTAAAATTCTGGAACAAGTCCATGTTGCAAGATTGTTTCCTTATCCTTGATTGTCTGTTGTGAATTAGTCTGTTGGTTTCATAGGAAATTTCCATTAGGAAATTTCCTGAAAAATGTTTAGAACAAGAGAATGGTCTAACCTAAAGTGTCAGTAATTTCACGGTGAGTTATGTGTCTTGAATATAATAGTTCAGCACCACTCAGTTGACATGGTTCATTAGTTATCATCAAACCCCCAGATCATCTTTGTGCAGAAGCCCAAAAGGTTCTAAATATGCACATGCAGTGCAATTATGAGGTAATAAAAATAACAATTTTGAAGTTAAATTGAAAATAGTTAGTCCTTTCAAACCCTAGATTAAAGGGAGACAACCATATATGAATCAGAGACAGCACTACTGAATTATCTTGTTCAATGTCTGTGCTTTCTAAATAATAGACAAGGTGACTGTACGGAATTATTCCTTTGAAGGATCTGACAAGCATGATTTATGGCATAGCCCAAAACACATTCTTTGCTTGAACATTCAGTCGAAAGAGCTTCATTTTCCCCAATTCTAATATTCTGGAATTATATCTAAATTGTGTCTTAACTTGGAAAGTCACAGGAGGGAGAATATAAATTACACTCTTACAAAAATATACAAGAGATTTAAATTGGAAAATTGCTATTTTGGAATGCAAGACAGCAAACTACAATTAATCACTGTTCTTCCTCTCATCAGACTTCACAGTGAAGCTTCAAGAAATATAATGCAGTATTTTAAAAAGCTCATTTAAAAACCTTTCCCAAATACTATAAACATCTGGGGGAAAAAGGACATCTTTGTTTTGAATAAATCATTCAATGAGTTAATATTTGAGAACCTAAAACTGATTCAGTTTGCATAAAGCCTCCACTTTAAAAAGCTCAACTCATGGAATTATTTTTAGATTCAGGCATTTATGAAAGTTCCCCTCCATATGGAAGGAGAAAGTGATAAATTGCAATATTAACTCAAAAAAACCCAGGTGCTTCAGATTTTCTGTAAATTTTAAAGGATGGCTTATGTTGTCCCTAAAGGACCTAATATCAGAGTATCATCCTAATCAACAATACAAGTTGAGGCTTTCTCAAACACTTGATACTCTGCTTCATGTCACTGAGGTTCCCCATAGAGACTTCCTACCAAAGCTAAATCAGATGAATGTCCTCCATCTAGAACCCTCATCTCTGTGTGCTGCAGACTCTTATGACTCAGCTTTTAAACCTCATTGAAACAGAATCGCCCACATAATTGTTTACATAAGCAAATGTTCTCTTTGAGCAACCTGTAGCTCAGAAGCATTTTCCTAACTCTAGGATCTGCAGGAAAGAACCCTCTTAAACTTCTTGTGAGGACGTGTTTGCATTGCTAACCAGGGCTAACTCATTTTCATGTACACCACAGATTTTGTTCTTCCTTAATCTTGTCCAGCTTTCCAACAATGTACAGAAAAGCCGATGCTTAACAGAAGAGAGATTCTACTTGACTTGAGGAAAATAGAACTATCCACACAAGTGTATTCTCTGTTCACAAGGATTTTTTTTTTGTCATAACTGCTTGGCTTGATAGATTTTTTTATTTTTTTTTTTTAAGAGTTCCACAAGGAGGTAGATGAAATACTGCATTGCTGAGTCCTGCACAGCTGTAGATCATAGGTACTAGAAGGGACCAGAGCCTGTTCAGCATATTCCATTGCAACACTCTGGGTATTCAGGATTTCAATGATTTCTGAAGGCTGATGGTGAAAAACTGTCATCAGGTCATCTGTCAGCCTTTAAGGATAACAAACTTGGCCTGAGATCGTTTGCAGAAGCATTCTTCGGAAGGAATTTATTCTAATTGCTTATATCCACTGCTGTATTCAGAGAAGGGATTTTATTGCTTAATGGGTAGAATAAGGTAATCCCATCTAGATTTTTATCCTATATGATGATGTTTTGCCACTACACAAATCCAGTGACACAAGAGCAAACAGAGAAGGGGCAAGTCAGGTAGCTATTTTCGCTTGTAAGTCCCATAAAACTGTCTTGCATAAAGTCCAAATTTCCTGTTGTTACTAGAGCACGTGACAGCTATTTGAGAGGGGATTGAGTTGCTTGTATTTAACCGTTTCAAGTTATTTTAGACATCTGCAGAACCTATTGGACAAACGTGTCTTTCAGGAGCGGCAGCTGGGATCTAGGTGTCTAAAATCCCACTACACACCCATGATTAGGTGCTTGAATTGCTTCCTTAATGTCTTAACTGCTCAGATGTTGTAGGCTCATGGAAGGGACCAGAAGCAAGTCAGGAATAACACAATGTGTTATTAAACTGCAGGAATATCTGTGAGAAAAGATACAACTTCATAGAATCATAGAATCCCAGGTTAGGAGGGACCTGAAGGATCATCTGGTCCAACCTTTCTTGGCAAGAGCACAGTCTAGACAAGATGGCCCAGCACCCTGTTCAGCTGAATCTTAAAAGTGTCCAGTGTTGGGGAATCCAACCACTTCCCTGTGAGATTATTCCAATGGCTGATTGTTCTCATTGGGAAAAAATTTCCTGTTGTGTCCAATCGGAATTTCCTCAGGAGTAACTTGTACCCATTACTCCTCATCTTTTCCATGTGACTCCTTGCAAGTAAGGAGTCTCTGTCTTCTCTGTAGCCACCCTTTAAATACTGGAACATGGTGATATGGTCTCCCCTAAGCCTTCTTTTCTCAAGGCTGAACAAACCCAATTCTCTCAGCCTTTCCTCCTATGGCAGGCTTCCCAGTCCTTTGATCATCTTTGGGGCCCTTCTCTGGACCCCCTCCAGTCTGTCCACATCTTTTTTGTATAGTGGGGACCAAAACTGAACACAGTATTCCAGGTGTGGCCTGACAAGTGCTGAGTAGAGTGGGATAATGACTTCTTTATCTCTGCTGGTGATGCCCTTGTTGATGCAACCCATCCTTATTGGCTTGCTTTGCTGCTGCAGCGTACTGTTCACTCATATTGAGCTTGTTGTCCACCAGGACCCCCAGGTCCCTTTCCACAGAGCTCCTCCCCAGCTGGGTAGATTCCAGTCTGCGCTGCACTCCTGGATTATGTTGTCCCAGGTGCAAGACTTGTTCTTGTCTTTTGCAAGTGCAAATTACACTTGCACCTTGACTCCAGGTGCACTTGTCCTTGTTGAACTTTGTAAGGTTCTTGTTAGCCCACTCTTCCAGCCTACCCAGGTCTTCCTGCAGGGTGGCTTTCCCTTCTGAAGTGTCTACTTCCCCACTCAGTTTGGTGTCATTGGCAAATTTCATCAACGTACACTTGATCCCATCATCCAGGTCACTTATGAAGTTATTAAACAGCATTGAGCCCCATATCGACCCCTGGGGGACCTCACTTGTGACAGGTTGCCAGTTTGAAAAGGAGCTATTTACCACCACCCTCTGGGTTCTGCCTGTCATCCACTTCCCCACCCACCGCACATACCACTTCTCCAGACCGTAACGTATCAGTTTCTCTAAAAGGTGGCTGTGGGGAACCGTATCAAAAGCCTCGGAAAAATCCAGGTAGACAATGTCAACTGCTCACCCCACATCAACCAAGCAGGTTACTATATTGTAGAGTTGATAAGGTTTGTCACGCATGATTTGCCTTTGGTGAATCTGTGCTGGCTCTTCCCAGTCACATGCTTCACGTGACTTGCGATAGCCCCCAGGAGGATTCATTCCATAACTTTCCCAGGGACTGAAATAAGACTGATTAGGCCTATAATTTCCTGGATCCTCCTTTAAGCCCTTTTTGTAGCAGGGGGTGACATTAGTCTTCTAACTTGTGATGCATATAATGTATTACATAATATATAGAGAGTTTTTAATAACAAAGATTAATTTTTTATTATTTTTATTTATTTATTCGGGTGGGTTTTTTTGGACAGCAGTAACAGGACCCAGATGCAAGGCTTTGGAAGATTTTCCAGTAGCAGCAGCTGGCTCCTTGGCAGTCTCCTCAGGCTGTTGTGTTGATGCTTTGGAGTTGCCTCTGGCTCTGTCGTGTAACTCAGCAGCTGATGAGCTTCCTTATATGTTTGGATGCCATTTCTGGTAGATACCATTGAAACATCTTGAATTTTAGGAAAGTTGTGCAATTTTTTTTTGTACATCTGCAAGTTAAGCATGTATATATGATATATATGTATCATATATATAATGATGTACATAGTAAATGTACATGTAGAACTTTAAAATTCCATCTATTCAACAGGAATTTTCTACTCTAGAAAGTGTTTCGCAGTGGATTACTGAGTCCTTATGAAAAAGCCTTACAAAACAATCACTGAAGTCCTGCAAAGTAGGTGGAACTAAAAGACTCGAGACTGGTGCAGTCTGAAGCCTGTTCCCACTGCACTCACCAAAACCCACCAAAAGATAACGTTTTCTTTTTTACTAGCATCTGATGTGAATAGTTAGCTTAAGTAGCTACCTCCATTATCTCTACATAGATTTACTCTAGTTGTCCGTTTTAACAAGTTCTTTATTAGCTGTTGTGCTTTCCATACCTACATATAAAAGCTCACATACATTCAAAAATTACTTATATGGCTCCCAAATTAAAAAAAAAAGGGGGGGGGGGGGAGTGAACACATGTTCACGTTATGTTGTGCCATATGTTGTAGTAAACGGGGTGTATGAATACCCATATGTGGATTTTCTTGTCTCTGCCCCTTACATAACTTTGACATGAATGTCCAAATTGCCAGAGGAAAAGGCAATGGAGTACATTTTTAGCTCATCTTTGACAAGGCTTTTATTGGATGCCTACAGTTTTTCCAGTGCAACTAGCTACAAAAGGTAAGGACAGCACTAGCAGATATTTTTGGTGCATTTAAGATCGCTTGGGAAGTCAAGTGTCTTTATGAGTGGAACCAGGCGTTTTGAGATCCATATCATATTGACTGAGCTCACATTTCATTGCAGGTGTAAATTTTTGCCCACAGTTGTTTCCTTGACTTATGGGTAGGAAAACGCAAGACCAAATTAAAAAAAAAAAACAGTAATCTAATTTCAACATAAAAATGATTTGTTCCCAAAGGTTAGAAAAAGCCCACACTTTCATAAAGCTACTTAAATGCTTGATAATGAAAAAAATCCATCATATTTTTAACCTTTTTTGTTTTGCTTAAGAAAGACCCAGTATCATTTGCAACCATCCAACCTTTGTTCCATGCCTCGCACACCCCTTTTGAGAAGACACATACTCCTGCTTTGCTTTCCTGTCTGTAGAGAGTTATTGCTGAGGTATTGGTTGCTCTTCCAAACTGCTTCAAACCTGCATTCAGCTGTGCTTCCTCCAGCTGATGTAGTGCTTTCTGTGAGGCCTTGCAGGGCCTGAAGTTTTAAAATAGGAATCTGGAATGGCAATGACATTTAGGCTGCAGGGCTTTTCATTAAATTAAAGGCACTGGGGAGACTCTAATAATAGGGATGAAGCCGAGAATGGGCAAAGAAGAATTTAATCAGATAGTGCTCTTGCAATTTGATTATGCTTATGTAAGGGAGAGCTGGGACTGGAAGGAGGAGAAGAGGAGAAGAATCAACAAAGAGTAAGATGACATTAGGAAAGGCTTTTATTTCTACTGAATAGCTAGTAAGAGCTGAGTAATGTAATTTTTATTCTTGTATGAACAGACCTAAACTTCCGGGATGATCTGAAGTCACTATGCTACAAGGCTAACATGGTTCAGTTCTTCCTATCCTCTTTTCTTCATGCGTATGCTTTGGCAAATTGAATGTAAAATTTTTTGTACAGGAGTGAATATGAAGAATGTATCTTCTGTACATGCAAATGATATGGTAGAACATGTTTCCCAGACATACTTTTAGCTATCTTAGTGATCTGACTTACTCAAAAGCAACAGTGGTACTAAAGAATAAGATGCCTCTGAAGTTAAACAAAGGTTTGGATACTTCAGAAACTTCTGAGCATAACTTCAGACACTGATATTTAGACTATGCGCATGTTTCCCATTCATAGGGAAAGAAGCAGGATTTAAAACACTCCAAAAAGATTTTGAACATTATGCATGTCATTCATGTATCCTTTGGATGAATCATTTGCTTCCTCTAGGGGAAGCTAGAGGTATATGCCTGTTGAGAAAAGCTTTCCGTTTTTGCTGAGAACGAAGGTGGGGTAGTACACAGATGAAAAAAAAAAATGTTTCTGTTAATAATAGTGCTGGACTCTGAAATCTCTCACTCATTTTTACTTTTATTGCAAGTTTAAAACAGGAAAGATTGAGGTAACATAAAGGCGAACTTGCATAGGGACTGTAGGAGGTAGATTCATTGTTATGCCTTGTGTCTTGTATGATCTCCCATGGTGGAAAATGATGGAAAAATGCACACATATGTTCTGCAGGGAAGAAGTTTTTTATAAGCATTTTTGCATTTACTTTCATCAGAAAGAGGCAACTTGAAACTCAGATATAGGATTCTACTAGACAATGCTTATCTCCTCAAATTGTGCTGCAATATTAGTGGCTGATTTTGAAACTCCACCCTATTGTGTGAAATGATACCTACTCACTATGTTAGACTCATTGTGTGACAAAATACGCAACATAGACCAATCAATTCGTTATCCCATTTTTTTAATACCATTCAATGAATCAGGTTGTGTGATGCATTAATATGAAAAGTTTTATCAATTGATTAATTTTTAATATGCTGTGGGAAAAAAATCAAGAAAAAGATGTTAAGATTTTGTTGTACTGAGCCTCACTTTGCTTTTACCATACCATTTGCTCAGTCATCTTTCAGAGGAACAAGTTGATCTGAGATTAAAAAAAAATAATTTCTCACCACGTTTTGCAAAGTATTTGTAGCAGTAGTTTTTAGTGCTTTGTTTGCAACACCGATTATTGTCTTGGCTCAGCCACAAAGCCACCAGACTTCAATCATTTAGATTTTTCATGATTGCCAAGAAAGTAGTTCTGATATTCTTCATCAGCTGCGATTAGGTATAAAGGAATAAAAAAATCCTGTAAAAGATCCTGTATTTCAATCAACCGCTACTGAAACCTTGCTCTCGGTTGAATTGTATTATTAATGAATGTGAACATTACTTCTTTAGGTGGTGATCCGCTGCCTGGGACAACGTTTGTGAGTGTAGAGATCTCCTGTCTTGCAGTCTGCATTGCTGCTTTACCATGCATGCAGTGTGTATTAGCCGTCGTACCGTTCAGCTGTCCAGCTCTCTGCATGATGTAAAGAACAGTACAAATGCAGTACTAGTGCAAAAAACGTTCAAGACCTGCTTCCATGTTTTGATGTTTTCCCTGTTGACTGAGCTTAGCAGGGAGGCTTTTAGACTTGGGAGGGAAAATGCTGTCTTTGTAAGTTTGATTTCTGCTGCCCCTTACAAATTTAGTTGTCAGTTAATGCTATTACATATCCAACTTAGGATTTAAGGGAGTGTGTTCCTGCGTGTGAGTGTAATTCCTGGGAGCGTGTCTATTGAGAATAGGGTAGACCCTATTATACCAGTAGCTTACAAATCACTCAGAAATGCTTATCACACATCTGAACGATTCCTTAGTGAATATGTTGATCTTGACAGGATTTTATTACAACACGAAAACTGGAGTTAGTAAAACTGGTTTATGATTTTTAGCTGAAGTATGTTTTGCTATCAAATCCTAGGTAATATGGTTTGGGGACAGGAAATATATCCCTTGATGATTTTTTACTAGAAAATTTCAAAACTCAATTAGTGCAATTTGAATGTACATGTAAATTCAACTTTGGCTTTCAGGAGCCAACAAACTTCAAAGGTTGCAAATGGATTAAATGCATAAAGTGAAAAAGAGAAAAAAGGTAGTGGCTGCTTTTCATTGTATTTAGCTTTGTTTCAAGAAAGGAAAAAGAGGGAGAGAGAAAATATAAATTCCAAGAAGTAACAGGTTTTGGAATCATTTGCATGAGAATTGATTTGATAAAGGATAACAACCACACTAAAAATCTGCCATATAATGTTAATAACCTTGGCCCAAATAAAGAGAAACTGCTCATTCTGAGGTTTAAACCCTGGAATTATCCTTAGATGTTTCCTAAACAAAAGCTTTCTTTCTATTAAACATATAATTTTGGTCTATCCTGTGAGCACAGATATCAAGGGCTGGGCAGGGTGAGATTAATCCTTTTGTATTAATCCTGATTTAATCTTAATTGTATTGTATCAACTGAATTATCTGTGTCTGTGGTTATTATACATCTAATCAAAACGTCTAATGACATTTTAGACACTCCAGACTATTCAGATTCATTTAGCAGTGGTCTAGCCGCCTTGATCTTAGTCTTCTGCAATAATGGTAAAGGCATAAACCACGGTGCTATTGCAGAATACATTAGAAAAAAAGTCTTCACTGTTATTTAAAGATAGGCCAGTTAAATACCTACTACCTTGTCAAGTTTTTCCTCCAAGCAGCGGTGCTAAAAATCATCAAAGTTTTAATATAGGGAGTATTGGATTTTAATACAGGAAGTATTTTACTTCCAAAACAAGAATATGAATTTAGAGGTAAAGGTTTAACATCCTCTATTACTGTATTCACTGTATATTGAATTCAAGTAAATTATCCTAACAAAGTAAAACTTCTAGAAGCTTCTTATTCTGTTCTTGTCTTTGGCTCAGCAGGAGCAAGGTGAGTGGCATGTCAGGAATGTGATGTTAAAACAACATTTGTCTTATAATAAAAGCTTCAAATACCATTTTAGTACAATAATCATTCAATTTATTTTTTGTTTTGGACTCTGGTGAGGTATCCTGGGATACATCATTATATTGTTAGCAATAATTACTAACAGTTCAGCATAGCATTACCCCCACTATGGCATAATTTCCCTGGCCTCACAAATTTACTGTTGGCAAAGCAACACTCAGTAAAGTTTTGGAGGATGTATGCTGGTAAAATATATGGGAGCTACACATTTAAAAACTAGGAAGTCTAATCCATTACAAGTGTTAATTACTTCTATTTACTATTAATTACAACTGTAAATTGTCTTTTGTAAAAGAAAAAATATATTTCTTATGATATATAATCTTATATCTGTTGTAGAAAAAAAATAAGACATCTGACAATACCTACAAATATATTTTTGCTGAAAGCTTTGGCAGAAACAAAAATACAGAATAGGATTAAGAGCAAAACAGACAACTACTTTTGCCAATATAGTCCATTTTCAATGCTAGCTAAATGGGTAAAGAGAACAATCATGAAGCACTCGGCCAGGTCTACTTAGGATTTATCTTACTAATGCACATTTAGGAATTATTAAATTTTAGCTTAGTAAATCTAGATTTTAAAACATGAATGTAAATGACTAGTCTTTTTTTTTTTTTTCCCAAAATGTACTTTATGGATTTGATAGGCCAACACAAATGTCAATATTTTACATTTAATCAGTTCTTAAAAACAAATGTATTGCTTAATTACTCAGTAGCTTAAAGCTGTTCTTGTTGGACTGCTATGAGCTGTAATGCGTATAGGTACATAGAATATGTCATCTATCCAACAGATTGCACTTGCTGTTACTCAGAGCTCTTTACTATATTTAGATTTTTTTTTATATAAAACTTTGTAAGTGAAATTTTGGTTACACTGAAGTCAATGGCAAAACTCAACTGACTTTAATTAGCCAGGATCTCACCCTTTGTTAAAGGATTTGGAAAATAAAAGCAGAATTTTTAAATCAAAGGTAAAAATCTCAGCTATTTAATTTTCGTAGTCTCAGAAGCATTAAAGAATTATTTTTAAAAATGGATTTATATTGCAGGACTTATCTGTTGCATCTAAACTCTCTAGTCATTATATCGTGATCGTTGGAATAAGGAACTTTAATAGCAATTTGTACAGAGCTATTCCTGTGCAAACAGTCCAGAGATGTACTTAAAAAGACACCCTGAATGTGAGAAAAAGGTCCAACATACAAAGTGAACTGCATAGAGATTTGCTTGCATCACCCAAATTCTG
Organism: Pluvialis apricaria; assembly: GCA_017639485.1. Taxonomy (NCBI): domain Eukaryota; kingdom Metazoa; phylum Chordata; class Aves; order Charadriiformes; family Charadriidae; genus Pluvialis; species Pluvialis apricaria. Next base: position 16,365,429 of record CM030009.1, read on the forward strand.
CTTCTTTGAGGAAAAACAAGTAGGGAAATAAATTCGTTGTCAAGTTGCTTTTATTCAGTAATGTGACTTGAACTAGGAATTAAATACCATTTTTCTCCATTGTACTAAAAAATGAATGCATTACTCATTTTAAATCTATGCAAAAATTACTCATTATTGAATATGAACTTTCTGTTCGGAGCCTTTTTTCACAGTTTAGAAATCTAGCACCTAAAATAGAAGTTTATCATGTAAATGCTGATACAACATAAGAGTACTAGCGGGTGAAATTATGATAATCAACCAAACCTATTTGCTAAGTGCTTTTTCAGCACTTTAAATGGATGAAGCCTGTTCATAGCAAGGGGACAATGATGGGAAGCCCACAAAGGGTTACCTCATTACTTTGAATGTAACACAACTCGATGAAGACAACGATCAGTATTCTAATGTATTTCAGGCTGAAGCTTGGTTTGTCCCTGCATTTTGATAAAGACACTGAAAACAAAATAGGCAATAAAAATTGCATTTGGTTAGGATTTGTGTGGAGAAGATCGTGTTCCAAAATCAAAGCTAGCGTTTGGGTAAGTGTATATGAATTATGTATTTACATCTCTAAGGGTAACATTTTTACTATTCTGAGTTCTCTGTTTTAGTTGCTGTTTCAGAAATCAGTGTGCTAGTAGGTAGGTTTTCCAGAGCTGTGCTTCTACCTAATATTCCCTAAACCTTTGGACCTAAAACTAAGTTCCTGTTATTTTTGATTAAAAGTATACATGGAAATTAATATAATAAGGAGTTGACTTTATCAGCAAGGATAGGTTTGTAGAGATTGTTAATAGTGTTCAATGGGGTATAGGAAGAAAAAAACAGATGAGCTGCCTGGCACAAACCTGGAATATTTTACTTCAGTGGGAGTTTTGTCTATGTGCAAAATAGTGCCCGGTATTTCCCACAGTAGTAAGGGTGAGTTTAACACAGTAGGTCTTAAGTACAAGTCACTAATGAGAACACGATAATCGGTGGAGAGACTGGAAACTAGGTCTAAATCTTGCTGTACTGTCCCATCTTGATTAATACAAGTATTTAATTTCACCATCTGTAAGACTGATCAGAATGTTTAGGTGAACTTGGCAACTCTGAAGAACTGTGTCTGACTCCATTTTGTCACATTATCTATGATTCCAATAATCTTAAGTTTGCACAGAAAGATTACACTTCTGCTGTACTGCTATGCTAACTAGCACTTTACTTCCTTAGTACTAGATAATAGAAAGTGTATTTTTATCATCTAACGTCCCTGATTTTCTCGCAGTGGCATGTCCCTAACTCTGACTATATTTAAAGCTATAACTGATCAAAAAGGAATATTGCAGGCTACCATATTTCCAGCTTTTCATACCACTGTTTTGTTTTAATATTTTGTAGAAGGATCTAAAAATTCTTTACTAAGATTTAGTGTTGGTTGATTTTTTTTTTTCCTGAGTTTTGGAAAAAAACCCCTCCTTATTAAAAAAATATGTATAGCATTTAATTTTGTACAACAGAAAAGACAAAATGTTAGATTCATTGAATCATATAAATACATACATATATAAATACACGTTTACTATTTAGTACCAATATAGAAGTTGGATATAACTCTCAGTAATGTAAATGCCATAGTTAAGATATTACAAAACACAAATAGTTTCTGGAATTATGCTAATTGCGGACTTCTCATTACTATTATGATGATTCTGGAACTTTGCCACTTTTGTGACCGTTCTCAGCAGTCTTTAACTTTTTCTGTTCCTTTCCTTTTTTTTAAATACTGACCTCATATCTTCCAGGGTCATAATACTGCTAGAAGGCCAAATCATATTTGGCTGTTTAACAGTGTGATAATCTGTATGGCCAGAGGGACTTTCCTTTCTTAATTTTTTTCTTTACTTGCACAGAACAAAAGGTTGTGATGAAAAGGGCAAAAGTGCAGAAAATAAACATTAAGAGTCAAACCTCAAACTTTATTTTTAAAACCTTCTTAAATTTAAGGGTGTAATATTAGATAAACGATGTCAGCTAGAGGAAGATAATATGCTAGAGAATCGTGATAATATAATGTCTAAAATCTTATGGTATTCTACTAATTTTTTGGTGGGTTTTCACTTAAAAGCTTTTCAAAAAATGTGAGAATTTCAGGATGTAACAATAGTGAACACTAGTGCTGTTTGTTTCTTATGCAGGAATAAATTGTAGGTACATACACTGTAACCAGTTGCAGCTAGGAGAAGGTTTATTCTCTGGAAGTATAAAAAATGGTAAATATTAGTTTTGAAGAAGAACAATTTCAAATAATACAGTGGTTTCTGGATAGAATTAAATTAAATTATACTAAAATCAGGGCACAGTAGCTCAACTAAAGCTTCACAGAATATGAGGGACTGTCCATATGTCTGCTTTATGCTTTGGTATTTTCTTTTTTAAGTAGTGGAGGGGGAAGAAAAGGTAAACTATGCAAGCCGTTTCCCTAAAGCTAAAATCTGATGGTACTTTGAGTCTTTATGATGCTGTAGCTCCTGTGGAGAACTGCTGGTCTGATACCTTCCATGCAGCTCGGTGTTTAGCATCTTAGCCCGGTCTTTAACATCTTAGCCTTGCTTTTTAGGTAGCTCCATTGGTCAATAACGTATTGTCTGTCTTGAAAGACTGTTAGAAATTGGTTGAAAATACGGGGGGAAAACCAACGAAATCTGCAAAATTCAAGACACAAGGTCCAGCCTTAGGCCTCAGTGTGGGTAAACGTCAATGAATACAGAGGCGGTAACGTTTCATGCAGTAAAGGATTCACGAAGGTGTGCAGTATTTACCGCCTTGAGGTGAGCTTTGCAACTGGTACTGCGGGGTGAGTTGGGAGCCACGCTGGCAGAGGGCACTGTTGGACAGGGCAGCCAGGAATAGTCTGTCCATGCCAGTTCTCAGAGTTCTTTCTTTGACTACACTCTCTCATTTTTCTGCTTTACTACTTCCCATAGAAAACTTCTACATTTAAACAAAGTAGAAACTTGTATGCGTTTAACTTATTTTTTTATTATAATGAGTAAAACCCATAGGGTGAAAAGTAATTTTTTTCTTTGAAAAAAAAAAAAGGCTTAACAGCTGGGAATTTGGAAAAGCGAGTGAAAAAAAGAAAGAGTTTAGCTCAATTAGCTACTGTCATTCAGTAGCTTCCTCCTGGGATAACTTCATTTCTTTATTCTATTGTGTAGACCTAATTCCATTGTCATGAAAGAGAACAGATGAAAGAAGTTGAAGAAGTCTTAACTACAGAAAATCTAGTATATTAATTTTCCACATTGTTCCAAAAGAAAAGGGTGCTGTTTCTGTCCTGCATTTTTTGCTTAGAAAGCAGTTAAGACCTCAAACCTGTGAGCATCCCTCAGGCTCCTCGCCTTGGATGGATGTGAGTTCCACGAGACTCTCGTGAACCTCTATAGATGTTGAAGGTTTCTAGGATTCCTATGTAAAATAAAAGAATACTTTTGAATGTGCTTTCATTAACGTGTATGCAGTAAATAAAATTTGGCTTTTAGAATTTCTAGGTTTCAAACGTTTAACCAATGCTGTCATTAATTCGGGTAGCCAAAGGAAAAGCAGTGAAATGGTTCCACTGTGAGCCTACGACTGTAACACTGCATGGAGTATGTGGTTATTAAGTTGGAGGTCTTGTTTCTCTAATGACACATAGCTGTGCACCTAGATGTTGTAGAGACATCCGCAGACTCAGAACTTGGTGATTATTCTTACTCTCTGCATTCATGTGTGAGCCTTCACAGGCTCAGGACAAGACTGTACTTGACTTTCTTGGTTTGCATGTCTTTTGGTATGCTCTTCAGGTAAGCTTTCCATCTGTTCCTCTAAGTTCCTCTTTCCCCCAGCCATATGTGAAAAGGATCTGTTGGTTTTGGCAGTGAGCTTGTCTGTTGAAACAGTGATTGCTGCATAACTTCTTCCTCCACTGCAGCACTTTTAAGATGCGTAGCTTATGCCCTGGCCAAGTTCCCAAGTTGTTTATTCCCCACTTCTCTCACTTGCAGGGCCCAAACAAAGGTACCTGGGAATTAAAAGTTTGTGTGGAAAAGCAGATATACCCCTCTGTATTATATCTATTAGACCAAGTTTGAATATTATCTCTGTCTTGCTTGAAGCAGGACTTAACCATGGTTTTCCACATACCAGCAGGGTGTTTTGATCATCTGGCTATTGGATAGTTTTGGTAATACTGTCTGTTGAAATTATTCCATGTTGTCTGAGTAATTCCATATTCATCGGGTGAGGGAAAGAGAAATAAGAGTAATTACTATAGTTTTATAATTAAGGCATTCATTCATATAGGACATCCAAATTCAAGTCCTTTGTCCCTCTCCTGTGAATGTTGAATGACTCATATGTAGTGAAACAGCTTCAGCAGTTCCACTACAAAACACCTCACGGGTTGGTATGTAGGGCACTCCTTTGGGATGTGAAAAAATTTGGTTCAGGATTTCACAGCAGGTCAGCTACAATAGGGATCTGAAACAGGTCTCACCTGATCACTCAGCTTTTGGGTACAGTCGAGTGAACAGATGCTGGGCAACCTTTCCGCTCTTTTTAATTAAACCATCCTCTAAATAAAAGGTGTGTACTGACGAGAGAGTACAATTATTATTTTTTTTTCTGCTCTCTCTGAAAGACAGAGTACTTGAGTGTCTTCAAGTTAAAACCTGCACATGCTCTGTAGTTAACTGTCATTAGTAGGTGTGCATTTGCAGTAGAAAACAGTAAGAATGTCATGCTTGCTCAGTGCTGAGATACAATCATAGAATGGTTTATGTTGGAAGGGACCTTAAAGATCATCGAGTTCCAACCCCCCTGGACAGGGACACCTCCCACTAGACCAGGTTGCTCAAAGCCCCATCCAAGCTGGCCTTGAACACCTCCAGGGATGGGGTATTCACAATTTCCCTGGGCAACCTGTGCTAGTGTCTCACCAGTCTCAAAGTGAAAAATTTCTTCCTAATATCTAATCTAGGATGTTGTGCAGGACAGTGTCAAATGCCTTGCACAAGTGCAGGTAGGTGATGCCTGTTGCTCTTCCCTTATCCACCAACACTGTAATGCCATCGTAGAAGGCCACCAAATTTGTCAGACACGATTTGCCCTTATTTAATAATATCCTAAGCACAATGGCCAGTGAGCTTTAGTGTAGGGAGAAATTAAAATATCTTATGCTGTCTAAATAAATAATAAAGGCTGCATTTAAATGGAGACTCCAAATAATGTAAGATTAGTAAACAGTTTTCTGTCAGTTTGAAGTAATGAGGTAAACTTTAGCCGATGCAAGAGTCCCATTTAGATGCAGCATAGCAAAAAAAATCTGGATCTGAAGAATATTAGAAACACTTTGTATACAGTAACAGTGGTTGGCTGGATATTAACTGTACCTATGCTTAGAAATGTAGACAGTCTAAGACACTCCTTTGCATACCTTAGTCCATATAGGATCATTGCTAATTATTATCAACGTTAATTTAGTTCATTTATTTTCCTTCATAGTCCACATGCAGTGAAAGGATAAAATGCTGGTTGTGAATAGCATGCATAATGTGTAAATAAGACACCTAATTGTATACAAAAATAATTGTATATGGTGCAATTTTGAGATTAGATTTCAGTCTGAAGCTCTTAAGAGTAAATACACCTCAAGCTTTTCAATCACCTTTTTGAGGAAATTGGAAAATTCAGTTCTCTGCTGTCTTACAGTGATACAATAATGTACATTGAAGAGGAAAATAGGCAAATTATAGCTAAAGTTACATCAGTTCTTGCTTTTGAGAGATATACATTTATAGGGTACATGTGACATTTTTTATGTTCTTAGATTGGGACTTTATTACTCAAATGTTTAAATATAAAATATCAAAAATGTTTTCCTTCTCTCAGTTTTCACAGATGTTCTTTATTTTTAAAGTAAATATCAAAGATACTTTGAGCCAAATTCTCATCTCGGTTATATCTAACCAAGCCTGCCAGTTTCAGTGCACTTGCTTAAGCATGTCTGATCATGGTTTTCCCACCTATTCTCAGTGTCATATGCTTCAGTGAAGCCTAAGTTCCTTATCTAATGTTGGATACCCTTAGCGCAATCCCATGTGGCTCATACTGCCAAGTTGTTTTTTTTGGTTTTTTTTACAATAGCAAAAGACTTTGATCTTTATTTACAATTGTGAAAAAAACTATAGATTAAAGAAAAAGAACATTAGAGTTGCTGCAAGAAGAAGATTTTATCAAAATATCTAAAATACAAGGCGGAGGAGGCTTTTTTTTTTCTTTCCTACCTTGGGCTGATAACAGGAGTGGAAACTGCAGCTTTCACGTCCACAGTCGGCCTTTACCATATGTTAGTCTGCCATATGTTACCATATGTTTTATGAAATGCATGGTAGTCTTTCTGTGGATGCAAGTTTACATTGTGTCTTCATTATTAAAAATGGTATGTCTTGACAAGGAGACTTCTAGCTAAAGATACTTTAGTGGAAAGCCTTTTAGAAGATAAGGCAAGAGGTAGTTTTACCTTTTTCTTCGCTGATTTTCACAAGAAAGCTACAATCTCATACTTGCTATTTAGCTGTAAATAACACCTTCTTGTGGCAGAGAAGATGTGTTCTTCATGTAATACGCGAGATTAAAATCTACTCTCAACGCTTGAGTAAAATGCAGTTAGCTCAGGGTTTAAAAGGTCTTAAACTGTGGCAGTGTTATGTCACATTAAATGATTTAAGCAGCAATGTTTTTAAAAAATATTTTTGACCTTGTTCAATACAGGGTACCCGTTCCCTCAGTGAAAAAAGCATTAAGTTGGCATTGAAAACTTTCAGAATTAGCATTACACCTCAAATTTAATCATACTTTAGCCAGCTTGGAAGGATTCAGAGAAGTCCCTGTATTAACTTGAGTTGGAAAACTATAGCAGTAGCCTAGATCTTTTTGTAGGAAGACAAATATAGTAGGAACCTGATCAAGACCAGTTTCCATAATCACTTTATATCAGACCAAACTTACCAAATTCAGTTGCCTTTAGATGTTTCTCTACTAAACGCTTCTACTAGGAAAAAAAAAAGTGCTTCCTACTTAGTGTTTCCTACTAGCAAACCAAGAGGTTTTACTTTTCCGTGAGCGATATCCGGGCTAAGCAGTGCAGCCCATACTGTTGCTGACTTGAACAGAGGCACAACATCCCTCGCCTAGAAACTGTGTGCCTAGAAAGCTCCGAATCTATGCATGTTGGTGTCTGTACATCAGTCGGTGCGAACCCATCTGCATATATATGTGTTGAACAGTGATGAGTATTAAGTTAAGCTGCGTGGGCTTTTTAAGCTTTGTCTGGGTTGAGTTTCTCGTGGTTCAATGCCCTGACCCAGTAACGGTACCCCATCAGCAGTGAAAATGCACGGAGGGTGGGGCGGAAATAATGAAATAAACCATAAACAAGGATTAGGGAGATTTGGACAATTTCCTAGCAATAATTTTGTTAGCCAGACTTGCCTGTGTTAGGGGACTCCGCGAGGATGAAATGCTGGTCAAAGTAATGCCAGTTCCACAACACTCTGGTCAGTTTACAGCAGGAAAACAAGGATATGTAGCATCTGGAAGATGGCTGGTCAGATAGCTGAATGTGGAAGCCACTTGGAAAGGAAAAAATTAAGGCAGAAATGGGGAAAGTAAACGGAAAGTGAGCATCTAGGTTAAAAGAGTAGTGAGTTTGCTGTTCTGTTCTTTAATACTGTCCTTACTCATTTTATGCATGCTTTCTTTTCTCTGGTTGAATCTCCTCTGCGCACCGTTTGTTTATAGTCTTCTTAAGTACTGTGATCAACCTTGCCTAAACATGGTTACTTTTCAGTGATTGGCTTTTTGTAGGAAACCTTTGTCAGTAATCACAGTTACTATTCTTTCTCCCTCATCCAGCTTTAAATGCAAGTTCTTTTTGATCCTTTTGCATAGATGGTTTTCATCTTCCTAGAGATAGACCTTCTGCCAGCAACTACTACTAAATCTGATTACAAATCCCCATTGCACTCAATGTCCGTAAAAAAAACTTCTTTGGTGAGCTAGCTGGGTTAGTAGGCTTCTTTTAAAGTCTTTAGTGCCTCAGTGCCAGTTTGTCTATTCCGTTGTAGAAAGGTTATGGCTGTAAGGTGGCATATATGGTTAGCACTGTTATTTTGAAATGTACACAGTTTTGCCCTAATCTTTAGTACTGTAGTCTGAATTTTTAAATTATTACCACTCATTAGGCATTTCTCATGATCATTTGACTTCTGAAATCTGTAATTCGTTTATCAATGACATACAGATTATAACTCGAAAAAGAAACACCTCTAAGATTATCAAAGATGACAACTGTTTGATAAACTGATAAGCAAGTTTAATAACCTGCTTCATTAAGTAGAAACAGAAATTAATCTGCAGAGACATTTACATGTAAAAAGAGCAAGTCAATTGCTCAGTGATTTTATTTTTTAAATTATAATAACAAATCAATTACCAAATGAAGCAGTTTCTTTGGCTGTCCGTCTCTCAATTACACAGAAGGGTAGTGCTTACTACAATAAGATGAATTAAACAGTAGAGAAAATGTGCCATTTTACAAATTACTACCAATTACTCTAGCTTCTTTCTGAGTTATGGGGTCTGCTAGATTCATTTGAAGCTCCTTTTGGAAGGTTCACGGTTAAAATCAAGATCCAGCAATTTATAGTTCAATTAACCATTATTTCCTAAGTTCATGCAAAGCGACAAACCCTAAAAGAAAACACTGGATTTTTTTTCTTTAACTCAACAGACTTATCTTTCCCATTTTTCAGGGTCTCGTTGCCAATTTGTCAAAGTTCCAAGGGTAACCTGGATTGTTTCTTATAAGCATTCAGATAAGAAGCAACTTAAATAAGCACTGGAAATCACACAGAAAATACTGTGTCATTAATTGTGACAGCTTAGCTCTGAAATATATTTTTGATGCTTTTTGCACTGAATTGTTCCAGGTCTTTTAAGATATTCTGATGGTGTGCAGACAAAATTATCTTTTTCAATATTCTTGATATTATCTTCAAATCTTAGTTATCCAGACCCCAAATAATTTATCTTCTAATATATTTTGCTATTACTGAGAGATCCATCAGGGTTTGAAGTTCCCAAAATCCACCTTTCAGTGGCCTTGCTTTCTACGTTGCTATGCCATATACCTCCTGTTGTAGTTCAGGCCGGACTGGTTACTCAGAGGAACTTGATTTCTGGCTTTAAGCATGCTAAGTTTTCAACTTGTCCATGCAATTTTATCTTGTTTTTAGGCACAGCAGACAGCTCCCTGGATCAAAAACGTATGACATGCATTAGGCAATATTAAGGCTACCCAATTAAGTGCTGCTTCTGCTGAGTAGAATATTTCCTTTATCGTTATACAGCATCAGCGTTCTAATCCCTTCAAGCAATGAGTCTGATGATTATTTTATATTTCTACTATACCTATAAAAATGCACTATTCTTCCTGAATCTTGCTACATGCTTTATTTTTATACTGCATTCTTGACTGTCACTTGCTGTCTACTGTCAGAGAGAAGAATGTCACCAACATTGAGAGGAATATGTGAGCAGCTCCCGATTCCTCTAATAACTCTTAGCAAATTTATGTGCCAAGGGTAGGAAAATGGCTTGCAAATTACTAAGAGTCATCAGAGTAAGTGTATGTTTTAAAGGAAAAAAAAAGAAGTCTTCACATTTTTAAGCTTTGAATAGGTAGATAAGGACAAAACAGTTTCCAACAGACATCAAAACAAAGAATTAAGAGAATTGTTATGGTGTGGGAATGCCCTAGTCTGAAAACTAGTAATAGGTTGATCAGGATTGCTAAGGGAATGGGCGATAAGTAGTTGTTGGTGGTGGGGTTTTGGTTTTGTTTTTTGTTGTTTTTTTTTTTTTAAGGTGAGTTTGATTTCTGGGATAGAGTTTCACATGAATACATTCTGATTAGTAGATACTTCTGCTCGGAGCTTGAATCCTGGTCTTTTATAAACAGCTCTATGGGGAGCACTAAGCCTCTGGTCTTAGGCACTTACCCAATATCCTGAGGAAACCAAAGCGCAGGCTCCGAAACTCAGGTCTTAATTACACAAGATACTTCTACGGGCAAACTCAAGGTATGTCAAGGACTATTTTAGACCTCAAGAGCAAGTTAAGCTATCTGAGTAGACACAGTTTCAGATCCCTTCAGTGCACTTTGCATTAATCAGTTCTCATTCTCTAGCTTTCCCCTATCCTGAAGGCTCACTGGTGTATTCTGGTATGTCACAGGTTTTGCTGTGTTTCTTTGCTTGTATCTGTAGTCTTATTTGCTGCTATCGTAAGCTTTCATAAGCTTTCAAACTTTCTGTCATTGCCCTGTTCTAAGTTAGTGCTGAAAGGTGATTGTGATGAAAAACAGAAAAGGGAAGGTACCAGCTCACATGCTGAGATAAGCTATTTAATCACTAGTTCTTTCAACTTTGGATGTTTCAATTAAGGAATCCTTATTTTAAAAAAAAAACACTACTTCATCCAAAAAAAAAAAACCCAACCGTAAAAATAGGTCGGTGGTGACTAGCATGGATCTGTGTGTGAATGGAACCTCTTCAGGTACTGTACAACAACATTTCATGCAAGCTTAATGTACTTTTTCCGGGTTTTAAAATTATTGTCTTCTCTTACCCTTTGTGAATGCAAAGGAAACTCCACAATGCTTAATGTGAAATAATGACACGTGATGACAAAAATGCTTATGTTTCTAAAGGTTTAGTGATATGATTCTTGATAAGTCTGCTTCCTGTAGTGTTCTAGTGCTTAATTGTGGGAGGATTTATCCACAGTATGTGTTGTCTAGTACTATTTTTATGCAGAAGAATAATACAATTATCTTCTTGCTTTGATCTTTTCTCTCTACTCCCTTAGTAATTTTCTGGTTTTATTTACAGAAGTAAAATCAAAAGCAGTAAGGGTGGGGTTTGGTTTTTTTGTTCATTTCATAGTTTTACAACCCACCTTATTTATCCAGTTCTTTATTCTGAACTTATGGTCACCATTGTTTTGCATTGTAATATATGCAACATCATCAGCAGGAGAGAAACCAAGAGAGAAGTCATAAAATTAGATACGAACGTATAAAGCAGGGGGAGAGGAGGAGAGCAATGTCACATACACTAAAATATTACATGTACTGTGCAACAACCACAAAATGTGCAGTATATTATGTGCAAGCCACTTTCAAAATAGTGGGTCTGTTTACATGAGTAAAGTGAACATGTTTTAAACCCATAGAAAAATCTTTTACAGGCGTGTTCTTAGTTCTTTAACTTTATTTGTTGGAATTTAAATGTATTATACAAGAACAAATCTTTTCATAGATACTGCAACAGATGGTCAAACACCATGCTTACCTACAATTATATCCAAAATTAGTGTGGATGGTTATATCATCAAAGACAATAAAGGAACAAATGTTCAGGAGTAAATCTGAACCATCAAAGGCCCAACCTGCCCTGCAGAAATCCAGTAGGCCAAGTAAAGTCCAGAACCTACACCTAGTGCTCCCAAACGCTGGAAAGTCTGTTAGATGAAGAGAGGGGTTAGAGTTCCTCCCAGCTGAAACAATTCATTAGTTTTGTAAACTAGTTTAAATAATATCAGCTAAAATAATGTAATATGTATTTTTTTAAATCACAGCTTTTAAAAATCATATTTCTAAAGCAGTGTTTTTAAAACCTTGAAAGTACAATGAAACATAAAATCATAAAATACTAAGTGTTTTCATTTGGCTAGGAAAAATTGTTTTAGATAAACCACAACAACCATTTCTTTTGACTTTGGAAAAAAGCCAGCAAGTCAATTATTTGTTCAGTTGTATTTGCAGTGACAGAAAATAGCCCTAACTTCCATATGGCTGCAGAGGCAAACGCTGCTTCAAAGGCAGATACTTCTGTTCAGAGATATTTTGTGATAGCCTTTCTCACAGATAGTCAGGATACTCAGAGCTGGCATGATTAGCTGGGTACGTACATAGCCAAACCAGGACTTAATAATTCCTAAACATCTGCCTGTGGAGAAAGCGTAAAAGGAGGTGGCTACAGCAGCCCTCATCTTTTCTCAAGTAATTCCTCTTCAAGGTTATTACAGGTTGGTTAGCTGATGAAAGGATGCCATTGCATTTCACCTCTCTTAGGCAGACTGAATCAATTTGTGCAACTTGTGTTTTGGTGTCTTGCAGCGTAGACAGATAAAAGTATTCTTCAGTATATTTTCCTTTCAACAGCAGTGATATGGCTTTCATTGTTGCTCTAAAACAAATCACACTCAATCTTGAAACCCTAATTCACACATGTAAAGATTAGACTTGACCCATTGTTTTGGCTTTTTAAGCACTTGCCTTTGTATCTATTGTCTGTCAGGTTTTCCAGAGTGGTCTATTCAGTGTCATCTCCCTGAAGTGAATGGTTAAAATTTGTTTGTTTTTGTGTGTGTCTGAGTTGGAAGGAGTGGAAATCAAGAGACGTACTTCCATATTACCTTTTAAAACAAGTACAAAAATAAGAAATTATTAACTGTTTAATATTTTCCTTTGTCTACGTTCATTACAAATCCCTCAATACCGTGGTTTGTTTGATATTTATTGTTCACAGTTGATATTTGGCAAAATAATTTATAATACAGAATTACTGATTCCTTAATTCAAAACCTCCTTGGAATTTGTAATGTTTTTGACTGGTTTGCACTTATTTGAAGATTTTAAACTACCATGAAAATTAACAGGACTGCTTTGAAAAATGCCATTAGAAAAAATAATATATGCCCTTTAAAGAGAGCTGCTGTTTATTATTTGTTCATGCTGTTTATATAATTTTAGCCTTCAGCATCACTAACTGAATTGCAGGTGAACCTCACTTTCACTTTAGCTATTTTTTTTAATGTATGCTGCATCTACTTACAGTAGAAAACAGAAAAGTAATTAAGGGGAGAGGGGAGGGAAGATCTTTTTCTTTACTTCTTTTGGAGAGGAATAACCATGCTAGTCAGTATGGAGCACATTCTAGCTTAATTCTGTGTGCACGTTTGCCAGTGTCATTATCACCAGCACTAGTGTCACCGGTTGTGTATGAGAATTAGTATAAGAGAGAGCATGTACAAGAAAGGCCGTAGGGTTGTATGGCAAATGAGCAGGTCTTACTTGACAAACGAAAGCTCCTAATTTTTCGAAAACATCACAAGAAAACATTTGCGAAAATAGCCTAATGGAACGAATCGGGAACATAACTTTTGAGTACAGATATTCTTAAAGGGTAAATCAGACCTACTAGGCTTCAAATGACGACTCCAGCCTGAATCACCTCTACTCAAAAGTTGTGCAAACCACTGAAAGACACCAATTCCCAATTGGGTTTTGGTGGAAGAGAGATTGATGTCCACCAAAACCCAGCCGACAAGTTCTGCAGACTTTCTTCTCCCTCCATCTTTACTGGCTGTCAAGGTCCCATCAGGTCTCTTGCATACACAAACTGCTATCATGTGGAGGGGATGGAAAGCAGAAGTGGATAGTTATTTTCCTTCCGCCAGTCCCTCAGAACTTTAATTCCTAATTCCCTTTGTATTTCATATGGCAAGAGAGGAGCGCACTGCTTTGCTAATGGAGTGACACTGCTGAATTCAGTAACAGAAGTTTTACAGAACAAAAACCAACAGTTAGCTCATCTGTGATTGTGACTACATTATCATTGGACTCCAACTCCTTAATAGTCTACAACGATTTATATTCAGATTGTTCCACAATAATAAAATATCAAATGTGTTTATTAGAAATTTTCTTAACACAATTTGTAAGCCGCAGTCACTTGCCTTGTGGAAGGGCTTCATATTCAAATGTAAATTTAAGGCTATAATCCCCAAATGGTTTGCTATGGTTTCTAAACCTGTCAAGTAACTTGGGTTATTTTTCATTTCCAAATGAAAGGTAGAATGCTTTCCTGTTGTTTTGGCTAAGCCCAGAAGATTCTTGTCTATTCTAGCTGCATTTCACACCACTACATTTCCAGAGCTAATTTGAATATACAGTCAAAGAGAAACTTTTAACTTAGGGCATTGAGCATAAAAATAAGAACATTAAAAACAACACCACTGTGTGAATAACAGCGGGAAGTCCCTGTAATTCAGATTGCATCCAAGTAGTGAATTTGGGAGCATTCCCAACTCTGGATCAGATCATCTCTCAGGATGAGATCTCTCATCCTGACCCCTTGGTGTGCACGGGTCCTGCCTGCGCTTTGGTTTCTGTGGCCAGGGAAGCTGAGCCCATAGACCTGAATGGAACCATCAAGCCCTTTGAACCGCTTCCTCACCTGAGTTGTCCTTGTGTACGTTTCTGTACTTGAAGAAGAAATTGGGCCTCTAAATTCCAGATTCAAAGAAAACTAAAAAATTAAATTAAATTAAAAAAAAAAAAAAAAAACAAAAAAACAAAACACAACACGCACACAAAGAAACCTAAATAAAAAACTCCCTTATCATTAATTAAGTTGCAGCAGTTAGGCTTGCAGACTGGAAAAATCCGTAAAGGAAAAAAAAAAGAAGGGAGAGAAACTTAGAAAGACTCTTGTAGAAAAATAGCCTGGTCATGCTGCTTCCAGCCTGCTGAAATACAGTTTAGTTTACATTGTTTTACAAATAGATAGGTATTTTGTCATGGCATGACTGTCTGCCTTTCAATTCAAATGACATTGTATTATTCTGCAAAGCCAGAAGAACCATTCTCTTTGGGATATTATCTGCATGGTACTAGGATTAGATAAAACTAGATTATGGCGAGCATTTCACTTAAATTTTTTCTGCATTTGCCTTTCTGCAGAAAGACAGTTCGCCTGTTTTCAATATAATGCAAAGATTTTGTTTCCTGCATTAACAGACATTTCATACTTACCAAAATGGGTTTTATGCTTGTACTTTGTTAACTTACCAACTAGTGGCTCCTCACATATAAACTGTTACTGCTGTGTTTAAATCAGTGTACGTATGTTGGCTGGCATCAGTTGAGCATTTGTTTATGTATATTTTAGTCTTAATTCCTAAAATGCTTATTCCAGATGTGACTTGAGCTCCTTTTCTTAATCTTGTAATCTGGAAATAGTAACTTCTATTACCCTCATTTAATTCAGACTGCATTTCCGCCTAGCTGAAAAAGAGGATAATAATATTTTCACTTTTAGGATAAGTAAAGTTTATTAGTTGGGGTTTGTATGGCAAAAAGCAGTATAGTAGCAATGGGAAATAATTAAAAACAGTTAAAATTCAGGGAAATGTCACGTCACTGAAGAACATAAAGATGTCATTTAAGGACCATATCTTACAAAGGTGTATACATGTCATTCTCCATGGATGATTATGGAATTATATCGGTATATGGAATAATTGTGTGATTTATACTACTACACATTACTGCAAGTAAATAAGTGAGAGGTTCATGAAATCAAAGGAAACCTTAAAAATGGAAGTGTGGAGAGGAGAAACAGATTAATGCAATTACAGGTCCTGTCAATTTAAATCTGCTAGCAACATCGTTACCTGTAAACCATTCGAAGTTTTGTGGGTTTTTAAAAAAAAAAAAAAACAAAACAAAACAACACACAACCCAAAAAAAGTCATTCCTAGTTGACTTCTGAAAATACAATTTCATAGCGTTAATTATGTGGTAGTAAGTCTGGATGCTTAAAGTATGTAAGAGATGTTTCAGAAAGCTGTGACACCCATCCTAAGTATTCCATGATTATTTAGCTAAGGTCTTTCTAAAAATGGCTGCTTTTTTTCATTTAGTAAATTACTCATGAATATGAGATTACTTCAATATTTATTGCCTTAATCAGGAAAGCACAGGAGCAGAAGCTTTCTTGGGGACTGCTGAGAACCTCTGAAATGTTGCAAAGGGTACATAAACCCAAATACAGAGCTTTTTGTGGCTCTCACACGTGCATGCAAGTGAGTGTGTACACACACATCCCCACTCACACTCTTTGTCCTTCTCATTTCATTTCACCATGCTCTGTTTTATAGCTATGGTGATCTGCCCAGCAGTCAATATTCACCATGCGAGGATAACTGAAGTCTCAGGAAGGCAGAGAAGCCTTTTTTTGATAGGAGGGGAAGCAATGCAACCTAGTTGTATTGCCGGGGGGTGGATGGGACGTTGTTGTTGTTGTTGTTTTTGGAGGGTTTGTTTCCTTTCTTGTTTGGTTTTGTGTTGTCTTTTTTTTTTTTTTTTTTTTTTTTAAATACGATCCACTGGAAAATATCTTTGGAGAGAAAAGCAACCCATAATGATGTTCTGTTGAAACAAGTGATGCTTGGCTGGCTGAAAACCAAAAGGAAAATAATGACAGAAAAATTGTCCTTGTTCAGGAGCAGTAAGCAAAGATTATATATAATTGGACAGTTATGAATCAATGAAACTGTACACTTTTTCATGCATCTTGGCAAAAAGTCAAGTTTCCTATGTATAAGAAATCAGGCTCAGAACACTTCTAGAATAAAATAATTAATTTCTTTAACTTTGTGTGCTCTGGGATGGAACAAGATAGCTTTGATCTTTTCATTTGAAATGTATTCCATTTCAGTCCTGAACCTTTTCTGAAATATGATGGAAAAAACTTCACTTTCCTTTTTAAGAAGAGGACCACTAAATTTAAACATCTATTTCATAAGTATATTAAAAGAATAAATAATTGTGAATTACCAGATTTTGCTATTGCATATTCCGCAGTCACTTCAGTGCATTGATAGAATTACAGTCTGGTAAGTCAAATGTTCCTAGCTTTTATTTTGTGTTATATTATATTATGGATTTCTGTTTCTGTGTCCCCTGCTTCTTTTCATTCTCTGGTTCTACTTTCTGCACATCCCTTTAATACTTGTTCAGTATTTCCCAGATCTTTTGATGGCATCCTATTGGATAAGTTTTTCGCATTCCCCTAGTGATGCTGATTCTTGAATTTGATGGGTATGACATTGCAGCTGTGAATTTGATTAGATAATAATGAGGTTTATTTTTATCCAGCTGTTCTCATTTTTCTCATCACAATACTTGTATTATTTAGATGCTTTATATTTTTTAGATAGATTTTCTAGATCCTGATGAAGAATCTGGAGTAGAACCATAAACTAAGATTAATTGTTTTTAAATCTGTACTTAGAAAACTGCAGAAAAGTACTGTGAAGCACGAAAGTAATGTTAAAGGTGTCAGGAAAGACTCACATGCTTGAGAAGTATATCTGGGGATACTTTTATTGAATTGAAATCCAGCTGTCAGCAGTGGAGGAGTGAGCTGCAACAGGTTTATTTTTAAGTTGTGGGGATTCGGTTACAATACGGATCAAAGGAAACTTTTTCTTTGAAGAACAGTGGATGGGGAATTACTGACAAGAGAGCGTCCTGCTGAAAAGAAATTCAATAGTCATTATGATCTCCAATGAATTTAATAAATAAGGGACAAATCTTGAGATAGCTTACATGCAAGCAAAGTCTTCTCCAAATGGGGATGTAAGTAGCAGGAACTTGCTCTGGAGATATTCTCTCATTCTTCACATCAGTGCAACTTACTAGGGAGCGAAAATTAAGTTATGAATATCGGGAGACTCGTCAAGGGTTTAATAGGTACAGATTTACAGAGACATAACTTTAGGAGGGGACAGGGAGTTTCTACTTCTTCCTGACCTCAGTAACAACAGATCACCCTCTCCTGTATTGAGACTACGGTTTTCTCCCTCATAGCTATCGCAAGGAAATTTTGCTCAAGCTTTAATTTAAAATCTTAAAGTGAGTTCTTTCAGTCACGTTTTAGTTCTCTTCTGAAAGTTTCATGCAGAGCTGTCCAAATCTGTTCACTGGGTGCTGCTTCTTTTAGTACGTATAAGTGGCTGCGTGTAAGGTCAAATAGGACACCATGGTATCCAGCTATCTGAGCCGCTCAGGGGTGAGCTACAGGGGAAAAATACCATTTAGAACATGATGTTGAGAATATTGTTCCATAAAATATTGTGAATCAGTACAGAATTAACAAGTTTTGAAACTGGAAGTTTTCCTAAATGGGATGATTGAAGGTTAAAAGCCATGAGAACAGACTAATTAGTGAATACTATTGAGCCCACTGAGTCCAGGAGCACGACAGTGTTTGAATCTCATGCATGTTACAGGTCATAGTAAATAATATGGTCCAGCCCTAGGAAATTAGGTCTAATCGTGACAATTTTTGTCAGTGTTAAAAGCTGGCAACTACACACGCACCTATATACGTATGTGTGTATGTCAGCTAAAAGTTTATATATCATATATTCTTTCTTGAATTCACTTGGAGTTGTTTTGTTTTGTGATCTAGAAGAGGAATTTAAGGTGAAATGATATTTTCTTTCCTATTCATTTGTTTATTATTGGCCTAGATAAGATTGGTTATTCTCATTTTTGTTTTTGAAGAAACGCTTCAAACAGGCAAATAGACCTGTCATCTCTAGTAACATCACATATGGGGCAAAAGAGGGTGTCGATAAGAAGTTTACTCCTACTTATTTCTGCACCAACTCCGGGCAAGGTGAGGCCTAGAGGAGGATATTTTCATTTCTGCAGTTTAACAATTTCCAGCACAAATGATTGCGTGCAGGAGTCCTGTTCACAGAAATATAAAGACGAAAGGGACTGCAGGACATCACCCCAGTCCTGAAAAGATAATCAATTATATTTGAGTAGTTCTAGAAAGACTTCTGTCTACGCTCTTCTGAAACAATTCTAACAGTGGAGACTCCACCGTCTTCTAGGTGATCTTTTATAGCGCTTCCCTATCCTTGCTGTTGAGAGGGTTTTCATAATATCTACCCTGAATCTTAATTGCTGCAATTTAGCACATTTCTTTTTGTCCTACCCTTCATTGTTATTGAGAACAGGTTATTTCCTTATTCTTTTGAAACAGCCTTTCATGGATTTGAAGGCTATTATCATGTTCCATCTCAGTTGTGTCCTCTCTAGCTTAATTCTTTCAAGCTTTATCACAGCTCGTGTTCTCTAGACTCTGGTCATGTTGCTCTCCTCACATTTCTCTCAATTGGCTCACATCTTCCTGGAGTGTAATGTCCAAATTTGTACCTGGTATTCCTGCTGAGGCTTTATTAATGCTGAGCTGAAGGGAAGAATTACTTCACATTTTTGCAGGCTATACTTGTGTTTGTACATTCCAATATGCTGTGAGCAGATGCCGACTCACGGTGTCACCCTGAACCACATTCAAGCGTGGAGGCTCATGCTAAAACTAGGCAACTAAAGAGAAAAGAAGTACCGATCATTTTATCCTCCCCACATATCTATTAGATAAATATGATCAAGGTTTACTGAATTGATCAACTGAAGAGATACGGAAAAAAGTCCTCATCTTGAAAAAAAATACATTTGCTGTTTACCACAACAAGATGTCAGTGACCAACACTTACTAATTTCAGACTCATCCTATTCACCAACCACTGGAAAGTTGGTACTCTTTCTTATCGGGAGAGAAATCATGCATTGCAGATTAATGGCCAGGTTTGTGTTAATGCTCTGGGCTTTCTCAGTCCTCGCATCTATAGTCACCTAGGGCAGGAAATTTCCTAATGAGGTTTACGTATCTGTGGCTAAACATTGTCGAAATATCTGCTGATCTCATCACTGTGACCAAAACCCTCAGTGGTGCAGCAGTTCGTCCTTTTCATATGGAGAGATTAAATTAGAGATTCTAAATAAATTAACAAAATCTCAACTGTTGTTTACCACCTGGGTCTGTATTGAGTAGGGACACAGGAATTCCCTGCTGCTAGTCATATTTGCAACCAATATTTTCCCGAGCTGTAGCAGTACTGGAAAGGAAGAAGCAAACTTCTTCAAATGCATAATTAGAATTTTCCTTCTGGAAAACTAATCTTGTGAATCTGCTTATTTCTGAGCTTCTTTAGTGGAAGAAAGCCTTTACTGTATTGCTTACACATTATAAATCTCCTTTGATGAAAAAAATGAAAGTGCAGACTAACAATGATACATTTTATAGACCAGAAAAACTTTTTCATATACCGAGTTGTATAATTGAAGCCCATCTTGACTAGAGAAGTTACTTTAGAAGTTTTTTAAGGTTGTAAGCTATTTCCCCCTGTGCAATTCAGTAGCTCATTACCAGTTAAATATATATTGTATATAGATCCAGTGTTCTGCAGGAATTCCGCAAGAAGCAAATGCACTTGTGGGATATACTGTATATCTAATGGATTATTTATTTTAATGGCATAAACATTGCTCTAAATCTCTTTTTGCATTAATGATAAATAGATCATTAGTGTGAAGTAGGTAAGAATTAAAAATGGCTTCTATTAATTTCTAGCTTATACTGTTTTTGCTGGACTGTTTTAGGACTAAGGTAGCATCCAGGTCTTTGGCTTGTGTAAATGCCATTCAGGTCAATGGGGTGCTGGCTGAAACCATCCAACAACCTGTCCTTCAATGCTCACTTTGTGGCTTTCAACCACAGCATGAGTATTGGAGCTTGAAAGTATGTCGCAACACGAGCATTGCTCTTGCATACGTTGTAAGTCATAAACCTTTTGCGTGGTTGTAATTAATGCTGCTTTCTGCTACAATGGGAAGGTAAGAAACAGGGATCCTGGCCCCAAGTTTTGTGTTAAGTTACGTGTCTGAAGGCAGGCACATCCTCCTTTTATGCAACGAAACGTAGAGCGTGTGCCCTGCTACGTACCCAATGCACAGACTGTATCCCTGTTCGGTGTGTGGTGTGCCTACATCTCACACTGAGCTTTATCGCTAATACTGTATGTGGCAACTGTGATTAATATTTAGGTAGAACAATTATATTTACGCTAAAGCTAGCTTACAGGAGCAAAGTAAATGGAAACTGAGGTTCTTTGTACCAAGTATTGTAAATTTATATCATAATATTTAATCTTCTTTCAGTACTTCTGCATTCCTTGAGTAGGAATTGAGTGAAAACAAGGTGCAGACTTTCAGGGCATTACTTAGAGTAGCAGTTATATTGAGTAAAGCACCCTGATTTGAGCTGTAGGAATTAACTAGTTTTAGGTTTAGAGGCAGTTCTGAAAAGAAAGTATTTGAGAGATTTGTCCAGTCCCAACAAAAAAATAGTGACAAAGAAAAGGCATTTAATTTTTTTTAAACCAATGCCACAAAAAATGATGAAAGGGAACATCGTTTTAAAAATGAAATCATTTTTTAAAATGTGATTCTTTAATTTTCATAATGTTTCCTTTATTTTTCACTACAAATAATTTGAGACCTTTTAATGTTACCAAATGAAAAAAAAAAAAGTTTCACTGCAAATTTTTTCTTGGCTCTACTGCCTTTTGCTGCTTTATAAAGCACTTTGATATATCTGGATGAGAAGGACTACACTAGTACTAAGCTTTTTTTTTTTTTAAACAAAGCAGCCACAAATCAGTAGCGTATACAGTACCAATTCCACTAACAAAATGAGAGTTCTGCAAGAGGCAGAGACATGGAAAAAACATGATAATTCATATTATGTGATTGTCATCTTGCAGTGTGTGGCATAATTCTGATTAAAATTACTGGCAGTACTTTGTGGGCATCAAAGGAAAAACAGCTCCAGGAACTGACATCCTGTTAAATGTGGGAGAGCTATTACAGGCTAGTGGTTCAATATGGTGGTTTTCGAAAACTTCCTAACGAAAACCCTAAGCTTTTCTGGGCAATAATGCTGAACTGTGTAACCAGAGATGGCCAGCAGTGCGCCCATATTTTCGATTAAAATTTATGATAGTTTTAGCCTGTGCAAAAATTCAAAGAGCAGGTTTCAGACCGTTATCCTTTTTAGGGCCCCATTCTTCCCATTGTACTTGTTAGAAACAAAATTAGATCCAAGGGTGTTAAAAGAAAACTGCTAGCTTTCTAAGCTTTTAAAAATATGTATGCATCGTATATTTTTCTCTGAGTACATCTTTTATTATGCACTGAAATAAATAGGTAAAATTAGGCGAGTTTTGATAGAGCCATAAAGTTGCAGCTGAGAAGTGTTGCATTTTCTTTCCTGTTACAACCTGTTTTTAAAAGATAAGTTGGTTGTGACTTCATTTTAATTATATAGCAGGTGCCTTGTCTTAGCTAGGAAGAATTTGTATGTAATTCATTGAAAACCAAAACACAGGTATGAATTAACTGATTTTGTTTCCAATCTCTTGATAGTTGCAGCTATTATTTGCATATATGCTAAGGAGAACGAGCTTGGTCCAACAAAGTCTCTTCACAGTGATAATTCTTTCCTGTACAAGTTGTCCCATTAAGCAAAGTTGATCAGATATTTACGGAATGCCCGTTTATTTATGTATAAAAACTGAGGAAGGCCCACGCATCCATAATTATTATGAACATTGGCATTTATCATGAAGCAATCTCAAAGTGCTTTAAACACAGTATTGGCTTTAATGCCGCACTGAATATTCGTGTTAGAGCTTTACAGATACAAACTTGTAGGTGTAGAGGACTTAATCCTGCAATGCACTGTTTAATAACGCTTGAAGATGAAAGCCTTTGAAACCTCTCAGCACTGGTGTGAAGGGTGTAATTCTACCAAGCCGTACTCATGCAAATAATCTTTATCCTCATGACTGATAACGTTGACCTAGCTTGTCGATTAGCTATTAAGTGACTAATGGTTTGTAGGGATTTGCCTGAGGTTGCACTTGAAAAGCTGTGGCAGAGGCAGATGTAGAACTTCCATCTTTTCCATGCTACCAAAGGGAAGTGTAAGATAATGTCTTAGATGAGGGTATGGTACATCACCTGATAGCCTAGCCACGTGTCGTCACAGAAGTAGTTAATTTTACAGTGTCACTGGATGAGAGACGTGTACTTTGACAGTAAAATGTAAGTAGCTGTCTTTATTTGAATGCTTCAACAAAAGTCTGCATATTTTCTATATTGGAATCCCCTATATTTGTCCTTAGGAAAAGAACAGAACATATATATCCCCAGATACTCTCCCTCATTAAGTTAATTATTTTTGGCTTCTGTAATAGCTTAGTTTTTCTTGCCCTATCAATAGGCCTGCTCAAAGAAGTACAAAATAAAGGGTTTTATCTGTGTTATTGATTGGCTAGAAAGTGATGTGTTTGGGACTCTGTTGGAGCTTCTCTAGTGACTATTTATTTAAATTGGGGAAAAAAATCAGTATTACTTGAAAAAAAATAACTAGAACTTTCATTTAACGTTACAAAAGAGGGCATTGCTTAATCCCTGAAGTAGGAAATTGCTTTTCTTCATGATCCATTGCTTTCATACTGTTTCTGGGTGCTGGTGCTGAAGGAAAGAAAAACTACGTTCTCACTGTTTTCACTGTATCTATTTTCTTATCCTCTACAAAAACTTGGCTGCTAATTTGTTGTTGAAGTAAATAAAGGGAAGGGAGAGCTTGGCTGTGAGAAGATCTTTTTGTCTCAAATGGGCATTTGCAAATATGGAAGCAAAGCAAAACTTTATGTGGGAAACTCAAAAAAAGTGAGTTAAGGATTTGAAATAGTATATCAAAGCTGAAGTATATGAGATATTGCTGTTGTTTGAGATGCCATTATGGGTTTATACCTAAATTCAGCAGTGTGTTCCTAGAAGATGAATGTTACTAAGGAGTGTCTTTTCTTGTGTTCTGATCTTGTACTTGTAGAGGGAGAAAGAAAATGACAATTAAAAACAAAAGGCATAGCTGGCTGAAAATAATGTTATCTTGTTTCACCTTGCTTGAAACTGATCTTTCTTTGTTAAAAGCACCTATTGTTTATTGTTTCTAATATGCATTACAAAAATATAGTGTGTTACAGCTCAGGACTGGAAAACACTGATGGACTGTGACTAAGGACTGATTATTTAACTCCAGAAGTTACAATATTTATTTAATGATTCCCTGCCATTGTCAGGACAGGTCACAGAATGCATTTTAAAGTAATTATAAGTTAGCAGCAGTGGTTTATATTTTTCCCCTAGCAACAGCAGTAGAAGTTGCATGTTTCTCTTCTCCTATCAGTGGTGACTCCTGTTTCTTTTTTTAATCTGATTGCTTTTTATTTTTTTTAATCCATTTAGTCTTGGAAATCATAATCAAAGGCTATGCTAGCAAAATAACAATCTGAAAATAATTGTGACAGTGAGTTTTTGATACTAGTATGTAACAGAAGATACACACGTAGGTTTTATTTTGAGTTTTTGCTTGTGCTAACTATATGAGGAAAATAGCAAGACCACACCATATGCCCAATAAAAGCTTCATTAGAAAGGTATTAGTAGATTAATCCAGCTTACTCTGTGGTTTATTTTATTTAGAATGTAATAAGGTAAGTTCATTAGTTTGCAGACTTAATGTTTTCTACTGTACCTCAAAGCAACCAGTAACAATTCCACTGAGATTCCGCAGATCTCACTAACACCTGTCAAGATAAACACATGGCTCTCTGGGGGAATCATCTTGGCAATGTAACTGAGCAAATCTGGAAAAAACTAAGTCTTTCACACACAAAAGAGTGTTACACAGTATAAACTTGATTAATGATTTTTCACATGTCTCTGAGGTCATATATCTCTTTAAAGTGGAAAAAAAGTCAAATCAATCTCTGAAGAACAAATATTTTGGAATGTACAATATTGCATTAGAAATATATTTTAAAGAACTTGAAGAATAATTGTGCAATTTGAATTGAGCCTCAGAAAGGCTGTCTGAGACCGGCAATTGAGTCTCCATCCCCCTAGGGCTAATATATTAGATTACAAGGATTATTGTAGTGGCACTATTTGTGCCACTACATTTAAGATTATGTCAGCATTTCCATTTTAAACCTGTATGTTCAGAGGTTCATAACTCAGCTATAGAAAATTTGCTTGGCAGTACAAACAAATATGGTTTCTGCACAGTGGTGATGATTTTTCTGGGGAGAAAAAAAAAGACAGAAGAAGCTTAAAGGTAAATAAGTACTTGGACATTTTAAGGTTATGAATGCCAAAAGTTAATGCCGTCTTCTTACAACTCTGCTTTTTAAATTCAGTTAAATCTATAGCTGACTTGTAATGCTACTGCTGTGTGGACTCTAGAGCAATGTATTGAACTAGAAGAGTGGACAGAATGGTAGCAGGGTGTACCTTACCCCTTTCTTTGCCAATATTGTTACAGGAATTATGTGTTCAGAGAAGGCTGGAGGTGGAACTCCACTGTACGTCCTCTTCTCCACCAAGGCCAGGAAGGGAGGGGGTGGGACAATGATCATGGGATGATGATCATGAATCATGATGGGGGATATCTTAGAAATCCCATCAGGAAAACCTGCTTAAAAACGCACTCCTGACTATTCCTAACTTTAGGCACGCCACAAAAATCATTTAGGGCTCTCCTGGTTACCAGTGGGTGTCCCACCAAAAAAAAAAAAAAAAAAAAAAGGCAATCAACTTTGCCTTGCAAGGTCTTTAAACTTAATTTCCCCATTTTAGGGGATTGCACTTTGACTCTAGTGTGAGCTTGGCCTTGACAGGGCATTAAATATCTCAGGTATTATGTATGGTAAACAATAACAAGAGCTGCGAACAACCCAATGCACACACTTTTCCTATTTCTGGAGGCCTTTATAGCAAATAGGCTTTGCATATACTTCATATGCTTCTACTGGATACAAAAGAACACAATGCTGGGTTCTGTTATTGGCATCTGTCACTGATCTCATCAAACTTCTTGATGACTAATTTGCAACCTATTTTTGTGGTTCTTTTTGCCTTTTTTTTTTTTTTTTGGTCCCTAGTTGGAGTATTTGCTGAGGAGTTCAAATTAGTAGCATTCAAGCTGTAGTCAGGGATCGCTCTTTTCTGCGGCAATGCAGTGCCAATTCCTGCGGCAGCGCTGGTAGAAATCAGAGAGACTTTTGCAGGTTCTGCAGCAGTCTAATTGCCCATAGAATTAACTGCTCATGCAGTAGTCCAGAGAGAGCATGAGTACAGCCTGCCCTGCTTGATACAGGACTACAAATCTCTTAAATACCTCCATGTATATACATGTGGATTTGGCCATAATTCCTGTGGCTTTATATTGGAATGAAAAGGGGAACCTAGCCAAAGTGCCAGCACCCTTTGTGCAAAGTTAGAAAAGAAAATAAAAGAAAATATGAAATTAAATGGCATTGCAGCACCGGCAGCCAGCAAAAGACAATCCCCGGTGGAGTATGAGCCATCCTCCTCAAGGCAGGTCAAACCAGGGCTAACGCCAGTAACGGTAGATGGACTTGGCAAAGTGCCCTGACGACGGATGGACCAACCAGGGCTATTTCAGACCAAGAGGGAGCTTCCTCTCAGAGTCAAAATTCCGCATTGGAAAATGTTCTCCTACCAGCCCCTTCTATTCTAAATTGAAAGGATCTGGCTTATGGGCATGGTTTCAATAAAATAAAACAAAATAAAAATCGGCTTGCTTTTGACAGCAAGGAATAGAGAGACAGAGATTATTTCTCCGTCTTTATACACACAAAGTCAAGAAAAATTTATTATGAATTTTTAAGCCTATTTGGATGGACGTATTTATGGACAGAAAGACTTATTAACTGTACCGGGATTTATTTTGAACTATACATACAGAGAGAATAGCTGCACTACAGAGAAAGCAGCATAGGTATTTCCATTGTAAACTCCCTTTTTTTTAGATAATCACCAAAAAAAATTAATTTCTCTGTAATTTATGACTGCACAAATACCCCATCCAGCTCTCCTAGAATTACCTTCCAACTCTCTGAGTAGTTCACATGATAAAGTTTTTTGGCTTCCTTTCTAAAGTAAAGGGTTTCTGCCCTAAGTTACGTGGGGTTAGGACACAAACTGGCCACAGTTTACACGAGTGACAGGCCTTGGTTCAGTATCTTGCAATTCATCGGCTTTTGAAAGAAACACTCTCTGCTGTTTAAAAGAGGAAAATTAGCACCTCCGTTGTTATCAGACATTGAAATGACCGAAAATCAGACATTTTTAGTATTGGGAGATCCTGTGTATAGGTCCTTACATTTGTCAGAGTTTATAGTGGTAAGTGGAAACATTAGCTTGGATGTTTTCTTCTCTTAGCTGTTGTCTGTAGGACAGATAAACATAAATTTTGGCCTGCTTAATTGTAATCACGAAAAGTCCACAGGTTTTCAAGTGAAGTGAAAACTACTACCCAGTAGTGGAGAAAAGCTATAATAGAAAAGTATAGGAAGTGTGTTAAAGTGTTCATTGAATAGTATTCCCTGTAATAGAGACACACATTTGTGGAGGGTTTTTTTCTACCTGAGTTAGCTGAACAGCACTTGAACTTCAGGAATTTAAGAGTGGATGTTGCACCATGAAGTGCAGGATTTCATCTCTGGAGAAGAGAGGTGGCAGGAGAAGTCTGGCTGCGTAAGGCAGCACTTAACCTAAAGGAGCCCTGAATTGAACTGAAGACTCCTGCTAGCCTAAGGCATGGTCTGCACTTAAGTTCTGCAGGTGTCGCCAAAGTTGTTCATCTTAACTGATATAGCTGTATTGCCAATAATCAAGGTGTAGAGATATGGTTGTACCAGCAAGAAGTATCTGATTTTATCGGAGGAAGAAATGTGAATTACACTCATGGAAGTGCTTTTTTGTTTGTATAAATCTTCCTTAGAACCATTTGGTGTTTATAGAGTAATGGCATTAGAAGAAGCCAGGAAAAGATGTGTTTTTACAATTATAAGGATATTCTTACTCACAAACTTAGGAACCTACTGGTATTAACAGAGTTGACTCGGTGGAAATAACTTGATTAAAAGTCACATTTCCTACCAATGGGACCTACACAGAGTAAGTGTTAAATGGGGTTAAAACCCCCATTAAATTAGCTTCACTGAGCTAAGTTTCCAGAGTACTAAAAACTACCTTGTGAACACTGTAGTTTATTTTCACACTTTATTTGCTATGCCTGCAATAGGGCATTTACTTGTTTACACAAACTTATTTATTGCCTTCTTTTGTACCACTTCTTCCTTTGAGTGAACCTTCACAGACTGATATCACAATGTTGATTGTGTTGAGGGTAGATGATTCTGTGCCCTTGGGGATTAAAATCGGATTATTTCAACTTCAGCTAGTCCTCAGCTAACAAAGATCCATACTCTTATGTCAGCAGGGGGTGAAAAAGAAAGTATTTTAAATAAGAAATGCTGCTTACCATTGGTTTTCATAATGTTTACTTGCAGATGCTTTTAACTTTTACTTTTCATTAAAAAGCCTAACTCTGAGTGCTAAGACAGCCAATTAAGCTTTTTAAATAAAACATGAAAAGACTTAGAAGTATCTGACTACCAAGATTCCCTTCAAATTGGAAAGAAGTACTTGCTGTTACCACAAAAAAAAAATGAGCAAGAGAGGATT
Source organism: Pluvialis apricaria (assembly GCA_017639485.1). NCBI lineage: Eukaryota > Metazoa > Chordata > Aves > Charadriiformes > Charadriidae > Pluvialis > Pluvialis apricaria. The sequence continues at coordinate 16,393,933 of CM030009.1, forward strand.
TTACTTCCTGGAATTTCCTTCTTTTGCCTTCCTGTCCCCATCTGCCTTTCATTTGCTTTCGTACACGCTTCCTTCTATGCCTTCCTTTCCCCCTTCCTGTTATCCTTTCAATTTTCAGTCTTTTTAGGATATTTTTCACAAATTACTCCTCCCCGTTTCTCACCTGTGCGCTGCATTAGATCACCTTTCTCCTCCCTGAAACTTGGATAGTTCCCCTCTTGTTTCTCTCCATGGTTCAGAGTGCAGCGCCAGGAAAATGTCAAATGTTATTAAAATCAGAGCTAGTACGTACAAGGTGCTGAGCACATTGCCAGATCCAGAAAGGGATGCCTGCTTAGGCCTCCGTTTCCCCATTCACATTTTAACCGGCTACTTAAATAAGAGTTAGACACCAAAATAGCTCTGGGGAGATTGGCCTTTGTGTCCTCAGCTCTTGGTTTGGGTATGCAGCAGCAAAATAATCCGTTAATTTAACAGTCCCTAAGTAGTGTTTAACATCATAATGTAACACCTAAAAATGACCCGTTATAATCTATCTGATGAAAAAACTTCTCTAAGTAGTCTCCAAACGCAGATTTAAACTAGAAACTTCAGTGGCAGTTATGTGTGTGCACTGCATAAATAGTACACATTTAATAATGCCGAGCGCTTAAACACCCTTTTTATCTTCAGTAAAATATTAAATGAAGTACCTTTGAAGTACCTAAACATTTTATTCATTTGTCCTTGGTATTTAAGCACTTTAGGCCTCCTTGACACAGTGGATGGTGGATAGAGTAAGCATTTAGCTTAAGGTGCTCAAGCTACAAACGCATCCAACGCCACAGGGAAGAACACTTACACAAAGTCCTGCTGAATCCACACCAATGTGCATCTTCAACCAAAGTTGAATAAAGTATGCTCAGGCTGGAAGGGATCTGTGGAAAGCCTCTGTTGCAAGGTTACACCTAAAGGGAACCCCACAACAGGAGCCGTCCATGCTTTCCTGGATGCCAACAGGGAAACTCCCACTAAAAGGGAGCAGAGTGTACGGCTCTCGACGGAGGCCTTAAAACAGCCGAGCAGAAGTTAGTCTAGACAGGACTTGCCAACTGAAATTGTATCTGAACAACTGCGTTGCCAACTGTATCGTTACACGGTTGGCAATACCGGGTTCCTATTTCAGAGAAGTGGCAACAATTTTAAGTTACTCGTCTGTAGGATGTCTAGAATCATTAGGAACAGTCAGTTAACTACTGCATGTTTCTAAAACGGCAGCAACATGGGAACAGTTTACTGAAAAACTCGTTCCAGTGACTGAAATATTTTGTTTCCTGAGTCAGATTGGTAGAAAACCTAGTGGTATTTATGGCTAAAATTTCTAACGCGTATCACGTGCATGAACAGGAAATGTACATCAGGGGCTTTAATTTTAGAAGAGTTGGCGAATCCAGGCTGACGTTTCTTTAAGACTTCTTTCTTTTTTCCTTTCTTTCTTTTACTCTGAAACTTAAGAGAGACTTTGTTGTATTTTATTTTTTAAGAGGTGACAGTGCATGGCAGTTGCAAGCCGATAGTTTGGAAAATTGGGGTTTCTTACTTCTTTTACACGTAGGCTTCTTGAGACAGGTTGGAAAAAGTCACTGACTTCCTTATACAGCTGCTTTTCCCTGTGGGAAGCCGGGGGGTGTAGAGGACGACCCCTGCCCCGTGGGGCCGGTGTGGGGTGCCAGTTTAGCGGGGACCCTCTGGGGAACCCCCCCAGCACCTCTGTCGCTCTTGCGGACTTCCTCCGGTGCCGGTGTGCGCTTCCACCAAGCGCAGAAAGGGCTTGGGCGCTGAGCCTGTGTGTATGTGTTCGTTTTCCCTCGGGTGTTTCCATCCCCCTGCGTGAAGGGGCTTTTTACAGTTTACCTCGGTGGCTTTGCCAAACTTGGGGGTGCGGCCAGGCGGGGCGCGGTGTGACACGCACCAGGGCAGGGGGTGCCGCTTCCTCGCCCCCTGCTCGGGAGGGGGATGGTGATGGTGATGGTGTGTTTCGGGGTCTTTTCGCCTCCCTGTGCGGCGCCCGGCACAACCCCGCGCTTGAAGGGCTTTTCCCCTCGCCCCTCGCCGGGGGGAGCAATCCTGCCTTTCTTCTGCCGAAGCCTACGCAGCTGAGTAAGGGGTTGTGACTTCCCTCCGGCATCCGCGTGAATTAAGAGAGCGCCTCGGCAAACTGCCGTGGCTTTCGTTTAAATTAACGCGAAATGTATAAAAAAGCATTCTCACGCCCACCGCTCGCCCTCTCCCTTTCACGCATCCGCACCCCGCACCCATGATCTCATGCTGCTGAAAGGCATGGCACAAGATCCCCGGCAGGCTGGGAGCGGTGGAGGGAGGGAGGGATGGAGGGGAGGGGAGGCAGGGAGAGGCGGGAGCGGGCGGCTCACGCACCCTGCTGTGCCCAGGTGCGGTACTGCAGCGGCCGCGCCTCCCGCCGACGGCTCCGGTGGGGGGGGGGGGGGGCGGAGGGGGGCGCAAGGACCCGCCGAGGGGATGTGTGTGTGAGTGTGTGTGCGGGGGGGGAAATGTTTTCCCTTTGAACGCAAACCTTCGCTTTTAAACGTGACATCTCCCACCCTTGGCTTCGGGGGGGCGGGGGGGTGGCGCAGAGCAGCCCTCCCCGCTGGTTTGGGGGCAGGCGCAGGGCGAGCGCCGCGGTGGAGCCCCGCACCCGGGGGGCGATGCGGGCGCTGCCGGCGCCGCCCTGCAGCTGGGGAGGGGCGAGGGGGGCTCAGCCCAGAAAAGGTTTTTTTTTTTCAGCCCAGAAACGTTTTTTGATTATTTTTTTTTTTCAGCCCAGTTTGCGGCCGTGTCTGCGGTGGGCAGCCGAGGTCCGGTAGTTGAGTAGCGCTGGAAAAAAAAAAAAAAAAAACAACCCAACAAAAAACCAAAACCCAAACGGTAACTCTTTGTTTGGCGCCGTGAGTGTAATTACCCGATAATCAAAGGCGATGCTCGAATAGACAGAGGGAAACATCTGATGGGCGAAGTTTAGGCTGATTAAAAGACCCCGAACCCGTTCTTTTTAAGCTGGAAGTGGGTTTTTAAGACCCTGGCACACGTGAACTATCAGGGATGGGGAAACGCTCCCGCCGCGCTGCTGACTCCGCGGCGCGGATGGGTGGCGGGTGGGGAAGAGCGGCGTGTGCGTGTGTGTGTGTGTGTGTGTGTGTGTGTGTGTGTGCGTGTGTGTCCTCCGCACCGCCCGAGCCATGTTCTGGCAGTGCGCGGCTCCCGAAAGGCAGAGGAGAGACAGCGCGACTGTGTGGGAGCTGAACTCAGCCTCCCTCTTTAACATAGGCTCGTCCTCTGCATTGCATCCAGGCTTCAGCGATTTGCTGTTTGGAGACTGCAGATTTGCATAGCCCTGCTCTTCGCAAGCATGGTTATTTTTTTATTTTTTTTAATTATTTTTTTTTTTCCTCCCCCCACCTTCCCCAGCTTCTTTCATAAGGGTGCACTATTCTCCCTGAAACCATCCTCGGGTATTACTGTCAATAGTCAGACCATTGAGATTGCCGGAGCAGCCTGATTATTGTCTGGCGGCGTGTGCGAGCGTGTGTGTGTGTGTGTGTGTGTGTGTGCGCGCCGGGAGAGAGATCGCACGGTGAGGGCTCACCAGTTTGGAGATGAATGGAGGGAAGAGCAGCAGTTTGATTCTCCTCTGCTTTCCCAGCGCTGGCTGATGGAGTGGCATCCCCTTTTTTCTTTCTTAGCAGAAATGTGGCATGATTGGCTGCACTGTGGATTACTGAGGATGGGGGAATGCTTGGCACTCTCGTAGCCCTTGCAACTGTGGAGTATTGTTAATGAGCACCAGCCCCGGGAAAGCTGAAACTAGCGATTGTTTGAGCGCGGGGCTTTTCCCCTCTTCCACCTCTTTGCGAAGGCTCCGAACTGCCTGGATTCTCCGCCTCTGACTATGTCTCGGATTGTTTTGGGTAGAAGAAGACCTGGAGAAAAGGATCCCGATAAGCTTTCCCAAAGGGAAGAGATGGCTCGCCTGGTGCGGTGAGCTGCAGCCAGCGCCGTGTGCGTGTGTGTGTGCGAGCGCACCTCTCTCTCCAAAGTTTGCCTCCTTTGCTGTGGCCGCTGCTCCTCCGGAGGACGCCGCGGACCGGCTCGCCGTGCACCGGAGGATGGGGGGGCTCCTCAGGGGCAGCCCGGAGCCGGGACCCGCCACCAGCGGCAGCAGCAGCAGCGCCGGGGGCCGCTTGGCCCTTCTCTGGATAGTCCCGCTCACTCTCAGCGGCCTCCTTGGGGTGGCGTGGGGCGCCTCCAGTTTGGGCGCTCACCACATTCACCATTTCCATGGCAGCAGCAAACATCATTCAGTGCCTATCGCTATCTACAGGTCACCGGCTTCCTTGCGAGGCGGACACGGTGGGTTCGGACGCCGCTCGGTACCCTGCACGGTCGGGTGTGCGCCGCCCCGCAGAGGTCAGGCGTGGGCTGCCGGCACCCCGCGGGCCGGGGCGGCCGCCGCCGCGGTCGGTGGGAGGACGAGGAGGGCGGAGGGGAGGCGGGAGAAGGGCTGCGGGGCCGGGTCCCTCCGGGAGCCCCCTCGGGCGGGGTGCGGGCCCGTCCCGGGGCGGGGCGGGGGGTTGGGAGCTCGGCTGCCTCCAGCCGGGCGGGGGCGGGCGGAGGATGCTGCCGGGGCGGCCGTGCATCCCCCGCGGCCGGCGGCGTCCCCGTTCTGGACGCCCCGCGGAGCCCCGGCGGGGTCGGTGTGAGGCAGCGGAGGGGAGGCTCTCCCGCACCCCTCCGCTCCCCCTACCCCGCCGCAGACGGAGCCGGCTCCGGAGCCGCGGCCCCCGGGGTGGGAGCGCCCCGGCAGCGGTGCCCCTCGGGACCGTGTCCCGTCCCGTGTGTCCCCCCTCCGTCCGTCCGCCCGTCCGTCCTCCCCGGCACCCCCCTGCCCCAGCCCGGAGCAGACCGCCCCGGCGGCGGGGAGAGGCCGGGCAGGGCGCCGAGGGAGCCCGGTGAGGGGCGGGGAGGGAGCGAGCCCGTGCGGTGCTTAAATTGCCGGTGAGGATCACGCTCCTTCCAATTCATTAACCTCGGTGGAAAGTCGATGAACTGAAGCAAAGGTCAGCTAATTATCCAGGGGAATCGGGGAAGAAGTAAGCGTTCAGGCACCGAGGAGGGAAAGAAATAACGCCCGCCGTAGCGGTCAGGAAAGGGACGGAGATAAAATTGTTTTCAGGTGCAAATATATTTTGCTTAAGAATTGCAGTGCTCCGGTACTTAGTTTCTGAAGTGACAGGAAGCTGCTTCGGTGCCCTTTAAACAGCCCTGTTACAGTTTTTCTCTTTTCTTTTTGCACGCATACTTACGTGGATCTGTGCATCAATACACGCAAAATAGATACGCGTATGTTCAGCGTTACCAAAAGCTGTAAAAGAAAGCGAAACACCAGCGTGCGTTTTAAGGATTTAAAAGCCTCCCTTTGTCTCCGGGGGAGGAAAAAGAAAAAGATAAAGAAAAACCCTTGTTGGCTTCTGATTAGATTATACAGCTTCATTCTTCTTCATTTTCTCATCTTGCCTTGCTTCATTTGCACGATCATGCGATGTCATTTACAAGCTTTGCAAAGTAAAAACCAGATCTTGTACTTAACCTTTGCATCTCTGCGCAAGATGACCTAGTTGCAGGCACGGGGTAGTTAGGATTTATTGGATTTTTTTTTTTTTTCAGTGATTAACAATGCTAGCGTTAGTGGATACGATAGTATTGTTTACCTGAAAATTCCCACCGTGTGCTAAATGCCTTTTAATACTCGACTGCTAGAAAAGGCAAAGTGCACAGAAATGGCTTTTCTTAAGCATTTTGTTAATTTAAAAAAAAAAAAGTTAGATGTCTGTTCTTATTCCAAAAAAAAAAAAAAAAAAAGAGACTGAGAAATTCAGGCCACCACTCCTCTGTAGTGCACTGAGGCAGTGCAAGATTGAGAATGCTGCATGTTCTGTACCGTATGTGCTTAAAGGGGAAAATTAGAGATGTGTGTGTGTGTGTGCTCATATACGTATATGCTTTTTATTCCTTCCATTTCTGCCCATATGGGAATATCATTTAGGGTCTTGCTATTAATTTGAGGGAAGGCTAAAAGAATGAGAGGAAAAGAAATGTGATTGTGGAGGTACCAGCTACAATTCCTTGGAATGCATTTTAAAATCACACACCTTTTGCCAATTTTAAAAAACATTACCTTGAACCCAATCAAAGGGTGATGGTGTAAAAAGGCAGCTTTCTCAGGAGAAATGAGTCTTGTTAAAGAAAATGAAAGATGAAGTGGTGGAGCTGCCACTTAAGGACTTCGTGGGGAAGCCCAGGAGCCTCTCCAGAAGTTAAGTAGCTGATTTTACAAAATGAAGAATGTTACATGTCATAAGAAGGCATTTCAGAGTGTTTACTTGATAACTCTAAACGTCTTTGCTTTTCTGTGTTTATCAGAAATTCTACTGTCTGACAGTGTTTTAAAGCATCTAATTCCTTTCATTATTAATTCTTCAGAGAGGTGTTCCCATTTGCTTCTGTAAGCCTGACAGAAGCATTCCTCTTTCTGGCTGAGCAGGGTTGGATGCAGCTCCTGTGGAGCCTGTCACTGCATTTCTGAGCATCAGTCAGAGGGAACTGGGTGAGGAGTGGGGTGGGGGGTGCTCACTCCTTACCCTGCCCTCAGAGCACCCTTCCCCAGTGTCCCAGCCCCTGCAGGCTTAGCCGGGTGAGAGTGAGAATTTGATTCTCAGGCTTACATCCTTCAGCATTAGCTCCATTCAGGTTTGCAGTAACTCTGTTCTAGTCTAATAGGATCGTACGTAAACGTTGCAGTCTTTATGGTGACCTCATATCTGCTTCTTGGTTACTTTGTCAGCTTTTCGTAGCATCGTACCTGTTAAAAGTCGAAAGGAGCTTTTAGGGTAGGTCAATTAGTCGATCCCCGATGAAAGCGTTGCTCTCTAATATTGTGAGTCAGAAGTGTCAAAGGAAGGAGGAATGATCACTTTGCCCAGACATTCAATAAATGTCACCACAGTCCTCAGACATCCACACCCTCTTCCTCTATCCCTGGCACCGGCGAGCCTTGCCACCCCCATCCTCTCAGCAAACGCTTTGATTTTTTTATTCTTTCAGTTTTCCTTGAGCCAACCCAATTCCAGCTAATAGTACAAGCGCAGCCAAAAGCCCAGCATGGTTGGATTTTTTCCACTGCTTTTGAAAAACCAAACCACAATCTTGCTGCTAACGCTCTCGTCAGGTAATTTTGTTGGGATTTTGCTTAGTAGTATCATCTCATGTGGTTTTGGTGGACAATATTTTGCCTCCCAGAGACGTAAACAGAATTCCAACCAAGCAATTAGCTCATCCTATCAAACAAAAAGTAGTTCAGCACATAGTTTTTTAACATACTAAAAGGAAAAATTCAACATCTTTCAAGCTCGACCAAATCATTTTTTGACTTTGCTTTCTGACTTTCATTAAACTTGGGAAGGTGAAAGATGGCTGAAAGAATTGAAAGTTTAACCACAGGAAGGAAGGAAGGAATAAGAAGATAAGTCTCTGGATCATGACATCAGCAATGTAAAGAGAAGTACAGAGAAGCAAGAGGGAGACTAATGTTCGCAAATGTTAGTCCCAGGCTGCTCAGTGCTTGCCGGTGGTCTTTGCAGCATGTGGGTTATTTGATGATTTATGTTCATATCTCCTTGCTCCATTTAAGAAGGCGGCTATTGCTTTTGTTATAGCTGTATCTCCCATGCAATCTTTTTTTGGAGTAGATAGAGTAGCTCATACAGCAGTGCCTCTAGATTACAAAAACATGGACTGTCCATGGCAAAGCCCACATAAAAGGAAAGCGATTGCAACTTTCTCAGTAACTTTAAATGAAGAAAGACAGTTTCTTTAAGAACCTGGGAACACGATGGATCATGTATGAAGGGAAAATTGCACCTTGAATAAGTGAAAAGTTAAAAGTGTAGCCATACGGGTGGCTGTCACCATCCTCATTCACCCCTTCCTTCCTACACGCACCTCTTTGGTCCCTGCTGGGCTGGGTCTTTCATTGCCCCCCAATTTCTCATTCAGTTACCAAACAACATGTACAGCATGTCTGTTTCTTCTAGCCATTTCTTCTTTCTGTGCTCTCAGAATCTTGTTCAGGCTGTTTTCTGATAAATATAAGTTGATTCTGGGTTTTTGAAATCTGCTAGAGTAGGAGCCAGGAGGTGACTAATGAAAAAATCTGCATGTTGGTGTGTGCATGTGCTTGGAACGAAAAGGTAAAACTGGGGAGGGAATAGGATCAACGTGCTCACAAGGCAGAGCAGAAAGAGCTGAGCAGTAGGCATAGGGGTTGTGCATTTAAGGACCTGGGTTAGCATGGGGCCAGAAAGGATTTGACTTGATGAGACTTATGACCAGAATATAGGCCAATGGTTTAGGAGGAGCGGCGGCAGCCTGAAGGAGAGGGAATAGGGTGCTGGGGGCAGTTATTAAGAAAATGGTACTTTGGGGTGGGGAAGTGCTTGGCACCTTTGTGGTGGAACAGTAGAGGGGTTTAAGAGTTTGAACAGAGGGGGTGAAAAAGTGCTCCAACAACAAAGTTCCTGAGCAGGAAGAAGAGTTTGTGGAAAATGAAAGCTTTGAGGAAGAAATGTTGACATGTTTTAGAGGTGAGAGCTGAGGTTGAGCACCCGGATGGTGTGTTACCACAGCGCATTCCCTCCTCCAGTCTTTTCTATGTAGAACATGACGTGGCAGCAGGGATGTGCATACTGATCTCCCTCTTCTGAGCTGGGCCAGCTTCTTAGTCTCTGTTTCGCCATTGTCGCTGAAGTTCGTGTGCACTGGATTCATCCACTTTATGTCCATTCAGAGAGACTTCTGTAGCAGGATCACCAGCTCGCCGTTAGTGGAGTACCAGACTGTGGGCTGGATCAGGCAGCCCTTGTTCAGTGAAGATGCCTGTTGAACTCCACAGGAGCTTCCGCTAGGTCAGACTAGCAGAACCCGAATTTGCAACACTGCCGTGAAATAATTTACACCACCGTTGTGAAAAATATGACCAAAACAACTTTGAAAGATGTGCATATGCTATATAGATAGTGTTTTATCTTTGTAAGAAAACTGCAAGGGAAGACTTATTAGTGTAGGTAAAAATAACTTTATGGTCTTTTACTTTTTTTTTTAATATACTGGAATTGATATTTCTGCATATAATGATAATAAATATTTTTAGGGTTTAGGGTAAAGGAAATGGTATTTTTTGGTTAGAATGTGCTCATTATGTTGCAGAAAAGGGTTATGTTTTGATTAAAAAATCAAATGTAAATGTTTCCAGATGTTCAAGCATTGTTACTCAATGTGGTATTAGAGGTAGAAATGAAAAAGTCTCATCTTCGTGTTATAATTGCCTTTTTTTAGAGAGAGATCTTTTTTAATGTTTTTTTTCAAACCTGTTTTTATATCACAATCTTTTTTTCTTATATCTCCTTTTCATTCATGGATTTTCAAATATTTACTAGTTCTCCTGCTCTGAGTACTTCTTACATGTAACTGAGACGTTTTCATGTTTTAAGACTGTAAAGCATCGCAGCTTTCTCCACGTCCTGAAATTGTATAAATTTTATATCCCCTCTCAAATTTTCCAATATGCTCCATCAGTTATTATCCCCATCAGCTGCCAAAGTATTAACATCAGTTGGAATAAAATGAATAACAAAGCAATTTCAGTCAGCATAGTGGTTAATTGGCTGTGCAGTTAGATATGCATATTAGGAAGTGTGGTTTCTATATTATTATTTCTGTCAATATGGCTTGTCAAAGAGGCATACAGTCTTCAGCAACATTGCGGACAGTCTGGAGCACTGTAATCAAAAGTGGAATGTTGCTCATGGATTTCTGATAAGCATCTTTATACAAGCCCTACTGCCTTAGTACATGCACAGCTATTGATTGACTGGGGTGCCTTTACAAGAGCTAAATAAATAGCAACACTCTGTTGTCACTTATCAGCAATACCACTTTTGCCTCAGCCTGCGGTAACCATGTTTTTCTAGATTTAAAGCATGTTTTATTGTCTTTTAATCAAATACTGTTTGAAATAAGTTATCAGAAGAAATTAATTTAGCATTCAATACAGTGTACTTCCTGCTGTTTCTAATTTTCAAAGATGGCTTTTTTCTGATAGCAAGAACTTGGCTTGGCTTTAAGGGAAATTTCTTTCTGTCTCTTCATTTTAGTCCAGGGGAGAACTCTGTAGACAAAACTGATGTACAACTGCTACACCCAGTGTGAGTAAGCACAACCAATTCTACAGTCCTAATATTTTCTCAGCTTTGTCACACAGATGGCCATTACCATGGTTAACCATAGAACGATATGCTTGATTATTATATTTTCCATGGATCACATAGTGAGTTTACTGGAGTTAATCTTTGTCTTCTCCTTGGTCAAAGCTTGCAATAGTTCTTAACCTTTCTGAGTAATCAAGATGACATTACTGACCTCTTCCTTGTCTTTCCTCAGTATCAGTTAATTTATCTCTCTGTTATTAAGTTTGATGTCCTCAGATCTTCCACAGTATCTGTAGCAAATTTTTCTAAGTTAACAACTTCCTTTCTAGTTTGTAAATACAGTGTAGGCAGAGCTGATAGATCTTGCTGTGATAATAAGTTGACTTGTGAATGTAGCTGTGATTATAAGTAGAATGGAACAGTCTGATTTGATGAAAGTAAGTGTTTTATAAATAACGATGCTGTTCCATAAAGTTAAAAGTAACAAACATATAAAAGAAAGGCTATGTACTTACTATCATTTAGACTTTTTTTTTCCCCTGAATAGCAACATGGATGTCTGGAAGTAATTTTTCCCCTTCTTTCTCATAACTTATATACATTTGTGCATAAGCATGTGCATGCACACACATGCTTCCTTGAAATGAGAAAATGCGCCATAGTGTTAAGTTGAAAAAGACAGCATTTCTCTAAGAGTTGAAGATGTTAAAAAACATTCAGTGACAATATTCATTAACCACAGATGTAATTGGTCAGAACAATATAGTTAATTGTTCACTTCCCCCTTAGTTGACAGAAGAAATGAGCCAGTGAAATGAAGTGGGAAAGTAGAGCTGCTGGATGTTACTCCACAGAGCTGGGATAAGGTGGTGGTGAAATGCCGTGCTTAGGCACAGTCACCGTCTCTAGCTCATGATTAGTGAATCACCGTAGAAAACTAGCAATTGGTTCCACATTTCTGTGAGCACTAAACTGGCCAAATCCATCAAAATAGCCCAGATTAAGGGCGTCACTGGTTTGTGCACTGTAGGTAGGGTGAGGGTCAAAAACCTTTACCATTTCTGGGGCTTGGTTGATAAGGAAAATGTACACATGCAATAGATTCATGGTATCTGTGATCCGAAATCTCAGAAGGCGAGGTTGAAGCTGAGGCAGGGTTTACCTGAAGGGCTGGGGAATGTACGTAGTCTACGTATTTGAACTGTAAACAGCACAAAGAGGAGTCTTCCTTTTAAATACATAGATAGGTGTTTCCTGAAGAGCTTGCTGCTCAAGCATGGCGAGATGGAGGGCTCGGCAAGAGAAGATTTGCTCAGATCATTCTGCTGTTCTGGGCCCTTAGCGGGGGATGCGCTCAGACACCTACTCAGAAATGACACAAGTGTTAACTCTTTCTTTAGCTCTCTTTTGCTGCAGCTGTATCTGCAAAGAAACGCCAACATGCTTCTAAAGCAAGTTGACTGCTTTCCAAATATGTTCTTTTATCCCTGCATATCTGCAACTGAGTTAGGGCTTCTCTAATTTACTTCATAAATTCAGCTCATCTGCAATTGTAAAATAAAGAAGTGCAGAGAATGACTAGACTTGGAGAAACTTCAAAAAACGCTGAGAAAGCTGAGAAACTCTCTCTACCTTGAAGAGGAGTCGGGTGTAATCTTAATTCATGTTTGCATTGCTGAATTGCTGGAATTGGTTGACTTTCTCGGTGACAGCAACTCTAGAGCCCTGGGAAGTAGGTGGAAAGGAGATGGGGAAAAACCACCATTGGCTTGGCTGCTCCTAACTGACCAGTAGAGATGAGCAGATGTGAAGGAATTGAGGGCTAAAGATGACACTGTTTCTGATCGTTGGCCTGGGCCTGATTTGCTTTTATTGAGGTCAAGCACAAAATCTCTACCGCATGACCTGATCTGTTGTGCCTCTGTCAGATCTGATGTCCCTCATGCGCGAAGCACTTCTGGTGTGGTCTCCCTCCACCGAAACAATGCTTTTTTAAGCTTTGAATGAATTATTGCAAATAATAACGGAAACATGTATTTTTGAAATAGGTTTGATGCAGTTAGTGGATGTGTTCGCTGTATTTCACATGACAAGAATTATGAGGGAGCTTTCAGCAAAAATAATGAATTGCCATATTTATGGAAAACATATGAGCATGAATTGAATCATGCTGTTATTTTGGGTTTGGATATTCAGTGCCCACAGAGAGGGGTTTAGGAGTTGTGACAAAACAACAGATGTGAGATTAGCCCCTTTGGCTGTGTCTAAATGGATGCGCCTTGAAATCCTGGTGTCCCAGTTGGTCAGAACATGCTGTGGCTCCCATCCAAGCCCCATCCTTCCACCCATCATCTTCTTGGGCTGGTTTGTGTTTGCAGTTTGCCTTGCTGTGGGTTTTAAATCTGCCTGGGGCATTGACCCCAACCCTGGCGTTCAGAGCAGCTCTCAAATACCACTGCTGATTATTCTAAAAAAGCCCCAGGAATGCTGCGAATGGCTGTCTTCCTAAATAATCTGTTATATCAAGCGAAGTTAAATAAAACATTACATGGGCAAGGGAAGGTGGGGTAGAAGTCTACCATTATTTTATTGCTTGTAAGTTTTTCCAAGTAATTTTTTATTGCTTGGAAATTCTACTTAAGTTGCAGGGATATGACTGCTTACTTTATGCCCTATCAGTTAGAGGACTTTGTTTTTCAGGTACTGTAGTTAAGAAACATGTAACATGCTTTTGTTAGAAATTGTTGGCTAGAATGTGTTATGTATGAGGGTATGTAGGCCAAATGCTCATTTCAGCTGTGCTGACTTCTAATAGAAAACCAGTCATTCACTAAGATTGAAGCCAGAACATTTTTTTGTAATGGTAATTTTTAACTTTTGTAGACATCTTCTCACATGAGCTCATAAAGTTTGCTTTTCATCACTCAGCACAATTTGACAGCTTTAGCTGTTGTCTGACACAAATATAGTAAAATCCACTGTATAGCATTTAGAGGGAGAAGTTGGTGAAGAAAGAATAGTAACAACATTATTTTGCATCAACAACAGCAAAAACAAACATCTTCAAGTGAGATGTTTGAATATCTTGCTGTGCAAGACATTGGAAAACTGTAGTTAAGCATGCAGATAAGAGGAGTTGTTGGTCTGTTAAGAAGGATAGTGGCCTGTAAATGTCTGAGTAGGACGCTTAAATTTTGGTTTGTAGCTGGCAGTGATTTCATGAGTTGTATGATTATCTAAATGAAAATGCAATTTGTACATAAGTGTACAGGAGCTTAGTTTCAAAGAGCCTGAGGTCAGCAAAGGTAAATAATTAAACGGGGGAAAATTGTGATACATCTGCTAGATATCTATAGAGGCAGTTACTTTAGATATGGCATTTATTAACACTGATATAAATTGCAAGTGACTCAACTGAAGACTCCTCAGGTCCTATTTATTCATTGTTCTTGTAGGATAAAATTTGCCTGTCAGGGGGCTTATGCCTTAGACTTTGGGAAGGTGGGTTTCAGCGCAATTTGTGTATCTCATATGGCTCATATGCTGACACTTGGGCTAGGGAGAAATGTCACTGTTTCAGTACAAGGTCACTGCTGGAGGCATCAGAAAGGCTCATCCTAAGCTGGTCATAGCAAGTGTGGTGTGAGTAAATAAATATGTCAGGATTTTGCAAATATTTTCTGTTTGTTTCAAGTCATTAACTTGATCTCTGCTGGCTACTTGATAATCACTCTCCTCTTTTGTTTTTTCTTCCTTTGTCCAAGTGTATTTATTTGAATTGGAAGAAAAACTAAAAAAAAAAAAAAGAATTATATATAATCCAGGAGTAAATTTGCATATGCATATAGTGTCTGGTGGTATTTTTGTCTTCTGTAGGGTCAGTTAATTGCCAAAGTATAGTTTGGAAGAAAGGCAGCCTGGGGGGAGGAAAGGAGCAGCCGTTATTGCTAAATGATATTTTGTGTAAATCAGTTCAACATTGCTAAAAGCCCCGCTGTTTCTAAGTGTGATGTCAAAAAGTGGCATACATATACGTTAACCCTTGCCCTGCATGAGCACTGGTATCTGCGGCGCCACAGCGTATCTCGGCAATAGGCTTGTCTGGAACGGTTGTTCCCGTTTCACGGAGAGGAGCTGAGGCATGATAAATCACCTTCTCATTTGCGTTCCCTCCTGAATGATTCGAAGAAATCGTGCAGCGGTCAGGCTGGCCATCTGAAAATTCCCTCTGTGTCTCTTGTGCGCTTGCCCGTGATACAAGAGACGTTATCTGGGGCACGGCCAAAGTGTGTAACACTGTTGTCAATTGGCAGGGCTTAAAGGAGATTCCATGCTGGTTTAGTGTATGCCATGCCTCAGTCATCCCTCTGTAAGCAATTCATGGGGTAGTGCTTTTCCCACAGCTGGGTGTCGAACAAAAACTAAGCGCAGCAGAGGTTAAGGCTTACTCTGTTCAGCCTTTGCTTGTGCTTGTTAATGAAGAGCCATCCAGTTTATTCCAGGAGTACACAGCTTTACCTATCTCGGTGTGACAAGCGTCTAACCTTAAGTCACACAGCAGCCTGAAATGGGAAAAGGAATTAAACAAAGACTCGCAGAGTATTGCTGTTTCATTCCATCGGATTGTGCTAATACTAAGATCCAGGACCATTAAAACAATGTACCAGTTACTCGATGAATACCAGTCTTCCTTCCTTCTGTGTGTAGGTCATACTGTGGGATTAATAGACCCGATTTGTGAAAAAAAAGAAAAAGGGTGATGCAAAGAGATGGGGGAGGGGAAGAAGAAAAGGAAAATGGGTCGAGCAGGCAGAGCATACCTTCGTTTAAGAAAATCGGAAATATTTTCTCCTTGTGGAAATTTGATTTTTTTTTTTTTTTTGACAGGGAATACTTTCTCAGTTATTTGGTTTGATTGTTTATAGCACACTTATAATTATTTTAGATGTAGAAAAGGCGTAAAAGACCAATCTTTGTGTATGCCAGTACACTGGGCTTAGAGCTCTCATGTCTTCACAGTTGAGATTTGCCCGTCCTTTGGTATAAGTCAAACCCTTCCAAATTCCCTGTCAGTGCTTACATTTTGGGGGCCATATGGGGGGCAGTTCCCTTAAATATTGTTCTCTGCTTGTCTTGTGATTCCAGTTGCTTGTGGTGTCTGACGTCTATTAAGTGAGAAGGGCAGTCATAATGCATTGAATCTAGATTTGAACTGGTGGCTTCACATCATGTCATTTTATTTTACAGATACTGTTTGCCATTTAAATGTTCCCTCTCCATGTAATTGCTCTGGATGTTTGAATGTTGGCATCAGTAGGCGAGTTATTTTCTCTCTGCTCCATAAGTGAATGTGAATGGGGTGAGGATTTCGTTCAGTGAAGGCACATCTAGCTTTGTTTGAAAGGATTAGTTGCTTTCATATGTTACTTTAGGACTGTTAGGGTAATTAGCAGTTCATCAGAATGATTTCACAGGCCATTATTTGTGAGAATGACTGGGACAAGGCTTTTTAGTTTGCAGTGAGTCTGTGTGATTTACCATCTGTAATTCCAATAGATGTGAAGAGTCAACAGTCACAGAGAGAAGGTCAGCATTAACTTTCTTTCATAATTTCATGGATATTTTTTGAGTAATACATCGTGTTGCGTGTCTTTTTTTTTTTTCTTATCGTAGCGGATGTTCTAATTTTTAATATGATTTGTTTGTATTATGGTGGCGTCTAGAAATTTCAGTCTGCGGTTGTGAGACCATTGTGCTAAGCAGATGGATTGAATAGAAAAAGACAAGAAAGCTGAGGAAATAATCACTCTCTACTGCTGACAGTACTCTCCAGGGTAGGTTTCAAAATAGCTCAAGAGCTGTGTAAAATTAATAAGCTGTTCCTCATGTGCTGAAATCCTCTTTCATATTGCATTGGCATGAGGGATCTCTGTAGAGAGGAGGGGCTGCAAATAAGATTTGCCAGAGGGTGGGGTTGAAGATTCTGCCTCTGAGTCCAATGGATGAGTTACTCTCTGACAGTACGCATAAAAGTGGTCTGTTTGGAATATGTTCACGACAAAACCTCTGGGTCACTGAAGTCTGCTTAGTCCCTCAGAGCAAGGTTTATTGGGCATAAAATTTGAATCAGTGTCCTTTTGTTTCTTTAGCATCTTTATAATTTTCTTCACTGAGAGCAGAAAGAGATGAGAAATCAGGGAGTATTACTGTTATCTAATAGAAACTTAATGAGATATTTTAGTAGCTTTTTGAGGTACTAGGTCAATTGGTATTCTCTGATATGGAAACATGTTCCCTTGGACTCCAGATTTGCAGTGTGGCATGAAGGTTCTGATTTTGTTGTGGCATTTTAAAAAATGTTATTTTTTCATACAGTATATGTTCGGTGCATATATGCGGTAGAAAAACTAAAAATAAAGATGTAGCGCTGAATTGTAATTAGAAGGGAAAAAATCATTACCTGTCATGGAGAAAACTCTGAAATAATAAATACCACTGGCACGTTTTACAGCTATCATAAATATTTATTCAGCACATGTCCATAGGCTAAATTTATTACATCATATTCACTTAAATGTGTTTATGAAACGATCCTTCTGCGCACACACACATTTTATCAAATTTTACATGCCTTGATTAATGGCACAGACCTTTTTTTGCTATGTGGCACAGTCTGTCATACCTCTAATCCAATTTTAAATAAAGGTATTCTTAGATCTTCTTATAATAAGGCTATTCTTCTTGGTACAGTTAAACCTCTTTTGCTTATTTTCTTATAGAGTGGATTAAGATTTAATAGTGATGTATTTCCTAATAAACACAGCTGGAGGACAACGTCTTTCGTTTTCTTAGATATACCTTTGTTAAGTCTTCATCGGAACCCATTAAATATTCTTGGACAGTTACTTAGCAATATATAAAATGTTTCTTGTCGTTGATTTTAGCAGAGACATCAGTCCAAATGTTCTGGGCTATATTGCATAATTGTCAAGGAGTTAAAGGTGCACGATGAAGTTACGGTAGTTCAAATTTACTGGTGTACATCTAGCATTTATAGGTAACCCTTTTAAAGAAGTCTGGATGTATCACCATGTTCAGCCATTCTTTCCTAATTCTAAATCACTGTTGCGTTGTCTCTGTGTTTTCTTTTGCAGTCAGTCAGCCAAAGACCCTGTAGAACACTTAAGTTGCAGTCTTGTGATTTTAATTATCTGATCAAGTGTATTAAATTCTGGTAAGGGTAAAACTGATTACAATTTCTCAGTAAGTTCATGCCTTATTAGTAGTTTTCTAGGAAATCGAAACCAAGTCTGTAGCAGATTTGAAACGAGAGGACTCGCTGGTTCCCTGCTTTTCCTTTGCATTTTGGACTTGGGTCTTTGGGTAGTGTCATCCCTGGCACTCAGTGTTGCTGATTCAGCATCTTGTATTTCAGCCAGTGAACTTGTTTTAGTTCTAACTTGAATATACAGAAACTGTTGCAGATTCACAATGTAGTCCTGTGGATAGTTTATTAATAAAGTTAAAATGATTTATCTGCTATGTAGTACTTATCACAAGAGTAAAACACTGCAGGTGAATACAGTGTGTAAATGCAGGTACTGTCCATCTACCCTGGATCACCAACTTCTAAAAATCTAGGTTCTGTGCATTATATGAAAGTAAAAAAAAATCAACCAATGGTAGCAAGCTCTTATGAAAAAGAAGAGAATGAGACTCACAGCTACAGGCAAACTCATCTAAGATGAATGCCATTAATTGTATATTGTAACATTAAACACCATACAGAGGAAAAACCTCTGGCCTTCTCCTTGGGAGATAATACGCACAGGAAACTCTCCCTGACATGATTACCCAGATACTCTGAAAATAAGAAAATGATATATGAAATAGCTTCAACATTGTATGAGGCTTCTACATATTGTGTACAAAGCAGTGGTTGAGTGAACCAGATTCTCAACAAACTCGTGCTGCTGTCAGCCATGGCCTTTGGGCCACCAGGCTTTTTTCCTCAGGCTTGGCTATGAGGTGTGTCCATACCAGTAGATACAGAGAGATGCTGTTGACTGTGGTCTGGTATTAGGTGCCAGGAACATCTAGGTCAGATCCCCTCCTGACAGAGAAGGTTGGAAGCTGTATTTTGCAGTGTTTAATGGATGTACCTTCCAGGAAGATTACCAATTCAGCTTGATATCTAAATTGCCTTTTACAGCATTTGTGCTGGCAGATCCACTGAAGGTGCAGGACTCTTCAAATGTCTGTGAGAGTTATCTAATCAAAGGTGTGATTGAACCATTGGATAAAATATGCTCTTCATGGGCACAAGTTCCGAAACTAGGAGAACACAACTGGTATGTCAGTGAGTGAATGCTCTGCTTTCAGCTTGAGCAGCATCCCCAACTGGGAGCTGTGGTGGGAAGCTAATGTCACACATGGCATGGACAGTCCTGTTTGATTTAAGAAAGCACACAGCGAGCCTTCACTGCAATTAAACTGCTGCTTGGTTTATGTTCTTGTGAATCACACGTTGCAATACAGTCTTTGGTGAATAAGAATTGTATATGGTAAACACTGTTGCCAAGATAGCCAAATGAATTATCCATGAAGTGAAAGGTACACATCCTGAAATCTTATCCAGGTATTTTAGCAATTTAAAAGATGTCATTTTGTACACTGGGTATTTCTTAAACGTTCCATTAAATTGAGAAGTCTCTATATAAATGCTAATTTAATTAAAATGTCTTTGCATCTTAAATATAAATGAAAACAACAGGCTAGAAGCCTTGCTGAAAGTTTGCATGGATGTCTACTGATGCATAATTTTTCTTATCTTCTGCAGCATTGTCTTTCTTTTTTTTTTTTTTTTTCTTTAAATGAACAATACATGAGAACATTTCCTGTCTTTTTTCTTTTAAGATTTCTTATAACGGAATATTTTTGACAGGCCACTTTTGCTTTCAGAATTAAAATTTCCCCCACAAATGGTTAGTAAGAATAACAAAACACTGTGTTTTAACTTGGTAGGCATGATGATGATACCAGTTGGCATTTAGCTGTCCCATATACTAGTTCATGCATGTGAAATAAAATGATTATACTTACAATTTTTGGTCATTTACCCAGTTCCTATCAGGGAAAATTACTTTAAATGGAAAATAGTTATAAATTGATTTTTTTTTCTTTTGCCAAAAATTCTTTGTTGAGAGAAGAAAGTAATGCTTCACTTCTTATATAAACATGCTTTTCTAAAAGAAACACCTACGTAAGGGTCAGATCAGTCTTTTTCAGATGTGGTAAATGTGCTGAGTGGGGGCCCCTAAAGGAAAGCAGAGTCTGCAGGAGAGGCTGGAATTCTTTATCCACAGGATTGTCTGGACATAGCAGATACACCAGTTTCTTCACCAATGATATCAGTGCCTTGCTAAGAGAGTTGAGTGGTTGTGTGATGAACCTTCAGCTGTCTTCAACTATCATTTTTGGCAACCTGTACTGGATTAAAAATTATGGCCGTTCGAAGAAGATAGTCTTCAATCACGCACACACACACATATACACGTGTGTACATTTTCCTTTTAATAAGACATTGCAAGCTTTAAGAAAATGCTGTTACCATGCCTTCTACCTCTTGAATGTTAAAAAAAAAAAAAAAAGATGACTGAGGTAGCTATTCCAGTGAAATGTTTAATGAGGCAGGTTCTGATCTCAGGCATCCTAAAAAATCAGGCTATATTTACTTGTGTTTAGAATTTGTCGTCTTAGCTCAAAAGCTGTCCTTGTGTATTAAGGCGTGATTTTAGCTGTCTATAGGTCCCATGTAATTGCGTGAGCGTATTCACATAGAACATGAGTGTGTTCACATGATGGGCACGTCTGGTGTTAAGCACAGGAGTGGGAGCAGAGATCTCCCCATGCTCTGGTGTGCTCCCTATGGCACCTCTGGGAAGTTAGTTATATTATTAGTGGTTCTCAGGCTCCTCATTTGTAAATTAAGAATTCCTCCCTGCCTCCTGTAGGGCTGGTAACAATCTTGAGTAAAATATATTGTGAATGCGTGGATAAGGAACAATATTCTGTAATTGTTATTTAAAAAGGGATTTACATGTATTGCTCTTAGGTCAGGCATTTGCAACATTGTCATCTGCTGCTTTAAATATGGCTAAGCCGAAGGGTCAGTGGGAGCGTCAGGCTATTTTTTCTTCAGAGATTTTAATGTCTTGTTCAACTGCATGGCAAAAATGTCTCATTTCCAGTTCTGAAATGCATTTTTTAATCTAACAATAGAAGGCTGCGGAACGTAACAAATTGTGAATCTGGTTAGTCATGTTTGATCTCCCATCTTTTAGGCATCAGTGGGAACGATGCAGTAACTGCTCTGTTCATAAAATTCCCATTGATACAAAGGCATGTTTGAGACATCAAGCAGAATTTAGATCCAGATCTCCCGTGCCTGAACTGAGTAGAGGTAAACCTGTAATTATAGCACGGGTACAGAGCAATAATGACAAATAATTACTATTTCCGGAAGGGATACAGGTATTTATCATTTCTTGGGTGCTATTAGTACACGTGGTACCTTTGCCTTATGTACTGTGGTCAGAAGGATCTTTTCATCTTCGCTGCTCTAGCTCGGGAGATTTTGAAGTGCCTGTATAACTTAAAATTCTTTTTGACTTTTTTCTACTTATATTCACAATCAACTTCTGTTGTCATGGGTATTTAACACAATTCTCTGCATAGAAGGGCCATAGTCCTGATATTCATTTAGCAGAAGAAACATGAACGTGTCACCTGTGTACGTTGTTCAAGGCTCATTTCCATGCTAGGGTCAGAAAAAATTATTTTTCCACAGCAGATAGGATAGAAAGTGCTGTTTTCAGGTTCCATAATCAAGACAAATACAACTGCCTGTTGCCATGCATCATATATTTTCCACATTACATTAATGGATGCACTGCTGCCACCTGCTATGTCAGGACTTCCAGCTAATTGGAATAAGTTATGTGTGTTCCAGTTACTCTTACGGTCTATAAAAGGCTGCTTTGTCCTAAACTAGATAATAATTTTTGATGGATTTTCTTATGGTAGCAGATATTGCTGTACTCTGGTGAGAACCATTGTTTTTCACAAACACAGGTGTTTTCTGCACATATTAAGGCTTTAGAGATGATTCTGTCTACTGAGTTTATGCTAAGGCTACCATTTGGTGTAGGTGATATGACCCAGATCCAGGCGTAGTAAATCCTGAAAGGGACGTGAATAGATGTGGTTGATGGTACCATCCATCCGCTCATGGCTGCTGGCTGAAAAACTGGGACGTGCCCTGCTGCTTCAGCCTAGGGTCTGCAATAGTTCCATCAAAAGCAGTTACATCCTTCTGTCGCTGGGAGAAGGGTTCAGGCCATACGAATCAGAGGTGGGATAACAGCAAGGGTAAAGGAGCACGCCGGAGTGTGCGAGGCAGGCTCTGTGTGATATGGTCCACTTGATCTGTTGGGAGTACGGCAGATCCACCGCTCTCTCAGCTTCACCCAGCAGGGTGGAAATTGTCCCCGGGATCTTAGAGAACACAGGACCTTGTTCCTGTGTTTTCTCTGAATTTCTCTGTTTTTTGTTTTGTTTTGTTTTGTTTTTTTCTCAAAAAATGGTTGTAATTTTGTCTTACAGTATATCCGTGACATCAGAAATCTGAACTGTGGTACTTTTTAGGTGAAGTTAATTCTTGTAATATAAATCTAACTTGAATTGGTACCTGATAGTTGCAATTTAGGTCTACGCTTATTTAAGAAGAGCTGGAGCTGTATGACTACCAGAGCATAGTGTGTACAACTTTTAAAGTAAATTTTCCCATAGTAAGTGATTCATTACTTTCAAAAGGTACCAGACTCCTGGATTTTAATCATTCTCTAATACTCAGAGTTGCAGATTTGGCATGACAGAGTAGCAAAGGGGATTAAGTGTGTGTGATCCATTGTTGCTCCTGTGCTCAGTCTGGAGAGCATGTATTTCAGCTCAGGCAGGAACCTGACCTCTTCAGAGAGTACAAGCTCTTGCTTTTTCCTCTCAGGTGCCTCATTTGGTCCCAAATATCAGCCAACGAGTGGCCCTGCTGAAACTGCAGGTTTCGTTCTTCAAACCTTCATCTTCCTTACTTTAAAACTAATTGGAGTGGTCTCCTTTCTCGCTCCCTTTTCCTTCCCAGCTCTTCCAACCTACTTTTTTAAGGTGAGATGGTAGGCAATAGCAATAATATTCTCAAGCTTATGGCCAATTATCATTGTAAAAAGCAGGCTAGCTATTTTGTAAAAGAAAAAAGTATAGTATATGATTGTGTGCTATAAAAATATGAGAAAATGTGAATTCATATTTTATAATAAAAATGTTTAGTACCTTTTAGCACTTGTCATGATGGCAATAAGAAAGAATAAGTGGCATTACACTGGGTATGACATGGTAGAATTTTTTGTGCTGTGAATCTCTTCCGTATCCTTCTGTGTCTCATCTCAACCTCACGACAATGCCATATAGTGTCAGTCATGGCTGAGTAGTGAGGGGAGCCTCCAGAAAGCAGTCTTCAGTTTTAGAGGCTACTTGTGTCACGAAGAAATGAAAACTTCTGTGGTAACTGCTAGTGAAAGTATTTGCTACTTGTTTTGGGAATCTTCATCAGTTCATTGGAGAACAGTTTATTTAAAATTCATGTTCTTGCAGAACATGCAGATTCTTTTGAGATCTCTATGATGACCATTTTGCTCATTTAATAACACCTTTTTATGTATAAGACTGTATGAAATGTACAGAATATCTGAAATGAACAAGTTTATATATTACATAAACACATATTGCTTTACAAAACACAGGAAGATAAACCTATTTGCTTTATTTTCTAAACGTATCCTGAAGCTAACTCTCTTAAACCTGTAAATTAAGTGAACGCATAGAAGGACATATGCCTATTTGTGAAATAGTCAGTCTTGTTGGTTCAAAATACACTAACTAACTAAATAGAAATTATATATGTTCTTTTTTTCTTTTCCTATATAAATACTGTATGGTGACTTCTTGTAGAAGTGTAACTTCAACTGAGTATTGGTTAGTGTTTTTACTAGATAATGCTTGTTTGCAAACCTGATAAGACAATTCTCTTAAGGAGCGGGGAAGCTAAGTGCATGAGCCGTCTTAGCAAAGCTGGTGCAGCTAATTAATTGCTTGTCCAGCTAGTCTTAGCTTTTTGGTACAGTAGGTTTTGTTACATACAAATGTCAGTAGAAATGGGAATTAGCCTGTGATTGACAGTGTCTTCACTATGTAATTAATCATTTTGCTTTAAATGTGTGTTAGTCAAAGACTTAGTTATTTTTAAGAAGACTGAAGGATCTGAGAAATGCCCTTTGTCTTTGATCATCTCTTAAACTTGTAATTGAAAGCATCTAAAGCTAATAATAGTTTTTCCTCCAAAAGAGGTTTGCCAAAATGGAGGAATCTTGCTAGATTAATTAATCTCTGCTCTTGCTGAGAGCAGAGTATATAGACTTTGAAGACTGAGAGTTGCAAAGCTTCATTTTATGCTGCAACCCCATATACAACATTTGTAGAGAAGTTTGGGTTTTAAGGGCCTACATCCAGCCTTCTCTTTTGCAAGCAGTTTTTGAAACTGTTTTCACCAGGAAGAAGATAGGAAATAAAGATTAGGAAAAGAATATAAAAATAGTTAAGTTCTCTTTTACCTTCCTCCAACTTTCTATCTGCAAATCTAAAAAAAATTACCCTGAAAAGTCACTAAACATTCCTCACCTCGTTACTTGAATTGGGAAACTGAGTAAAAAATCGGTTATCATAATTAGTTGGATGAACAAACGTCTCATCATCTGTATTCGGTTCCAGTTTACTGCGTTTTGTTCCTTTGCTCCTTTCTTCAACCCTTGGCAGCCCACACTTGCCAGGGATTGTATTTTTCAGCACCAGTTTGCTCATGGTGGCTCTTAGAAAAAGCTGTGGCTCAAGAAATTATTCTTGTCTGAGGAAAGGTGGTCTTTTCTACAAGACCCTGAGGTGCATTACTATCAAAAGATTCATTCACTTAATTCATATTCCATGATTCATAATTCTAAGGAGATCTTGGTTATTCATGCAGTAGTTATTCATAGATTATTCTCTACTTATTAACATATGGAAACACTGGGCTATGATACTTTCTTTTGAAGAATACTTGCAGAAATCAGTTCCTCTTAAAACATTTATTTTACATGCAACGATTTACCTCTTGTTTACTTTATGAATACATGCTGTGACAATGAGTAATATAAGTCAAGTGAAAATCCAGCTATGGTAATGTATATTGAAGGGGCACTCAGTAACTCTGTAACGTTTTGTCTTGCTCATTTTTGTCACTGGTAATTTTACACAAAGAAAGGGACCCATCACTGCATATATATTGAGAGAACATCGAAGATATGGTGATTCATATATTGCAACTCTGCCATAATAGAGAAAGAACCATATGTAGAATGAAGTAATATGATATGAAATAAAGTGATGCAGGACAAGAACCGACAGTTGCATTACATTATTCAGGGGAACAAAATCTGAAACTGCTGCAGGGGAATGAATACATGATACGTAATATGGACCAATATGTCATGTAGATCATTTAATATATTGAAAAACTGATGTATAATGCACTATGGAAATGGGGTGTATAATGTATTCTGTAGAGAGAGTTTTCTTTCAGTCCTCCCGTCTTAGGCACGGACATAATGGAATATGTTGTCATGTTAAAAAGAGTAGCTGACCTTGCCTCCGTTTACAAAAGGAGAAGAATCTATAAACGAGCTGTTTCATAAAGAGGACTATGTGATTAAGAAAATTGATTTCCCAAAGTAGTAGCGTCAGGGTCAACTCAATCTTGGACACAATCAAAGAATATACATTTTTTTTCCTCTGAGTTGTGTAATAATCTTTTGACAAATACAGTGCTCCAAAAAGTCAGAGTCGTTACATTTAAGAAAGATTTAAGCTATCCACAAGGAGAGCTTATGTTATGTGGAATGAATGTTCAGTCAACAGAAAAGCTTTAATTTTTTAGTGTTTACCCTAGACATTTTTTTCCCACTAGTGATTGGTTGCATGTATCCTGCATCAGTCTGCCCACATCCAGGATCCAATTAGTTTTTTGAACTACTGAGTAGTATTTTTTCATGCCACCTCATTGATTTATAATAACTGGAAGCAAGCTTAATTAAGAACATATCTTTTTTTGCAAGAGAATGAAGAAGGTCTGGCAGAGTCACTTACAATTCAACTTCAAGCAAATATAATGCCTTACTTGTTGAAACTGGAAAAGCTCTCCCTAAGGATTATTAAATGCCTATTACAGGTGTGAAAAGGATCTCATGTTGTTAACAAATACATCCATAAAGAATTTTCACACATTTATAAAACCTGTTGCTAAACTGGGGGGACATCTTGTTTCCTAATGTAGGTGACTAAATGCTTCAGGAGATGCGTCTCCCCCGAGGCACTCAATTTAAATGCCAGCCTATTTAATGCATTCTGTAAGAACAGAGGCACGGCTTATAAAAAGAACATTAAAGCATATTTATACCCTGCATATTGGCTAGGGATCTTACTATCAGTAACTATAGTTTTTCAGCTGGGTTGCATCGACAAGGGCATCACCAGCAGAGATAAAGAAGTCATTATCCCACTCTACTCAGCACTTGTCGGGCCACACCTGGAATACTGTGTTCAGTTTTGGTCCCTGCTATACAAAAAAGATGTGGACAGACTGGAGGGGGTCCAGAGAAGGGCCCCAAAGATGATCAAAGGACTGGGAAGCCTGCCATAGGAGGAAAGGCTGAGAGAATTGGGTTTGTTCAGCCTTGAGAAAAGAAGGCTTAGGGGAGACCATATCACCATGTTCCAGCATTTAAAGGGTGGCTACAGAGAAGACAGAGACTCCTTACTTGCAAGGAGTCACATGGAAAAGATGAGGACGATGAGGAGTAATGGGTACAAGTTACTCCTGAGGAAATTCCGATTGGACATAACAGGAAAATTTTTCCAAATGAGAACAATCAGCCATTGGAATAATCTCCCAGGGAAGTGGTGAGCATTGGACACTTTTAAGATTCAGCTGAACAGGGTGCTGGGCCATCTTGTCTAGACTGTGCTCTTGCCAAGAAAGGTTGGACCAGATGATCCTTGAGGTTCCTTCCAACCTCGGATTCTAGGATTCTATGATTCTTTGACATTTCACTCATTAATTGCGTGGATGCATTCAGCTGTAGAACAGGTTCATCTGTGACATGTATTTGGCGTGGAAACATGAGGCTGTTTCACCAGCTGGATGTAACTCCTGGTGAGAGTTCTCTAAAGTGAGTGAGCTTATAATAATGCAATGCAAGAGATGGCCTTTCTGATCCAACAATGCATGCTTTCTTGTTGGGGATGAGTAAAATAGGGCAAGAATTTTACAAATAGCATTTTTGTATACTACTACGCAGGTTCAAAAAAAGAGGAACCATTTAAGCTGTGTACACAGGATGCTTCACAGTTGCTAGCCAGTGCTGAATTATACAAGAAGATACTTATCCTACTTAAATAGATTTAAGTCTGAGGTGCTTGCCTAATCCAAAGCCCATTAGAGTCAAAGTAATACTCTTTGGATCAAGGTCCTAAAGGAGAACTCTGTGGAGTTACTGTATGGCCTGCAGAAATCCCAATACAGTAGCTCTGAAAACTAGACTGCTTGCTTTTTCCTTTTTCTCCCATTTTCATCTCCCAACTTTTGTATTCTCCTTTTCAATACACACTTTTTTTCTCATGGTTATTGCATTTCTGTTTGCTACTGACCAGTCCTTATTACCTCGTCCCCCCGGGGAGGAGCTTCATTTTGTTTCTGTGTAACTTCACCTCTTGTTTCCACCTCTTATCTTTAGGAATACCCCTTTACATTTCTTCTCTTTTTTGAAGGTATAAAACCTCCCTTTTAGCTCTGTGCTTTTAGCTGCATAACAAGGAGATCAGTAGGGAGCATCGCTTTCTGTCGGAGCTGAATCCACAGCCCACCTTAGAAGCAAAGAGATGCTGAGGCTCATTTCACTGAGTTTCGAAAGGATACTTCATATGCCCTGTTTAGTTTGCTGCTCTTTTGGTTCATGGCACTCAACTACTCTGGCATAGGGTAAAGTTTCAAAGCGCTGAAGTCATCTGAAGAGTCAGAGGGTATGTCTATGTGGGAAACCCAGGTGAACTGTGCCCACTTTCTGAACTGATCAAAAGCCATGGGGCTTATCAGCACAACTCAGTAGCCTCACCTTATGCTGGGCATGGTTTCTGGATGCCACAAGGTGTGTGAATTTTCAACTGCTAGTGAAAGACTGTAGAGACACCTTGCATATAATGTAGTAAAACATACAGCTTTCTAAGTGCCTAAATTGTTTCTGCAAGTGATTTGTTGATGCCCTTTAGAATTTTGTCCAAAAGTGTAAACAGCCTTTTCAAAGGCAATAAACTTGTTCAGCTCTTAATCATTATTAGTGATGGAGTTAGGCAATTTTAATTAGGTATCAAGTTCTAATGTAGACCCACATTTTATTGAGATGGTGTACGTGAGTTTGTATGAAGTGATTGAGGAGTGAGGCAGGTGGACAGGAAATAGGATTTTGTGAAGTGACTGCTCTGAAAGCTACTCAAGTCATCCGAAAATCTTGCTAGCTTCACTTAAAAAAAAGAGAAAATTCCTTCAATATGTTGAAAACACCACAACATTTTAAATAGGGAATTTGGGCTTAATTTCTTCCTCCCTTCAGGAGGAATGTGGATTGACTTTAAAGGACCATTCTGTAATGGGGACCTTTCATTTTTAACTGAAATCAGTAGAAGGAGATGAATGATTTCTAGAGGAGCAGGGCCAAGATGGGCATGCCTGGGAAGCTGCAGCTCCTGCTCCCACACACTGAATAGCCTGTGAGCGCCTATGTTCTTTCCAAGTGCGAGGATTAGGGATCTCAATTAACAGAAATCTGCTGGCCCTATTATTCCACCACAGTGTATAAGATTAGCTGTTATTGAGGAGTCTCATTCATTCCAGGACTTTCTGCATGTTCTGTAGAAATCCAGCTTGAGCAGGGGATGTCATAAATCTGAAAAGTTCAGCAAAGTCTTCGCCACCGCTTTGGAGCTAACCAGCTAACTCCCTTTTGTCTTGAATGAAAACCGTATCATACCAATGTATTTGAATAGATATTCATACTCATGGCAAGGGAAGATGTGGCCGAGTCCTTCACAGAAGAATCTTGTGCAATGGATTGTGGATAGAAACAGCCTGTAATCTTGTAGAGTTTGAAAGAAGAATAATCTTTCAGCTTTAAAATATTTTTAAATGTTTCAGCAACACTCTTCATATAGTAT
Organism: Pluvialis apricaria; assembly: GCA_017639485.1. Classification (NCBI taxonomy): domain Eukaryota; kingdom Metazoa; phylum Chordata; class Aves; order Charadriiformes; family Charadriidae; genus Pluvialis; species Pluvialis apricaria. The sequence continues at coordinate 16,422,663 of CM030009.1, forward strand.
TGCTCATAAGCTGTTGTATCCTCTTTGGTTCTGTTACTGCCACCTCCAAGTGTAGTTTTGGTGTGTTGGCTTTTTCTAGAAGGCAGAACAGTTTATTTCTCCATACTTTAGGAAAAAAAACCCCGGACTTTTTGTGTGGTTTGTTTGGTAGACTCTTAAATCATGAGTAAAAATGAATGTGAGTGTGGAGTTGCTGTGTATCATCAAATCTGTTGCATAGTGTTTGCTAATGAAAAATATGATACAGTAATATTGCATGAAGTCATTATTTGATAAAAGTAGAGTACTCATTTGCCTTTGCATTTTGAGCAGGTGCTGTTCAAAAATGTGTAGGCCATCTCCACGTAAATTAATTTTCCTGAATGTACAAGAGTTTGGGTTTTTTTTAATGGCATGTTTTTATTCTTTCTGTCATTTCTGGGTTTTTTTTTTGGTAGGTTTGTTTATTATTTTTCTCATGCTGTTTAACAAGGTTAATATTTAGAATAAACAACTATATTTGTATAGTGTATTTGTAATTAAATATAATAAAAGCCATTACCTATCTTGACTAAAGTAAACTGCACACAAAATAGGAATGAAAGGCAACTATTCATTCACTTTTCTGTAGCAATGACTATTATTATTAGTGATATAGTAGTTCACACTAAATCTGAGATATGTTTCCTGGTCAATATACAGTATATTATTTCCGTGTTTCATCTATTAGCAATTGGCATGGGTAAACTGTATAACAGTTTAAATATTTTAACAGTAAGTTTTAGGGGCTTTGATCTCTGAGATGGTGAATATGCTTAAATGTAGGTCTCTCAGGTTAAAATATTGGTCCTGCCTTCAAAAGTGGGCAAAGTACTTTTGTGTATAAAGAAATCATGTATGTTATGAAAACATCTGAAGAAGTTTTTTAGAATAACATTCTAGTTGTTCTAGCAATTGTTTTACATAACAAGAAATAGGATAGCTACAAATGCACTTGTCTATGTATTCTTTTTTGTAAAGTCAAGTTAAAATTAATTCAGTGCAACGTATTAGTGATCCCATTTTAAAATTAACTGTGGGTTTTCTAGGGATTTTTAATAATACAAGTACGTAACCTTACAATTTACATGCAGTTTGTAAATTTGGTGCAGCAAAATCAATTCATTCACAAGTGTGGTACATAGAGTGTAGCACCTCTAGGATAAGGACAGCAAGGATTGCTGTCTTTTCCTTTGATTTTCAGAAATCCTGTGCAGATAACCTTGACAGCATCAATTCTTGCCAATAAGTACAAAAACAAATGCATGCAAGCTTTCTGTAAGATCTGTGAATTACTTAACTTGTATGTAGAGGAACATTCTTTCTGCTTTGAGAAAAAGACAACATAAAATACCACGAGGGCTTGGGTCAGCTCTGGGTGTTAGCACTCAAGGAATTTTACAAGTCAAGATGTTTGGAGTCCTATTTGTGCAAAACATGTATTGATAGGAAAAGAAAAAGTAAGTTTCTAACAAACCTGAAATGGTCCCCAGTTTGCAACAAAGTATTAGGTAGACATATCGACCAAAACAAGTGAAAAATCTGCCCACTATTCATCTGGCTTGCATGCATCAGTTTGAAGTGAACAGACATCCATGAAGCATGTAGGTATATATAGAAAATGAATGGAGAATAACAGGCATGAATCTATTCTTTGATTTTATTCTAGTTAACCTTCTTTAAAATAAAGGAAATAATCTCTAAAAATTCAGTGGACCATGCGCAGATTTCCCAATCTCTACATGGCTGTTTGACCATGTAAGATTTTAAAAGAGTTTCCTACAGTTTTCTATTCACTTATGTGATAATTTGAAGGCTTTCCCCCCCTCCTTTGCCTAGTGATTCATGACAGGAGAAAAGTGATGGTCTGTGGGGAAGTCGAATGCTGTTAACCATAGCTGGTCAATTATCCCCAAGGAAAATTTCTGTGTAGGTTCTTGTTTCCTTTACAAAGGCTGGCTAGTGAAAGATCTTAAGTTTTCTTGGCATGATTTAAATGCTTTCAGTGCCGGTGAGGTCTCCTTGTTATTATGTACCTGTGATGTGTTTACATTGTGTGTTACATATTTGCTTTGTATGCTCTTTGCTTGAGTTACAAGAAGGATGATCTGTGTTAACAGGATAATTTACAGGTGTGTTTTTAGTTTTGCGTTCCAACCCAAGGTGTTAGTGTGCTTTGCTGCTGCTGCTGAGTTAGGCAGTGGGATGGGTAGTCTTCCTTTCCTAATGTAGGCAGAGTAAATTGATATATGGATTTAATTTCCTGCACTCAGAGGCTGTTATGGTAGATTCTTTAAAATGAAGTGACAAACAATTATACAGTATTTGGCCTTTAGAAAGCAAAACAAGAACTAGAAGGAGATTTTCTTCTGAAATGAATCTTTTGTCATACCTGCCTAGTCAGTGAAATTATACTGGTGTAAAATAAATGCAGGTGAGCTCATAAGCAGACTTGTTTTTCCCAACTTGTCTGCTAAACACTGCTTTTTAGGAATATGTTTCAAAATTGATATGCTCATACTCTGGGCAAGAGTAGTAAAGTGCAATGGTAGTGCATTGCAACAAAAGTGGCTTCCCAGAGCTTTTCTTGTTTTCTTCTCCCTGTACCTCTTTCTGCAGAGAAAACTTTAAAAGAGGAACTAGAGGGGAGATAGAGCTTGTGAAGCAAACTTCAAATCGTGTTTATATGTTTGGCTTGTTGCAGAAATGTCCTTGGGTTCAGCCCGCAGGTTCTGCGACACTTGCATCTTGCAGATCTGTCCACACATAGTAGCACACAGGATTGGTTTTTGCTCATCAGAAGAATAATTCTTCCTAAATCCAGTTACCAAGAAATTCCACACTGGCCTCTTCCTGCATTAAAGGGCTTTTCTGCAGTGTGAAGGTGACAGTCTGAGGATGTACTAATATTTGGTACTGATTCCCTGTGGGATTTGAAGAGGCAAATTCTGTCCTCATTTACTTTGTCCTTATTAGTGGCTGAATTCCAAACCATAGAAATATCCCTCAAGTGGCTTCATAAAAGATTGGAGATAATCTGAGGCAGCTGATTTACCGTTCTCTGTTCTCAGGCCAGAGAAGAGTTACCGTAAAGAGAGACCTCATATATATTCAGATCTGGGGGAAAATTGGGAGTTATATATTTTGTGGATTTTAATGCACAGAGCAATATCTTTAAAAAGCTGACTGTGAAACACATTTAAAAGTTTACACCACAGCAGAAAAACTGCTGTTCAAGAGATGGTAGTTCTCACAATTTCCTTTTAAGCAGGAGAAGCATCACTACTGAATTTAATTGCTCTGATTTGTAGAGCTCATGGACCTTCCACTTGCACTTTCCTTTCAAGTAAACTTTCTTTTTTCTTTTTCTTTTTCTTCTTTTTTTTTTTTTTTTTTTTTTTTTTTTTTTTGTTGGATCTTTTACACTTTCCCTTTGAGTCTGGTGCTGTGAGGTGCTGGGTGTCTTTTGGGAAGAGTTAGATGCTTTTAACTCCCAGAGACTTTCCTGGATGTTGGATACACTCAGCACATCACAGGAGAGTGTCCCTCAGAGTTCCCTTTGATTCTGCAGAGTGGATAAGGGACAGCAATGATGGTGAATGTGTTATGCTGGGCTAAATAGGCACCTATCTGTAAAAGCATGGTGTTATAAACCAAGAGATTACTCACACTAGTAACAACATCTTGTGGGAAAACCTGTAGTTTACATGATAATCCCTGCAATCTTCTCTAAGTTTTTCAGACAACTGTCTCTCTGGCCAGCTGATAATACTGTTTCTCCCTAATACATCCTTGCCATACACAGCCAAAAAACGTCACACAAAGTAAATGGCTTTACTCTGTAACTTGCTTAGTGCATTATTTTCAGTTTTCCCAGGAGACGCTCTTAGACTTCAAAGCGTACAATACACAAATGGTGTTTCGGCTTTGCAGAGCATCCTATTTTTGTTAGCAATCCATTTTTTTTTTGTTGTTGTTACCGTGCACTAAGGAATCCGTGGCACTAATTGGGCCAGCAATTTCTTGTCATATCATGCTAAGTAATGTATTTGTTACCTGGTACTCAGTGGCTTCTTCAATTGTTTATTACACTGTGGGCAAACTTAGCAATTAAGTGCAACATGAATGTTTAATTAAGGAAAAAAAGTGGAGGACGGGATAGTAATTTTCAAACAGTCTATTGGGTAATTTTAAATTTCCCATTACCTCATCAAAACGCCAGTACTTTATATGCATGCAGAAAATTTCATCCTGCTCTTTGTAAATTTGAAACAGCCAAGAGAAAAGCTGTTCCTTTATTGGGGCAAATATGGGAAACATTGTGTCCTTGTTAGAAATTATTTTGTTCAATCATCTTGCAAAGCTGCCTTCTATTTTTTCATTTAAAAATTAATTTCTAATGGCCTCTCAGCATGGTAAGTGCTAACAATAACTGGTTTGTTCAGGAAACACCATTGCCATTTGAGATTCATAATTCTGGATGGAATTCTTTTCCTTTTTAAAAATTAATGAATTTACTAAGGATTTACTGATTGTGAAATGTACTGATTTATTTCCTTCCTGTCTGCTCATTTCAAGTGACTTGATTCTATTGGAAATCAATATTGGTGGTGTACCTGCATATGTCCACCTGTAATTTCTGTCTCTTACATGTATGTATACATATGGAAAGAAATGCATTATTTTCCTGACATAAGTTTGTCTGCAGTGGCACTCAGCTTTTCATATAGCAGCAGTATCTTTGCTGTATTTGTCTGCATTCTGCAGAATTCATTGTTTTGATTTTTTTTTTTTTTAGCTTCTCCTCATTCTTACTTTTAGCATCTGAATAGTTTAGACTTATTATGAGTATTTTCCCTGAGTAATACTATGGGTTCCTAATGCTGATCTGAAAATTCTTTATGATCTCTTTTTATTCAGAAGTACTTATGTGCTCACTAGCATGATAGAACTGAACAAGTGGGAGGGACACAAGAAAAGGAGGGACGTGATTTACATTAAATGGAACAGAAATTGTTGGAATGACTAATTAGTCAAAGAAATAACACCAAGTATGTTTGGTGTCAGTGTAACATTTTGCTCACATCAAGTGTTTCATATTCAGTTTGAATTTTTGCCTAACCTTTCCCAGCTCTTGCAGCCCAACAAAATAATCTTTTTTTTTTTCTGACTGATACTACTTATTGAATTGACTCAAATTTATGAACTGTAAAGCCCCAAACCTGCAAATTTTCTTGCATTTAATGTGAATTTACTGTTTGTTAAAAAACATTCCCAGCACACCTCACTTTTGGCTTCTGCTGGTGTAATATTTTGCCTGGAATTTGGACTTAATAATGCATTTCTTGTAGAGATAGAGAAGTAGAATACAAAGAAACTTAATTACTTTCTTAAATTCTAGACTGAAACAAAAACTGGACATTAAAACTGTACCAAATTAAAACAGAGTCCTTGCCAAGTGCCCTTAATCATTAAAAAATTCTTCATTTCCTTGTACAATGTTGCACTTAGTGAATAAGAGCTTTTGTGCAAACCTAAGTAGCATGGTTGGCTCTGTGCTATTATACACAACTTGTGGAACAAAACTGGTAGATGTTATTTTTTTGAACCTGAATGAGTAATGAGTAGGGTTTGAGATGTGAATGTAGTACATTTAGGCAGATCAGGGGAAAAAAAAAATAAATATAGCCATGATGATATGCATACCTTACCTATTTTCACAAACATTACCTATGCTACGTGCCTCGTAGATTTTTGGGTACGAATTTTATTTTCAAAGTGTTCTTAAAAAGCAAAATTCCTTCTACTTATTAAGACAGATCTGGGTTAGAATATATGATGTCAACAAGACCATCTGAAAGAGAGACTGAAATTATAGCCAGACACTCTCAAATAGCTCTCCTATTTCCTGTTGTATCGTAGTCTCAAAATTTTGATTTCTTGTGATCTGCCAGGACAGGAATAAATGCTCTAAATTATTGGAGAGGACAGTACTCTTAAATCCTTTGGATTTACATAAAATATGCATAGAGTTTACCCTGAATCCTTTGGGAGACAATGACAATGATTCAGTCAGTGAACAAGGACTTTGTATTACTCACTGTGTTTGTAGGGCAGTGTGATTTTGTTGCAAGTGTAAATTGTGGTGACCTATGGTGACAAGGAGGAAAGTGTCTGGATGTCACTGCAGGAAAAACTGGAGGACAGTGAGCGGCCAGCTGGCCTGTAATCCTGGCTAAGCAGTGAACAGCACTGGGGAATCCTGAACGTCATACGGTCCAGTACTGCCTGAGTCAGAGCCTGGTAACAAATCAGCCTCCTAGTAAAAATGAAGAATGTCATTGACATAATGTAAGACTTAAAACAAACAAACAAAAAAAAAATGCTGGAATGAATTTTCTGTATGTCTTCTACCCAACTGACTGGCGGGATTTTTTCCAAGATGATAATTTCTAACCTCCCTTCACTTCCCTACTGGATCACTCCTGAAATGCCATGCAAAATGAGTGATTCACAAATTACCTTTCTCTTTCTAGGAAGGAAATCAAGTGCAGGCTTCAGTTGCAATTGATAACTGCAAAGGCTAGAGAAACCTTGGCTATATCTCTTTTTGGCGGCTTTTACTCAAGTGTCACTCTTGTCTCCTCTCTCATACTTTGGGTGCATGCTGTGTCCATGTTCTGCATCGAGAAGCATGGTTAGGAGTTGTTCAAATACGCTTCTTCACTTACTTTCGAATCATCTTTTTTATGAAAACCCAGTGGCAGAAACATTGAAAGTATGAAGAAATAGATGTTATCTAATAAATACAATATTCTAAAATCTCATGCTAAGGCATATATGTTAAGTGGAAGGACTACAACTTCCATTCTTGCTCTCCATGCTGAATGTAACCTTACAGGAAAAGATGAGGCTAATAATAATAATATAATAATATATTATTATAATAGAATAATAATAATACTAATATCCAGGCAAAGCGTGCAATTTCATATTCAACAGTGTCATGATGAAAATAAAAAAGTCTTTATTGATTTAGATCTAATTTAAAAATACCGCAGCAAAATCATCTCAGGGAATCTTTATGCTGATGTCAAAAATGTAAACAATACTTTCAGAGGAGGTATGTAAAAAGCTGAAGAGAATTGTGATTTCTAATGTTGTTTCTGTCTTTACTAGTTAAAATGTAACTATCTGGGCAACTCTGTAGGAGATAATGTTTTTCAGCCTTTATAGTACCTTTTCTGACAGCAGCATGGTAGAAGAATATAATATAGTGACTGCTGTCATTTCAAGACGCTTCTGTAGAGTTTTAGACCAAATATTGTATGAAAAGTTATGACTTTTTTTAAATTTTGCCATTCTACCAGCTGGGAGATTCCCTTAGATCCTGTTAAACTTGTTTGTAAGCAGTGAGTTTGTAGTTTTCCTTAATGAGAAACACCCTTAATGAACTTAAGCGTATGAATTCCAAGGTCACCACTGGCATGGAGTTGTCTTTGATTGCTTACATTGTGCTTTTGATAAATTGTCATCATATCCTATTGATCTTTCTCTGTCTGTACTTTAAGACTTAAAAGCCGGGAGGAAGGCAGCATAGGCATCTTTTAAAGATGTAAGAAGATATTCTGGCCCCTTGCTTTAGGGTAAACACAGGTAAGTAAAGAAATGGAATATAGGTCTTCAAATGGTATAGTAGAATGAAGCTGCAGTGATATAAGCTTTAAGAATCTGAGCATATTATTAAAAAAGGCTGAATTTGAATTAAAATACTTTCTGCATAGTTGAAAATGTTGGGCTTCAAATCCTGAGTTGAATTTTTATCTTCATTCTTATAGCTTCAGCTTTTAGCTATACAGGTTTCATATGGGTATGCGCAAAAGGCAAATGTGCATTTCCCTCAGGCATATAAACAGAGGTAAGAGCTGTCATTTATTTTTATTTTTGTACAGCATCCAGCAAAAGGAATTTGTGTTAGGTACCATAAGAATAGGATTGTTAATAATAAAATTTAAAAATAAAAATGCAAACTGAAATCAGTTCTTTTCCCAATTTTTCCAACTTCCTTCTTAAACTTGTCTGGTTCAGTTATATATGGTTCACTGCTGATTTTGCAATTGCTATGGAGCTGCAAACCACAAGATTATGCAAAATCAAAGACTTTTCTGTGCTGCTTCAATTGCTGATGCCATGTATCCAAAGAAGAGCAAAATACTGCAACTCATATTGATGATTTAGTTGTTTCAGGGCAAAATGCATTTCTGGAGAAATGAAAGAAATATTACATGAAAATTTAATGGATCCTTCCAAGTAGGATCATGTTGCCCTCTGTTACTTTCCCAGAATTTATTTTTCATTCTTTTTATCGTATAGTTCTGGAACATTATTGTTGTCATACTGTTCTTTGTCATTTATATCTCTGTGTCCTAGAGAGCCATAGGGAATTTGTGTGTCTGCAAGCTTGGTACGGTACCTCGGCTAGCACAGTCAGAAAGATGCAAAGCAAACTATACCCTGATTACAATAAAAGCTGTGAAGAACCACAGAATACAGTGGTATTCAATGGCTATATTCTTTTAGAAAAAAATAATACTGCAACCCATGTCACTTGTAGAAGACATTAAATGGCGTCTTTGCAGTCTAAAATTGCATCAAGTGTTTGTGGTTAGTATTGTTCCTTTAGCTAATGCTTTGCAGGCTTTTCTCTTCACACCTACTTTATTAGAAAATAAGCTGAATGAGCATCTAGCTTTTTCCTTCATCTCCCTGTATCTGAAAGTTTGTGGAATAGCTGAGATTGGAAGGGACCTCTGAAGATCGTCTTGTCCAACCTCTGTTCCCAAAAGTTACCTTTTAGTTAGTCAAATATACAGCATTTTAATATATATATTACACAGAGATTTGTGGGAGTAAATTGACCAAAAGCCCAAGTATTGTTATTTTTCTGATATTTTTATTGTTTATGTTTGCTTAGGACTTTGAATTCTTTCCCATTTTATTTAAGTCATTAACATAGCCAGGCCTAGCTGTATTTGTCATATTACATATGTGTTGAGCAAGAAAAGAAGAAAACATTGGGAAAGAAAATGTTTTATTAGAGCGAAATAAACTCTTGTAAGAAGATTTAGAAGGTACTTTCAAAATTTGAAATTACATTTGAAATTCTTGTAGCAAGTAAGCATTTCTATAGAGAAAGTCAGGCTTTTTCACAACCATCGCACTTTCTGTAGATTTGATTTGTCAGGTTTTGGGGCGATACCTGCTTTGTTTTCCCCTGGAATAATGGTATGGTAGCCCATGATCATGGTCTTTGCTGTGGACACATTACTACTATTAATAGCAAATGAGGAAATACAAGCACTGGGGATAGAGTCTCAGGGTTCTTTTTAGAATTCTTGTTAGCTTCACTTGCCTTATTTTGCCTTAGACAGGGTAAAGACCAAGAGCTGAGGTCCTACGCTCCCTGAATCACTTGCCAAACATACACTGACTTGTAATGTGAAGCATAGCCCATAGACATTTAGGAGTACTTGGTCATGCTTCCTAGAATTCTTAGAGTCCAGTTGGCTTTGAGAAGGTTTGGCCTTGACAAAGATGTTAACAATGACTGAACTCCTGGAGGAAATCTAATTTGGTGGTCATTTGCCAATTTCTTGCATGTTGATCTGGTGGCACCCTGCCGGTTATTCTTGCATTCGCTGTGGAATGGCCTTTAAAGATTTCAAAGTAAGGATCCCACAAGACAGCAGTCAGCCAGAACTTTGTTCATAAATTTTGTTCCATACTTCCTTCTGGCTAGTCAAAGCCTTGGATGTAGTTATAATGGCACTTATTAATATATTTTCGTTCCCTGGTAAGCCCAGCCTGAGAGGAGAAGGAGAATGCTCTGTTGCAAGTATTGCGTTTTCCATTAGCCTTTAGGAAAATGATTCCCCTTCTCTCGGTCCCCTCTCTTAATGTGTCTTTAAATGGTCACGCTTCTGATAATGCTGTTGGGAGAAATACTGCAATTTGCTTTGACCTTTTTGCTCTTCCTCATATTTTCCCATTAGTCTCAACCAATATAAAACTAACTAAGCTTGACTCTTAAAATGAAAACTGCCCAAAATCTCTTTGGGAATCATTGAGCATTTAAGAGACAAAAAAATGCATGTGCGATATCTGGGAGCGAACTAATTAGACAAGAAAGTTTTCAGGGACTGTTGTTATGACAAAAACAATTTGCAATATTTTCTTATTTACAGAATTTGCAATATTTTCTTATTTACAGAACTAGAGATAGGTATGAAACTTGGAGGAAGGAGGATTAAGTTGAGAACAAACCCCACATTTTATAGGTCATTACACGTGTTGAAGGCAGCTGATGGGCCTTCCTCTGTATTGCTGTTTTTCCCCTCTGCCTATCACAAAACCCCCACTACAACCTTTGAGGGTCATTTGAGCAAAAATTGTTCTTCATGAGCCTTACTTTATGCAGGCATCTTTTTCTATAATGTAAAAATTCATTATTATGAGTACCAGTTCATTTATAGGTAGGAAAATTAGCAGTGCACAATATGGAAAACTACAACTTTCTGTATTGGATTACTGAAACATCAGAAAAAAATATGGTAACTCAAAGGAAAAAAAAATATATTTACTGGATTTTGGTTATTTTCACCCTACCTATCAACATTAAATAAATGTGGGTTTACTTCAAATTAGCTTGATACAACACTGAAACTATTTAAAATTATATACGTGGAATACACTCTTCTGGCAGTAAATTTCATTATCATGGATTCTGTAAGACCAAGAAAACAGGTTGGCTTGAACAAGTTGATTCCCTTAGCTTGATTTCGGGATTACATTTTGCACTAGGAATCTGAAATTGCCAAAGAAGTTAAAAAGAGGAGATTATTATACTGCAGTGATCATTGTCAACACTGAGAATAGAGAAAAGTACCATGTGGACATGTCCAGGATAAATGGTCTTTGCAACAACTTGTTCAAAAAACCATCATGATGAACATTTCCAAAGCTGAAGGTCTATTTTTAAGATGATTGAAATAGGAAAATTACACTGATTGTCAGTTATCCCAAATTGTTGTCAGTCATTTGGGTGATTGTACTTGGCAGTATTAAATGTAGCGAAGGTTTTCTGTTCCCTGTTACTGTTGTGACATGAATGACAAAGTATTGCCTCAGTGAATAATAGGATGCTGGTCTGATTTAACTGACTTCTGAACAGACTTCTCTCTGCAACTTACACAGGAAAAGACTGGGAGGTGGCAGTGGAAGTGGCTGTCTTCCACCTGCTGCGCTCTCCTCTATATTATCACGTGTGTGAGCCAGAAAGACAGAATTTTATCTACTATATCCACTTACGAACTAAATTGAAGTGAAGTTAATGCAAAAAAAACCCAACAACCAAACACCAATGCAAATCAGTATTTCTTTAAAAAGAGTTGAGTAGTCAGAGAAAGGCTTAAACCTCACAGCAGTCCTGTGCACAATGATTAATTTATTTCCATGGGGAAAAAACACTGTTGTCACTGAACTTAGTATAAATGTTATTAAAAATGGTGGTATTGTGCTGCTATATCAAGAGCAAAGCACCATTTTTTTAAGGTCAAAAATCTCTTGTAACTGAAGAAGTACAGACTGTAGCTTGACGTAGGTGCATTCATCCTCCTACCAAAGTGATCTGAAGTTCCACTTTGCAGCGATTTAATAAAAAAGCATATATTGAAATTTGCATTTCTGCTTGTGTAGGGCTCAGTGCCTTGAAAAGCAGTTTCTATCTTTCTTTTATTTAAAAATCACATAGATCTGTCATTTCCTACTGAAAAGGCAATACAGCAACATGTTGTACGCGTGAATTTAATTATACATATATAGGACACAGAGAAGATTCAGATAGACGTAATATTTACCTTTATAGTTCACTGATCAGTTAGTATGTGTTACGTACACTGATTTGATAATAGCAATTATACACTCCAGTGACGGCAGGTACTCCACACAAGCCATTTCTGTCTCTGAGGTTGTGATGCTCCACGACTATGATTTGGTAGACTATAACAAGCCTTTCAGAGTTGTTAGACTAGTCATGTAAATCCTTCTTAGTTTAGGGATCATTGACTGGTTATGCTGTAACAGCTCCTTAGGAACAATTACAGTCCTGGATCCAGCTAGCAGCGTTGCTCTGCAGTCAGGTTGAATATTTCTTTTAATATTCTGGGCTTAATCTTACCCCGTACAAAAGCAGCAGGGAAATAGCACTTGCAGTTTTGAATAAGGAAATCCTTATTTTTTAAGGTTGTAGATGCTTGCTGTCCCAATCTCTGGATTCTTTCTGCATGCTAACTGAAGTAACTCTGTTTAAGAAAAAAAACAAGCAAAACCCCTGCACTCCAAAGTTAACACTTCAACGTAAGCTAGGCTGAAGCAGAAATGGTTTCCTGCTACCTGGAGGTACTGTGAATGAGTAGTGGTTCCTTCCTGAGACTACATACTGATGTAGTCTCGCATAGCAAAGGCATTTAGTCAAAACATAGAAGTCACCTTTTGAGCTAACCCACTTGGAGAATATTGATTTTAAAAGGGTGATTTTTCAATATGTGTGACTCAAAGTATGTTAAAATACAGCTTTTTGTAAACTTTGTAAGTGACATGAGGGAGGAAGAGATGCCTTGTGCGAAAATAACCAAATAAATTGTTCATTCACATTTGTTGCAGAACGACAGACACCTTGGAAAATATCGGAAATTCTCATTTCAATTTACTGCCCTGTATTTATAGCTGCACTTCAGTTTTATCACAGTAGGGTTACTTGTATGAATAATGGTTCATCAGTGTGAGCATGAGGAAGTCACAGTATGGCCCTTAGTGCTGTAATAATGAGCTTATGAAAGGAGATCTCTAAAATACAGCTAAGCATTTGATAAATTATTCAGGATAGAAGCAGAATCTTTAAGCCACTGATTGTACTGTGTATCTTTGCAGTAGTTGTTGCGTAAACTTCCTATGGCACAACAAACATATGTAAGGGTACAATTTGAGAAAGAGTTTCTCTTACTTTGGTGATATATGCATCCTTCATTGTGTGAAAGAATTGCTTAAATCCTTTTTATAGTCCTAGTCTGAAACAGCTGCTGTACATGGTTATGGGAAAATGATGTGCAATACTTGGTTTGAGTGATTTTTTTTCAAGATTTGTGTTTAAGAAGAGCAGTTGAATACATTAGTCATAGTCCAATCATAAACACAATGATGACTCAAATCTAACTATGTTACGTGGCAAGCGCAGTGTAGGCTCCATACAACAATACGTTCCAGGGGTTCAGAGATGTCTTTTCATCCAGACCTGAACATTGTGCTGCTGAAGGCAGCTCTGCAGATTTATGAATGATGAAGGTTCGCTGGCTGGTCGCTAACGCTCTGGTTCAGCTTCTTCAGTGTACATCAGCTGACGCACGTTGACCATGGCTAGGAGCTTGTAGTGCTGTGGACCAGGACAAGACCTAGGCACATGACAAGTTCTCCCAAGGAGGGTTGTGTGGTACTTCGCTTTAACAGCACTTCTCAAAATATTAACAGTTGCTTTAAACTCTAGTCAGTTTCTGCTTTGAAGATGCATATAATGCCCAGGTTGATATTATGTACAGGCATGACTATTATCATGGGATTATAGTTTCTCCTACCATATAGTTTCTCAACACCATTAAGCATAATAATTTCTTAATTCCTTCTTTTGTGCTCTTTTTTTGGAGTCAAGGATAACTCTATACAAGCCACATTAATTTCTAGTGTAAGAAGAAACTGTTTCCAGTGTCTTCTATGGGGATATGCTCCGTATGCCCAGAATTTCATATAGATCATTAATTGTTTTTTAAAAATCTTGACTTCTTGTTTCGTTACCTTCTTTCAAATAGTTGTAAATTTTAGCTTGACTGTCGTTGTATTCCCAATTTTCTTTCACCATTTCTCTTTTCAAGATTTAAAATCCCATGATCTATGTCTCTGCTGGTTTTTAGTTTATGCTTACAAAGTGCTGGAGACTTCTCTATTGTAAGATTTACCATTTGGAGAAGATTTTTAGAGCAGTTCCTTGGTTAAAATAACAGACTAATTAGAAACATTAGCGTTTGAAATTACTGCACCGGTGTGTTGATATAACAGTTTCTCAAAGTAGAGTTTTAACACATTTTCTATGGACATGTAGCATCTGAGAAAAATTTTGGGGGTACTATATGTAGATTTAAAAATTCTATACTGGAAATGGTGTGAGTCCTGAACTCTCGAATCAGCAGCTCTGTCAGCACAATCTGAGGCAATATTGCATTGGATGCATGTTTGTTAGTTGAAGTGGGGAAGAGCACTTTGAACAATGGAGTGCAGAATTATCCAATATGGGATCTCTTGATGTACCCAGGAATGTAATTTATGCGCAGGGTATACACATGAGATGTGGTTCATCATGTAGGGAGGTTTTGGTTTGCTTCTGTCAGATTGTTCCTTTGAATAATGTTCTCCAAGTGAAGAAATACTTAATTTTAGAACTTAAACAATCATTTTGTCAATTTTTTTTCAGAAACATCTTAAAATAACACTGATGCTTAAGCTATAAATCAGACTTTTTGAAGCTTGGGACATGATTGTTTTTTGTTTCAAATTGTGTTTTTTGCAGTCTGGGTTCACCAACATTTTGCACCTTTTCTGTTTCAGTTCTGCCCAATTTTTTTTTCCCAGTGGATAGATTGAAAATCCCATTACAGAGTTCTTCTATTAACATATATGCTTGACAGTCAGTTTCCAAGTCTGTTCCTTTGGTTAAACAGTCCAATAAATAAGTCTTGAACATTACTGTCTAATTGATAAAACAGAAGCGGTGAGGTTAAGTATCCAGTGCCTTTCTCCTTGTGTAGTTGTTAGAAGCAGTGTAACATAGCGTGACACATCTGCCAGCACTTCACACCCACTTGCTCATGTATAAATGACTGAACAAAGGACAAAGCAATGAAAAATCAAGCTTGGCTTTTTAAATAGAAACGGTAACTGGTTGGAGAAAACGAGAAATATGAGCTGTGCAGCACATTAGAGAAACAAAACTCTAGTGGAAAATATTTGTAGCATTTTATAAGTGATTACAAATTATGTTAGTAATTATGTGTATGTAGCTAACAAGTTTTGAGAATTATATATATAAAGACCAAATTTGACAGTGTGCAAATAAAAATGTTTGATTGTGATGTTTATTTTGTGAGAAAAGGCAATCAAGGAAAACAGCCATTTATATTCTTTACTCTAGATTAGTTAAATGTGTATTTTTTAAATAAGATTGATACAATTTCATACAAAACCTACAGTCATTCTTTTAAATCAAATTGATTCCCCAAAATCCAACCAGATGTGTATTTCTGAGGAAAAAAGAATTTTTTATTGAAAAAATTTACCCATCTTTTGTCTAGAAAACAAGAACTGAAGAGTGAAGCTCATTAGGAAAGCAAGAAGGATGTTCTATTTCCCTTCTTCTGACCTGATTGATATTCTCTTTTCTGCCTCCTGACATGTTTTCTGTAATGCAGACCACAGAAAAATAGCTGGGAACTTGGCTTGATTTTCTTCCAACCTTCAGACTTCAAATGCAGAAAAAATGTCTACTAATTTCTATTTCAGTGTTGCCATAGATACAGTCTCTATGATGTTTTTATTTTTTTACTTCTGTCTGTCTATCTATCTGTATTTCATCTTGCTAGCTAACAACTTTTTTCTTTCTTCCTTTACTTTGCATAGTTCCCAATTATTCCTCTGCACCTATTCCACTTGCTTAATTTAAACAGGTGTTGCTATTCTCTTATTTTTGTAATTCAGAATCCTCACTCTTGATGCTTTGTTCTATATTTGTAATCCTGTAATACCCCACAGATAGTGTCCAATGTATCTTGTTAGGCTTTGAAATACTCTTTCTTTCTACTATTGAAACTTACAGTAATTAACTGTGCTTTGCATACTGTTCCAAGGAGTGCCTCCAGGTCTAAATGTCCCCCTTTCCCCTTCTCTTCTCAGGTTGTACTGGATTTCTCTTTGATTCTGTTTATGGTAGACACACACTGATACAGCATAATACCCATTCTCTCACGCTGCACTTTCCCCATTTTTTTGTTTCTCCCAGAGGCTCTTCTCTTGATTTTTCTTTTCTGTTTATAGTAAATACATACAACAGCAGCAACTCAGGAGGCACTGACTGTGTAGGCTTAATGTACCTACTCATCTGCAGTCATTCATCATTGCTGTTGGATTGCTTATACAACTGCAAAGAGCAAGACAGTTCAGTGATGTACTTAAATTGGATTGTTAACTGCTGCTGGTGAAAAGATTTCATCCCTCTTATATAAAAAAAAAAAAATCATGATTTTATTAATCCTTAACATGCAGGCGGACGTTTGATTCCTAATATGCTATGTGAAATTTATAATCTCGTGATCTGATAGGAATAAGCAAGATCATGAAAGTCGAGCACCCATGTTCTTCCATGGCACTTACGCCTTTCACTCCAGGGACGGTGGCACTGGGTCTGTGGGTACCTTGGCAATACTCGCACTGGCTTAACTTTGGAGCTCTAATTTATAGATCTAATTTAGGACTCTGGAGTCCCTTGTATATCTGCTGGAGAGATTTAGATTCCAAATTTAGATGCTCTGAATAGCCTTCTGCGGAGAGTGAAGTTTCTTCTTTGGACTGTTTAGGAAACCTATGATCCCAATTGGGGCACTTCACTTTGATGCCTGGAGTTAGCGGCCGTTTTCTGTTTTCTTATGCACACATTGCATCATGTGGTATTCTCCCATTTAGGAAACATAGAGCTTGATTATCTTTAAGTAATAGTGGTCATTGATTTTAATAGGGTTGTACTCAATGGAAGAGTGTCTCAAGTGTCATTCTACCGTCTTTAAATTAGGGAAATATGATAATTCGCTTTTACTACCCGAAGGCATTATTGCTGAGTTGGTTTTTATTTGTTTGTTTGCTTACCAACAAGTTTTTTTTCCATCTGTTATTCTGTTCTACCGGGCGTTTATTCTGGAATTCCCCCAGGTCTTGGAGGAAGTCTCATATACCACCTTACTCCTCCTCAAATATTTATCTTGTGGCTTTTTTGTTGAAGCAATGATTTAGATTAGGTAAAAGTGGATTGATACAAATCCAAAATTGATATGGTTGGAGGATGAGATTGATTAGTAGCGTGCTTACTGTGCTGTCTATTGCCTGTGTATGGACTGAAAGGAAGGGAAAAATGCTTACAAATTAATCAGCTACTGAATTTTGCGAACTGCTTTGAAAGAAGCGATTCTTAAAGAAGTAGTCAAAGTTACAGAATTAATGGTAAGATTCAAACTGTACAAGCTCTGGGCTGGTGCAAAGCAAATCTTTCGTGTGTTTCCTTTTACAGCTTTTCTGTTCTCAGTGCCTGTCTGCATCTGATGATCAGTTAACAAAGCCTAAATAATCATTTATCACATGTTATAATTGTTATAATTTTTTGTATCAACAATTTGGGAACTACTTCCTTGCTGCCTACCATCCTCTGAACTGTTCCTCCTCCCCAGCCTGTGTTAGGAGATGAAAATCAGCCCCTCGCATGCAGCTGGACTTGTTGGCAGGATTCTTGTACGCTTTTTAACCAGTGGTAAATAGCACTGTGATTTATTGAGGAAGTGGGACTTGCCACATCCAGAACAAGCATCTAGACTCTAGGCATCGTGTCTAAGCTAGCCACAGGCAGTCAGGCATCTCTGGGAAGGAATTCTTTCTATCCCCGGTTAGCTGTTTAGGAAAGATAGGATGAATATATAGAGAGGCACAACTCCAGGAGATGTGTTTCCACACCTTCCCTTCATATCAGCTTCACTCTGTTGTATCTGTGTCTGCTCTGTGGAGCTAGCACAGGAAATATGAACCCTTCCAAGTGGTACTTCCAGTTTTACAGCTCCAGAGACAATCGCTTTTTGTTTCTGTGTTATGTTGCGTCGCTTCAGTTGTCCTCAGATGGGTTATTCCTGATTTACTTAGGTGTCAGTGAGAAACGAAACAATCCCTGGGCTCAACACTTTGGCTTTGACTGCCTTTACCTTCATCATAATAACTTAATAAAATGCATATAGGCAGAAATGAAAAGATTTCTTAAGTTGTTTTTGGTGATACGTCAGAAACTGGTGTGTGTGTACAGTATGGCTTTTGGGTTTTTTTTTTAGAAATGAACAAAATTCCTTGACATAGGAGAATCTGCCTTGTAATGTACTAAATGGGAAACCTGACTTCTAAACAAGTAGAGGCTATAGAAGCCATTTTTTTTCCTAATTCTCTATTACTGACCTTGTAAAAGGCCTATTAAGAAAGAGTCAGTGTTGGTCACTTTTACCACAGTCACAATTTATGAGACTATTATCCCACATAATCCAAATAGGTAGTGCTATTGTGCACTTTATGCTACAGTTCTTCTTTTGTGCTCAATAAATGACTAGCTGCGTTCTCAACAAGTATTTATACAGAAGTCCCGAGTTTAGTTAACGTTTCTGTGGGCAAGAATCTGACAGTACCAAAACCAGTACAAGCATAGAAGAAACATAGAATAAAGATCTAGAAGATTACAGGAAAGGCTGGACCTGTTTGAATAGCAGAGGTAGGGTGATTAAGACTCTAGGTCTTATGCATGAATCATTACAACGTGAGTGGTAGCACGAAGCCCAGACAGTCTCTTCCTGGGCTGTAAAAGAGCCTGGTCTCCAGTTGTGAAACCTCTGGCTCGCCTTTGCCAGTGTGCTGATTTCAGTGCAAGTATCCAAATATTCACCTTTCTGTCCTGATTTTCCTCTCCATCTCCTATTAGTGATAGTCATATTTGCCTCCTGTCAGTTTGTCCTTGATTTCTTCTCTCCACCTTCCTCTCCAAAGTATATGCTACTGTCATATTTTGATTCCTTGGTATCATGCCTGTCGTGTGGTCTACTTGCTGTATCCTCCTGTTATAACATTATTTTTTCCTCCAGCTATATATCTGATTAGTATTCACCACTAAAAAATGCTTCAGTTTTACTCTCCCTATGGACTTTCCTTTAAAAGTGTTTACTTCAGGCAAAGGACGGATTATGCTATCATGTTGTAAAATCTTAATACTACTAATAAATGCCTCTGGTGGACTGAATTCTGTCCTTTTTTTAATAGAAGACCATTGAGTGGGTGTCCCATAGCAGTGGGTTTATTAGAAAGGAAGAGTCAAATGAAAAAACAGAAATAAAGCTAGCCGTATACATTAGAAAATTAGAAATATCAGAGTCTATCAGTCTAGAATCTGTTTGCAGTTTCCAGTTGCTCTGCTGACAATAATGGGGTTACAGTAGTGTGAAAACTGAATCAATAAAATCAACAACGTGCCCTCTGAGTGGTATAGCATATTGCATGGCATAGAATATTACATTATACATTTGTCCCAATAAAACCAAGCCACTATTGATGCAGTATAGAAAGGGGCCAGAAAACATATCGGTGGTTATTTCTGTTTCTCTGAGCATGACTGACATATGCTGCTTCTGTTTTGCTTGGAGTGCAGGATTATTGATAGAGAATTAACAGCAGTCATGATAGGTTTTCTCTTCATTTATATCCAGTTATATCTTTCACTTCCCAGCATGTACGCTACTGCTGCAATACGTGCTCTCGCTGAGCTTAACCTTGAACTGGTTGCTGTGTGTTTGAAATGTATCAGAAACAAAACTTTGGCCTATAACGCAGCCCACTGGCTGCAGTGAGTGTGCTGCTGGGAACGAGTCACCCTGGTTTCCAGTGGTGTGTTGGGTAAAGACTGCGGAGCCTGAGGTCTCTGCGCGTGGAACCGTACCCTCAAAGTCCTTCCTACCAGCTCTGCGCGCACCCAGCTGTGCAAATTGGATACAGATTATGGAGGAGCAAATAATATGGTGTTTATGGTGCCCACAGAAAGACAGATGATACGTTACACTGAGTCTGAAAGGACAGAGATAGAGCTACAGAAGTGGTTTTAAACCTGTTCTGGCAAAGCTGGGAGCTGCTGCTGGCAGGGCATCACTGCGAACAGTTCTGAAATTCAGCTGGTGGGTCCCAGATGGTCTGAAAGGGCTCACAGAGCATACGTCTTCTGGTGCTTTGAGAACAGGCTGTGTTACCTGACTGAGTCCGGTTTTCTACACAGGCCAGGTTGCTTTTTTCTCTTTTATTGTGTGTGATTGTTAGCTGCTGAATGTAGAGAAGGAGGTCATGCTGGTTGTTGTAGTCGCAGAGTTGGGCTTTCTGACAGTTGTCCAAAGGTCAGGCTGCTTGTTCTTTTATGATCTGTCTGGAGTGTAAATAAATAAATGAAATACATTGAGGCAAAAAATCCCAAACTATAATAGTTCAGAGTACTTTTTCAGCTGAAATGGCACTTTATTCCCATACAAAATGTTGCATAGAAGAACATGATGAAAACATACCAATTTGGCTTCTTTTGAAAATGCTCTCTTAAGACTGTCAACTTGGAAAGCAACTGAAAGAAGCAAGGGGAACCAGTGATTGTTACACACGATGTGACAGCTAAAGTGTCTTCTTTAAAGGAGAAGAAAGTTCCTCAATAGCTCTCCTCCATCCGTACAAATTGCTACAGAAAGCAATTTACTATATGCTGCCCAGAATTAATAAATTGAGTTATTGATGTAGGATTCAGGTCACCGCCTGAACTGGAGGGAAGACTTAGGGGCAGAGTGTCTTGCTCAAACAATATTTTTTTTTTTTCTGTGCAGAAACTGTATTTTCTCCAAGCTACACAGCTTGTACTGACTCAGCACTTGAGATAATGAATCTTTTTCTGAAGTTGAGGTTTCTGCGTATTAGCGACAGTATAATATATTGAGGCTGAGACTGATAATGGTACTAAGTAATCATCCCTTTTAAAACAGAAATTACTTTGATGAACATTAACATGAATATCAGTGTAAGTACAGGGTGTGCTTAGTACCATTTAACATGACCTTCATTTTGATAACAGCTCTAATTAGATGGTGTTCTGTAGAAGCTGACAATCGGTTGTGTTTGCGTTACTACAGTACCTCGTGGATTCTGTTTATCTGCAGTTTTGTGACTTGCACTCTTTCTTTATCATTTTTGTCTTATACGACAAGCAGATGAAACATCCACAACGTATTTAAGTGTTCCCAGACGTGGGTGCGGGCAGAAGAGGGCTCTTTGGGGCTGTGGGTTCAGCCCCATAGCAGTGGAAGTCCACAGCTTTCAGATAGGGCTATCCAAGCTATTCCAGAGGAGGAAGAGGCATCAATTCAGCTGCATCAGCCTCCTGAAGCAGTGTGCCACAAGGTCTCTTGGACACTAATGCTGCCCCAGGAAAGAGGTGATAATATACCTGGGACAATATAGTCTGGACTTTGAGGGATCCAGGCTTGTTTCATGTGCTTTCAGAGGATTTGCTTGTGATCTGGTTGTGCTTTAGATTTTTGTTACGTTTAACAGATTGAGCTAACATGTTACAAAACCAGACTTTTCCACCCACCAGCACAACAATTAGAACAAGAGTGGTGCTTTAGGTCCAACATCTTTTTAAGGTGCGCTACATGTTTGCATAAGCATAAAGGGGCTCACAGAGTAACTTGAATGTCTCTGTCACATTTTCTTCCTTGGTTGTCCTATCTTGGGAAGGAAAGTAAATCTCATGCCCTCTTGTGACTCTTTTGCAAGTGTTGGATTCAGTTCTGTTGACGTTACTCTTGAAGAGATACAGTGTGATTCTAATCCAAATCTTTGTCTGTATCCTTTCCCTTAATCACGGCGTGTATATACCCTCTGCTTTCCCTTAAACCCACACCTGACCTGTGCGTGGAACTGCTCTTTTGTGGGCTTTGAGGGAGTCAGGTCACACAAAAGTTAAGACAGTTAAAAAGCATCAATTCCCAACATCATCTTGTGACATGGCAGAGAATCAGGTCTGGCCTTCCTATTAACTGTACTGTTATTTCTGTGTTGGAAACGGTGAGGACAATTGGTCATGTTTGTGAGATGTTGAAAAGCAAACTGCTATGGAACGTAAAATTGCCTCATTATTTGCATTTGCAAATTAGGAGTTCCTCCTTATTTTTTAAAGACCCTTTAGGGTATTTTGGGGTCACATACACAAATTTTCATTTCAGCTGTTTGTTCTAAAAATCTGCTTTTTCTCAGTGAAAGTTCAGATTCCCTCAGTTTTTGATATTGTACCATTATGTGACTTCAGGGAGGATTCCTGTTCCTGAAACACATGACATTTTTCATCACTGCTAAGATTCCATATAATACAGATATGAATAAGTCAAGTCTGGGTCTACAAACATCAGTGAGGTTTAATAAGATTTAATTGCAATTGCTGTTTAAAGAAATAGTTTTGTGGTTTTCTTTTTCATTGTAGTTCCAGTTGAACAATCCTATGGCTAAATTTCATGTACAGCCAAGATTCCGGATGTAAATGAGTCTGGATTTCTCCAGAAAATACAGAAATTGCTCTTTTGGGATTTGTGAATTTTTTTTTTCCTTTTATGCTGTTATACATCATCTTTTATTTATCAAAAGGTAATTTGAAGCTTCCATTCCTTCTCTTTTAGTGTACAAGGAGCTAGTAGCTTAAGGACACTGATACTGAACATCAGCTGTAAGGTCATGTATTTTTTTTCCCCAAGCAGAAGAGAGAGAATTTTTTGGAGACATGGCCCATGGCTCTGAGAGCTGCTTGCGGTTTTTGCTGCACTGTTAGAAACCAAACAATTTGTCAGAACTCCTGCAGATTAGGATTAGAAGAAGGAGAGGATGAACGATTGATGAAAGGGGAAATACAGAGTGACTGAAGCCCTACTCTGAGCATATCACTTTATCTGAAGCACTCTCATTACAAACAGTTGCTGAGTGTTTTTTCTGTTGAAGGTCAATAAGAATAAAAAATTGGGTTTGCCAATCAGATGAGAACTTCGTTACTTTGTTTTGGAGACCAAGACATGCATCATTTTTAGCTCCAAAAATCATGCCGTTTAACTTCACAAGGCTAATAAAAAAATAATTTAAGAAATGTATGTTTTTAAAGGTAGTTACAAGAAAGGTGCAAAATGCTTCAGCTTTAAATAGGGTAAAATATGTTTAAGAACTGATTAAATGATTTTTAAAAAATGATGCTTATTTTTACCAAAGATATTTTCAACCCAGTAATACATAATAGAAGAGTGCATAATCGAGCATGGCAGACAGGGACCATTGTGCTCCTAGAGTTAAGGGTACATTAGTGTTTCTATTACGGTCTTGTGTATTTTGTGAGATAAGATGGTTATAGTAATTGGTTCCAGACTGAAACATAGCTTGAAAGACTGAGACCTGAGATCACAAGTTATATTTTTAGAAATGTATTCTGGGAGTTACTTAAACTACTGCAGTTTGTTTATGGTATACTGGGTTCCCAAGGTCCCCATTAAGGTTCACGGTCGCATTAAAGGCAGTTTTGTATAAACAGGTAGGTAGGCACAATACCCATGCAAGTAGTTTACAGTCTCATACCCTCAGCCTGCGGGTTGCAATTTAAATAGATGCTTGATCCGACCGGATCAGGATCTGTGAGTGTATTACTAACTGAAGCATGGGTCTGAAATTCCACTTAGGCGTACTGAGGTCTTTGTGCTCACTGGGAGTAGAAGGATTAGCATGTCCATACTGTATCCAGAGGGCCAACTTTGAGGTACTTGCTGACAGATAGGACTGTTGGGTGCTCATTCTTTGCTCCTCAGCTGTGCAGGCTGGCTCAGGGGAAGCAAAAGCCTATTCCAAATCCCTGCATTTGACCTCCTTCCTTGGATGTGCTCTGGGATGCCTCTGCTACTGACTCCACTCTCTTGTGGAGCAAGATGAGGAATGGTGTCGTGTAAGCTAGAAAGACACGCTGTGTTTCTCAGCTGGGACCTAATTCACTTGAAACTTGGGGCCAAAATGTAAACTAAGTAAAAAAGCAAATTGTTCCGATTGTTTTAGACTCACTGCAAAGCTCTTTGGGTTATCTTTGGCTCATGCTAAATGATCTGCAACTTTTCTGTGGCTAGGCAGAACACCCTGTTAGGAATGTCTCTGTAACATTCACTAAGTGTCCTTCAGAAAAGGAGGCCTGGTTCTTTTCTCACTGGGGTTTTTGTTTTGAGATGACTTTGGTTATTTCATTTGGGATTACTGCTTGCTTGGACTGAAGAGAAATAGGCTCAGGTTGTTGTTATTGCCGAAAGCAGGACAGGTCCTCCATACCTTGTTCTGTTCCTACCTGTATCTTGAGGACAAGGGTGTTGATTTACCCTTGCCATCTGAGAGTGTTATGCCAGGAACAAGTAATAGCTTTGAGAGCAAAGAACTGAACTTCACATCGATATATTTTTCTAAACTATTATTTTCAAAAATGAGCATGAAAACAGTTTCTCTTTCAGTGCGAATGAGATGTTACTGTCGTATTTGGCCTGAGGTATTTATGATTTACTCCACAGCATCAAAACAAAGTTTATAAAGAGTTTGTCACAGAGCCTCAGGTAGTTATCCACTTGCTGCTGAAGAAGAGATATCAGATAGGAGGAGATACACAGAATTTTTATATACAGAGAGACATCTGTATATAAGGGACTGTGTTACTAGAAACATTTGTCTTTTCATACTGTTAGAATGTTGAAAAGCTTTTTATGCTATGTATTAGTTCTTGCAAATTGCTTGCCAATTTAATATCAGCAGCATCTAAACAGTAAGTAATTGCTTATGATAATGAGTGCAAACTAATTTACTGGAATATGTTAATATTCACAATGCACTTTAGAACAGCGGGGTATTCCAAAAATACTACTCTCTTGTATAACTGCAGTGTTTAGGTTGCATTGTTATTACAAACGTTAGCAAAATCATTACAAAGCCAGCCTCTCATTGAATAGCCATCTTATTGAGACTCCACCATGTGTGAGCAAAGAATACGTGGTGTCCTTTGAGAACTAAACAGGATATCAACAAAATCTTCTAGATTTAAATAATGAATCTTAATTTCTGATTGATGTTCATTAGATGAACATTTGTAAGACAGACAGAGAGCCCTCTTTCCCTTATGACTTGTAAAATTTAATTTAACAAATTTCATGTGAAACAGCATACAATCACTTTTTCAATATTTGGGTGTCTTCAATGCATTTATGCTTTGTGTGAGATGTAGAAATATTTCTAGAAATGCTTTTTGTAAATCTATGGAAGAAAAACTATTGCAGGAGTCCTTAAAACTTCCAAGTGAGTATGCCTTAACTGATTCTGCAAGACTGGTTTTTAGTGTGTTTGAGTTATTGTTTTTTCCTTCTTTTCTTGGGAAATGTTCTGTTTTGGGTTGGGTTGGGTTTTTTTAGCAAATTTAGATGAATACTTATTGAAAAATGTGTTGTCTCTGAACACATTTCTGCACGGAATAATTTTCCACATGCATTGGTATTACTTACAGTTCCTAAGGGCTCTTAACATCATTTTTGTATGTTACTATAAAGTGCTGTATTAAAGTAAGGCTTCTCAAACTATTGAAGACTGATCTTCACTTCAGAAAAATAAAAGCAATCGTAATTCCATCCAACCAGACCTTTGAAAGTGAAGGGCCTACACAAAATCACTGCTGTAATTAGGCTGGGTTAGTCTCCAGAGGGTGATTTAACTGCTCACCTTTCTTGCATACACAGATGAACTAAGTCATAGCATAGTACTGGTGTATGAAGTGTCAGAGTTGACACTTGAGTTAGTCCCCATAGGGATGAATGAGTAGCTTACACCCCAAAACTGTTTTGTCAGGTTCTCTCTCCAAACACTGGTGTGGAATCCTGTGGTTAAACCACGCTCCCTAATTACTCAGCTATGTAAAACAGTGAAAAACATAAGATGCGTATTTTTCATTACAGCTCTTTATCCTCTGAAGCTGGCAGTGAATTGTTGCTTACAAACAACAGCATAAGGACCTTCCAAGGAAGAATGATAGCAATTATCATAATGACAAGGCATGTAGCGTTTTTGTGCCAGACCACAATTGGAAATCTATTATGTAGTAGAACAGAAAGAAGTAGGAAGGAAGTGAATTGGTCCAACCTGGCTGGCTCCTGTTAGCTGTTGTTATAATGATCTAATAACCTTAAAGATTCAAATACAGCTGGATCTGTGTCCCCCTATTAAACAGTTTGTTTCATATGCAAATTTGATAACATAAATAAACACTGATGTCCCAAAGTCAATCCTTGGGATAACGACTAGGAAATCTTTCCAGACAGAGTATTATCTGTAGCTGCTTGCTGGTTCTTAATTTTGTGCTTCCCTTGAGCCAACCAACCAGATATTTTTACATCATATTCCTCTTTTACCTGGTACTATATTCTGACGTTGAGTACCTGTAATAGGAGTGAAGACTAGCTTTGGTTTTAAAATTTGAGGATTTTTTAAAATCAGTTATTACTCTGTATATCAAATAAAATGAAATGTCATGAATTTTTGGGCTTGCTAACGCTTGGAGTTAGCAAGACAACACAATGCTACAAGACTGCAGTTAATATGTAGCCTGTTCATCAGTCCTTCCCTTTGCCAGATCTGCCTCTGAGACGCCTCTAGCAATTGAACAGCTTCTTCAGTGGGGGATCCATGTGCTTCAGCGAGGCTTAAGCTCTGTGTTTTTCCAAAGATTTAATATCTTTCATTTCATTTCATTTTTGTTGGAAGAAGAATGGTTGCTATTTTTGCATTTCAGGATGTCTCTAAGAAGTCTTTAAGAAACTATGCTCTTTCTGGTTTTCTTCAGCTATAGGCCATGTATGTCTACTAGAAAATGTTCAGAAATGCTACCACAACACTATTTTATCTGCTGTTAGTAATTGAGTAGTTAGTAGGAAAGCATGTATGCCACAGAATTTCTTACTCTTCGCTGCCTTTACAAACAAACAATATCAAACTTCATTGCACGTTGTCCACAATACAACTTGCTATTTTCAGAAGAGGGTCCATTTCAGCAAACTCTGTGAGTTGCAGTGTTGCCAGTACCAACTTTCTGCTGCAAGTAATAGTAGCATCTTATCTTAGTCCAGCATCTGACATCCTTGTTGTGCTTGTATCATTTTTCTGTGAATTTAACAGGCTTGCAGTTAGTAGTGCTCTTATTTTCAGCATGTTATATATTTCTTCTAAGACAAGTTTTTACTACTTTTGAGAGAATGTTTCAGGATTTCTCAAGAGTAAATTATGGGATGCACAATTTAGCAAGGAAGATAACTTAAAAGATTACTTAAAAATAACTAAGGTAATGCAAGATAAGATAGCTGGAGTATTGTATTAGTAAGGAAGCCAATAAGAAATTAAGACGTTAGCCTAGAAGCATACTAGACATTTGCAGCCAACCTCCTGCCCATTTTAACACAATTAAATATCTTAAGGCCAGCTATCTCAAATGTTTGTATCTTCCTTTAAAGAATAGGAGTTTGATTTTTAAAGGTTGCCAGAAATGCTGCAACACTTCTGAGAATCAGGATACCGCTGGAGGTGCTTGAATAAAAACATAACTTCAGGCCCTCTGTTTTGCATGAATAATGACTTTTAAAAAATTATTCTATTATTTCTTTGAAAAGTACATTGCCTTTTGGTGGACCTATACAGAGAAAATTTAATTTTGGATTTTCTTCTACTGGTTTTTTTTGGCCTATATGCACATCTGTGTGGAGCTACTTTTGTGGGAGATATTAAAATCCTGGTGCATAAGCAGTTTGTTGTCAACTTACAGGCCTCTCAGTTGAGTCAGCAAGCTTGGAAACTCTTGACAACTCAAGTTACTTGGCTTACGGAATTTCTAACTTTTGCCAGGTGTCCATTGAGTTTGTAAGGCCCCTGGACTGGAACCACTAAATGATTTCACATAGGCCACCAACAGATGGTAACAACATTTGGTCTCTATCGACCTGTGCAGTATTTGAGCTAATGTCCTAGTTTCTGCATCCTGTTACAAATCCCTTCAACTAACCAGCCCCTTAACTGCGTTCGTTTTGTGTGTTGGCACAACTAATATGCCATAAGAAGCAAACCAGTGCACGTGCAGTCTATTTTTTTTTAAGGAAATTTAATGTAACAGTAGTTAAATTGAAGTATAGGGCCTTGACATTTCTTAATGTAAGGAGTGTGGGGACCAGAACAGTCCTATTGTCTTCAAGAGTACTTGAGTTTACTAATTTCAGTCTGCTGATACCTTTACATTCTATCTGTCCAGAAATATTTTTCATCTCATTGCCTTCTCATATGTGTTTCCCGACAACGCAATTTCCACTTCTCTCGACACTGTTCAAGAAATTTATCTTTAACTATATGTTGACAAGGTTGTAGGAGGAATAAAAACTTCCCTTATTTATAGACATTTGACTTTTAATTTCCATCTGACTTTTTGGCAAGCTTTCAGCAGCAGACACGTTGTATCCTTGTTACCTTTAATAGAGTTATAATGGATTAAAATGTTCCATGTTGACTGCAGTATGACATTTAAAGTAGGCTTTCATTTCAGAAATATATAATTTTCTAACCATCTACATTACATAAAGGTGCAAGGCAATAATGGGGAATTACTTGGCTTACATTTCATACAGAAATGTTCTAAATTCATTTTGAACAGTCATCCATACTGGAAAGTGATAGGTAATAGGCAGCCAGTAAAATTTTTAAACAGACAGATTCTGGAGAAGAACAATAATTTTCTTTTACCAGTCTGTGTCAGATGTGCGTTAGAAAGACCGTACCCTTTCATAAAATACATCATCTTTTTTGTATAAATGAACATGCTAATGAGATCAACAAACCCCAGAATTTTTTTATTGTGGATGTTTCAAATATAATCAAAATAATTTTACAGAATCAGTGCCTAAATACTATCAAGTCTATTGGCATTCTGTAAATCAACTGATATTTTGTTAATAAGTCAGTGAACAGATACTCTAATTTCTACATTCTTTTTAGGAGTCCTTTCAGCTAGCTCTTGCTTAGCTAAGGTCCTTCTCAAAATTATATTCGTTTTAAACACAATTGAAAGCTCTTAGTTTGATGTGCCTAGTCAAACTGAGTAGTACTTTACTCCAGTTAAGTGATCTAATCTAAATCAATGGGGTCATTCGAGATGTAAGATGCTACTTGATTTGAGTAAAGATATTCGAATCACTCCAGTTGGAAAATCCTTTAAATTCTTTGAAACACTTATTTTAGCCATCTATGCCATTTATGATGGTAAGAATGATGCTTACTTGTAATACTGATGCTAAGCTGCATAAGAGTTGTCCTTTATAGGCATACACATTCATCGAGCCATCATTACTCACAAATTTTAGTTTGTACCTAAGTGACCCTATTGAAATCAATAGAGCTAGATATGGTCATTGTAGATAAATATGATACATTTTGGCTTGAAATATGAACTTTTTTTTCCAAAAGCAGCAAAAATAATGAATCCTGATTATTATTTTTTTTTTTAATTGAATGGTGCCTTGTTTCCCAAATGTTACTGTCTCTTACTGCAAGAATCCAATAGCTTCTGTTCCTTTTTCCTCCCGGAGCTCCTGATGACACTTCAAATGTATGGCACTATTGTCTGGCTAGTGTAGCACACTGAGTGTGTTGACTGGCCCACCAACATACAACTACCAAGTGCCATACAGTCTATTGCCAAGCAAAAAGTATAGTGGTTGGGCTCTACATATTTCTCTTTTACACAGTCATTTATTTTCATTAAACTGCTAAGAGTAAATTTTGTTGAAAATTTCTGCCTACCACTCTCTCAAATTTGGCTGAACTTGACTATTAGATTGAAAAGTTAATGGAGGATGAGCAAGGACAGTGGATATGTTGTGGATATGTTGTGTGGCTCCATAAGGTTATCCTCCACAGAGAAACTTTCTAAAAATAAGACTTCACATTTGAAACCGGAGAATTAAAATTACAAGAGCAATTGGAACTGGAATGGAGTATTTTTTCCCCCACTTTATTATGGCATGCAGTGTAAGGTACAAAGCACAAAGACAGAAGCAAGGAGGGTTTGTATTTGTATAGCGTCTTTAACGTTTAAAGGGTCTTAAATAGGTTTGGCAATCTCTCCACATGGAAAAAGCATTTCTGTCTTGCATTACTGGGAGAGATATGATGTGACCTAGTTCGTGGAGAAGTATTACACTGAGTTCTCCGCAAATGCAGAGAATTTCCTGGAACCAGACCATGCTTCAGTCCAAGTGGCTGAAGCCAAAGGTGGAGTTGTACATTTGTCAGTTGAACCAGTGACCAGTGTCTAGTTGAGCATTCCTTTTAGTCAAGAGCCTGTTGCCAGAAAGTCAAATTGTGGGAAGGCCCTAGGGATCATTTCAGACAGGTGAGAATGCTATTGTGCTACATACAAAGCATTTACCAGGTCATGATACTGTCCGAAAACCATTGCCAAGGGGGTCTCCTGCTCTGCCTACTTCCCTTACCTTTAAAGGGGTAGGGAACTGGTTTTGTGCTTCCAGGAGAGCGTTCCTGAAAAACTCCCAGCAGTCAGTAGCTCCTTTATCCTTCGTGAAAGCTTCCCACGGAATCTCTCCCAGCTGAGCTCTGAGCGAGCTGAAGATTGCTCTTCCAAAATCTAAAACCTTTGTCTTAGTACTACCTTCAGCGTGCTCAGCGGGATCCCAAACTCCACAATATTGTGATCGCTGCAGCCAAGGCTATCGCTATCCGAGATACTACAAAGCAGGTTTTCTTGGTTTGTGAGTAGCAAGTCCAGCAGTCCCTCATTCCTGGTTGGCACATCTAACATTTGTATGAGGTAGCAGTCCTCTACGCATTCCAGGAACTTGATGGATGACATGTGAGCTACTGTGTTGTTCTTCCAGCAAATGTCTTTTCTGGAACTTCAACTTGGGCAGGATGAAAATACAGAGATGAAAATGTGAAAAAAAAGCATTAACGGAGATTTACATGCTCCCCTGAACATAGCAAGTGTGATTAATGCCACCATATAGATATTTATGAAAATGTGTGTGTATATATATATATAGAGAGAGAGACTCATATTGTAAATTCTTCACTCTTGGTAATTAATAGCAGCCTGCACAAATAGTGTCACTGGATTCAGCAGGTTTATCAATGCAAGTAATTACTTACCAGTGGGAATAAGAGGGTTCACATTCTAGCCCACAGTGAAGTACTGATAACACACAGAAGGAAGAAAATTACATTATTGGATAATTTCTTGTTATAACCAGCAATGCTTACCCTTCATAATTTTTGTATTAGTTAAAAATTGCGTTACTGTTAATGAAAGGGCAGCTAATAGTTTTCATTATTGAAGTTTACAGGCTTCAGTCTTTAGTTTTCCAGCTATACAGTATGATAGAATCATAGTTCATTGGGTCCAGAGCTCGATCAAAGCATTGCTTTCACTTAATCGGAATCTGAAACCTGATGTGAATGTTGAAAATAAACGTTAAGTTACTAAAGTTATATGGGAAAAATGGAATTATGTACATTACCTTTCAGTGCAATATACCTTAAACATAAAATTGGGATGAACATGAGGAAGGTAGAAAGCTGTTGATTTGTTGTTGGTTTGAGCAAACTATTAAACTACATCAGATGTGACTTCAGAGCAATACATATTGAAAAGCTTTGCAGTCATATACAGTAATAGATACAGTAAATGGGTACTAAACAAAATATTTATCTGCTTAATACTGTATAGGTAAGCAGGTGTCCTTGAGTTGCTGCCAGGCTGTGCTGAAATGAATGCACTATTTCATAAAGATGAATTTTGCAAACAAGTAGGACTTGAGAGACCCAGGCCATTAAAAAACATTACTGTATCTTGACCGCTGGCAGTTTGTTACAATAGGGAACCATACTTTCACGGTTAAGAATTTGAAAGAGCTGTATGGACATTTTTCCTAAACATTGTGTAGATGCACGGACGCATAAAGAATTACGCAGTAAATTCTGCGGCTGAGAGATATAACTGGCATGTTATAAACTTGCCTACTTACAAGTACTGTGCTGATGGCATTGCTATTCTTGACATTCTAATTCTAATGCTTTCAGTTCTCTTGAGATGATAAACTCCAAACAACACAGTGCCATAAGCTAAAAGAGAGAAGGAAGATGACTGGTTTTTAGTGACAACGTTCTGAAAGAACGGCAGAGACGTTATAAGGTTTGTCAGAGAGCATAAAAGCCTTTATGAAGCAAGTGAATTAGGCTTAACCTGTTGTTTCTTAACGGATCCAAAACTGATAGTAAGCAGGGTGGTTTCGAACTACTGCTTAGTTTCTAGCTTTTAATAGTTAATGGGAGGTCAGACTATAAGCTGAGATCAATCCCAGAGTAATAAATTTTACATTATTATATTTGTCTTTCTTGAAATATAAACACTAGAGGACCTATTCTCAAATGGCTTCCGACCCATTTTTTTTCGTAATTAATACAGGAAATTCAAAGAACGTGACTCCCTGTACAGCTTAGACAGAGGCAGATCTGTATTCATCAGTATGGATTAATTAGTCTGTTACCAGACGTGCAGTTAGTTCGAAGAGCTACAAAATGGACAGTTACGAAAAAGGGAAAGCTTTGCCATAAAAAACCATAAGCCACACGTTATCATGGATAAAAGATAAGTTTTTTAACTTTGATGTTGATTCTACGTAGTTTGATATTTACAGCTAGATTTATCCAGCCCTACTGACATTGACCTTGGCTTCAATGCGACAGCACTGTAGAGGAATTGCTCTTCATTGGTTTATTTGAAGGGCAGTATTTAGCAAAAACCTGCAACAAAGATTCACTCTGAATAAGAATAACAGTTTCTCATTGTTCAGATCTGGAGACTTACTTCTGGGTCATTCTATTCAGTATGACTCCACCATTGCTTGGCAGGCTTTTTCTTTGTCTTCTATATTGGGTAAACACATCTGTTACAACCAAGAAAAGGAGAATTATGCACTCCCACTTAAATCTTCTGTATTATTCTAACAGTTTCATCTGTGACATTGAGGTGTAAGGAGTTGTTTTTTCTTAGCCTTCTCATTTTTGTTGCTTATAAGAACCTCATTCGTGACCTGACACAATATTTTATGAAGTCAACAGAAAAGCTGTCACTGTTTTTAATGAGCTTTGGATCAAGCCCTCAGTTTTTCATCAACACAGAATAAATCCGTTCACTACAGACACCGATGGGATGTATACTGTATGATGGTTCAAACTCTGTCACTTCTCAATTGGCTCAAGATTTGAAGTCAGCACTAGCAGCAAAGAGAAGAACTTGAGGACCATCAAGAGTGATATTACCTGTCTCATGTATCTTTGCTTTGGGATGTACTAGAACTGGAGATTCAATCATTAT
Organism: Pluvialis apricaria; assembly: GCA_017639485.1. Lineage (NCBI taxonomy): Eukaryota > Metazoa > Chordata > Aves > Charadriiformes > Charadriidae > Pluvialis > Pluvialis apricaria. Next base: position 16,456,117 of record CM030009.1, read on the forward strand.
TACCAAATAGCATGCAACAGATTGTTGTGCATTTCAGAGCACTGCATGTGAGAAAGCAAGGCTGGGAGAGCAGGAGATAAGGTTTTTGTCACACACATTCCTAAACCAGACACCATTTGCCCATGTCCATTACCAAGCTTTTTTAAGGCACCGCCCCTATCTTCACTACTCTTGCACAACTCTTTAGAATGAGGATAAACCCCGATTTCACTTGAAGTGTAAGCGAAACCTTAGATATCAGATCTGTTATTGTGTTTGTCTTTGCTAAAGAGAGTTGACAAGTTTTCCTAAAACACACGCAGGTTGGTATTTTGCCATCAAGAGAAAAGCCAAGAGATCTATTTGAAGCACGGTGCAATCCTGCAAGTGTGTTGATATAAAATGAGCTTTACAGTTTTTTTAAGTGCTATGCGCAGTGCATAAAATATTACAAATTGATGGTACTGGAAAAAAACTAATTCCGTACGGGAAAAATGATATTAGAAAAAAATATAGGATATCTTTTCAGAAAGACCAGGTGACCTTTTTGCTTTGAGACTGACACAAAGCAGCCTCGCTCAGCAGTAGAGTTAGATTTTGAAACATCTGGAAGTTGAAGGAGTGGTGTAACTGTACAGCCCTTCTTGTTTTTAGCTTTAAAAGTCTACATGTTCAAGGGATTTTAGACCCTTTTGTGTGCTCACAGCATTTTTCATCAATCTAGAAAGAAAGAAAGTGACAATTATGTTGTTACGCTCTATCTCCTTACGTGGACATGGGAGGTATGCAGTGAGAGTATTGGGTGGAATAAACTGAATTACATTTAATGAAATTGACAGTAGCCACACAGTGAGCCAGTTTAGAACAGCTAGTAAAACTAGACATCTGTATTTACAATGCACTGCCATATCTCCCTAAGCTTTGACCTATCTTAATGGAAAAGAAGTGGACAGCTTGTAGTCACTTTACAAATGAAAGACCAAGTGCATGCACAATTTGCCTGTGATACACAGTTGTTAGGATACAAGTTTTAAATGGAAAATGCCCAGATATGCTGCTGTTTTAGTTCAGAGGAAATATGCTGGTGATGAAGCTAAGCACCTGAGCGCTAAGTGGTTTCAGATTACAACACTTGTTTAAAACAGATTATAGATTTTGTAAGTGCACACTGGAGATAACGTGCGAAGATTTCCATTCTTGTAAGCTATACACTGAGCATTATGAAAATAAGCCTTTGCTTACTTAGATGGTAGACTGATATCTTTTTGTCCTGACATGACAAGTATAGTATGTTTCTATTTGTTATCCCCATCTGTCACAAAATGATAAACCTCAGATCCATAAAAGTCTTATATGAATGTATTTGTTAATGTCTTGCTTTGCTGGGCATGATGACGTATCATATAGTGCGTATAATTTTCATTGTGTAAATAAGGAGCTGCATTTTTTTGTCAGTCACGAGATAACTGGAATTACTTGATTTCTTCTCCACATAGGCCCACTTTGGGAAAGCATTTGGTTCAACTCATCCCTGTTCTGCACATCACGGAAACGTGTTCTTCAAGCATATGCTTAAGAACTCTCTTGAATAGATATGCATTTCTGAATCAGAGCTATGGTATTTTAAGTCGCTGCATATGCAATTATGTTATATTCTGTGTTGATTGCACTATATAAAAAGCACTAATATTTTGCTTGCTGCAAAATTTTCAGAGATAAAGACCCCTTCATGTTGAAATATAGTCTTGTTTGGTTCTATGAATCGATTTGCTATATGAGAACATCTTGATTTTTGTAGACCGTATGATTTCCACGTGGGTGTGCATTGTGCAAGTGAGCTAATTATCTTTATTTCTCTTTTACAGCGGGAACAACATATATCTTTAGCAAAGGTGGTGGACAAATCACTTACACGTGGCCTCCTAATGATCGGCCAAGCACTCGTGCGGACAGACTGGCAATAGGGTTTAGTACTGTTCAAAAAGAAGCTGTGTTGGTACGAGTGGACAGTTCTACTGGGCTCGGAGATTATTTAGAGCTGCATATCGTAAGTATTATTAACAAATGCATGATATTTCTTCTTGTCTTGATTGTTCTTATGTTGGTGGTTTATTTATTTATTTTATTTTAATGTAAACATAGCAGTTTGTTAATGAACCTTTTAGGGTCAATAGTGAACTAAATTATAATGCCTTATAGCATACAATACTGCACAGGGTCTCAGACATTCTCAAAATGCCTTTTACTTTAAACAGTGCTACTTTATATGGCTTTTCAGTTAAAAATCATACCGTGATACCTGTACAGATGTAGCAGTTTAATACAATCTAATTACATAAAACAGGATTTAGCAATGTCAGAGGAAGGTACGTTAATCCTGGAAGATTTAATCTGGAATCTGCTGGTGGAATTGCAGTGTATCGGAATTGACTGTGCTTATTGTTAATACTAGAATTTATCCTCTGATTTCACCATTCCTTTGTGATGATAAATCTTAAGCAGAAAGCAAGATTGTCAAGCAAGGAAGTCTAAAAAAGTAATTTTAGCTGCCTTAAAGCAAATAACTAGCAATTAAAATTGAAAGCATCTGGATTTTTATAGCAACATAAATAAATGATCAGTTGAGATAAACATAACTAGGGCAGTATAAAATTTTGTTGTTTAGATTAGTCTCAACTTTGTTAATGTATTAGTTTGATTTTGATTTAAGAATCTCTCTGCTTTCAGGAACAGAAGAGTTCCTTTTGAATGAAATTACTTATTGATCTATAACCAATTACACTTTTACCCTCAGAAAAGATTCAGCACTGATCATTTTCAAAATTAGAAGGAATTACGGTGTTCAGTCTTCCCAGGTTCTTTATTTCCTTAAAGGCACTCTTGTATTGTCAACTAAGGTTTTTTGTTTTGTTTTTTTAATTTACTGGCTTGAGTAAATAAACAAAGAAAGAAGGCCTTAAATAAAATTCAGAGGTTGTCTGTACCCTCCTCTTACATTGAAATGCACAGACAAAATGGCTGGCGGGTATTGTACAATCTTAATTTAAAAATGTGAACAAAGCAACTTCTCCCAGGTGCCAGAAAAGCTGAGAGCCTACATTTTTCAAGGCAAGTATTGTGTTGCTGAAGAGAATTTAAAAATTTGTTTTCCAAAACTGCATCTAATACCAGGTGCCTAGTCATCATTTGCCCATTTCTTTGCAATCTGAGACCATATCCACCCATTGTGGTCAACAGTGGTACTTTCTTACGGTGTTTTCTTTTTCATTAGCATATTAAGGAATGTTTTTCTTGTAGTTTTACTAAACCTGAAGTCTGTCAAAACCATACTGTTTGTGTAATCTTCTGTCTAGCCTTGATTTTTCCGTTTTAAAACAAACATTGGGTTCATTAATTATGAGTCGGAGATCAAAATTTATTGCCTGTTTGTAAGTGTTTCGGGTTATTTTTTTTTTCCAAATAACTTTCTTATACCCATGCTGTAGAAACAGATAGTAAAAATAAAAGAATAATTGAGAGTTTTCTATGGTTATAAACACTACCAGCCTAATAAGGATGGGGAAAATCATAAATTATACTTTACTGGTCTTTTGAAATTTCTGTGAAGCAGCAAAAGGCCTTGTATTGTCATGCTCTGTGAGGTGAGTGTGGCCTCCTATTGTCTTTGCAAGAGACTTCGAGAACCTCCCTGAAGCCCGCTCTGCTTCAGAGCAAAATCTGTGATAACTGGTGCAATTTCACTGGAACGAGGTCTGACCTTCTGAGAGCTGCTTCTTTTTAGTCTCTCTCCAGAGTGGAGACACTAAGGGATTGACCTGAAATCCTAAGACATCTGGCGAGGATTTTTTTAAGGGTCATCAATGTTAGATAAAACTTGGAAAACTGCTGGGATATAATTTCCCGGAATCTATTTCAAATAAGGTTAGTATTCAAAAGAAAGTTGAAAGGCAGTATTTTCAAAAGCAGTCATGGTATCAAAGAACATATATCTTATTAAAGTCAGTGGAACTGTAGGCACTTCTGAGAATTTTACGTGAGATCTGTTTTAGCTCAGCAAGATATAGTGAAACATCATGGTTATAAAAATGAAGAAGAATATAGAAACAGAGAGGCCTATGTATATGTTATTTATTTGGAAAATAGTTTATTGGATCGAACTTTTCAATATTGGCAGCTGCTGCATTAAACTAGCTGTAATAAAAGTAGTAGGATGGTTGTGTCATTCAGAAGTTCCTTCTTGTACTGATATTGGGATGCCACTAAGAACATCTTACCTACCAAATAACCAGAAAGAAGCTATGAATAGTGGAAGGAGGAAAAACTGGAAGGAGGGGAGCATCTAATTCTGCATGTTCTTTTGCATGCACCCACTCACCTGTTTGTATAATGAATATGCATGAGCAATAAGTGCCTATGTGCATTGAGATGCACTATGCATGGATAACTTGCCTGTGTTATATCAACTATAACATTCTAACGAGGATATAGTTGTGATTTAATTATGCTGGGATTCAGTTTTACAGTATGATAGAAACAGGTTCTTTTATTACTGAACTTCCATTTTACCCAGGAGGTCATAATCACTCAGATCCTCCTCATTGACAAAATTTGGGACAGATGTGTAAGCACAGCTTTTAAGTGCATTTTCAGCAGAATGGTGGCAAAGAAAGTTCCACGTGGAACTATTGCTTTGATTGAAAAAATTTTAAATCATAGTCCTCACTAGCGTGTTGGAGGGAGGATGCTTGTTTGGGATGTTTCAGAACAGAGCTATGAGGTAGCTTGCTCTTAACCTTCTTCATTCTAGGAACAGAAGGGAAAATTACAAGTTTGATTATGGTACTTCAATGTGTGCTTGCCCTCTTTATTATTCTGTTTACTTAAAGACGATGTAAACCTAATAATGAAATCAAGCTCATAACAAATTCTGATTTGGAAAATTGCTACTTGATCATCTGAATCACAGCTTTAGTGTTAGGTTAGTAATACATTTATTTAAAGTAATCATTTAACCTCCCCAAATAACCATTGTTAATATGAGAAACATTTCAAAAAATGTGTAATCTGCATTGCTACCAGATGCTTAAGAGTTTCAGTGCAAATATTTTAAATTCCAAGGTAGATTAATATAAAACCCCACCTGTAGCAGCCTAGATATAAAGGGCTGGTTGTGTGTATGATACGTATGCATCCCTGTGCGTCAAGAAAGGAATGTTAATATGACTTAGTCATCCAGAGATGCAGCAATGAGTTTTCATTGGTCTCCTGTGCAGTCTCTGCTGGGAGATCTAGTTCAAGAGGAAACATATCATGCCTAAAAGTCTACTTCCATTTCCTTCTCCTGTTGACATATAAAAGAAGGACAGATAGCTCTGACAATTACTATACAATCCTCCTTTTTTTCCTTTCTTCTTGGCATGGTCCGTATCCATCTACATGCCAAACGGAAAAAGGCAGCAGCTTATTCATGCCATGTTAGGTTAATCACCACATGCGCTTCTGTGCTTCGCTTCTTCATTGACTTCTGAAGTCCTTAGGTAATTCTGACAGAGATTCCTGTTCCTCTCTTTGCCCTTTTTCTCTTCCCACCCTCTTCTTCTAAGTCATTAGACAGAAAAGTAGAGATATATGTCATCATCTTTCACGAGCACTGTGCTGTTGCTGCCTTGAGTCTCCAGCTTTTTTATGGTGAGGTGAAGTTAGACAAGATATTGCCTTGAAGGGCTAAGAAATCCTGTTAAAATTGCTCTTTCTGGCAATGCTGGTAGCATAGGAAGCTGGTGTTCTCCCACGTGGCACAAGTAATATTTGCTCTACTAATGAAGACAAGAAGGATTGATTTCCATCAATAGACTTCAACCACTTTTAAAAATTGTTTGAAGTATAAATTATGCCACGTTTTTATCTTTCATTGTGAAAATGGAAGACACTAAACGATAGCAAAATGTAACATTTTTTGTGCTGGATGAAAAGAGTCAGCAGTTTCTGTGTCTTCCTTTTTTGTGTCATTTGTTTTAAAATAGAAATATTTTGGGAGCATGAAAACAATGTGCTGTTTTTATGGTTACAGATTATTTTGAAATTGAGAACAAGAAATTTGTACAGGGGGGGCTAAGGCCAGCAGACCATTTTAGATCTTACAGCTTTGTTATTCCAGAAAAGACACCCAGCCTACAGGACAGGAGCCACTTAAGCTAAACCAGGCTCACTTTTACTATTGCAAGCGGAGCGAGGAATTGCTAATTAAGCTCAGTTACAGATATCATGGATCTACTGAAGTAGGTGAAGTGGTGAAGATTGTTCTGATAATGAACATCCTAAGGTTTAAAATAAGGAATCAGGCAGATGTGGCAGCATTTTGAATGTTGTCCTAACCCTCTTCTGAGGGAAGCTGGGGAAAAACACCCCATAATTCCAGTGAAAAATTCCTATCATACCTAGGATATAGTAAACATAAGGAAAAAAAAAAAGAAATTAAATTCTGCGTAGGTTGTGGTAAATATTTTTTATTTCATTCTCCTTAATGTTATTAGGAAAAAATATTATAGGGAAAATGTAAACCAATAAGATTAATACTGTGATGAGAAAGCATGGAAAAGTATTTAAAAAGATGTGGTAACATGTTACCTGAAAAGGTATGGTATGATTAAGGACAGATAATATCAATATATGCAAGGTATAACACAATTAACCTGAAATACTCTGAAGATGCAGCATTACTGGCATGATAGATTAATCGGTATTGTACTTAGATTTTCAAAATGTGTTTGTGAAGCCCTGAGAGTTAAAATTAATGACTGAGGTGGACAGTCATAGGAGAGGAAATATGGAATGTCTTACAGAAAATTGGGTTTTGGATCATGAATAAATTCAGTTTGTGCTCTTTGTCCCAACTATTTATGTACTACATCTATTAAGATATATATTGTGGGAAAGGCATTTTTCATTTGAAACTTTTTCCATGAGGAAGACGTGGATAAAGATCAAGTGAAAGCTTTTGTGAGTTTTTGTCAGCTTTGTTTCAAAAATTCTCTTGCTTTAAAAGCAAGGTATTGCTTGTCCATTTTCTGAGCTCCTTATTCAGTTTTTGTATATGATCGACTTCATTTTTTATAAACTAGAGAAATATTTAATATCTCCAAATGCAATGTTGACTTTTGTGTAAAAAAAAAAAAAATAATTGATATCAAGTGGTTTTGATTTTCAGCTTTAAGTTAATGGAAAGTTCTGCAAGAGTCTTCTCTCAACTTTTTTCCTACTCATTTTTTGGAACTTTTGACAAACTTCAAAAGACTATTATTTCGTGCTCCCCTCCCCCTGTCTCTTAGTTACTGAGTACGCATATGTGGTATTCTTCTACTCCAGGCTTTTAATAGCTGACTGTAAGATTCTATTGTATATATACATAATTTATGGATAATTTTAATTTAGGCCAGTATAATGACCTTTCCTCAAGTGAACATAGTAAAACATGAAATAATAAAACTCGGGTGAGGATCAGACTCCTGTGTTTGAGAGTACCAGGAAAAAGATTGCAGTCTTAAGATAAATTAATTTGTTATTCTCTTTTGAATACTTCACATGTCTTGGGCTTAATGCCTAATGGAAAGTCAATTGAAAGATTCTTACTGACTTAGTTGTATTTGGATCAATGCCTAGAGAGTTGAATGTACTTTCAGTGAGATTGATGGTAAAAATACCTTTGATTTTAGTGATTTGTATTGGAGCTAATTAATTTTCCCAGGAAGAGTTTAATAATCTTTAAAAAAATATTCCCAGGATAATGTTTCTTCTAATAATCATCTTTCAAATATGGAATTCCTTATTATTATATGCGTATCTGTGCAATGCAAAGATTATGTAAGGCTGGTGGTGGCTTGTATATGCATGAAACAGTAATGACTTTAAAATTGAATTATTCACGTCCAGGAAGGGCTAAAAAAAACCCCAAACAACAAAAGCAAAACTAGGTTTCAGAAATCTGATATTTTAGAAGTGCTGAGTGTGCACATCAGTGGCTAAAGTCAATGGAAGCTGAATATAGTCAGCATCTCTCAAAATCAGGCCATCATCATATCAGCTAAGTGGGCATCAGGGATCACTCTGGAGCCCTGGAAAGACTTTGGATCATTGTGTTTATCAGGGTTGTGATATTTAATATTCTGCTACCTTGAGGCACAAGGCTGATGTTATCTAATCCAGAATTCTGCAAATATTTGATACTTCCTTATTATGCTTATATACATGATATTTATTTGTGAGGTTTTTTTTCTCATTAATGTATGTGTATGGAAAATGCTATAGGGAGTTTAACTGTTGCGGGCAGTGATTGTTCTTCTCTTTGGGGAACAAAAAAGTCAGCAACCAGACTATGTGTTAATCTTTAAACTGAAGAAAAGTCACTATGAAAGAAGGATTTCCAGACTTGCTTATGGGTTTGAATAATGAAAAGCAGTGCAGTCAAAAAAGAATCATTTATGGGACTAGACAGGCAGCTGAGAATGCAATTCAATGTACACAAACGTTCAGTTAATTAGATTGGGAGCAATGAATTAATCTAGGGAATTTGTTCTAAATGCAGCAATCATTTACCTCACTGATCAGGTTAAAGATCTAAGTTTGTAGGAAAGAAAAATAAATCACTGAAATGGTCAAGCCATGCCTTGGAAACATGTGATTAAGTTATTCTTTTGTATTAGCAGAGACATAGATTAAAGAATCTCTGAAAAGGGATTTTATGATATAAGCTGTTCGTTAATGACTCATCTTGAATACTCTGCACAGTCTGTCATTGCATACTGAGCGACAGTGGTCTGTTCTTGTCACAAAAAGGCCAAATTGCTGGGAAAAGGTTATGGAAATGTGCTAATTCTGGCACAGAACTGACTGATACCTTACTGTATGAAAAATATGAATGGAATTTGTACAGTTGATATAATTAAACAGTTTGGCTATGACTGCCATCATGGAGCGCTGCAAGAAGAAATCCTGATGCTGGCGTGGAAGGCCCATTACACCAGCGCGGCAGGTCTGATCTCCCAGCTGTGATTTCCTGGTTCCCCAGCCTAGAAATGTGCTTGAGGAAGCAACTCCTTTCATTTTCTTCCTCTGTCTTGGGATAAATAGTTCTCACTTTTTTTCCTCTACGCAGCTAATAACTCCTTTATACATCCTGCTCCTTTTGTGCTTTTGGGAGGACAAAAGCTTCCTTCCCAAAACGGATGCTGTATGATGGGGTCGCCACCTGCTAGCCTCTTGGTGAGAGAAAATTGCACAACCAGTAGGACCTAAGTGCTCAGCTAAAATACCATGTGTCAGTCGCAAAAGTCAGCCCTCAACACTAATGAATCTGCTGAGGTGCTTTTTTTCTGCCAAAGATGTAAAGCCTGCCTGAGGCGATATTTAAAACACTTCTGGTGGTCCCACGTGTATTAGAATCATCTGATAGAAGTATGGAAAGAATTGCATGTGGCCGTGGCATTGTATGAAATGACCTTGCATACCAGGTCGTGGACTCTAAGATCCCTCCTGATCTCACGTATCTCAAGATTACACTGTAAATTGAATCCATCTGTTGGCTGAACTGCTTAATATCCAAAAGTTTTTTCACTTAATTTGATGGCAAGTCTTCCTTTTACTTCACTGTTGCAAACTGTACACAAATGGGACTTCTGATCCAGCATGAGGAGAGAACAAAAACACGGAACTTAGTTTTGCTGAGGCCTTGTTGAACTTAAAAAAATGCTGAAAAGATTAAGAATAGAAAGGGTTTGGGCTGAGTCATGTTATACTAATAACAAAAACTGTGCATTTTGAAGAACTGAAGTGGACCAATTTGGAGAGGCAAGCAAAAGAGCAAGCATGTTTAATTAACATAAACTTGAAGAGGCTCATAACCTCTTCATAAAGCAGCTCTTATTTTTTACATTATTACTTTTAAAGCAGTGTACAGATTATGTCCAGTCTTATTTTCAAGGATTGTTTCTCTTCCCTTTCCCTTGTTCCCTAAGTTGTTTTTCTGCTTCGTCCTCAAACACAAGTTTATTTGCTGTGCATATTCTGCAGTCCCAGTGAATCCCAGTGAAAGCAGGTGGCAACCTCCAGGGGTCTCGGTGATTGCATACCTTTTCTTTCCCACAGAATGAGGCATACCGTATAGCCAAAGGAACAGAGGAGTCACTTCAGATGGTGACTGTATGGTACACTTACAGGGAAGACCATTGATTAGTTCTGTTTGATTAAAGAACAAAAGCAGTGAGAACAAAGCAAATAAGCATGTGGCCAAAATTAGGATACATATCCTTTTGTGGCTAGGTTTTTTACATATAAATACTAAATTATGGCTTCAGAAAGGAAGACAGAAGAATTAGTCTATAATGTGGAGATAAATATATAGCCCATTTTTCCTCCACAGCAGCAACCTTTCCTAGTTAACATTGTATTCTCCCATTGATGTTTTAGGCCCATCCCAGTCTAATCAGATCCTTTTAATCCAAAGTTTCCAGCGCTCCAACATCCTTGCATACGAAGGTTACAGATATTTTAATAACTTGGCACCAACTCTTCCAGAACATTGCCATGTATAAGGAGAACTGATGAAAAATTTAGCAGACATTTTAGCAACCTTATTAAAATTTAAAGAATACTTGACTATTTGCAGTAGTGGAACATTTGAGATGTTCACTGAAACCTGGCTGATCACCCAAAGGAAGAAGCACCATATTGTGGGAAATTATTGTGATTATTTGGGGAATAAGAGCTGGGGATGGTTGAGGGTCACTTCCAAAAGCCAGCCACTTTTGTCCGCCTATTGGGTACTTCTCTGCTTATTATACCTATTGTATATTTTATTAAGCATATACTGTTCGTTCTATCTAGTAACGTAATAGAGTCAGCCCTGATAGTATTTCCTAGCTTGTTACTGCCTAGTTCTCGTGTAATTTTAGAGAAGCACAAAAAGATTTGCACTCTGCCCTCCCTACTAGGCACACCTAGGGGTGTCTGGGCTCAAACTCAAGTGGAATGCATGTGTACGCAGTGTGTTAGAAGCCATGACAGTGCAGGGCGTAGGCAGGTTGTGGGCACTTGGGGCTGACAGCTTGTGGTTTGGAAAACCAAAAGGACAGCCGTGAAGAATGGCATCACTTTCGGAGTATCCTAGGCTATGCTTTTAGCTCCTAATGGCAGCTTGAATAAGAGAAAGCGACTCTCAGATAGCTGTGACCCATTGAAAGCGGGCCAGGTTCGCACAGGACAGATCAAGGTTTGTTTCTTATGCATATAAGTCAGAACCCAAGATCTGGCCCATTAACTCCCTGTCTTTTAAATTTATGAGCTCTAAGTGAGGATAAGGATATAGTGTGCGCTGCAGCACAAGGTACTGGTGTAGCAGTTTTTCAGTGAACATGCAGTATGAACAACATCATTTTTAATACCAGTCAAAAAGATTAGCCTCTTGATGCAGAACGAGGCTAGGGGAAAAGCACCGCTAGTGGCCTGGACAGATTCTGATCCTCACTCCAAACAATTCTCGTCCCACGACTTCCATTCTTAATTTGTCTGAAGAAACGGCAGCGATGCGAGTAAATATGAACAGGACGTCCATCAGGCCAGAGAACTCCTGCTGGAAGGTGAAAGGTGCAGAGGCAATTTTACAGAGCCTGCTGCTTTGCTTCAGGCATTTGTTTAAGTAAACATTGCTATTATAGTTAATCACTTTGTGCTAATAAGGAAAGCTTGTCTTAATACTGTTCTTGGTTTGGGAGATACTACCTTAAACTCATAATTAGCTAATTAGACCACTTATTTAACTCAGGTTTTGCTCTGGGATGCCTCACTGTCATCACCAAACTGGAACTTCTTTTAATATTTAATGCTAGTTTGCTTTTTTTGTTCCAGATTGTTTTATCGTCTTGAGCCTTTCTCACTTTTCACTTACACCACTGCATCAGTGAGGAGTAACTGTAGTAAAAACACTGAATTTAATCTGGCGTACCGGAACTGAACACACTGGGCCTGGTTCTTACTTTTATCCAATTTAGTTATTTAACTTTTACAATCTCTGACACTAATGCATTGCAGCAGGGTCAGGCAGGACATATAACAAGAACAAGGAATTTATCTGGATTTCCCAAAACCCAGGTTACCAGTTATATCTTCATCTGCTTCTCAGTACCATGCCTATGCTGTCTAATCCTTTTCTGTCTTACCTGAGCGTGATGCTCTTGACATCAGTGCATCTCCACTGCTGATGTTTCCTTTCTCTCCCACCAACAACCATAGGCGTATAATATTTGCCTTTCCCATCAATCTTACAGTGATCCTTCCTGTTCGACAGTGAGCTGCTGCAGCTGTTCGGTCTCTTTTTGGTTTTTTTTCGCTTAGATCATGCCAATCCTAAGAATTTCTGTAACAGTAAGAGACAGGATAAGGATTTAATGAACTGATATTGTCAGTGTTCTGGTGGTTTATGCTTAATGTAACAATCCCACTAGCAACAGGTGAGTTTTCCTGTTAAGTGTTTGGAGAGGCTTAAATATCAATCTGTTCATGAAAGCCCATTTACACTGAAGCATTCTGATGCTCCAGAGGGTGGATTAGCTGCAGGAACTGACTCATGTGTTTCTTGGCTTTTGATAATTACCTAGCTTACATTGAATAAGGGATGCTGAGGAACAAAGGAAAGGCACAGGTCCTTCACTTTTGCCAGTTCTGTGTGAAATCATCCTGAAGCCTTCAGCGTGTCAGCATGTAACTACTATCGTGGCTTTAACTTGTGCTAGAATTTGTAGGTGATAATCTATGTTCAGTCAAGGACCAAATGTAAGTCCAGATATTCCCTCAGGGAGATGTAAATCATGCTTGTTGCTGCAGCATTATACATTCTCTGTGGTCTGGGAAAAGCCGTTCGCACAGGACTGGGAAGTCTTCCCTCTGCGTATTCTGCTGTTGAGTCTTCATCCCGAGCCTTTGGACTGAAGGACGGGGTTGAAGCATCACGTCCTCAACGGATCTTATCATGCTCTGTTTATGGGCTGGAATCTCTTGTTATTTTCTGTTCAGTCCTCACCCTTGGTGGGCTTGCGACTTACTGCCTGTTCACTGAACGCTACAGACTGCATTCTTCCTATTCACTGTGAAACCCCATTAACGTCCTGAAGCCATATTGTTCCCCATACGTGGTTTGGTTTTTTTTTTTTCCCCTGACCCAGTGAATTGCAGGGAGCAACAGAGAGTTCCTGGAGCAAAGTACCCAGCCTTCCGCTTGCATAGCAGATGGGGTTTTTAAGGCTCGCTGTGGATTATGTAGCAGTGCCTTCTCATTTAGGGACAAGCACAAAGAGCATTATCATACATGGAGCTACTTTACAGTAACTTCTACCAATTAAAATAAAAAGTGAAAAGATTATGCTATAGAGCCTTAATAACCACTCAGCATATTTGATAATGTCACTGCTGTCGGTATCATATTCACCACTATGTTTAATAGCTGAACAGATGCAGCTCAGTAGAGCACCACATGGTATGCAGCAGCAGGGAGTCCCATTTGACAAGTTGGTTTTGTTTTATTTCCTTCCCAGAGAGCCTTCCCTGATATCCCAAGTTTCTGTAGTGGTTTGATTTGCTATTCAGCAAACAGAAAAAGGCAAGGGGATTCTGGACTGCTTGTTTTCAAAGCAAGAGGGTTTTTGACTTTTTAGCGGAACTACTATGAAATTCCTAATAAAGCTAATATAAGGCATGTTTTAATGTAAAATTGTCAGCTCGCGATCTGAAAAGGGTTCTTTATTAGCAGGCAGCATATATCTGCACGCGCAGGTTGCTTGTACGATAGCAACTATGCTGGTTTTTGGAGGTGGCTTCAGGGTTTGGGGATTTTTTATTTCTATGGTTTTAATTGCAAGATTTTGTGTACATGTCTGCAAGTCTCACTTTGCACAGCAAGCAATAACTCTGGGCTATAATGGTGCCATGGGATGCTGCGGTTGTTTGGTGCTTCTAGATTTGCTCTCTGTGGAACAATTCATAGGAGCATTTTGTGAGGCTTTCCAGTCTTCTAATTGTTTGTCTGGAAAAAACACCTGAGTATATACTCTGAGGCTAAAATAGGTTGGCTATGCACTTAATATATTCTAAAAAATCTTGGTATAATACAGAGTAATAATGAAACTCTGGCAACATGATTTGAGTATTTGTTTCCAGGAAACATATAATAAAGATGGGACCGAGACTAAAAGTGCTGCAAGAATTATGTTATCTGCCTCATATTACCTGGTTCATAAAGAAACACAGAAACTCCCTTGGTTATATTTCCTATTCCTTATTTAATGTGGTTATATAGTTAAAGCTAGGTGCTGCCAAGGGCTAAATACATGGCCAGTGTCTTCCCCAGAGCTTAAACCTTGTCACAGCTTGGTGCTCAGCTGATATGCTCCTTTGGAACATACTTAAGATTTCTGGGTTTCTATTCCTAATCTACTTTTTTAATATTTTGCTGGCTATTTAAACTGACATTCTTAAGGCATTGATTTTCTTTTCTTCTTTCTTGCTTTTTGCTGCATATTCAAACTCAAAAAAAACCACGGGCACATCTCCTTGTCACAGCTGTAGTGTGGTACATGATGACACCAAGCTGTGCTAATGTGGGAGGAGGGGAGATAGGGGTTGCAAGCACTGTGGAGAACTGATTAAAATTCAAAATGAGCTTGATAAAGTGGAGAAATAGTCTGAAATCAGGAGGATGAATTTCTACAAAGGAAAGTGCCGAGTTCTGTACCTAAGATGGAAAAATCAAATGCGCAGCTATAAAATGGGGAATAATTGTGGCCAAGAAGCAGTTCTACAGAAAAACTTGGGAAGTCACAGCTGACTGCAATTTGCTGCAGACAGACGGGCATTGGTCTGGGATGTATTGACAACATGTGGGGTGGCAGAAGAGGTGAAGAAGTTAATTGTTCGCTCAGTACTACTGGGACCTTAGCTGAAGAAGGATGTCCAGTTTTGAGTGCTTGGCTTTGAAGAGGAGGTAAGCAAATTAGGCAGCTAGTAAAAGAACCAGTAGTATACTCTAGTTTAATTAACGTGTATCTCCTAAGAAGAAAAGGAAAGAATGGGCTCTGTTTGGTTTATAGAAGAAAAGATAGGGAGTGACTGGCTGTGAAAACTGTCTTTTAATACGTATAGGTTGTTACAAACAGGACTGTGGTTAATTTGTTTTGCCTGTCTGCCAAGATAAGGTAACAAAGAGTTGGTTGAATTTGCAGCAATACTGTCAGACATTGAGAAAAAATTTCCAGCTATGTGTGATGGTTAGCAGTGGAGCAGATTACGGAGGCACACCCTGTCAATTTATGCTTTCAAGATCAGACTGCGTTCCTATTGGTAATGGGAACGCCATGGAGACTTCTGCTGTATGTTTTTGCTGAAGTTAGCCTAGATGTACTTGCCGTTGCCAGTGAGCATAGTGAGATCTTCTTAAACTGTACGCTCCCATTTATGCTGCGGCTTTTAACTGGAAGGCTTAGGTCCAGGAATGATTTAAGATGAATGCCTAGATGTAAGCACAGTGAGGTTCTCTGTTTTTGTTCCTGAGGATGCAGAAAAAGGAGAGAGTAAGCTGCTGCTAAGCTTTTTTTTCTTTTAATATCTATTGGTCTCGGTGTCATCGGCAAGCTCAGCAGCACAATGTAGAAGCTGCTCTCCCCTTGCTGTATCAACGCCCCCTCTTGTTTAACCCTAGCCAGCTGCTTTGCTGCTATATGCAAGAAAGAGATCTGAGTCCGTACGTCTGAGAATTGTTCTCGGGCCGAGCAAAGGCCTGTTGGTGTGTTCTTCACCAACTGTTGGCATGTGCCTCCTCTTCAGCTTGTGGGAAAGGTGGTGGTGATGTAACTAACTTTGCCTCCTCGCCCACCTCTCAAATGTTAGCAAGTGTTTGCTTTGGTTGCTGTGTGGGAGTAGTGAGGTAATTTGAACCATCCTGGTGTAAATCCAAAATAACCCGAACAGGCTAAATAGATTACTGAGCAAAACTCACTTGATTATATTGCAAGAATAATGTGCAATGGGGGTGAACTCATTTTGCAGGATTTTGAGCTGTTTGCCCAGTTCATTGGCTGCGGATATAGCTGCACAGCTGTGTGAAATGCTTTTTAAGTTTCCTTGTCACAACAGTGCATGCAGATTATCTAAAAGATAATAATCAGTCACAAATCATGAAAGATAAGCTTTGTTGTTTCATTTCTAAAAAAGACTGGTTTCTTAACATTAGTGACTGTTTGTGATGAGGCTTTCTAATGCTTTTAACAGAATGTTGATTAAAAAAATCTCCTTTAGCTATTAGCAGTCACAACTTAGGGCTCAATCATAAAAGCTCGGTACACTTTAAGCATATATGAGGTTTTCTCTTTTTGGCATTGTTCTCTGGGACTAAATCTTGAAACTCTCTACATGTGTTTGTCAGTAGACTGAATTCAGGGGTTTTCTCTGGAGCAAAGGCAAGGTATTGCCTGGAGCACTGGCTATGCGGCACCTGCAGGAACTTGGTCTGGACTAAACCAGCTTGGGTTTTGGGTTATCATTTTGCAGATGGTGGTCTGTTTAGATGTGAATCGGTAGCGTTGCTCATTTTCTGCTGTCAGCCATGTGCAGTAGAGAATGAGCATGCGGTTGCCTCTGTGCCAAGGAAGGTAAACCTCCCCCACTTGTGTCACCCTGTCCTTTAATCCTACTTTCTATCCCCCTTTTCCCCAAGTTGTGTCATATACCTTCACCAGCTATCTTGCACTTCTGCAGTCACAAAGGTAGGTCATGGATTTGCTTCATTGCCCCAAAATATAGAAGTCATCCAGGCTGATAATGTCTGTTCTTTCATTAGGTTGGAAGAAAAACGATGAATAAAATCGTTGCTGTGACTGTGTCAGGATTGTCACTTTATCTGTCTTGTAACAGAGATGTTGTTCAGCATTTCTAATTATGATATTAATCTTCACTGTCCCCTGACACAGGTGTAATACCAGGAATACTAGTGCATGACAAATTTATTACTTTTGACCCTGAGAGGCACCAGTCACAAAAGCTTTTGGTTTGCTGGCAAACTTAATTGGTTCCCTATAGTCCTTTCTTTTCTCACTGAAAATATTTGAGAGATTCATGCTGCATTTTTCCTATAATGTACAGTAACATTAAAAATTGAGACAGGGAAACAGTCTTGCATGAATTGTGTTCTCCCATGCACATGTTAATCTTAAAGTGATTATCAGAAACATTCCTTGCATTGGTAGTATTTTTTTAAATTATAGACAGGATTGACTTCTGCATCTGAATTTTTCACATGTAAGCTTATGCTTTAGAAAGCTTACTGACTTGGGGTACTTTTTAATTGTTTTTTAAGTGTTAGCTTGCAAGACACTTCCTAACCACAACCAAATGACTTGCTTGTGGCGAGTTGGAGGGTGTAGAGAAAACAAATTATATTCATGGAACCACATTCAGGAGGTGGAGAAGGTGGTGAAACCTTCCTTCTGTCCTGTTCCACCATGGTTCCCTATGGGCCTGGCTGGTTCTGAGTGATGCTAAATTATGTTATCAAGGGAAAATCTGGTACCTATCCGTTTGGTCCTATAGGGGAGGTGACAGCAGTGCTTTGACTCTTAAGGCTGATTTTTAGGAAGTTAGTGGGCTTTTCTGCTACCACTTGGCTGGCTTTTTTATAAATGTTCAAGGTGGGATGCTATTATTTGTTTTTTTCCTCCACTTTGTACCTATCTTAGGAAAAACTTTATGGATTTTCAAACTTGTGTTCTTTTGATTTAATATAGGTTAAAAGCACCAAACCTTACCCTTGTAGATGCAAGGGCCACCCATTTAATAACTGTCCACATGTTTCTGTTCATCACCAGGAATTGGATGCAGAAGGAGAAAGATCAGTGATCTGATGTAGGTAGTAGTGCTGTATAAGTTAGAAAAATACGGTTTTCCAGTCTCATTTCTCAATGGAAACTGGAATGTGGAAAATCTTTAGGATTGGGGTAGACTGTACAAGTGTAGGCAAAAGGACTCGTTCCTCGGCACCACTAACCAATTGGTGCTGACTTCAGTGGGACTGGGAGAAACCTCGGTTGACATCCTTTCCCCACCTACTTCAGACTGGGACCTGATCCAGACTCCCACACTGTAGCCTGAGGACTTTAAATGTCAACTTTTGACTCACCTTGGTGAGTGAATCTTTGTTTCATTCTGTGTTGTAAAATCTTTATTGTTGTTGCTGCACATCAGGAAGGAGATAGTTTTCAAAACTTTGGGGTCTTTTTATTTAATGTTTGTGGAAGATGTTTTCTAGCCATCTTAGTGAAAATACGTCTTCTATATATCGATGACAAAATGGTCCTACTTATTTTATGATTGCTGTTGCTTGTTGCTCTGAATTCAGGATCCATACAGCAATGACTTCATTTTGAAAGTTGGCTCAAACATTTTTCAGTCAAAATTCAGGACGGAGATTTACTTTATATCTTTTTAAAACAAATGAAGAGAATTCCTAACAGTTGTTTCTAGAATTGCTTAGAAGTGCAAGAGGCAGGGAACTTGTACAACTGCCACAGTGCTCTCCATTAGGGATGTATTAAAAGAAAAATGTCACTGTGCACCAGCATTTAACGTGAAACAGGGCATATTCACATTTCCTAGAACCCACTGTACACTTCCAAAGGCCCAAATCCTTTTCTACATCCCTTAATACCACTGAATTTATTATGTCTCCTTAGCACAATTGAATATTTCTGGAGATCTGGACAAGGGACACGATGATTAAGCACTGCAGTGATGGAAAAGACAGAGCAATTAGGTGAAATATTCTCTTGTATGTGGTAGTGGGTATTTCCCTAGCTGTAAGAGAGGTTTATGCATTTTTCATTATCAATTCTAGCCACCTGAGATATTTTAAATCTCGATTCTGTATCATATTTGCTTGATTTATTAACACCCCCAGGAAAACAAAGGCAACATAATGATTCTCTGTATCAATCAGTTGTTATAAAATTTCCAAAAGATTTAGTAATTCCAACCAAAAATTAGTGCATTAGAAGCATTAGTACATACGTGAAAGATGTTTTTTTTAAAAAGCTTTTTAATGGTTTAAGAATAAATAACCTTTTAAAAGCCAGCTGCAACTCCCCATTTTATTTCCTGCTCATAATGAATTCCTGCTGTATTTTAAGGCTTTAAAATTAGATAGAAACCAAACCCAACAACTTAGCTCTCTATTGACTATCATGCAATTAAGAGGATATTTCTGATGGCATAAGTGTAAATGGAGAAAACTTGCATCACCATTCATGCAGAACACTTTGGTCACTTTTTCTTCTCCTCACATCCTGTAATAGAAAATAAATAAGTATGGGTTGCAACTGGAGAGTCTTTTAGTGGCTGGTATTAAATCTGATAGATTTTTGACAATTCAAAACAATCTTTTGATGAAGACTATGTCAATGAATTTGCTTTATTACATTTTTTCTAATTTCCAAGATATTTCTAGTGCAGCACATACTTAGTGCATAAGAGAAACCTGTTATTCAGCTTGTGTGGATGTGCATTTCGAGCTTTTAAGAAATGTAAACATTTCTATTTCTGATTGCAGACCTGCTATATAACACTTTTTTTGTTGCATGATAACAAAAAAAAGGTTCTAGCATTAGAGACAAGTAATTCAGAGGATCATCTGGCCAACACGCAGCTCCTTAATTTTAGTTGCTGATCTTAGTGTTAAATGAAAATAGGAAGCCAAAGAAGTTTCTTCAGTGTCGCATGACTGCCCTGTTCGCTTTTTTTTGAATGAAAATGTTAAATCTTAAAACTGCTTACTTCTCTCTGATTACAAAATTAGGCTTTTTAAATAATGACAGAAATGCAATCATAAGATATCTTAAACAAATAATAGACCTAGACAGGATAAAGTGTTTAATACCTTTTTCCGTTTTTTTTTCTTCATGAGGCACAAGATTATGTATTTGTTCTACTTTCTGTTGCTGTTCCAGAGCAGTACAGTAGAAGCTAATTCCGATTTCAACTGTTAATGAAAATAAATCTACATAAGCTATGTTTTCTAAAAAGCAGGTATTTAAGGTTTGTTATGTTGGCATAAAATTAGCAGATTCATTTTATATCCTTCTGATATTGGTGCCTCTTGGTTGTGTTTTCAACCTTTTCTGCAAGGTCATGAATACTAGGCACTTACTAGTAGTATTTTAAGGAATGCAGTGCAAGTTACATCTTCTGATAATGGAAATAAAACTGTTTTTGCAAGTCTGTAGGAAGGGGAATGAGCAGTGAAAATATGCCTACCACCGTCTTGGTAACAAATGTGGCAGGAACGTGTGGTTCACTGGAGAACTGCAGTTCTGAATCAAGGTTTCTAACCCTCGTACGACTTTGAGGATCGTTCATTAAAAAAAAACAAAGTGCAAGGGGCAAGGGTACAGAGCTTCAAGTTTAATTGCAGTACTTCTCTGAATATACAAATCCAGAGCCTTAGCTGTGATCCCCTTTTAAACAAAGCCTGTCTAGGTACGTGCGTGAATGCTTCAGTTGTGCAGTAAGAGCCAAATGGATGTACTGCTTTTAAAATCTGCTCTGTGATTCCCATTGAAAAGCATAAATGAATCTTTAATTCACACCTGTGGCTTCTGCACAAAAAAAAATCTTGAGGAAAAGGTGTCAGACTTGATTGCTAGAAAATTTGTTATAACTGCATTATGTATCAAAATTATTATATTGGTTGACAATTTCTATTATTTTTCACAAGGTCCATTCAGTTTAATTATAATTTATCGCTCAAGTATACCATTCTCTTCATGTTAATTTTCAAATTATTCTTGCTTTTGCTTTAATAGCTATTTATGAGTCATAGGAAGTACACCTAATTAATACCTCTGCACATTGCTACAATTAAACATTAATCAGACTTGATTTTTAGAGTAATGGGCTACCAGTCTTCTAATCTTCTAAGTTACGACCTGATAAAAATTTCATTACCCTAGTTATAAAGTTCTCAATGGGGAAGGAATTTCCATTTAGTGCATTCAATACATAGTGGTGTCTTCTATATAAATTTTACACTCCTTCTACATCTCTACAGATAAACTGGTTAGAAAATCAGAAGTAGTGACACAAGGTAAACTGACCTTCTAGAGATAAGTTTTCAAAAAATACTCAGTCATGAGCTTCTCAGAAGGGTGTAACTGAAGCAACGGGTGATGTCTTTTACTTACGTGGGATGACAGTGTTTAGTGAATGTATTTCCTTCTTCCTTTTCAGTTTAGAAGGGGAAGTCAGTAGATGTGAGCATGAAACACTACGTGAACTTTCAGTACCCACCTTAACAGTGAGTTTCACAAAGTTGGTGTAAGCAGTTGAGCCTGGTGGGCTTTGGTGTGTTGTTTGGTTTGGTTTTGGGTTTTTGTGTGTGGGAACTGTTGGTTGGAAAGAAAAAAAAAAAAAAACAACCCACCCCATGACCAAAAATGCAGCATTGGATCCCAGCATGTCAGAATGGACAAATGACTGACCAGTTCATCAGTGGTTGCTGTTGAGCTGCTCATTTTCAGCAGCATAGAGGCACCCTGGGGCTGTGTGTTCCTCTGCTCTTGGTCTCTGCTCCCCCCTGCCGCCACCAATTCCTAGACTTGGAGAAAGGCTGTTGGTAAGTCAAGAGATATATGACAAGAAGTGGACAGGTGGAGAATTAACTTTATCGCGTCCCTGAAACTTATCTCTGACTCTATTAACTTGCTTTCAATGGTGAAAAATCCTTTTCAAATCCTTGGAAGTTCAGAGCAACAAGATGGAATGAGCTCTGTGTCATAGGTTAGCTCTCCCAGATCATCTGCAGCTTAGAGGTATTTCTTACATTTTTTTTCCTCAGAGAGTTAAACCCCGTCTCTTCATTCAATAAAAAAGCAAAAGATAACTTGATCTAGGCAAGGGCACAGCAAAGACAGTAGATAACCTGTTAGAACAGCTTTTGGTGGTACTGGAGAGATTCCAACTTTTATTCTGATTCTGAACAGGTTTAATTAACCCTATGTTTCCTACTCATGCTTATTGCTTTGCCAGAGCTAATTTATTTAATGCTCTGGCGTTTCTACCCCATGCAGCAATAGAATTTGTTTTATTGAAGGCATTTTCTTATACAACCTGAAGCCTTAGACTATTCAACCAGTTGTATCTATAAATCATGTTATCAAAATATTAGGGCCAGTCCTACTGGGGGGAAAAATGAGTTATGGAGCTGTCATTTCCCTAAATTGAAAATGTGTCTGGGTCATAACAAACACAAACATAAGCAGCAGTCTGTTTAAAGGATGGGTCATACTTTGTTCCTGTTGTGCTTGTGCAGAAAGGATGAAGTTTCTTGGTCTGCTCATGGATGTTGTTGAGTCAGAAGGAATTGGTAGGGTCTGCTGTGAGGTGTGAAGGGAGTGTTTGAGAGCCCTGCAGCGTGTCTGTACGTGTTGGAGCTCTGCTCCATCATGGTTTTGTGAGACTTGGAGAGGTATAAATGAGCACGCGTGAAGTGGTGGATCCCAAGCTGCTGCACATGAATGCCCTTGCTTCTCCACCTCAGCAGAGGAAAGGCTCCTTTGAGAGCCCTATGCTTGTGAGCCAGGCATCATGGTTCTGCCCCATCTCTTGTGGGGAGCAGTGGTGTGTGCGTTCACCAGTGTGAAATGCGCTGCGGGCTCTGGTGTGCTACATTCAGGCTCATCCACAGAGAGCTGCCCCCCTGACTAGTCTGATCTTGGGGAGTGCATCAGTGTTGCTGTAAACACCGCACAGGCTGTGGACCGAAGAAATACTCAAACATATAATCTTGAAATGTCCCCTTAAGCTGTATGATTTCCTTTAAGTGGATAGGGAAGATGCTGACTGTGAGTTAGGCTGTTGTCCAGAACACATAACGTACTGTAAGAAAAGAAAATATCCTTATTGCTGTGTTCTACCATAATAGAAAGTTATTTCTGTTGCCGTTTGTTTTGTTCCCCCCTCCCCATCCCCCTTAAATTTTATGTAATGGGGACTTATCTTTTTAAGAGGTAGCTAACAATAGTTCCCCTCTGCTACATTTCTGTAGTAGTATTCATGATTATTTACTTATTTTTGTAAAGGTTCAGTCTCTCTCTTTATTATTTTATCCTTCCGGTACTACATCACTCGTGATTATATCCCTGCTGTGTTTGCCATCAAACCTCTGCTAAGCCCTATTCATAAAGGGTTGTTTGTTTTTTTTTTCCCAAGATTTTAATGAAGACTGAATCAATCATAGAATGGTTTAGGTTGGAAGGGACCTTGAAGATCATCGAGTTCCAACCCCCCTGCCACAGGCAGGGACACCTCCCACTAGACCAGGTTGCCCAAGGCCACGTCCAGCCTGGCCTTGAACACCTCCAGGGATGGGGCTTCAACAACCTCTCCGGGCAACCTGTTCCAGTGCCTTACCACCCTCAAGGTGAAAAACGTCTTCCTAATGTTTAATCTAAACCTGCCCTCTTCCAGCTTAAAGCCATTCCCCCTTGTCCTATCACTACATGCCCTAGTAAAAAGTCCTTCCCCAGCTCTCCTGTAGGCCCCCTTTAGGTACTGGAATATCTGGTACATTGGTGAATCACTGCAAAGTCAACCATGAAGAGGAGTAAGAATGTTTTTAAGAGGAAGAAAATGAATTGATTTTGTATTTTAAAGGCTATTTGGAATAAGGGACTAAAATAACATTCAGAAATTTAAAAAAATTAATTAAAAAATCAAAACTAGTCATTTGGCCTATACCATCAAAGACAAAGCTCTGAAATAACTTCCCTCCAGATCCCCAGAACTACTTTTTCTAGTCTTGATATCTACTGGTTATGTCAAATAGCTGTAGGCACAAGGTAGGGCTTTCAAGAAGTAAAAATTTAATGTTACACAGCTCTTGTTTGTATTAGCAAATATGATAGACTCATGCACTGTTCAGAGGCATTACTGATAGGTAGAAGGAGACTTGCTTTTTGGAAAGTGTGGAGTACGTGCCCTGGCATGGAGACTTAAGCACTCTGATCTTGAATTCTTTCATGTGTTTTCTTAGAAAAAGAATTCAGCACCTGGTATGAACCCAAACAGAAAGCAAGAACTGGCAACTTCATTTTTGTAATGGATATTCCTTTCTGGTAGTTCCTAAATTGAAAACATTGGGGTGCTTTTCTTTCTCAATATATAGTTTATTGACTCAACCAGCATTAACAGCCTAAAGTGAAATTGTTTGGTTTTAGTTCAGCCAAGCTGCTAGGAAAAGAGATGTATATCAAACATCCTTGTAAAAATAAATAAATAAATAGACAAGGTCAAATTTCCTTCTGTGTGTGAGCTGTCTGGAAGACTCAGGAAACCTTTTTGCTCTCAGTTATTAAAAAAAGAAATAGGTCCACTTGCCAAGTTTTCTTAGACTTTTGAACAGTTCCATGAAAATTTTTGGCAGCATTTTAATGGTCAAGAATTACATGCTTGCATTTTGGATTTACTGGAAATGCTGATGATCTTTAAAAGTACTTTTTAAAAGGCGCTTTTAATGAGCGTAAACCTTGCAGAACACTAAAAAAAAATGTTATTACTTCTAGGAAAAAAATTACATGGTTTTTACTAGGGAGGGATTTTTGTCTGTTACTGCTGTTGTGTGATTTTTAGGGCAACTGCTCAAATGGGGTCATAAATAGGAAACTGATGTTACTCTTACACTCACACCCATGACTTTCCTCAGTGGTCTGCCCTACACTAAGATATGTGGTTGCAAAATAAATATTTAGCTTTGCTTCTGAGGTCTGAGGGGTCACACTGACTTGACTTGGGCAATGTCTAAACCTAAGATAGTTTTGGAGTTTGGTTTTTTTGGGGGGTTGGGGTTTTTCTTTTCAGGATCAAGGTTTGAACTACTGTACCTCCCGTTTACGTGTGCATGTGTGTATGTATGTAGTACCTTGCAGTGTTACATGGACTCATAAATCTTTCTGAGCTGTTACCCGTGTATGTAAGAAACTAATGCACAGGAGGAATGATTTTTTCCATCAGATGTTAATGCAAAGTATGACAGAAGAGTTATTGTTTTGCTTGGTTTATAGCTGGATTTATAAGACAGACCCCAAGCAGAAATGCTAACCTCTCCAGATAAAGACAGTAATGTCACAGTTTTATTATTCATTGAAATGTCTCTAGGGCAGCAACCTCTTTTTTTTTTTTTTATTACTTTAAATTAATTTCTGGAACTAAGCCTATGCTTGTATGCTTGTCTCTCAGTTCTGAGCCTTGGGCAAGATGTAAGGCTGGGCAGAAGATGACCAGTACAATGCATCTTGATAACCATGACAGTTCTCTCTTGGCCAAGATAAAATACGGTTCTACCTCGATAGTAAATGAAAAAGATGAAACACTGTAATGTTTCCTTATGACTATAGCAGTAAGGTTTATTTTTTTTTCTTCTTCCCTCATTTTCTAGTTTGAGGAGGGTGACACCTTGTCCAGAAATGGCCTTTTGTTATTGCGGTAGTTTGAAAGACACATTATGGCTGTTGGAGGCTTTTGATTTTCGAGGAAAAGAGTTTGATTTCCAAAGAAAACAGGTTTCTGTAATCATCATGTCCGTCAGTCGATCAATCCTGTTTTCCTCCAACAGCATTTGAACCTTGTTTTAGACAAATTTCGTAGAAGCCTAAGGTATCAAAGGTACTAAATTCTTGCCTTTTTTCTTTTCCTTTTTTTTTTTTTTCCTTTTCTTTTGGTGAAAATCAGCAGCTCAGTAATGGAGGGAGACCTGTTTATCTCCCACTGGGGGAAAGGTAAGGAAAACTCAGATATTATCCGTTCTGTTTGGCAGTAGCTGAATGGTCAATCGGCATTTGAACATTTTGGCTAGCTGGCCAGCTTGTGTGTAACTTCAACCTAGGGAAGACATTTTGTCTTTTATTGACATGGCAGGACATAAGAAGATAGTAGGAGAAATAGGAAAACTAAATGTTCTGAGAGGCTCTGGGGGTCTCAAGAGGGGGCTATTGACATGGGAGGGAGAGAGGAACATCAGTGATGAATCAGTAAGAAAATGGCATGGTTAATTATGCTTACAGAACAGTATGTTGAAGATTCCAATGGAATAGAGATGGTAAGCCAAGAGCAGGTCTCCTTGTTTTTTGCTTTTTAGTGTGGCAAATTTTTCATTTTTGGACACCAAATATTCTTCTGATAAAGCAGCGCACTATAATAAGAGCAGAAATCCCATAGCACGTTTTGCATTTAAGTATTATTTTATGTTGCTTTTGTGAAAATTAGCAAGACTTGTAAGTTAGTTTTTTTTACCCAAATTCAGTTGCATAAAACAGTTCTAAACCACCAGTTATGCTGCATCTTTCCTAATTCCCTCTGGGGACCACATCTAGCTCATCTTGTACCAAGCTACCAGGTAATCTTGAAAATTGGTTTACAAATAGACCAAGACAGCTACCACTGTAATATGTGCTAATCAAAAAAAAAAAAAAAAAAACCTGGTGAAATCTAAAGTCAGGTTTCCAAAGTTTGTGGTATTGAACTTAGCACTAAGAGTTGTTCAAAAGAATGGTTAATAAAAGTTTATTTTACCAGGAGGAAGGAATTGCATCAGCCTCGGGTCGTTGCAGAGGTGATTAAAAGTCTCTGTCACTTCTTGAATTTTCAAAATAACAGATACAATTGAGATGTATGAAGCTGAAAAGAAAGTAGTTTCAAATAGGTTAAAATAGCTTTTAAAATTCAGTGTTTTTTATAGCTTGTCCTCAATTCTTAAGTACCTTGAATTATATCCACCTGTGATTGTAATAGCTTGAGTGAAGGTAAAAGTATACAGTACTACGAGCAGTGCTCAGATGCAAAATTTACAGTATTCTCATTGCTTTGCTGGGCCAAGACTATGTAAGCTGCAGGAATATTAATATATTGGAAAGCTATATCGTACAGCAGGGGGGAAAATTAATGAGGCAGATTCAGTATGATTTCGGGCAACTGACAAAACTGGGTTTTAACTGCAGAAAGAATATAAGTTATGTATGAAGTCCTTCCAGCTAAAAATAATAGTTCATATAGCTTCCCGGTGTGGGGATCCAGTGAAAATATTGCTATGATCTACATTAGTAGACTCTTAGGTATTAGCAGAAAAGCTTCTAGAATGTATTGTTTATTGTTGCCTATTTCTGTTGCTAAACCAAAATATTTATAGCAATAGTAATGAGCGGGTTATCATTCATAAAATATGCGGTCATAAAAATGAGAAATAGCGGGATTATTAGCGGCGTTCAGCAGTAGAGAGGCTGTCTCTTCATGGTTTCCTTTCTCTAGTCATTATCACTGCAGCTGTGAATGATAGTATCACATTTCAGTAGATTCACTAGAAGAATTTTTCCAGATGAAAAATAATAATTAAAAAAAAAAAAGAGGAAATAAAATGGTTTGGGTTTTTTTTATCCAGCTCTAGTAATTATGGTTACAATTCTGGCCGAGACATGCAGAATTTACTCTGAAATTGTGATTCTGACACATAACAGCTATGGTAATATATTGAAGAGAAATTGATACTCACGTAAACTGATTTTGTAACCATTAATTTTGTAGAACCAAATTCCTATTATATGTGGGCATAAGCAAACATTGCATGTGAGCACGTTTTCTGAAGTCTGCTCATATTACCAGTGGACTATTTGCATAAGTAAGCATTTTGAGTCAACCGTTGATGAAACGGACACATTTGGTCAAGTATAAGTGTATGACACGCCATCCTCACTGTTATTTTATATGTGTCTTGGTTATTGAGTTTGAAATCTGTTTCTGTTAGGATCTTTAGAAGTTATCATCAACTTCTAAACAATTTGTGTTTCCCCACAATCATTATTGAAAAAAACTCAACACTAAACCCAAAATAAATAAACAAAACCCAGTAGACAGCAAGTGCAAACCAAAAGTGCTTTCAATGTAGAGGAATGATTCATTCATTAATAATTCTAATTAATATCCGTTGTAAAAAGACCAAGACTGTAATTGTGTTTTATGAAAAGGTTATAAAGGTACAAAGTGAAGCTAAACATAGACATAAGGCATATATTTTCCAGAAAGCCTCTTGAGTGGCCAAGGAGGTTATATTCTGTCTTCCAAAGTCGCCTGTGGAGTTTTGCAGGGCTGCAAAGTTAGTAAGTTGGCAAATGTTCATTGACTTTCAATGAGTTGGTTTTATTTATTGGTCTTTGAAAATTTTGCTTTTATTATTCTAGAAGGTCTTGATATTGAAGAGATTTATGATCATGAGAGCCCTAGTCACTCTTTCTAAATAACTTAAGTATTTTTGAATTACATGAATTGAAACAATAGCCTATACCTGCGTGTAATGAGTAATAAGGGAAAGACAGTATTAACAAAAATGAGAGAGCATAATGTATGTAAACTAATAGAAGTGTACAGCTTTTAAAGTCTATGAATAAATCTAGTACCAGTTATTGTAGACCGCTGTATGACCAGGTCAGCTGACTTTTGTGGGCATTACAGCAGAAGTGCTTTGTGAACAAACATTTGAAGGCCATATAAAATATTTTTGGAAAGTGCTGCATGCTCAGTGAACAATTAGGAGGAACGGCAGATGTTTTTTAGGGAAAATGAAGAGGAGGAGGCTCATGCTTGGTTTCCTTGTGGAGTACAGTGATATGGCTGATGGGAGAGACTAGGGTCCATAGAAGGAGGGAGTAACTTCTAGTGAAGGCAGAAGTAGGTAATGATATGGCCAGAGCTGAAGGACCTCTGCAGCTGTATGTCTTACTGGTTAAATGATTAATGAATACATCTGGTTTTATCTGTCTCTGTATTGAGTGTTATTTTCAGCAGAATTGAGCTATCTGATTGATGGTTTTGAAAACTTTAGTGTTCCTGATGCTTTGGAGTTGGGTTGAAACACGTGAAGTATGCTGGTGTACTTCAAACTTACCTGAATCAGGCACTAGGAAACTTAAAGCTCATATTTTTAGGTATACAACCTGTGTATATCAGATTATTTTACATATATTTATTTTTACGCTATGTGCTTTCTTACTTGGCTTAAGGTTGAAATCAAAGCATAAATGGCTAACAAACTGTTCTAAAATAGCTTGGTTTGGCAAATAACTCGCTGTAGCTTTCCCTCCTTTGATAAAATGCAGGTGGGTTTTTTTGTGTTGCATTTCTAATGGTTTTTGGTAAGCCAAGCAGAAGGAAGGGTGCTGAAATGCAAGTTATTCTAGAATTTCCTCAGTAGGGTTTCTGTGCTGACTTTTTGAAGTTAAAATTTATCTTGGGAATTTACAGGTTTTTGTCAATGCCTGCAGTGACGGTTGCTCAAACAGAGGGTGCTGTTTCTGGTTGGTGCCAGTGCAGGAGCAGACGCTCGTCCTGTCGAACAGCTAATAGACTCGGAATTAGGCCGTCACCCATCATACAGCAGGCAAAGGCTCAATTTTTCCTTCCATCTTATTCTAACTTCTCCCACACTCCTCGTACACGTTCTCATTGTCAGACTAATGACATTTCAGGCTGCTTTCAGAGTTTTTACTCTTTTATCTAATTAATCAACTTTTAACTTGAGCAGGATCTGAAAGTTTCTTTACTGAACATGGATATTTCTTCTCTGGCTTTCTCTGCACCCACTAATTCATGCTTTTATTCCTACTTATCTGACAGCTTTAAAAACGGAGCTATTTTTGTAATCTAGGAAGTTAAATGTTTTATTGCAGTTCTAAATTTGTATGGATCAGCATTTGAAATGGAGATTTATGATGGCAGTGCTAAGAGACCTTTAACTATTAACATGCAAACAGCAGACACTTGGACACCAAAAATATCTTTGTTCTATCAGTGTTGCTCTTCCAGTGGTGTGGTTTTTGGGGGAGGGAGGGAGGGTGTGTGGGAGGGTGTGTGTGTGTGTGTGCGTGTGTGCCTGCGTCTGTAAGCTAATAAGGGGTTAGTTAGGTGCAGAGCAGCTGTGGTAACAGCATGTCTCTTTATTTATTGATGAGAAACCTCAGGAGGAAATGGTGTGGCATAGAAAATCAGCTCAGCTGAAGTCAGTGTCAGATTGCAGGAGATAGCATGGTTTGTGATATATGTGGTGGTGAGACCCAACAGGATCTGACTCACCTCTGCCTCTGCAAGGTCACTGGCTGTGACAGATTTAGTAGGAATTCCCTGATTCCCCGACACGTGGCCTTGTCCAAATTTAAGTTGTAGTGGCAGTTTTTATTTAGATTGCAGATTTACACTCCTCATCGAGTGCAAACCGGTAGGGATTTGGCGGGAGTGGGGCTGTGTTCAGTCTTGGTGTGTAGTCCCTGTTTGATGTATGGTCTACATCTGCATTAGCAAGTAATGCAGCTCAGGAATGGCAGATTTGTAGAGAGGAATGGTTGGTGCAGGGGACCTAAACCAACACTGCACATATTTCAGCAGATTTTTCTTCAGGCTAGCATCAGTCCGGTTCAGTAAACTGAATGTCCATTGGTGACACTCCCAGGGTCCAGTTTAGCTTTGTCCCAAAGACGCCCAGTTCATGAATGCTTAGACACCCCCTATGGCAGGGGGGTTGGAACTTGATGATCTTCAAGGTCCCTTCCAACCTAAACCATTCTATGATTCTATGACACCATGCTTTGGTTTGTGTCTTGGGCAAGGTGGGAACAAAAGGGAGGTTTGCTTCAGTAGTGGAGCTCTGATGTGAGGTAAGGCAATACTCAACCCCATCCCCTCCAGAGGCTCGGTGAGTCCTGCCGGCTGCTCAGCTGTCAGCCGCCTCTAGTGAGGCGGATATCCCTCTCCGGACAGGCAGGGCACTTGTTTTTCAGAAATTACATCCTACGGTTTTCTAGGGTAGAAACTAACTTTGATAATGAATAACCCAAAGAAACAGAGGATTAAGGCCTCTTCTGGTTCTGGTGGATGGATGGAGGAAGAAGTTTTCCTTTATTAGCACAACTATTGACTCCAGCAGAGAATTCAGCTCTATTTCACGATTAATATCACTTTTACTAAAGCAAGTGTGAATTTCCAAAATGCTTGTATCGGTGTAAGGCAAATGATGTTGTGTAATTGTTTTTATGACCAGTGGCAGCTTACTTGATGACATATTTTGCATTAAGATTTTTGACAGGTGGTCAAAATGAGGCTACAGTTAACATATGTCTTGCTATATTTTGCAGGTACTGTGGTAATGTGTGTGTTTTAAACTCCTACAAAGATCAAGTGACATTAATGCTTCACAAGTTTCAGATACTGCATTAAATTCAAACTCTCATCCAGGCAAAAATTATTCCTACAGGCACAGAAGACCCGTGGTAGTTCTTACACTTTCTACTGGAGACAAAGTCGCAGAATTTTCTAGAATTTACAGTTATATTTGAAGACTTTGGGACCGCACAGAGAGAATGCATAAGGAGTCTAATAATCCTTTTTCTGAACATGACATCATTGCTGATAGCAAATGTGAAAAGATGTTCTAAAAATGAAAATTAACTGTAACAAACAAACAAGGAGTAAGAAGGGCTACAATAATTGAAATGTACTAATGAAAGTCTCTGTAGTTTGTTCATATTATGAACAGTCAAGGATCATGCATAATTCAAGAGTGCAATTGCTAACAGTAGGTTCACATAAGATCATTTAAATTTGTTTCTCTGGACATGAGAAATTGATCTTTGAAGTGATCCCTGATGAGGTTCTGCTTGGTCCCATCAGCATCTTGGGAGGAAAGTGTTCTATTTTCCCTCTTGCATCAGTGAATATTTATGGGATGTAAAATAGGAATAACTTTAATTATGTATGGGGAGGGAAATGTATGCAGTCCTGAGCAAGACACTTCACTGTACAATCTACCTGAAACTCTGACAGGTAGTAAGTATGCTTATGCACTAATTTAAGAATTAAGTTTTGTTGCCCGTTTTGTGTGTGTGGACATATAGGTGTATATTTGAGTGCGTGTGTATTTTTTTAATTTTATTTTGTAAATTCTCACTAATTTTAATGTGATGACTATGTTGCTGTTCCTTTTGTTATAATGCCAACAGAGACGCCTACGGCAGTTTGCAGTCTAAACAGCTAAGGGACAATAAATGTGGGAGAAAGGGAATACCATCATTCTCATTTTCATGTGGATAACCGGATCTTGCTTGGTATTGCACAAAAGTTACACAGCAAAACTCTGAAGCAAACTTACCTGTTCTCATCTTTAATGTGGAGCCTTGTCCAGAAGGCCAAGCTTCCTCCTACAGAAAATACTTAGAGAAGTTATGCCCCCAGCTGATTTTACGTTCGCAATTGTTTCACCTGTGCTTTCCTCTAAATGGTAGAAATGATTCTCCTATCTGCTGCTTCTTTTAGAATATTACTTAGAAAACGGCGAGTTTCCCAATGCAAACAGATACTTCAGTCTATGGAACTTCAAAGATACTCTCATTTTTGCTTTCATGTTACATCATTACAAAAATAATAGAATTTTTTCATGTGAACAAAGTGCTATGCACCAATAAGTGACAGGATTTGAGTTGCACATAGCAATTAGCAGCTGGCAAGTTAAGTGAATTGTAGGATTAGGACCAGTCTGTATTAAGAGCATTCAATAAGGAAAAAATTTGGTGAAAAATTACTTGAAAGTAAGTCATTTGATCTGATTTTCTTAGGAGAGGTGCAGTAGCAAAAATTACTTTGAAACAAACTGACTTGTATTAAATAGCAAATCTTGCAGATTTGTTTCGGAGAGGGGAGAAAAAAATCATCAGGTTGGGGATTTTTTTTATGCACAAGTTCAGTAGGAATCTTTCACATGTTGTTACTCAGTATGTCAGTGTACTGTGGGTGTTGATAAGCTAGTGGGGGCTTTGCAGGCATGTGCAGCAGATGTACAGTATGTGGGGAAAAATTGAATCCACAGTGAGTCAACAAACACAACCTACTTTGTCTACGGACAAAAAAGCACACATCTAAAATGAACAGTGGAAGGGAACTGTGCTGAACAAATTACTGTCATCATTTAATGATGTATTTCATAGAAGCTTCAAAATATTGGCATGATGCATCCTTCTGTGGTCATCCTTCTGCTTCACTGAAATAGGACGTGTTGATTTATTTTTTAAAAGGAAATATGTCAGAAAAGTCAGGAAACGTAGGGGAGTGAGTGCTCTGTGGGTAGATGGTGTACTGGGAGGTGGGGTTTTGTTGTCGTCTTCCACAGGCTTGCTGAGAGACCTCTGGTACGTGATGTAGCAACTCTTGCACTTTTTCTCTCTTTGTACTTCCGTGGTTTTGCACTATTCGTTACAGCAGTATGGAAGGGTTTGTAAACACTCACAAAATAAGCTGGAGCACACTCAGTGACTGAGAAGATTTCCTTCCCAGCCTTGCCATGGGACGTGTGGCAGAGGTGAGTGTAGGACCTTCCTCGGGACATCCCTGGTAAACCATGTTACCTCCAAAACTCTGTTGCTGTTTTAATACACTGTTGCCACTAAGCGGTGATTTTAAAAATCCATAGAAGCTTGTGTAGTCATTGGTATAATTCTTTAGAACTTTTACGCATCTGTGATATCGTTCCCAGAAATCCAGGAGACAAAGTCTGTAAGAAGCAGGGGTCTCATGAAGGACTGAAGTAGATTATTCAGAACAACTATGCAGAAAGAAACATAATTCAAGAGAAGCGAACGTAGTTATGAGTGTCCCTCATCCAACCCCATCTATGGCCTCCTGCACACAGGACATGCATAGATAAAAGCTTGAGATAGCCAGGGGAGCGTACCTCCACTTTGGCTTCTCTGCAGTCACATCTGCAGACCTTCTTGAGGAACAGGGAGGATTTAGGCAAAAGACACATGTGCTAATTGAAACACTGTAATCGATCTCTTTTTCTGTGGGATAGTGAAATCCAAAGTCAAAACAATCCCATAAAAAGTTAATAAACAGAGACGCTTTATTGTATTTTTATGGCCTCAGTCTGCCATCAGTAACTGAGCATGCACTTTTTTTTTCCTATTCCATGTAATTTGCATGATTAGGGAATTGAATCATTGTGTTTCTGGGGATTGTTATAGCCTGTTTTTCTGTATTTTTTGGGAACTCTTAGCAGACATATGGTAGAAGCACAACTTACCTCACATCTGAGGCAGGGAAAAGAAACCAAGCTACTTTTCTCATTTTTTTAATGAAACACAGCAAACTATTGGAAGGTAAAGTGATCTGATGCTGCTTACAAACTGAAATATCATGTGGCAGTAGTTCAGAGCAGGCAAAAATCCTGTCCTCGTTACTGTGCAGCGCAGCCTGTGAATATATTTGCAGCTTCCTGTGCAATTTGAATACTTCTAAGATAGTGAAGTAAAAATGAAATTATATGTAAATGAAGGTATTTTATTAGTTACATCAAAAATGCCACATTTGGTATTTTCAGTAATGTTTCATACTTTATGAACTTTGACGCTTTAGTTGCTAACAAGGGAGTAACTTCAGATTTTCCATGCAAGATATTTCTCTTTTATAACTAATAGTTGTAATAATATAGTTACAGTTTAATAACTAATGTGCCATTATGTGCAAATAATGCTCTGAATAAAGTGTTCTGTTTGCCACGAAGTAAAAATGACTTCTACACTGCAAATTATTTTGCAGGCTAGAAAGAAACTGAGTAAATGCTTGGGTCAAACTTGCATGTAAATGTTATTTTTAACACGCCGGTATTTCTGCGTGTTATGAAGTACATCAGCAGCTTAGGCAGTTACTGATTAATGTCAGCCAACTGAAACCTTTCTCTGAACTGAACTACTGGGAGTTTTCCTTCTGCTAGAAGGTATAGTTTTTATCGTTTTCTGTCTCCTAGCGTAGATCAAAAGAGGAACAAGGGCTGGAGTCATGATTTAGCACAGATGCTGAATTTCTGTTTGTGTGCTAAGATGTTCAGTTTCTGATGCCCATAGAGATCACTGCAAGAGATGACAAAATTACCTGAAGTGTTAGTTAAAAAGCGCTGTCCAAATATCAACTAACTAACCTTCAAAACGTGTGTGAGAGATCCTGATGTTGACTGGACGTTACTGAGGGACACACACTGTGTGAGTTTTGCTAAGGCGGATCTTTAACTGTGATGTTCAAGTACCTTGCACTTGACTGTGACATTTCTTCCTGGTATTCTCTGAAGTATAGAAGTAGTATCATAACCTTGGAATATCCCTTCTATGGGACACCAGCTGCAAAAGATTGAGATTTGCCCAGCTCTGCTCACGGAGTCAGTGGGAGACTGATGCAGAATTCAAACCAAGCTGTTGCTT
The DNA here is from genome assembly GCA_017639485.1 of Pluvialis apricaria. Classification (NCBI taxonomy): domain Eukaryota; kingdom Metazoa; phylum Chordata; class Aves; order Charadriiformes; family Charadriidae; genus Pluvialis; species Pluvialis apricaria. The sequence continues at coordinate 16,491,456 of CM030009.1, forward strand.
GTCCCCAGCTGCAAGTGCTGTGCTCTCTACAGCGTGAAGATGCTCCATTGCATCTCATGTCAGTCCTGAAGTTTCTGGGCACCTTGCTCTTTTTTTATTCTAGTACCCCTTGATTGTGCAACAGCGAAAAGGACGCATAAAAATGAGAGAAAAGTAACTTTTAATAAAAACATGCACGAAACACTGGAGACCCTAAACTCGAAGTATCTCCTGAATAAGTGTAGGATTTTTTTGTTTGGTTTTAGTCTTGCATAACCCCTATGTACAGTAACAATATTCTAAGACTCAAGTTGAGTATTTGCTATTTTCCCTCTTAAAGATTAAGTGAAGATTATGTAAATGCGAGAGAATTGGAATGTATAGGTGTTCATATTACAAAGTTTGTTAAGAGACTAAATTACACACAGTCTGCCTTCAGTTTTTTGTGCAAGCTTTCTATAAAATGGCAGAGAAGGAAATTTGTGGAAAAAGCAAGTCTTTTAGCAAGTACGATTGCTTCCATGGGGCTATATTCTTGAGCCTTTTAGTCCTTTGTTTACTGAAATAAAAAGGCAAATGCCTTTTTATTTCAAAGAATTGAAGAAATGTATCATTTCCAAATATTCAAAGAATTTGGTCTGATATTTAGTTTAACCCAAGATTTCTCCCTATCTTCTTGTCACTTCGCTATTTCAGTAGTATTTATTTTTGCCTCAAGAACTGCTCTGAGAACTGAACTGTTTCTATGACTTCTCTGGCATGAAGACATGATATGTGAGAGGGTCTTCAGGTGACAGCTCAGTTTTGCCCCTGTGCATGAGGGACTGTATAGTAAATGAAGGGTCTGTATACTTTGAAAATCCTAATTCATTTAATACAATAAAGCTTGGACACAAAATGCATGCTTAGGTAACTTTTGGTTTCCTTTAAACTGTTTCTGCTTGCAAGTATGTCTGTCAAAGCTAGTAGATGTCCAAGATTAAACATGAATAACCTTGGCATATTTGCAGATGGAAAGTGCAGAATTTGCTAAAAAAAAAAAAAGTAGTAACTCGTAGCTTCTTGCTCTTCAGGATTTTGACAAATAATAAGTGTGAGGAAAGCAATCAGAAATTCCACTAGCTTCTTATAATTATTATCCCTGCAGGCAACATAGCTTCTGGAAAATATATATAAAGGTCTGATGATAAAGTCAGAACTAACCCAGTGCAATGAAAGGTTCTTAAAATTGTTCATTCACAAGGAATATAATGAGCCATGTCTAAGACACCATGTCCCATTGCCTAATGTACTTTAAGAGAACAGCATGTGTAACCATCAAACACAGCTGTAAATAAATGATGGCAAGAAAGCTTGGGATTCTGCAGTCGTGACATCCAGGATGCATTCATGTCAATAGGAAACAACTGCAACCCAGAGTGACAAGTTCTTCTGGCCCGCCATAATGGAGGCACGTTATCACCCTGTAATATATGTCAGGCCTGTATCTTATTCTCTGACTTATTGATATGTTATGCAAGAAAACTGAGAAATATCAGAATTCTGATAAAAGTGTATTGCACAAGGAAAAAAAGAAAAACTTAAGACAAATCGTACTTAGGGGAAAAGATATGTAAAGAAGCAGAAAATCTCTTCAGGCTCTATTAATTTAACTAGTGTATAATCACAATAGTAAAGACTGATTTGAGGATTAAGATACTAAGGCTTAAAAGATGCTGTAAGACTCACTTCATGAAGGATTATGTTTGCAAAGTTTTTAAATAATAGTAAATTTGTAATATGAAGAAAAAATTTCAAAAAAGTAAAAAAGATGGAACATCTTTTGAGATGTGTTATGTAAACATGTCCTCACTCCTGGCCATTCTTCTGACACAGGAAGCTGTCAGATGTGCCCAAGAGAGAACATGTCCTCCCTCCATTCTGGGAAAGCCCATCACTGCTCTAGAGCACCTTTTTGTTTGGTTGGCTGTGGGTGTGTGTTTGTGTTTTCTTCAGCTATCAGCATGTGAGACGTCTTCAAAGTGCTGCAGTAATTCAGTAGTTCTCAACTCTTGCAGTAGATCCTGGAGACCAGAAACTTGAAGTGCTTAGTTTGGTTTCCATGGGTTTATCTTTCACCCTTCTTTTTTTTTCATGAGGTGTATATATGCTGTTTCTGAAGGCAATGTGGATAGTTAATAGAAACAGAGAGAGTTGTTCTGCAGCAGAACTTGCTGATGAGTACATAACAATGATAATGCCTATAGTCTCCTGGTATATTTTCCTGTTAGGTGGACAGATGTGGAAATGGAAGAGTTACATGCTCTAACAGAGACCACTGTGGTGAATAGGAGTGAGGGAGCATTATTTGATCATTTAAACTTTCTAGTTCTCATCCTCTGTTATAATGTTCTGTTCTTGGCAAGGAAAGATTTTTGGCATGTCTTTGAATATGAAAACCCAGAAGGACCCAGAAATGTGTGACGGGAGCAAAACCTTTTCTTTTGTCTCATCAGACAAGTGTAATAACTTGGTTTTGTTCCCCTACCATTGCTTTTGAAGAAACTCTTGGAGCAGGAGAGGCTCTTACAAGCACGATCAGGAGATCCGCTGCCTGGGGAGGGGGCTAGCGGAGCACAGTAGATTCCTTGTGACTTCTGCAGTTCCTTTACTTGCATCTGAGGAGTAACAATAGATTGCCCTTCTGTAACAAGCAGACTTTTCTTGGCTAAGCATCTGCCAGTAAGCCAGTACATCTCACTCTCCAGTGTAGCCTAGAAGATCGCTTACTGGCACTGAACTTGGACTTGTGTGTAACCTTGGTATGAGCCACTGCAGTTGTAGGCACATTGGTGCATCAGATAGGTAGCCAAAGAGCATCTTTAATCCAATAAAGTAGTATTGTTCCTCTAGATTGGTCCATCTCTTTCACTTTGTTGAGACATACTGTTACAAACAAGTCTTGACAACTGCTGCAGCTCCGTTCAGGGTAATGCTTATTAGTTTAGCCATATCTCAACTTATAAATCCATGTAAATATGATTTTAAAAAGGAAATGCTGACACTACTGTGACAGCATCACTTTGTTACCATATTTTTAAGTTGAAGAATTTGAATTTGTTTTTTTCAGGTAATATTTAGGTTAAGAAACTACTGAGCTCCAGATTTAATTTTTTTATTTTTTGAAAGGTAGTCTGGAGTACTGCAGAATAAATAGTCCATTAAATTTTGATCTCTCAGCAATCTTGCTTCACCAAAACTGAAAAACAATGAATTGCATCAGAGTTTGAAGGTAATACAAGTGTTCTTTAAAATATTGAGTAGTCTTCTGCTAATAAGTTCCTCTTTGCTAGGTAAAGAATGCTCTTTAATAGATCTGGGAGAAAGACTTATTCTTAATACAATTTGAAAGTAAATAAACAAACAACAGTAACAGGAAAATCAAGCACCAGCTGGCCTTCTGGCAAGCAAAAATTCTGCTTTTTCTGATTTCTGTTACAGTTGTCAGTAACATTGACAGCTGCTAAATGTAAACCCTAGTAGTATAATAAACGTTTGCAATTAACATCTACGTTTCAGTTGCCAACTCTTAGTCTGTTGTGTCATAAGAGAAGCAGATGCTCTTAAGAAATATTCAACCCTGTAGCAATAATTCTAATGATAAAAGTAATAGAAGTTTCGATCACCGTTTTTATTTTTTCCATTCCTGTAGATATGTCTTTAAGGGATCACTTCTCAGCTGGAAATTATAACTTCTAAAATTTCGCATAAGTTAATTTAGAGTAAACTCTGATATTTAGGAGTAAAGCATTATATAAACAAGGTAAAAGCTTTATTTACCCTAGAGCCATGTGGCATGATAACTCAATTTATATAAAATACTGCAAAGCGTTGTGTGCTTTTGTACTTCACTGAGGACTTCCCCTTTATAATTAGAAGACGGAGATAAAATCCTTCCTCATTCAAAGTTAATGGCAAAACTCCCACTGTCTTCAGCAGCGTCAGGATTTCATGCTTAGTCAAGTAGATGTGTTTCATGCAGAGCTCTGTTTGGATATCACGGCTCTTTGTAGACACCTTGGTATTGGTGGTGGTGGTATTTACCTTCATGGGTTACTAACTGTGGCTATGTTTATGTAGGTGAAACGGAGCATGTGAAAGTGGGAGCAATCCGTTCTGCCTTACATCTCATTAGACACAAATGCTGTTTTCAGCAATGTAAAGAGTGCATTTTTTTCCTTATCTTTACTTGGAAAACAGGTGTTCTCCAACTTAAGAACAAGGCATGTTTGACGTTCACTAGCCATTCTTGCTCTAACAGATTAATAAAATAGGACCAAATCTTCCCTAAAAGCCTTTCTCCACCTCTGGCTTGGATTCCTCCCAAGTGTTTTTGTCACTGATGTGACTAGTATTATTAGCCCTATTATCTGCTCTGAGTGTGCATCATCAAATTGTGTATACGCACGCACTGGTTACAGCAAAATCAAACCGCACTTTTGCCCGATCGCCCCAGTCCCTCCGGAGGCTGGGATGTGGAGTGGGATCTCGCTGCTCCAAAAGCAAGCGTCGGGAGGAGCAGACTGAGCAGGCTGCACTGCTGTGAATCCAAGCTGCTGCTGGCTCATATGCAGCCATGTAGGATGACTTTCTAAAGTCATTGCTTTGGAAGGTGCTTCTGTACACAGCTTTAAGTTATGCAGCGTAGTAAAACATAAAATTCCTTCTGTCAGTTGATCAGCATATATACGTTATCAGGTGTGCTGCTGGACAAACTCCAATGATGACAGCACATGGCTGCTGGACTCAGTAGCAGTTGCCATATGACTGCAGTGCCTTCCTTTCCTACAGCCTTGGAGTTATGCCCTTTATGCCCCTTCAGAGCCATTCATAGCTCTGAAAATGATGTTTTGAGCCGCAGTTTGTCTGTAGATAACGTCTGCTTTGTCTTTCTCGTACAGAAAGTTGCTATTGTTGGCACCCATGTGTTTGCTATGAGGAAGTATACTGAATGAAGTATTCATGAATGGTATAGGAAGTGTCTGATAGAAAGCTCTGTGGGTCTCTGTGTATAGAGACTGTACACCATTATCTGATAGATTCTATGATTCTACACTGGCACAGGTGGCCCAGAGAAGCTGTGGATGCCCCATCCCTGGAGGTGTTCAAGGCCAGGTTGGATGGGGCTTTGAATAACCTGGTCTAGTGGGAGGTGCCTCTGCAGGGGGTTTGGAACTAGATGATCTTTAAGGTCCCATCCAACCCAAACCATTCCATGATTCTGTAGTTATTGTGTGTTGGATTTCCTTTTATATTGAAGATTGCTTTGATATTTTGGGGTCAATGTTTTTTTCATCCATATGAAAATGTTCAGAGAAAAAAAAAATCAAATGTAACCACGTTTTTGATCATGTTCTGGCTTGGGGTTCTTTTACAGTGTTCCCGTTGTCTTCTCTTTTCCATGCTTTCATGGTCTCTGGTAGTTGGATATGGTTAGGAGCTGTCAGCCAGGTGAGCAGCTGGAAGATAACGGCAGCTGACTCATTGTGTGCACTCTTCCAGGACTTACCCATCGTGCATGTCACATGCTCACATCTTATCCAATATTTATCTCCTTACCATTCTACCAGCTCTTATATGACAGTTTTCTTGCCTACAGTCTGACCTAAACACAGATGTAAATGCCAGAGGAGATGAAAAGGATGAGAAAAGCATCCTTAGAGCAAGGAAAAGGAGCCAAGTCTTTCTGGTTTTTATGCCCAGGTCTTTAATGTCCAGGGAATTCATTCTGGATTCACCGACAGGAATATATTTTGGTGATTGTACCTTGTGTGTTTGTTTTCAATAGCAAAGAGTGATATAAATGTTTCTAAAACACAGTACTAGAACAGGCTTACTACTGTCCTATGTATGTGGCTATACCAAGTGCAGAGCAATAGAGTTCAGTCCTCTGTGTACTATGTTGGTATAAATATTTCTTCTGCACTAACTACTAAGATTGAAACAGAACTTCCTGATGGGATAATTAATAGTCTAAAATAATATCTGAGATCCTATGAGATGATAGCCTTGACCTTCCAATATTTCTAGACAGCAGAGGTGTATTGAGTGCTAGGTCGGAGTTGACTTACTCTGTAAGTTGTGAACTGAAGAAGTCAACAGTAAAGGGTGGATAATCCATTTAATCCCTTGTCTGTTAATAATAATGGACTAGCTGGTCTGCATCCACCACTCCACTCCCCCACCCCCCTTCTCTGAGACAATACAGAGTCCAGTTTTCAGTCCTGCTCTGAAGTGGGCAGGGTTGTACCCCACAACATCCTTGTGCACTGCAATGTTATATCCTGTGGGATTTTGTCCCCGCAGCTACCTCCTCAAGGACCTGAGCAGTTGCCCACTTCTTTCGAGGGGACTGCAGAACCGGCAATAGCTTATTTTGATAGGGAGGTCATCACAAGTTGAGGATCTGCCCATGTATTCAGCCATGGAGCAGAAACATGGGTAATGCATTGAGCTGACTTCCATCTCACTGCTTTATAGAATATGCTCAGTTCAGAAATGTGTCTGTTTTCTTACATTTGATTGTCAGCTTGGCTCTTATTCCTCTGAACCGAAATCCATACTATGATGAAGCCAAGAACAGATGAGCAGAAAACCCAATGTTAAAGGTTAGTCTGAGAGAAAATACTCTGAGTCTACTTTGGGATGTCCAGTTTTTGCTGTTGACAACATCACGAGAACTGAAAATATCATTAATGAGTGTGCTGAGTCAACTGGAAAAGTTGCATTTTTAGCCTCTTATCAAAATTTTACAGCATTTCCTCTTTTCGGAATCTGTTTCTTATGTAAACATTTCTTTATGAACCTAAGGCAATATGTCAGTATTTTTTGTTAAGGGGATGAAGTCTTGAGTTCCCTTGTGCTAGTAAATGACAGACTCAAAAAAGGGAAGTCTGAGTGAGGAGGGAAAAAAAATTATGGCTACTCATATGTTTCTAATTTCCTTGGTATCCTCTTTATAATGAAGAGCATGAACAAAATATGTGCATATCTTACTCCTGATTAAAAAAAAAAAAAGCTAGTTATCCAGCTGGCAAAGAGTTTTCAACAGATTCAGGCTACAATGTAGGAGGTTGAAAAGAACTAGTGCAGTGCTTGACAAATAGTCTTATTTGTTCAGGCCAAATAGAAATTTTGGGTGAGCTGGTGGGTTTGGTGTGGAAAAAGCTGGGAGGAGAGTGGAAACCTGAAATGAGTATTGTAATGTAAAACTGTATGTATTTTAATGTATATTTTTTAGAACAAAAGGCAAATTGAAATAAAAATGAGTGAGCAGAAGGGTCATAATTCACTTTGTGGGGAGGAAAAATGGGAAATAGTGGGAAAATACAGGGAGAAATATCAATAACTTGATTTCATAGAATCTGTTAGCTTGAAGGAGGAGTGAAGTTCATTGATTGCTCTGGACTTAACTGAAACACAATTGAACCTGAAAACAATTCCTTTCCTATGAAAAGATAAAGATTCAGTAAAGAACTGTGATTTTTCTAAGGAGGTTATTATTTGGAGTTATTTTGTCTTAAGACTCCACCTTCTGAGGTCGTGTGACAGATGACACATTTGCCTTCTTAAAAAAAATTAAAATATAGACATAGTAGAGGACTTAAAATTGGGAAGCACACAAAAAGACTTCAGTTTGGTATTTATTTTAAAATATTGTAAATTGTTATCATAATTAGTTTTGTATTCCTTTTTAAAAGAATATTTTTGGTATCTGCAGTATTGCTATGTATTTGATAAACCTTGTGATCTAGGGAAATGTCTTTGATATACATTGCAATAAATCAGTAGCTACCATTCGATGACTATTTTGATATGGTAGCAGGGAAAAATGGATACCCCATTTGCTAGTAGAGATGGAGAAGGTGTCTATCCTGTCTAAGTAGCCTCCCTGTGGTGCAAAGAGAGGTGCAGTTGGTTGTACCTCTGCAGAATGAACAGAAATGAATAGTTGGGATCTTCCACATCTGTCTACAGCATGAGGTGATGGGTAAGTCACCTAAACCCCAGTTCAAGAAGGCAGGTGAATAACAGTGAAAACTCTTTCGCATCTGCAAGAGTGTTGAAGGAGCTAGTTAGCTCCAGAAATAAGTGCAGTTATAAGCTGGTCTTCCCAATAGGAATGGGTTGCTGGGAATTGATTAATGATCTTTTCCTCTCTGTGCTGTCTTGGAAGGGGGAATGACCTCTGGCAATTAGGATGCACAGCTCTTGGTGGACGTTTTTGGCAGGGATGCTTTTATTACAAATCAATACGCGAAAACCCTAGGGAAAAGAGATCAAGAGGCTGCTGCTGCTGAAGTGTTATTTATCTTCCCCAGGAAATGAATTCTACCTGTTAGCTTTCACAGGATCCACAGCACTTGTTTAATGCTTGGTAACTGCTTATGTGCTTTCTTGAGTTGGAACTTCAATTTCTTTGCGTAGTGGGAGTAGTAACAATTATAAATTCTATCTCCTTGAGTTAATGAGGATTCATGATGCAGATTTTGTGAACATGTTAGAAAAATACTAGGCCTCCATGTAGCAGACAGATTGCTATGAGAGCTAGTGTGTATTTTGAAGAACTGTTTAGAACAAATAACTCTTACTTGTGCATAATCTTTCTTCATATTGACAGGCAAATGTCAAACTGTATAGAAACCTCAGAACATTTTCAGGGTTGACATCATTCTTTTTCAAGTCCTTATAAAGCAATGAGGAAAACAAGCTGATTTTGATGTGGAATTTCTGCAGGGGGAGAAAGGGAGATTGTTGTCATCTGATCAGCTTGATAACTTCATTTGTCAGTAAAGAAAGATGCTGAAAATTAGAATTTTTGATGGGGATTGAACGAGGTACTTGCCAGAATAAGAAATAGTGTGGAGCATTCTGGTGATTAATTTTGCAGTATCTATACCTTTCTTTAACAAAGCACAGGAATCTGTTTAAACTCTTTAAGAATAGTTAATGAAGAGCTTAAGAACTTACGTTATTAATAAATAATCATCTATTTGGCTTAACACAAATGTAGACTATGCACAGTGAATCATTGTTGTGGCTGGCTTTGTAATGGCTGTATGAGCTTACTAACCACCCTCCTGCAACCAGGAATGACTTGGTATGGGGGAAAAGTTTGGTGGTATGGTATGGTGGTCCAGAAGAGTTTGGGTTTACTTCTTATGGTGACAGGTTTTTTTCTTCGCAGCTACTTCCTCTCACATCAGCAAAATAGCACTAATAACTGTGATAGACATTACCATGGAGTTTGACATTGGGCAAAGCCTAGGTGCTCCCATCCCTCAGCCAGCTAGATCTTTTTGTGATAAGCGGTAGGTGATTCCAGCTGGTGTTTGAGCTCAGGACTGAGTCGGAGCTGAGATCTGTACTTGCCATCTGTTATGACAGTACTGATCAGCAGTATCTCGTAGCAGTTAGTTGGTAGCACCAAGTTCCCACTGGCGCTACGAGAAAAGTGATGGCATGCCTGGCATACAAATAAGATCGTGGTATATCACATGCCTCCCCTTCCTGTTACATTTTGAGGTCTAGTAACAAATCTGGATCACAGCTTGTGCTTTCGTGGTTTAATCTGAAGTTTACCAGTTCTTGAACTGATTCCGGAAATAGTGATTTGCTACTTGATAGGCCTTATTCTAAAAAAGGGGTCATTGGACACTGAGAGATTCAGCACCTAAACATAGGTACCTCATGCCATGTGTACTCCATCCTGGACTGTCCTGCCTGGCCTGCAGCTGCAGCTCCAGAAGGTCGCAGATGTCCCTGGATCCAATGTAAAATCTGCCAGACCCTGGCAGATGTCTCAGATGCCCAGTCTGTTTCAAAGGCATATGTTTAGGCTAGTGACTCACTCTTTAAGTAATAGTAATATGCACAACATTTCAAGGCAAACAAAAATATTAATACACACATAGTTTTTCCTTCTTCTCTAGGGTGCAATGAAGGGACAAGGGTTTTATGCAATGACTTTCAGTTTTTTTAGAAACACATTCTCCTATTGAATTAAATAGGTGATCTCCTATTGACTCCTATTAAGAACAGGATTTATTTGTAGTTTATTAATAGGAAATAGCTTCTTTTATAATAAGATATTTTTCTAGTGTGACAGAAATACTTGGCCAATTGTGCAGCTTTTCTTTTCTTAATAAAATCAAAACCAGGATGACAATGAGTAAACATTTGCCCAATAAATTGGTGTAACCTCCAATCCATGGTAGACAAGTGAAATAATTTTAATGTAAGAAATAATTTTATTGTTATTCTGTTGCAAACAGCCTATGTTGTTGTTCATATCCATATACTTTGTATTGCATTAGTCTACATTAATTTTCATCATTTTTGCACTTAGGGATAGTGCTTATGACCAATTTGTAGATTATGTGTTGCCATATTGACTTAAATGGACTATATTTTAATGCTTTTATGAGCATTTTCTAGTAAAATAATTTAATTACATTGACATTTAATGCTATTACAGTGGATAATTGACTGCAGATCAAAAATGTAATATATAAGAGCTACCTGGAAGGTGCACAAAAATCAATTGGCTCAGCATTAAAGTTGCTCACTGTACCTCTAAAAAGAATGCAGCCTGAGGAGCCATATTCTGATCTCTGATCATTCATTAATCAGATGACTTTTTAAAGTGCAGCTCACCTATGTCTTAATAATGCCTTTGTCATATCTTTTGTATGACCATCTCAAACAAAAAAGATTTCAGTCTGAGAAAGAGGTGGAGACACACTTACCATTATTGTACGGAAAAAGAAGTACATAAAAATTATTTGCCAGCAATTGGGAACAAGTGAATTCTTATCCCATCGAATTCAGTGGGAAAGCTAGCACTGACTTAGAGAAAGAGCTTCATCCAGGATGCCTTCATGCTAGCAGAAATGCATCCAGATCTCTGGAATCTTTGTTATGATTTTTTGTTCCAGCATCAACGTCTTGTTCAAAAGTATTTTTCTTATATTTTTTAGCTTCCCTTGCATTATGCCAAATGAAGTAGTCACAGAGGCTGTGAGATGAATTCTCACTAAGAAAACAAGTTAAGCTTGAGCAGATCATGTCTGGTTACTTGAAAAAGAGGAGCAGTCCATTTTCTAACCGAACTGAAGTGCAGGTGTGGTAAGCTTGGTTCTGGCTCTTTTAACCTCAGGAGAATAGAAATAAAAATAACTTGATCACAGCATGAGAGGAACAGTTTATTATGCTATAAAAATGAACACTCAGGGTAATATTGATTGCTAATTGATAAATTCCTCATACTAGTTTTCTTCATCACTCTTACATATATGGAGGAGTATTTTTGATTGATCTCTTCTAAGTACGTGCCCCTGCGTGGCCAGTTTTGTTTCTCACATTTCAGTATGATTCTTCAAGATTCTATGTCTTTTCTGATAAGGTGATATTCCTGTTTTCTCAGCTTCTGAACGCCAGTAGCTACAGGTTTGATATCTTGGGCTTTCCAAATTGAAAATGATATCCTGAAATACATTAACTCCTGTTCTGATTTTTCTGACTTTGGGCACTCGTGTGCACCCTGGAGAAAACACCTTTAGTTTACAAATTTCTGGTTATGTACGTAAATGAGGTGTGTGCTATATCTGCCCAGCTCTTCACTGATCAGATGATTCTGGCAGCCATGGCATAACAAAGCAGCACAGACAACCTATTAACAACCTTACATCCTTGTAGTGCGGTTAGGTGGGGAAACCAGAAATGATAATGATCTGGGTAACAACTGTTCATGGACTTGAGGGATGAAGAAAACCGAAGGGTTGGCACTTATGACACCTCTCCAAGTTGGAGAACAATACATAGTTGAGACAGTAACACATCCACAAGTATTCAACATCTTGCAGAAGGCTGAGCCCAAGGTGAAGCCACTACATGTAAAGGCCGGGCTACCAGCCTGTACTTGGGACGTGTTGAGCACCTGGAGTTGGGTTCCTCTGAGTCCATGGTGTTGGTCACAAGTTGGCTGGAGAGGCAGGAGCCTTGTTGGGTGTGAGGGTGTCTGTAGAGAAGGTGCAAGTGTTATGGTTTTGAAATCGTAGGGTAGAAGGCACTATATTCACCCAGTAGATCCATCCGATTTAGTAAATAAATCTTAGACTTGGCAACCAAGTGGTATGTAATTAAATGGTTCTTGCAGATACCCCTCCCTAAATTTCCCTGTGATACCCACAAATATCAAAACAGGGTAAGTTAACCAGATGCAGAAGGACTTCAGTGCTCTTAGCAACTTTTCTACTTTTTTTCTACTGGGAAGACTTGGCACCATGAACTCCTGTATCCTGTATGTGTGCGTTTTTTGAGACTCTTCCCTGTACTACAGAATACTACTATATTTGTTTCCCTTTACCCTGCTTGGTAATTCTTTAAATGATTAAGAATGTAATAGTATTTGGAGCCAATGTCATATTCTGACCTGCTGCTTTGCTGTTTCTACTGACCTACATACATGATGTCAATCTGGAGAGGAAGTTTTTAAAGAGCAGCTTCTAATGGTATCTATGAGAGGGGCAGCAGTTTTTTGAATAAGGAATCACCTATACTTGCTCTACCAAACCCTATCTGCTTGAAAAGGCTGAAGATTTCACCTTCTTTGTCTTCTTTTGAAAAAATATAGTACAAAAGGGTATGGTTTAAAAGTCCAGTGTAATAAAAACCACCTGTAATAAATAAGTGGGTAGGGTGCATTCCTTTTCATTTCATCCATTGACTTTTATTTTTTTTTCATATTTAGCCTAGATTGTTTTTGCCATTATTTCTTCTTTTGGTGAAGCAAAGTCTTCAGTTTTTGCATGAAGAGCAGATTTGGTAACTCACTTAAAGTTATTAATTTCTTGATTCAGTTATTTGCTCACAAGAGTTGTTAAGGCATGACATGCACAAAACAGATTCCTCTCCCATTTGAGCTCTCATGGAATACGCTTTGGGTGTGAAATGGATGATTTTGTTTTGACTAGAAAAAAATGCCTTTTTTGATTAATCTGAAGGGTTAATTTTTATGTATTCTACTAAAGAAATTATTTTTAAAAACCATTCTTTACCTCTCTGCTAATAGTTCTCTTCCAAAGCAATGTTATTAGAGTCTCATTACTCCTTAAAAACAAAACAAAAAGCACTTTATTTTTTAATAAAGGTCTTTTTATCTTGGAAGAAAATGTTCATAAGAGGACCTTCTGTAGTGTAGAAAAATTGCTCCCATCCCTGTTCCCAAACCAAGTGGTGCAAGTACTTCTGATCGGTTTTCCCCTGTAGGAGAGCTCTTATGCACAAGCAACTTGCTGAATTCCACGAACCTTCAATAAACCTGGCTCAGTGTAAATTGGATAGAAACACCATCAGTAAGATTTACATGAAGTTTAAAGTGTCTAGAATTTCAGGAAAGTACATGTGCAGAAATCAGAACTGATTTGACCTGAATACATCACTCTTGTTAACTTGAGTATGTGTTATGGAATCATTATTCAAGACGTTCATGTTCAAAACGTTTACAATTCAGAGAGAATTTTCCTGACAGAGCAAATAATTGACTGATAAGTACTTACACTTTTGACCGTATCCATTGTTACTATAACCCCACTGAACTTTGAGCAAGTCTGAAAGGCAGCAAAATGTTCATTAATAATTATGTCAGTACAGAAGGGAACTTTGTAAGAATTTTAAGTGTTTTTATAAGTGGATCAATAATTAATTATTTTTCTAGGAGGTGGTCTAATGCTTATTGTTATAGCGTTTGAGAATAAAAGAAGAAAATACAGGCCACAACAGGAATTAACTTAGTTCATTAAAAGGCAAAAATACGTATTTTGTATGCACTAAACAGGACTTACTGCTAAAGTTAAAAATTAGATGTGTAAGGCTGTCTGCCTTTATTCTCTACACAACCTCCTTTGCTCTCTTGCCCCCAGATAAAGTACAGTAAGGACTCTGTCTGTGCTGGGAGAGATTCTGTGAAGACAGCAAATCTTCCCAGACTGGTATCTCACTAAAATTAAATGACCCCCGTAAGAATGGATACCACAGTGCTTGGGGGGAGGCATTGTCTGATTTCTGCCTTCCCCCAGGAGAAACTTTTCTCCTGCAGACACATACTTTCCTGAAGTAACTGCTAGGGCCTAGCTGGACTTGGCAAGTGTCAGATGTGTCAGAAAGTTTTTAAGGACTGAGAGCTGAGAGGGTATTCTTTTTTTTCCCCCCTATTCTGCTGCGTGTAGAGGACTTAATGGGGTAAAAGAGGTACTGCTTTACTAGTGATGTAGTGTCAGTCTATTTGGGTTACGGCTAGGCTGGAGTTGGGGGTGGGATGGTAGGTGGATGCACACGATGCCCAAGTGAGCAGGGGTCTGCTCGCTCGGGGAGCAGCTGTGGCAGTAAAGTTGCAACAGCACATCAGCCACTCCAGTAAATCCTTGAGGTCCTTTCTGGGCTTGTACAGGTCGTGTCAGAGCTTACATGAACACTATTTCATTGCTGCCAAAATGTCAGTCGGAGCTGGCTTAAGCCTGCCTGTCTGAACTGCTGGTGGCCTTCCTGACCCGTTCATGACGTGCCCCTTGGTAGCTCGTGAGGAGGTAGCTAGGTTTTGTCATAGGCTCATTGTTTCAGTAGAAGAAGTAAAAATTCTTTACATTTCTATATCAGTCACCATGCATATACTTAAATATTGATTGCATTAATGAGTTGTGTCAAAATAGATTTTGAATGAGTACTTCAGCCTGTGCTGTTATAGATGTGGAAGTTGAGTTGGGTGTACACTTCTACAGTTCTGCACGCACAGCAAGGCTGTGGCTGAAAACCCATTTTTGATCCCCAAGCCAATCTTTCTTCTTCCATAGAGGAAAAATATTATTTTAACTAAAGAAATAGAAAACAAAAGGCCACTTCATCCCTAGATGCAGCATTTTACTTCTCTCTGATCAGCATTGGCAGCTGTTCATTTTCTGCCTGAGTGAATTCAGAAGAAGTCATTTACCTTACAAGTGATGAATGCTATATGATACTTGTTTGTCTCTATCTTACTAGTGTTAAGTCTCAGCCTGACAAAAACCTTCTATTTTTTTCTGGATCTGCTAGTAATATTTCATTGAACTAATTATTTATAGTGTTTCTGAATTGGGTCTGAAAGCCAATCATCTAATAGAGACAGCAACTTTGTTGTGCCACGCTCAGATGAATTCAGGAGGGAAAGAATAAGTCAAGCAATGATGTCAGTGTTACTGGAGAAGGGGGTTTCAGGTTCAAGCAGCAAGTACTACTAGACAACAGGTTGTCTTCTCTGAAACAGATTAACTTTTATTATACTGCAATTTATTCATTTGCCATCCTATTTCCATTTTGGATGTACTCCTTTTTTCCGGGTGTTTTTCCACTCAGGCTCAACAAATACAAATTAAACACAGTAATTTTGAGAGGGAAAAATTAGGGCTACTGTTTACGTAAAAGTTGAGGAGAATACTGGTTTTCTTGCTGTTTTTAAGTGAAAAATTTGCAAGGCTAAGTTGGACTATTTCAACATAATTTCATTTTGATTGCTGCTTTGTGTGGCGTACGTATGTCAGACTGCAAACTATGGCTGTGAATGTTAGTTACAAAGTAGTAATGAGTAGCATCTCCAATAAATGTGTTAGACATAAATGGATTAAAAATGTGCGTATTCAGTTTTTGTACTTAGTAATATGCTGCTAATCTGTGATGCTTTAGAAGATAATACATGCAGACACTGACTAATAAACACAGCGAGTGCTGTCGAGCCAGCACTCTTCAATACTGCCACCACTGTAAGGAGAAAAGTAGTGTTATCAATAGCACGGGAGAATAATAACACTGTAAAATATCTTGAGTAAATGTTTTCTTCTTCATCATATTTGGAGACGTTTGGTCCTAGTATCTGAATGTGAAGGATTTTAAGCAATGAAAACAGCTGTTTGCCACGAAGGTGGGAGAACATATTACGCAGTCACTACACGAGAGGCAGTTTTTAGTACAAATCGACATGACTTCACCGGTGACAATAAATAGATGGACGTAAAATTTATTCCAGCTGAGAGCATCTCTTTTTTCCATTTCCCCTCTGTCAATTGAAAAAGGTTTGATTCAGAAAGAGCGTATAGCGTAGCATTTAAGTGCAATGCTTTTTAGCCTCTGCAGGAAATTTAGGTTAAAAGCTTAATTTTAGAGAAGTTGTGAGCCAAAATTTTTGATTGTTCTGAATCTTAAACCAAATGTGTTTTTGTGTGTGAACCAGCAAGGATGTAATAAAGCATATGACCTGGAATATATTTCTCTTTGAAAGATGAAGAGCAATGTGCTAATCTGTTAGATGGAAGAATTTAACAGCAGGGCTCTTGCCAGGTGTTGCTCAGTTGGTGTTGAAGCAGCTGCTTCAGGGAAGTCAGATCTTGATGTCGGGTTTGCCGCTTTTTAAACAACTTCTTTTCTGGATCCTGCTGGAAATCGCTAACCTCAAGAATGAACTATTCCAGCCTCAGTTCCCATCAGTATGTGCACTGTACTAACAGAATAATGCATTTATGTAGCATCAGGCTTGCAGGCTTTTGGAGTTAACTGCAGTCTATAGGCTTGGGGAGAGCAAACATAATGCTTCAGGTTCTCCTTCCAGGCACCCATGTACAGAAATAGGAGATTCAGTTTTGACTTAGAGATTGCATTGCTGCTGTTCCCTACCCACCCACCCCCCCACCCCCCCCCCCCGAAATTTGAGCTTATTAACCCTTCGGTGTGGGAAAAGCTAGCATTTATAGGCCTTTTTTTAAAAAAAGCCTTTCGTTTAGAGGTGTATAAAAGAATAGCCAGTGTGAGCACGATGACCAGGGTTCAAAAGGGGCGTTAGTTATGAAGGGAATAACTTGGTAGATGAGGCTCAGATATTACAGATTTTTATAATGGGTGACTCCATTAACAAAGTTAAAAGGATATTAAAAAAGAGAATTAAGATTTCAGTTACTTTTTCAGGGTATTTTCTTCCCTTGTGAAGCTCTATCAGATGGCCAGAAGTGGGCAAAGTGATGCATTTTTAGCATGCAGATGTTTGTAGGAGATGCAAACCAGTGAGCTGTACAATCAGTCTTGCTTCTGTTATCAATCTGATTATTCCCAACATAAAAACCAAGCACTCTCAGGGTTGTTGCATGCTTTCAATGATGCTTTCTCAGATATTTAAGTCTAGAAAGTATTGGGAAGACTTTTGGCTTGGATGGGGGAGCAGCTTTCAGATTGCTTGTTCCTGCACAAAGTATTTTGCTTGGAATGGTTAGCAGACTCAAACGGTATGTTTGGGTGTAAGTCAGCTCTTTCTGGAGGATGGAAGCCACTAGAACAGAGTGCAGATGGAGAAAAGTCCTATTTCATGTCCTGGATACTTAAGGTATTATTTTCTATCTGGGTCTTTTAGGTTTCTTACCATTCTGTTTTTTTGGTGGTGGTGTGGTTTGCTTTTTTTTTCCCCTCAAGTCTTTCAGCACATCACAGAGAGGCTACTGGTAAATTGGCCCTGTGCTAAAGTCGCACAAATTTATGGCATCAGAGTGTACCTGAAAATCTCATTATTCTCATTGTACATGCCAGTGCCTTTAACTATGCTTACTTCTTTGCTCCAAAGTCATTTGGATTTCCTCATAAATTTCTCTGTAGTTTAATGTAGGTAAGTTTATGCTGTTGGGTATATTCTGTAATCTTGCTGTCTATTTCAGAGCTCAGATAATTCAAAAAGATGTATTTGACAATATTGATCATTGAAATGACTTCCTATAAGTCGTTTTCTTTCTAAAAGGCAGGCATTACTTATGCTCCTCCCCCCCCCCCCCCCCCTTAGGTTGTTATTAATTCAGAACTCATTATCCTTTTCTTCTTTTCTTCTGAATTATCTCTCACGAAAGGTTTTGACCAACATTAAATAAAAAAAAAAAAAATCAATTCTGAATGTAGCTACAGGCTCCCATTCGTTTACCATTTAAAACCACTTTGAAAGAATAGGTTACAAACTGTAAGCCTTCTTTATAAAGCCACGGTCCTCTGGTTTATTCAATCTGTATTTGTCACACTACTGCATTATCCTACCTTTACCTAATGCTTTAGGGCTGGTCCTGCAGGTTGGTGGCTGAAACTACCTTGAAGACTCTTTGACTGTACTGGTGTGTTGCCAGTCCTGGTGCTAAGAAGAGCCCTGCTTCATGGCTTGGGGAGCGTTTGAACCCTTAGCTCTTTGGTGGGGCAGTGAGACTTAATTTTATTTCTGTTTTGGAAGACGGATCATATGGGAATAGCTTGCCTTACTCCTTACGATTAACAGCTTTTTTTCTTGGCTCTGCTTCTTTTCCTTTATAGTTTTCAGGCACTCGGCAAACTGTCTGGCCCTGGGCATTTAATTTTTCAAGCTGTTGTATAGATTTGTGTCTCTGACATCATGCTGTAATATCCTTTTAAGTTTGGACAATCCTCTTGTAAATAAAGTCATCTAAATGGTTTAACTCTTTATCATCTTGATGCCTCTCATTTCTGCCTTTTCCTTTAATAGCTAGTCTACAAAGGACTGATTTTCCTCCAGGCATTTCTTCTCCCAGCCGACTTAGACCCAGACCCATAGGCCATACGCCAGGAGTCATACTAAGCAATCACTTATGTTTTCTTTAATGAAATAATGAAACATTATTAATAAAATGAAATGAACAGTAAAATAAACAAGAATGTGCTAGTATCCTGCTACTTAGGCAGAGATGGGATCCTAATGGGATTTGGCTGCCATGAACTTGAGTCCAGATGATTATTTAAGGGAGCTGTAGATAACAATCCCAGAATAATACATACCAGAATATAATTAATTAGTTAACAAATCTGATCCTTCTCATCCTGTCATGCACCAGTAGACATTTTCTCATCATAGAATCGCCTAGGTTGCAAGGGACCTTTAAGATCATGGAGTCTAACCATCAGCCTAACACTGTCAAAACTACCACTAAACCATGTCCCTAAGCACCACATCTACAAGTCTTTTAAATACCTCCAGGAATGGCGATTCCACCACTTCTCTGTTCCAATGTTTGAGAACCCTTTTGGTGAAATTTTTTTTTCCTAATATCCAACCTAAACCTCCCCTGGTGCAACTTTTGGCCATTTCCTCTTGTCCTATCACCTGTTACTTGGGAGGAGTACCTGAACCTCCTTTCAGGTAGTTGTAGAGAGTGATAAGGTCTCCCCTGAGCCTCCTTTTCTCCAGGCTAAACCCCAGTTCCCTCAGTTGCTCCTCAAAGGACTTGTGCTCTAGACCCTTCACCAGCTTCGTTGCCCTTCTCTGGACACGCTCCAGAATCTCAATGTCTCTCTTTGTAGTGAGGGGCCCAAGACTGCTCATATCATTGACTTATGCATATTTGGTGCTATGCCACCATGGCACAGTTTTAAGCTAAATGCTAATACATAGTTGGAGCCTGGTTATAGCTAGCAAATCTGGTTATTTCCCCTGCTGTCATAGGCATCTGATTCTTGCTAGACTACACCTCTAACTACCGAAGTCTGCTGACATCATCAACAATGTTAGTGCCTAAGCCCTTCATAAAGCCTGTGAAAACAGTTTGTGTTTGTTCTTTTGTATTATAAGTCACATTTACCATATCAAAGCCTACACCAGAACTTGCCTATGCACATTTGGCCTTTCTGTACTTCTGTAGTGGGGGAGATGGGGTTAAACATTGTATTCATCTCATGGTCTTTGTGTGCATGTTCTTCAATGGTTCTTCTTTATCTTTCTTGGGACATGCTCTGGCTAGCTCAATCACAGGAGCACAAGTGGTGATGCTGAAAGAGACCCTGTGACCCAAACCTGGGCAGACTTTACCCTGTCCAGAGAGAGATGATGAGAGAACATCTTCTCTACCTCTTCTTTTCTGGACATCTCTGGACTGGAGAGAGAGCAGGAATACCCTTGATGTGCTGTGCATCAAAACAGGAGAGCAGGCAGGTTATGAAGTGTCTGATCCCCGCTGCAAGTAGAAGATATGCCAGCATGAATTCTTAGGATGACTACTGACTTACTGGAAAGAGTTTTCCTACGTGCTAGGTATCACGTCATTCTTCACTTGCCCAACATTATTTCTAGACCACAGCTTTTGTCTGCCCTTCGTTTCCATTCCTGTCCCCCTTAAACATCCATTTGTAAATCATTCTGTAACTATCAGGCATGATTTTGACTTTTAGAGGATTTATTGCAGCCCTAGTGATTTGTGCTGTATTGCTTTGATCTTGTTTGTAGTTTTAGTTATGAGATTAATAAGCAGCAGCTTCCATTGCTAGATATCTTACAGCTATAGCATCGATAAATACCTATATCTTCTCTGTTTGGCTCCTTTTAACCAACCTTCTGAAAGCTTTAAAGGTTTAAAATTTATCCATTTGAAATCTATCACAGCTGCTTGTCCTTGATGGTTGTTGTCTATTGGTTTATCATGCACAACTGCATACATGCTGCAATTGCAATACAATACTTCTCCCACATTATCTTAGAAGGGAAACGCTACAGTTTCTACATATTACACAAGATGTAATCGAGAACAGTTTTCATTCTTTTATGCTGTGGAATTCTCATACAGAGTCAATATTTTTCTTTAAATTGCCTTTGGTATGTTCTTTAAATACCTGATTCAGGGAAAGATGACATAAGAGAGGTTTGATAACATTTATTTTTTTATGTGAAGCTAATCTGTCAGCAGTATATGTACAAGGTTTCCTGGAAAAGTTGCCGTTTGCTAAGTCAGTGGTATGTTTCCAGTAAGGTAAGGAATAAAGTCTCTTCAAACTGTCACTGAATGACAGGCTTTGCTTACTGTAGGCTGTGTGACGAACAGAGGGAGGTATTTTAGGCTGTGATTTTGAACATTGGCAAGGTTGTGTGCAAGAAGCTTTCATAAGAGTAGCAGAGTATTCCTTTTCCATCTGGTATATTCATGTTTTCATGATAATAAATAAAATGTGTGCTTTCAAAATGGGAAGCCATTTGAATTAAACTATGTCTAAATATTTGTAGATGTCAAAATGCATTTTTCAGACCTTGAATGAAAATTGCATCAAGAAATATTTGTATATACAAGATAGTGGCTGAATGTTTAACTTTGTGAACTTAAAACTGACGAATTCTTGCCCTCTGTAGCTTAATAGATTGAAAGATGAAATATTTTTTTATTACTTCTTAAAATTCACTCGTATATTCGGAATAGGTTCCTATACTAACTATTTAAATAAATGAAGCATTTACATTTAAATAATCAGTAGTTCCCTCTTGTTAAAAATTCTAGAAACAGTATCTGAAAATGGCAGAAATAATTAAATGAAAACTTAAACTCTTCAGTAAAAAAAAACTCTCTACATACCTAGCTATGCATTACAGATTGGAGACTGTAAAACAAATAATATCTTGCAAAGATTTGATTTGGTTGTGCAAGTTATCTAGTAGATGCTCTGTATTACGCTGGTCTACCCTTGGCTTAGAAACACAGCACCAACTTAATCAAATCTCTGTATTAGTTCTGTTCTTGAGTTGGTCAACTGCAGACAGGGACCAAGGTGAAAGGCTTTGAAGCTGATGATGTCTGTTTAATTACCTCAAGATTCACTGCTTTCCCTCTTCTTAATTAAGCTAAAGTAATAATGAAATCTGTTTGACAACTGTACTCTAAAAGTCATCAGTTTGTTGCTTGTCTGTTTGATAAATAGGCAGGTAGAGGATAATTCATTTCAGTCCTTTTGCTAGTTCTCAGAAATGAAAGAAAGAAGAAAGAGGTTATTTAAAAAGATACTGCCACAATTTTTGTAGAAAAGGGACTGTATAGGATGGAATTTGAAAGGTCCAACCAACTAGGCAAAAAGAAAATCCCCATAACCTAACAACCCATCTGAATTTCCCACACTATTGCTGTCCGTGAGGTGTCAGAATATTTTTACAGGCCAAGGACTTCAGCTCCTCTAGGATGTTAGGAAGAAGCCATCGAATGATGTCTGCAGGCAGGTAAAACCACAGTTTCCCAATATTTGATTTTTGTTGTTAGTTGGTATGAGGATGTTGCCTTAGCATGACTATTATATACACATGGTACTAAATGTCACTATGTGGTGTATAATATTTAAATTGACTGAAGAAAGTCAGGAAGCCAGATCAAACAATTTCCTTTCAAGGTGTTACTGTGACATCAGTATTAAAATCCATCTCGTGCCTCGTTAACTTGGAGGTGATTCCTATGGGAGCTTCCTGATAGCCAGGCACTCTGCAATACTTTTCATGATGCAAGGTGGTGCTAGATCATGAACCATGAAGGTATTAATATACAAAGCATGCACTGATGTTAGTTTTCATACTTACGTGCATACTTTTGCTGCAGTGAAGTAGTATTGGACTAAACAAATTAAATTGACAGGAGATCCTATAGTAAAACCCATGTAAATATTTACTGTGGTCATTGAACCTATCATTTCCTTGCGGAAGTCTCTATGAGTGGCTTAAGGGTAAATACATTGGTATGTGGGGAATAACCAGGAGGATTTAAAGTCATTGTGACCTTAAATATCTAAAGGAGTAGCAGCAATTTAGTAGAACGTAAAAGATAAGCAGGATTAGCAGATTTTAAAATGTATAAACATTCATAGTTGGGTTTTGCAGCCCTTGTCCATAGCATGGATACAGAGCATTAGGCTTGTGCAAGGTGAATGGGCAGGATGTTTCTTGTGATTCATTTATAAATGACAATAAATATTGTATCAGATTCCAGAGTCCTGCTTATTTCTGTATCTGATCTTGCTAAATAAATGTTTTATTAAGAAATAGATATTTATAAAAATGACCTTGTCCCTCTTTTATTCTGCTGGATTGGCTGTTTACCATTTACTTAGAGTGGTGTTGTGGGTCAGCTAGGTTATGTAGCTGTTAATGGGTTAATCCAGTCTGGCGTTTTACAAGTCCTTGCTAATTTTGTAGTCATAAATATGTCACCTAAGAAAATTCTTCCTGGGCTAGGAGAAAGGTGCATCAGACTTCAGGAATTCCAGAAGCAGAGCAGAGAGGACACGACTTAGATCTGCGACACAGTTATGAAGTTACTTCGTTTTCTCTCCAGCATTTTTCCAGGTCTGGGTTGCTACTTTCTACATGCTATGGATCAGGCTGCATTCCTGTCCCAGTTGTAATGGCAGGCTGGAAGCAGCGTCTCCTAAGGACTGTTCTCTGCCTTGCATTGTTAATGGCAACAAAGACAGGCTGTTTCATTGCTGGTGTTGACTTTCATGAGTAAACGACGTTGATTGTGATTTGGCCCCAGGTAAAGAGGCGTTTGCATGGATATGTCCTGAAGACAGAACTATCAATAGAAATTTATTAGCATGGAAAAAAAACCTGACTAACTTGACCTATTTGGAGCAAATGTTTTGCAGTACTCGCTTGTAATGTTCACCTAAATCTGTCTACCCAGACTATGTGGCTGTGTACCTTTACAGTCTTTATAACTTCAGCTTCTATGCCATATGTTCAGTACATCAGTCACACTAAAATATCCAAAATAAATATAAATCATCTGCTGTGTCACTTCCAGTATTTCAAAGATTCTCTGCTGTCTTGATCTTAGATATCTGATTTCACTAACCGTCTTTGAAAGACTTATACTTTTTTTCCTTCCACCGGTGTTTCAAAAACATCCAAGTGACCCTGGAATCCTGCTGGGGAAAAATGGCATTTTCCCAGCAAGGTACAGTGTTCCTAGGGGACCCACACAGGATACCTGCTCTTTCATCTCTCTTAAGAAATTTAGGCCTATAATTTATAGAGCTAGTTTGGTGGTTTTGTTTTTCCTATATTTTTTCCTTTTTCTTTTCTGACAATATATTTCTTGTTCTGAGAGAACAGAACATTGTCTCGATTCTTCCTGCTTCAACAGAGCAAGCCTGTCTTTTCAAGGACAGATCATTAATTCTTGGTGTAGCCTGTTAAATTTTGCATGCCAATATAATCGAGCTCTCCAACAGAGATGTTTTGGAATCCTTTTCTCAACTACCTCTGTAGCCCTCAGGAATCATTTTCTTCCATATGATTCATTTGTTGTTGCTGGGTTGTGGGGTTTTGGTTTTTTGTTGTTGTCATGGTTTTGTTTTCTCCTACTGCAGTATGCATTTTAATCAGTTTTATTTCTCTAGAGAATTGTAGCTCCCATTCCTCCCCAGGTTTAGCTACCTAGAAGCTTTCAACAAATTTTTGATTCCTAGAGCAGGCTGTTTCCTGTATGCACTTAGTATTTCATAGCTGTAAGTCATCCAAGCCAATAACCTTGTGAGTGATTTCCCAGATATAGCTACCAAACAAAAGTGTTCTTGATGTTGAAGGCACATGGCTCTTCAAACCAGATGGTTATGGGGAGGAGGAGGAAGTTAACCAGTTCAGTAGCTTGAACCATGTGGTCATGCTGTAGAGTGCTTGATGTCATCCTTTTTAGTAATTACCTGAAAACCTTTGGAGAGAAGCATGCGCAATAGAATAGAGAATGACAAAAGACAGAGATTGAAGCAGCTGTTCTTGAAAAGTTCTGGACCATCTTCCTCTTATTCTGTTTTTCTTTTCATCTTTATGTGCAGAGTTGGGAGTGAGAACAGTTGTTTAAATGGTTCATATGTGCTTTCGTTCACAGTTCTATTACTGAAACAACTTTAGATTTGTACTTTTCAGTGTTTGAATTTCCAGGGACTCTGAACACCTGTGGTTCTCACTGCCTTCAGCTTTGCAGTTGGAAGCATTGAGCTTTAACCATCTGATTATTTGGGCCTCCTATATTTTTTCCATCCTCTTTATTCTTTATTTATTTTAATTAAATTAGTAGAGAGTAGTGATTTTTTTAATTAACTACTTATTTTAACATATTTGAGGGGTTTTATTATACTTGCTCAAAGTCAAATTCTCCTTTCTGCAAAGAGCAAATGAAACATGATAATACTATTTAAATTATTTTATGTCATGTTCAGAGATGCTTAGATTTCAGCATAATCCTCCTGCACAAAGGGGAATTTAGTCTATCAGGACACAGAAGACAGACTTGTCTCATTTTGTTTTGCTATGAGTAGTCTGAACACGTGCTTATGGATATTTTCTTGTGTCTGCAAGAGGTCAATTTTGGAAGCATTTGCTCATTTCTGATGCTAACTCAGTCTTGCCATGGATCTTACAGAAATTAAGACTTTATAGAAGCATCAGTTTCTATAGATGTGTGTCTTTGTGAAAATCTCAGCTGTTGTTTAAAGGCGGGTGTTTGTATATCACTGTCATTATGTTGGAAGCAAATTTGGACACATGAGCCCTGTTGTCCAGAAAACTGCAAACAAATATGCAGATATATTTTGAATCTAGTCTTGTAATTGGGAGGTGTGGTTCATGATTTCTTAATGTTTGAGTTACTATACTTATTCTGTCTCATAAACAGAGCCTAAATAGCAAAGAGTCTTTATTGCTGAATTTCTACTGTATAGAATTAGGTTTATAAAAGACTCTGAGTCCAAAAAAATCTTTGCTTACTGGTGTAACTTTCTATAATCAACCACTGACTGAGGTTATGAATAAGTGCTAATTGCAATGGCACTAGAAATACTAGCAAGAATGAAGGAGAAAGCAGTGGTTCACCCAAACTTACTCTTCTCTCTGGTTCCATACACAGACCCAATTAGAAATTCTGCTGCATTCAAGGGTCTCTTCTTGCGTTGTATCACTGATGCCTTATTCCAGTAATGTAAAATTGTGCTTTTATTCCTTCAGTCTGAATGAAAAGATGCATTTATAGAACAACTTGAAGTTGTGGAACTACATTCTGAATGGGATGCCAAAGCTAGATAGCTGATGTCTAAATTAGTGTTTATCTCACTGCCAGAATTTTACAGCCATTGCTCTTCTTTCCTCTATACTTTTCTGGACCTTGATAGTTCATACTTAGGTTTCCAAAATAATGATATTATAGATTATAATTGTACGTAAAGCTATGATGGTTGCTTATCCAGTGTGTAAATGAGTTAAACAACTTCTCAAGACGATGTTCTGAGGGCCTTATAGACACAAAGAAATCCAGGTTCTCATTATTGTTTCTGTAGAATATGTGGCTGCACCAAAGAAAATGCTAGATTTTTTTCTGGTCTGGGTAGCTGCAATTGGCTCTAGACTTGCCATTAGATGGGTGAAATTCACCTTAAAATTGTACATGCTTTACATGTATTAACTGTTCTTTTTTCATTACACTGGTAAACTATTTACTCAGCCGTGTTACGGTAATTTTCTTTGGGCTGGAGGGAACCACATTTATTAGATGATGCAAGATCTAAAATTTGCCTGTGTACTTTGTGGATCTGAAAATCTGCCTTTCCTCTCTCGGGCATCATCAAACTCAGGTCACTGGTGTCAGGGGAACTGCTAAGATGCCTTTTCCCTGGTTGCGCCCAGCATCTTTAAAATATCTTTCTCTTTTCTTCTCTCATTCTTGCTATTGTGTTTCTTTTCAGACATCTTTTCTCTTGACTGATCATGGGTAGAACCCCTACCCTTCTTTTTACACAGACCTCTGGTTTTGTACCTCTTGGTAAACTCTAATTTCTTAAATTTCCGTCTCCTCTATTCTTTGTCTTTTTTTTTTTTTCCTTTAAATATGGTGCCCAGAAATGTAGCTTAAGGGATATTTCTCCTAGGCTGGTATAGCAAAACATCTGTGCTTCTGTTTTTATTGCGGATTCTCTCGGCAGCGCAAACAGCTAGGCACTTAAAGATAATGAGATGAAGGTTCTGAGTCTGCAGCTAATGACAAAGTTGCAGAATTTGCATTTTTTCTTGTCTCTGCTTTTCCCAACATCCTAGATTTTTGTCTCAAGTCCCAGTTTGGATGACTTCTGGCCTCATGTAAAATATTCATTAACCGAAGTCACAAAGGTTCTGTTCAATACAACAGAGCTCTTCTGAAACTCAGTGATCTCCCCCCAACTCCTGAAAGAATCCAAGCAGAACATTTTTCATTTTACAGGAAAGCAGGCTAAACCTCCTGTTGCATCTTCTGCAGGTAGGCATCTTGCACTGGTGGCATGCAGGTTGTGTGTTTGCAGTTATACCTTGAGCTCAGGACCCAGCCATACTGATGTAACCCACAGAGATGCTGCAGACACAGATGGAGGAGGCTGTTACAGCTGTTCAGGACAACAGGATGAAAGATTCATATCAGGTTCTGGGTATCGGTGTCTTCTCTTTACTCAGGCTGTAAATACCTTGTCCTTATTTGCCCTGCTTTGTTATTGACAGAGAGCAAACATAGCTGAGGGAAGGGGCTGATATGCATGGGCCATGCCTACTCCTTACACACTGAACCATCCTTAATTGTCAGTTAGCAAACTGGGCCCACAACAGTTGCTTCTCAAATCAGAAACTCAGTTTGCTTTGTCTTGTTTTAAACTACAAAATTAGTCAGCATTAATGATGACGTCCATAGCATTTAACTAGAGAGAGCATTAAATTAACTTTTCTTCTTGAAACACATGTTGTGTCTAACATGAAAGGCATATTTGCCTGGAGCCTAACTGTACCAATAGCAATAACATGGCTAATTAATGTCAGCTCATAAAACTAATGACTGTGTTCTTTCCAAGTTGTAGCGTCAGTTCATTTGGTGGCAAGTACAGTGTCTTTGCTTTTAGTCACTTGGCTTTGAGATTTTTCTAAATCAGAAGTCATGTCCAGAGTTTCTGCATTATGTTCTGCACCTGGCAGTCCCAGAAAGCATATGTTCTCTTCAAACAAACCCAAACCAGGACTAGGCAGCTAGGATTCATCCTGTATCTTTTTTTTTTCTTTTTAATTCTGTATGCTGTTGTATTTCAATATCATTTCTCTTTGAACCTTTTTACAACTCTAAAACCAGTATCTTTCTGTTCTCAATAATCATTAGGGTAGATCAGTTTTATGACCAAGCTTGCAAAACCCCATCTTGCGATTTGCATGCCTATGTCAGCACTTACACAATGCAGGCAGTCAGAAGATCTGGAAAATTTCTCAAGGCATCTTATTTTGAAATTTCAGCATTTATGCAAGTGATTCCTGACCCTTGGGATGAACTCTGTTAAAAGTCAATTGAGTTCCTATAAAGCTAAAAATACACTTTCCTTTGCTGTGGGGCAAATGATGATGATAAAGCTTCAGGCTCCTGGCTATACAGTTGCCAAAAGCAAAATTCCAGCTGAGTTCAGTGATGTTATCCCACCCAAAGCCTAAAACTATGATTTGGTTAGCCACTGAATATCTCCAGATATGCAGATCGGAAAAAAAGTAGTCATGAACTTGCAGCAAGAGAGGGAGAAAGAAGAAAGACTGAGATCTTAACTGAAGAGTTGCAAGGACAGGAAAACTGGGGCCTATAAAGACATACAAGGCATTTGTACGTCTGCAGATTTGGAATCGTTTGGTCCTTGCAGACGTGCCAAGCATTTGGCAACTGCAATTCGAGTCAGTGGAATCACACCAAATGACTCGTTCACCTGAAAGACCTGATGCGAAGTGGCTGTGAGAACTGGAATTCCCAGCTAGGACAACAGTAAATTAAAGAAATCTGGAGGACATTATAAGGATGTTTAGTCCAGTTAGAAAGGGTCATCCCTGCTGCTTCTGTCAAATATTGATCGAGGACAGTGTTGCCTTATCACAGGTCCTAACCACAAATATACCCACACAAAAAATCTAACCCATAAAAGGGTAGGGGTGCTTTTAACCCTACTGATAGACCCAGCAGAAGGGATACATTAGAGCTTCACTTGGCTCCACTCCTCAGCCCGTTTTATAGTTGCGGTGTGTTACTAATACCCACCCTGTCCCTAGCATATGTGCTGTTTGCAGTGCTGCTGTTCTCACTCAAGTCTTTGGACATTTTGAATCCTTTGGTTTTGGGTTTGGTTTTTTTTCCTGGAGCAGTAGCACAGCTGTGGTGCCCCTACCTACAGCATTATTCAAGTGCTGGTATGGATATTAGCTGCTCTCAATGGCTGCACAAAAATCAAAGGTATCAGGTCCACAAAATACCGGGAATTTATGAGCCACTGCCCGTTTTCAGATTTCTCTAGCAAACTGCTGCATTGTACGCAAGCCTGAAACACTGGTTGGCTCCACCTTCACATGCAGCTTCGTGCTTTTCACACCCTCTTGGTCCAGCACGTGCGATCTCAGGCTGTAATTTCCCGCCAGGGAAGTCTTGCTCCATGGAACGACAGTGACGGCGTTCGCTTGCGAATGTATTTGGCCAGCTTTACTAATCAAACCAGTTTGCTTACAATTAGATGAAAATAAAGTGCATGGTAAGACAAAGTCTTCCTCTTAACTGGGATTGTGCCAAGATATTTCACCGTCAGTCAGCTTGACCTGAGTTAATTGTTATAGGTTTCAAAAATTAGCTTAAGTATATGGCATAAAACTGTTCTTCTGAGAGCAGTAGCTGTAACTGTAGCTGTGAGGAGCAGAGGTGGATAGGCTTTTGGCACTGGCAGATGAGGAAACGAGTTAAAAACCTTCCTGTCACTTACAAAGTGGGGGGAGAATGAAATCTGCGCCACCTTTTCGTTTCTGTGCTGGGTATTGCACTCCTCTAGTGTGGTGTTGTCTGTTTGGCAGGTTTGTCCGTTTCTTAAGATTATTATTATTATTAGCTGTGTAAGTATAGGGGAAGAAGCATAACTAGGAGAAGCAAAGGGAAAGGAGCTGCTGAAATGCTCACAAATGAGTTACCGTTGCAAAAGTGAGCTGTTTGCCTGCCAGTCATTTTTCATTTGTTCCTCAGAACTGAATGCCTTATTTTCATTTCACTGAATATTTCAATGAAGTCACCTTTTGCCACCAGCATTTATCATCTACATTTTCCTCCTTGCATCATGTTTAAATCTCTCTACCTTGATTTTGTTGTTTGGCGTATATTTATTTATTTACTTGTTTACTTAAAGCCTTATGCCATTAAGCAGCCTGCCACCAAACCAATAAATGGGTAAAGAAATAAATGTGTTAAAAGAAACTGTCTGCGCTGCTATTTATGCAGAAGCAGCTGTCTCTTTCAGGTTCTTAAGAGCTGCGTCGTAGCTTTGAAAGTGACGGGCTTGAACAGTGAATTGAGTTTCCTTCATGGAGCTGACCTCCAGGAATCTCTTCCTTTTCAACCGCAAGAATAAAAACTTTTCCTAGTTTCAAAGTCTGTCTCTTTCTTTAGTTTTCTTTTCTTTTCCTAAACCTCTCTTGATAATGTTAGAAGGCTGGGACCTTAGACAAGTTGTTTTTATACCATTTTACTGTTTTACTTTTTCTTATGCTCTGGCTTTGACAGATTTGCTAAGGAACTGGAACTACCCAAACTTGCTCACTCGATGAATCACTTTACCTTTTTGCATCTCAAGCTCTGTTCTGCCCTGTCCCTAATCATTCCTTTCAGGAATGAAGAATATGGCAGTAAAAATGCCTTAAAACCATGTTTCTTAAATTTAATGTTTGGGTCTTTTGTTTTGGTTTTTTTTTTTTTTTTTTTTTTTTTCAAAAAAAAAAAAAAAGTATTTAAAGCTGTACTCAAGTTTAGCCTGAATGAGAAATGACCCAAAGATATTTCATAACTCTGAGTATTGCCTTTCACAAAACAGACTATAAGGAGAAGTAAGAAAATAAAATCGAGGGCCACTTCACTTCCACTTGCTTCTTTGATTCCATTCATAAGGAAAATAGCCCTCTACTTTATTCTATTTATTCAACTTTTGGGCAATTTGGAGCCAACATAAATAAATGAGGATTGCTGTCAGTAGAGCATCATTCAACCATTATGTAGTTATAAAACAAGCAGGAGCTAAGAACATTCAAAATGCAGGTGCAAAAATCTGAGCGCCAGAGTAGCATTTCTATTATCCGATCTAGCTCCCCAGCCTCCTGCAAGTGCTCTGAGCTGATTCTCAGTGGAATGATTTGACTGCAAACCAATTAGAAAAATCATATATGTGCCACACTCCTACACGGAGGTGCAAAACACTACAAACACCAAGTAACCAGATATTGCTCTGTGATTAGACTTCCCTGCCCTGTGTCTCTTGATGTTATCCAAAAGATAGTTTTCTGGTTTTATCATCTTTAGACAGGAGTTTCTGTTGGGGACAGGCGCTCTGCTAGCCCCTTCCGCTGAGTTATTTTAACAGCAGTGTACTGGGATCAGAAATAATGGTCGATGTAATATTTTGTGTGTTGCTAGTCAGGCAGCATCACCGAGCCTTGTTCTAAGATGCTGTGAGCTTTCACAGTCATCCCTGAAGGACCAGGCTACCGGGAGCAGGTGATGAGAGCTCTTACACAGTAGCACAGGTCTTAGCAGCATGTAGCCCACCTTGAGCTCTGGCCGGCACGTGAAGCAAGACACTTATAAAACGGGGCATGAAAGAAGACTTTAGTATAGTCAGGTCGAATTGAGATGCTCAAGAGCTACTGGGGAGGAGCAGAAAAACTGAGGGCGTAGGATATGCTGAGATAGCTGCAGCTGGGTGGTGGCAATAAACTTGAGGCTAGTACTAACTACCTGAAATAATAAAAAGCTACTGAGAGGTTGGGAGCCTTTCCCTGTGAGAGCTGCTTAAGATGTGGTTGCTTAAAAACTGTCTTGGCAACTTGTTCTTCTGCAGTGACATGGATGGGAGGGGTAAGTAGGTCCAGGCTTGGTCTTTACCAAGGTGAGGAATTGCCAGCTACTGTTGCTATTTCTTCTAAAAATCCTCTTATATATTTTTTTTCTTTAAGTGGTTTCATGTAACATTGAGCATGCTTAGAAAACAGAACTCCAGAGAGTGCCGGGATGCTTCATAACTGAATTCAAAATACCCTAATGTGACTACCCTTGATAGTCACCCTAGCCAAGACAGAGATGAAAGGGAACACAACTTTCACTACCTAGGGAAATGTCTGTTCAAACTGAGGTGCCTTAGGTGGCCGGGGAAGGTTAGTGAGCATTTTCTGAAATCTTTTCTTGAGCTTAGGTGTTTCAGTGCATCATCAGCTGCCAGCTGAGTGAATACTGCCTTCGGTGGAAGTAACTTTCAGCTGTACTTTTCAGTGGTCTGTTTAGCTCAGATGCCCAGGCGTGTGAGCGATGTCTCAAATAATGTCAAAATCGGTAGCAGGTGTTGTGATAGAGTCACTGTTCAACTACAACTGGTGTGAGATCACCAACACCCAACTCTTCCCCTGTGAATACCTGAATAAACATTAGATACCATTGTTTTTCTCCTTTCCTATTTTTCCCCTTTGGATAAACCAGAAGCCAAGAGCAGATGATGTTTTGTATTCGGTGTGTATTCCACAGCCAATTGCTACAGTCATTGGGTTCCAAATGAGAGAGTGTTTTTAATGGATTTATTGTATCTATTTTTCTTATCTAATATAACCGTCTGTCTCTTAATGCTTTTGGTAGGCTTTCAAGGATTATATCAACTTTCATGACTGTGGTGTGGGATACAAAGAGTATTCAAGCTGGCTGTAAATGTACTGCCTGGAGGTCAGGAGAAATCTATTGTGGCACTGTGGAGCTCCCTTTAAGTTGATTTAGTGAGCTGAGAAGTCACGGGTGGGATGCTCACTGAAAGCTGGCTGAGGTTTCTCTGCATTGCACTGTAGTTTGTGGATGCATACCTGAGCATGGGAAGTAATTTCAGCAAGATTTGTTTAGCTTGCCTTTTTTTAATGATTCATTCTTTATTTTTAACACCAGCATCATAGAAAAGAGGGCTGATCTCGCAGTAAAATAGCTCACGTCAGAAACTGAATTTGCTATGGGCTTTCCATATGATAATTAATATGTCATCTTACCATTTGCATTTGTTTACGATATAAGCACATACACAATGTAAAAAGGAAAAAAAGTAATAAAAAAGGAGATATTTCTGTGCCTGAAGGATATATTTTGAATGAGTGTGGGACATTCAACTACTGTGTGGCTGAAGTCTATGAATGTATAAATGACTAATGTATATTCATGCTGTCAGTAGCAATTGAAAGGCTCCTACTCTCCTGACCACACGAAATTGCATTCTGGTTTTTGTTCTCCTTCAGTCATTGTGGCTTTTCCACTCTACCCACAGCGAAAATGGCCTTAAGACCCAGTGAAACAGAAAGGATTGCTGGAGAGGAGAATGTTCAGAAGAATGTCTCTCTTTGTCCCTTCCCCCTGACCCCCCAGTTTGGCTCAATATGTTCTCTACCATAAAGACAGAGGCTGTGATAGCGTAAGCTCTACACAGACAAGGACACCTGTGACCCTGGTTTCATACCCACGGGTGCCAGGCCTGTTGGAATTACCTCTGACCATCGTTTTAATTGCACTTCCGCTGCCGTGTAGTTCTAAGGGCTCACCTCCATTTTTGATCAGATTTGTCATGGTGCAAATAAGAATTACATAAGGTAAAATAAGCAAAGCAAGCCTGTCCATCTGTTTGTCTTTGCATGTTCAGGAGCCCAAAGGTAGACTCTAAAAGCCCATTGAAACCAGTGGTTTGACCATAAGTGGTTTTGGTGACATCGGTCAAATTTGTGTAGTGACAGTGGGTTTTAGTTGAAAACGTTTCCTTCATCTCATATTCCTACTTTAGGAAATGCTAGGATCTGTAGCATCTAGGAAAGGAGTTGCATTGGAAGAAAAAGAGAGAAAAGATGAGACAGGAGAATAGTAGGATCTTTGGACAATGAGGACTGTTATCTGCACTCGAACTAATGCATTCACAGTGGCAGTCATGACGTGGGCAGAGAGTGAAATAACCTCTAATTCAAGCAATTTGCAGGCAAAACTCCTTATGAGTGAAGATAGAGAGTAAAGAAGAATTAAGCAGCTGTGCAGCTGGCAGGTTAGATGGGAACAGTGTAATGGTGATGAAAAGTATCAGCACTGCAACAGGGTTAAAAAATATCTCGGTTTCAAAGTACTAAAGTCTCCACAGGGCTCAAAGACTGAGGTAAAGAGAGACGTTCATCTGAAGTGTCACACCACCTTTGCCTGCAAAAGAGAGTAGGAGAATGCTTGAGAGAGACTTAACCTAGGAGAAATAATTGATTAGGATAAAGACGGCAGTAAAAACAAAAGGTTGCAGTCTGAACTTCCTTTTGTATAGTACCATTGGCATCAGTCAGGTTGTTGCAAGTGGAGATAATAAAGCTCTGGTTTAGGTTAGGTTAAAACTATGAAGTTCACAGGCATGTTTGAAGATTTATAGGGTAACACCAAGCATCGGTTTTAAACTTGAACTGCTTCTTGACATCTGCTTCAGCAACAATAGTCATGTTGGTTGGCTTGCAGGAGGTTTTTGTGCTGGTCTTTTTTACTCTACAAGTTTTTCTGGTCCTAACTTCTCGATAAAGTCTGCGTTCAGATACATTGGGTTTGGATGGCTGATTCAGATCAGTTTTCCTGCTTTCTAAACATCTTTGTCCTTCTTGAATAATAACTACGAATCAGGTTTTTCCTCAGCCTTTTCCGAAAAGATGCAACTCTGCAATAGTGGTATACCTCTGAGGATGGGGATTGTGGAGGAATACTTGTGCAGTGGGGAAAGCGTGATATCCAGATACCACTGGATCAAACCACCAAGACAGGGACTTTGACACCTGTCATTCTGCAGCACCACACTTTTCTTTTTTTGTCTCCAGATTCTTAATAGTTTCTTCAAAAAACCCAGGCTTGTCAAGCACTTTGTTCTGATGATATGCTGCAATATTTCTTTTTCTCTTTGGCACCTTTAAACCAGTAGCACTTCATCTCTGACAGTGATTTTTTTGTTTGTTTTTTTTTTAGTTTGGCATACCCCTTGTCGTTGGAAATTTTGTGGCATTTTGTTTGGAAAATAGAGTGGTTGTTTCTCGTAATGCTGTTTTATGTTTGATTCCTAAACAGTTCATGTGTGTTTTACAAGAGTTAAATAGAGTGATATAATTGACTTTACTCAGACACTTTGGGGAGGGGGCGAGGGAAGTAGAGATACCAGAAAACAAGAACGTGCTTTTCAAGGACAATCCGTTCTGCCCTTGGTTGCAATGTCTTTTGCTGGTTAAAAGCTAAGGTATCATTTCACATGGAAGGTGCTAGATATAATGAGCATGGCCTAATGTTTGGCAATTTCTGTTCCCTAATGACTGGCTTTGATTGCCTGTTTAACAACAAACACTCTTGAGTGAAATCCTGGTGTCTGACATGCTACCTTGGTGCACTTGGCTTTCGGTTATGAGAAGCAAAACGACACGCAGAGCCCAGGTTTGTTGAGAATTAAGTTCTGCACTTTTAACGTGTTTATTGAATCATCTGTGAACTGATGAAGACAGAATTATTGTGATTAATATGATAAAGGTCATGTTTACTACTACTACTACTGCAGTTTTATTTATTCCACATTCGTCTTTGATTTCACTCTGTGGACCGGATTACTTTAATCCAATATTTTTATGTTACTGCCAGAGGTAGGTAGGAAACGTTCAGTTAGATGCACAGGAAAGATAGAGAAGTGATTGAGTATGTTGTAGACATGTCATGTGACTTAAAGAGAAAAAAGATCATTCCCAGGTTTATCATCTAGTGTATCTATTCCCCCCATGTCTGGAGAGGAGTCTCACGACTTTAGGAGGTGTGAGGACCTTAGTGATAAAAGATAAAAATGAAAAATGAGAACATCTGTTTGTTTATTGCATAAGAGAATATAATGTCTGGAGGTTAGGCAGGAACGTAATTTTCTGTAACCTCTTTTCAAAGAGGCAGTAAGAGAGCACGTGCACCTAACTGTCTTGAAGGATCAGCTGGCAGTTCTATAAACATTTTTCCATGGCCAAATTATAGCTAATTTTGGTGAATGATTATATTTATAGTCACTGAAATTTTATCACTCTTCAACTTTTCTCAGTCTCCTGTAATAAGGCAATCCATGGTGAATATGGGCGTGTGTCCTACCTCACTGTACACTTGAATTCATTTTGGGATTTTAAAAATTTTCATATTAAAAATAAGGTAGCTTTCCACTTTCACATCGTGAAAGGAAATTGCTGAGCAATGTGGGGATTGTTTTGTGCTGTACATTACCAGTGGTTCACTTTAGTGCCCACTGGCTTTCAGCAACACTGTCCAGGGCATTTAAAGAGATTATTATTATTATTTGGCAGCATCGATACTATTATGTTCTTTGATATTGCAGAGAAGTGGAAGAAAGGTTAATGAAATTATTTTCCCATTGGAAAATGCTGTTCCATCAAACTGGTCTTAATGTATTAGATTTGTTTACTTTCTCTCTGAAGATTTTAAAATTTGTGAGTTTCATGCTGCTTTAAACAACAGAGCTCTAAAATCCAAACTCCTTTGCCAAACAAAATTTCCATTCTCTGTACATCCCAGCTTCAATTATGGGCGAGGACTTCTGATTTCCTGCAGGCTCAAGGCAGGAGGCTAAAGATCATCAGCTGCACTAATGTCCACTGCTGGTTAATCCATTATTAGTGTTATTATTTGAATCACAGCAGTGCTTAAATGCCTTAATCAAGAATGTGATCCATGCGTGCCTATGCACGCATGTATAGATAATAGGAAATAGTTTTGATCAAACGCCTGACTGAGCAAGTGAGAGAAGAGCTGCAGTTCAGTAGGCACTACTGAGGACCGCGGTGTGTGACATCAGTAGAAGGGATGTGACGAAATCCCTGGTGCTGCTCTGAAAGAAATCTCATTGAGAACAAGTTGGGTTTGTTTTTTCTGTTTTCGCATTGACTGTACAATGCTCCTTTTTAAAATTTCCCCCTTTTTTACAGTGTCCTCTGTTACTGTTCTTTGTTCACCCGGTTCTCATGGTGCTCCCAGTGGCTAAGGGAACCAGGACTGCCTGAAGAGACTGGAAAGCAGAGCTGTTGCGTTTCTTTTTATTGCTAATCACTTCAGCTCCTGGCAGATGGCCTAATTGCCAGAACAAAAGGAAGCTCATGAGAATCGTGGCGGTGGAACTTGGCCCAGTGACTTTCAGTAAGATACATGGCTTATAAGAGCTCACAGTACATTGGGATAGTAAACGTTATTGCTGCTTGAATGTTCTCAGAAGACTTTGAATAATGGGTTTATTAAATGCAATTTACAGCCAACTATAACTTAAAGAAATGAAGCAAAATGTGTTTAGCAATTTCCTTTCATGCTTTCTTCAGGGCAGCCAGGAGAGTAGCCGGTCTATCTGAACCAGCAGCTTTCTTAACTGATGCTTTCACTTCTCTCTTCAGGTACCCTAATTGTCATTAATGTTAATGAGCTACCTGCAGATGTGAAATACGCAAGCATATATTCAAAAGAAAAGGGAGTTGCACATACTGACTCCAATTGGCTTGTTTTGTGAATATTATATTAAGCATGTCCTGTCAGGGGGCTAGAAATGTTTTCTGCAGCAAGCCCAGGAACTGCAATATTTCTGGGGTTTATTTATTTTTTTAAATTAAAATCCTCTTCTCTTAACTCATTTCAATACTTGTTTTCCTTTCTGTTGTTTGAATTGCATCTGCAGCCTCAAGTAACGATCCAAAAATGAACTAGGAGTGGAGGAACCTCCTGCTAGATACATAAGAATGGAAATTACAGAAGCAAAATTAAAAAGAAAAAATAAAAAGCTCGTCTTGATCTTTTCTCGAGGTCAGCGGTGGGGCAGAAAGATTACTGTTCGGTTGCTTGGCTTGCCTACTTGCCAAGTCTGATATTAAAATCATAGGACAAAAAAGGTATATATTTAAAAACTTGTTAGGTGGCAAACATATGGAATTGGAGTTTATTGCTTGTACTGCCTTTAGCCACTCCCCTGCTCCACCCTTTCTGCCGTTGTTTCTATTGCTTTGTTCTTTAAAAGAGTCTGCAATCCCCTGTAACTGCAGTGGTGATGGAGAAGGAAAAAAACAGTTTCTTCTCTGCTATATTGTGTCAGACACCGGCTTTGGTTGTGCTGAGGCTCTCCCTGGCGTAGGAGTCCCTGGGGTTGTCTGTCCCCATAGCCATAACTGGGTAAGTGGATCCCTGCAGCTGGTGCTGAACAACGAGATTATCGATACGGCGTGTTAGGGTTGCAGGATAGAGCTGCTATGAAAGCAGCTCCAACTAGGTCTTTAATAAGGCCAGTGAGCACAATAGAAGGATAAAAGTCACCAGTATTGTTTTTTTTTTTATTTGATTGCCTCACTGTTATTTGTTGCTGATTTCCAGTACATATACAGTTTACTGTTCTCTCCCTTTTTCCAGAATATAAATGAGAATCTCATTAAATTTAAAGCTCAGCTGTGCTGAAAAATAGTACTGGAGTCAGAATCTTCACTGATATCTTTCCATATGAGAAGACATTGATACTGCCTTTGCCTGCTGCCCCAATTTAATCAAAGCATTTTATGTCTGGGAGACCTGGTTATTGTGCAAAGTGCTGTCTTCTGTGAAGTTTGGGATTTTTTTCAGCCTGGCACGGTTGCTGTGTGAGCACAGGCACCTATTTGCTATCACACAGGCACAGGTCGTAGCGAAACAAAGAGCTGTATTTCACTATGAATTCCTGTCCTGACCCAGAGTATTCCCACGGTACCAACATCGGTGTAGCAGGACATAAAAATCATGTTCCCAGTTTACAGGCAGAGCAGCTAATTTGCATAGGCAGTTCATAGAGCTGCCCTAGATTTAGACCCTCTCCTTGATTTGAATGACTGGGGAGCAGATACAGGCCGAGGAAGTGAACTAACGAGACTCCTCACTGCTTCGGGCTTCCCTCTTATCAGCAAGGGCTATTGCAAAAAGAATAAGTTCCTGGACATGCATTTATGGTGTGGAAATTTTTAATAGGATGGGGTCTCAGAGCACTGGGTAAGTGTTCAAAGAGCAGGTTTTGAACCTGGAAAGACAAAAGGTGCCTATGTGGAGGTCGTGCAACGCAGATACCTCTTGCCCCCCGTGCCCTTTTACCTAAGTTCATGCTGGGGCAAGGTGGAGAAGAGCAGCTTTTTCCCTTCCCTTTCCCGTTCTCAAAATAGCGTCACTTCTGCAGACATGTGCAGCGCAGTGTTTTCTGAGCTCCCCATTAAAGGCTGTAGCTGCATTGCTGCCTGGTAAAGTTGTGAACAGTAGCAACAGCCCTGAATCTGTCTGCTGATTCAGGAAGACATTTAATTCATATAATGGAATTGTACACATTTCTGTTTGGTTATTGGAAATTGTATGTTATATTCTGCGGTAATTAGTGGTGTGAATTCAGTCGCCTATTAGTGCAGATTTTTATTTCTTCATAGCCAATTCTTTTCTTCCTCAAGGATCACATGTGCTCTATTGCATTTCAGCATGTGAACTATGACACTTGCATCGTTACATTATGGGATTTTACAAAAAAGTGAAGTTGACCCTTTGCAACTCCTTGGGTGCCTTGGACTTTAAGCTGTGTTTTTCATAGCTGGAAACATAACTTTAAATAAATGAAGCTGAGATTTCCCCATAGCATGACTCAAATACTTAAATTCTTAAAATGAAAGAGCAGATAATAAGAGATTCACAGTAAGATGACAGAAGTCAGAAGCATAACCTAACAAGTTGTTTGCTTTGGAAACTGCTCCTGTTATTTTAGGGTGTAATTTATACATCCCTACTAAGATATGATTTAGAGGGCGGCTCCATCATCATTGCCCTATTTGAAAATGCCCCAGTTTCCCTAACTTGCTGTATACCATTATGGAATACAGTATACTTTTGAAAGATATATTCCTTTCTCCTTACGGAGAGAACAGCTGCATGGAAAACAATTTTGCTGGAGTGGTCATGTTACTTTTGACTGGAAAAAGAAGACAATCTCTGTAGCTATGTTAAAGTAATCACTCTTAAAATAAGCTGTGCCTTGTGAAACAAACAATTCCCTGTTATTATAAGATTTATATACTGGCTTAAATTAAAGCAAGCTGCCCAGGCACGTTGCAGTCCTGCGCTAATCCCATTCAAGTGGCTTATGCCAGGTGTAAAAATGGCTTTGCCATTGTTAGTTACTGAAGTGAAATGGAGCACTTTTGTAATGCCTGGTGAATAATAGCTTATCATTCAGAAAATAATTGTCATTCTTGGGAATTGGCTACCAGTAGGTAAAATTCCTAACAGTCAGGTGCAGATAATGAATACAGTTGAATATTTTGTATTGCTGTGGTCCGCCTTAATATAACTCCCCAGGGAAAGATTTTTTTTTTCTACCTGGAAGAATTAGCCTTTGCTCTAGTTTTGGGTGATGATTTTCTGAGAGTGCTGTGAAGGCATCTCGCAGCCCCTGGCAAAACTGCAATTCTCCATTATCACCTTAGATAACAGAAGAGAAAGGTACTTTTGATTCATTGTCACATTCAGATAAGGAAGGAAGGAATCCTCCCCAGCAAGTGTGAATAGAATCCTGTAAACACAGGGGATTAGGTACAAAGGAAGAACGCAACCCTCAGAAAGGAGCTTTTGGTTGGAAGAACATTTTCACCTTTACAGACATTTTTGGCATCTTCGCATTGCACAGCAGAGCTGTGCGTGAATAGTCATTGGCAGTACAGTTTTCTTCCCTGTAGATTTTGACTGGGAGAAGTTCCTGCACGAACACCTTCCTTGCTCTGTCTGCTTTACTGGCGTTTCCTCCTTTTCCTGTGCAATACTGCAGGCTGCACAGGGAAAACAGCCTTTTAGCTGCGTTGTTACTGGCTTGTACAGCATCGACGATAACAAACTGATTCAGCCTTGTGTTATGCTTTTCCCCTTGCATGAGAATTGGTGAACTCTTATTGAGCATTAACCATTCTCTTAATTAGCTGCTGATCTTGAGCAGTAACGATATATTTAGTTGAAATGAGTAGAAAAGATCCAAGAGCTCTCCCCAGTCCTTCAACATACCATCAATGTGCTTCCAAGTATTTGTTTTGGTCTTGATTGTCCTGAGACATTAGTGTAAATGAGATCAGAACTGAATGCACTGGCCCTAGCTGTCTTCATAATAACTGCAGTACTCTGAATTAGCCTGTCCCAGGCCCTCCGTCATCCTCTGCTTCGTTGCAGTTGCTGTCTCTGTCGCTTCCTCCAGTAGTCTTCTACAACGAAATGAATCACCAGTACATTTTTCATGTGAATTCCAGGAATTATTCAGAGGCAAATGCCCATAGTCTGTTATCATGCACTTGCCAACAGTCTGAAATCTGCTCAAAACAGTCACCAGGAAGCCATAGTTCATTTTGCTGTCACCTAATTGCATGCACCTGCTGGTGACAGCAGTAAAATGTGATGTCTCTGACATGATGGCAGCAGATGGGGTGCTCAGAAGAGCTGCTTCCATTTTTCTTCCTAATGAGCATAGTCTTTTCTCTCCCTTTGCCTTTTCACGGCATTGGGAAGATACAGAGATATGCTGGGAAAGATGATGGCTGCGGCAGTGGAGCTTAATGCGACACTGCTACTTTTTTTTGTACCTTTCCTAATAACATGTCAATCAAATATTCATGTATGAAACTTTCTTTTTAATGGAATTAGTGAAAGAAAAGTCTTTTACAAACGGAAGGCCTCACAGGAACTCAGTAACACCGGCAGTACAGTTGGCACGTGTAAAGCTACAAAAGAGGCAAGACTTATAGGAAGAGCCAATTTATCTTCTTTTCGTTCCTTTTTGATGCTCATACCTAAAGAAGAGCTTGTCAGTATGAAAGTTTGTCCTCTCCCCCCCCGCCTTTTTTTTTTTTGGTTGGTCTAATGGGAAGAGGCTTCCTCTCCCTACCAGCCTTGTCTCTCTGCAGCCTGACTCTCACCGGCTCTTGTACCAATGTTTTAAAAACTGTACCCGGGTGTAACAGTAATGCATAAAGGATTTGCCCTTTCTAATGAGATAAAACCAGCATCGCCAGTTTGGTACATTCCAACTGTAAGTGTGCTTAATCAGAAGCGGGGGTGAAGGCAGTCATAAATTTTCTGACAGACTGGTTTTGGGGGGTTAAAATGCTGATACATCCGAAA
The DNA here is from genome assembly GCA_017639485.1 of Pluvialis apricaria. Classification (NCBI taxonomy): domain Eukaryota; kingdom Metazoa; phylum Chordata; class Aves; order Charadriiformes; family Charadriidae; genus Pluvialis; species Pluvialis apricaria. The sequence goes on from CM030009.1 coordinate 16,533,524, forward strand.
CTAACATACCTTGGAAAGAAGTCCCTTTTAAGAAGTAGTAGTTCTGAAAGAAACAATTTTTTTTTTTTTTTTTCAGGATAAGTATTTAAGCAAGGCCAGACTTGACAATTGAAAAACTAAATGTTATTTTGAACAGTGTAGTGATGCACTACTATTTAAACTTGTGTCTTAGCGGTGCTATGCCTTACCCAGTCCCAGACCAGGATTGCATGCTGCAGAACTTCTCTGCAGTGGAGCAGGAAATCTGGGGTGGCATCCTGCTTCCAGAGTGGGCTTTTAGGAAACTCAGCCCAAGACATCCTTCCATGTTTCTGCTCTTCACGTTCCCATGGAGTTGTGATCTGAACACTGAGTTGTATTTATAAGGTTGTGAGGACTTGAGTAAACTTGAGAATTCATAAAGCCCTCTGGCATACTGCAGCTGTGGCAGTGCAGTGGTCTTAATGGATGTATTTGAGCTCATATGAATAGATGATGCTGCAGCCATAATTCTGCTGCATAATGCTTTAATCAGTTGTTTGCTGGTGTAAAAGCAGAAACCTTTCATTTGTGCTGAATTTGATTCTATCTTATTGTTTTTCAAATAAGTATAACTGAAATGTTCAGCTGGTGATTCCCATTGCTGAGCTGTGTTTTGCTTGGGACTTTCAAAAGCACTTAAATAACTTAGGAGCACAGCTTCCATTAGTAGTCATTTAAGCACTTTGGAAATGTCTTCTCAACATTCAGTCCATAATTCTCCCAGAGGAATGACTCAGGTAACGTTGGCTATATAAAGCTTTTTCAATCTGAGCTTAGAACTGTTTAATAAGTGGGGGATTTATTTAAAGCGTTCAGCGGACTTTGCTACTACATGCTGATCAACGCAGTCGGGGGTGCAGATAAATACATTGTGCAAATGAGCAAATACGGACCTCATCAAAGCCTACTGAAGGCCATCAAAAATCTCCCACTGTGAGGAACGTTGGCTCAGACCCATAACAAATAAATACAGGGAAAAAGCAAAGAGATTGCACCACTGAATGCCCTTTGTTCTTGCAGTTGAATAATAGCGTTCTTTTAGTGTTAATTATTTTGTTTCCCAACTCCGTACTTCTCATATGCACACAGCTGCACTCCCCACTTGCTGACTGCCTCCTCTCCCCAGTAGAAGGTGGTCTTACTGTTCCAGCATATTGCATGGCGCCTTTATGAGGAAGAGGAGGTTATACTCGGTCTTGCTGAAGGTGGTTCAGTCCAGCTGATAGAGCTGGCTGTTAAAATCACAGCCAGATCCCAAACAAAAACTTACCTCAAGCCCTGCTCCTTGTGCCTCCAGACCTTTCTCTTGGGAGCTATGCCACGCAGACTTGCCTTGGCTCTGCCTTTATCATCCCCTCCCTGTGCAAGCTCAGACCCAAATTTCCCTGTCCACTGTACGAGAGGGAAGAGCTCTGTCCATCCCGTTCTCTCTTCTTTCCATCCCCTTGCATCTTGGTCTCGTCTCATCCCTGATATTTCCTTGGCAGTGCGTTTTTGAGAGTACCTTGATAATACGTGCAGAAATTGCTGGCTGGGCTAGAGCGTTTGGTTTCTTTAAATTATCCAGCTCAGTTTAGTTTTACTGAAGTGCAGTGCTGCAATTTAGGTATCAGTCGAGATGCATCTTCAAGATATATCGGTTTTGTTTTCTCTTTAATCACGCTCTGAATCTAAATAAATAAATATGTAGCAGTAAATGCTCTGTGGTATATTTGGTGAGATTAACAGTCTTCTAGTAGCATAACAGCTCATGATAGTCTTTGCTATTTATGTTCCTGCTGAGAGGAGAGGAAAAGCAGATAGTTCGGTGAGCAAATTATAAAGTATGTGGGTTAATGAAGTGCCTGTCATAAAGCTGATTGTTGCTTCTTCACATCCTCTCTTTTTTGCTAACAAAGCTCTTGATATTCTGAAGCTTGGAAAATTGAACCTTCCTCTTTATTTTTCAGTGCACACCCATATTCCGAACAAAAAAAAAATAAAAATCAGTGAAATGTTTATTTTTATCAATCCAAGTACATACTGCAAATAAGTTAAGGTATGGAAGTAATTTAACTGTTTATCAAGGCATGTAAATCCTCAAAGTTTTCTTTTGGATCTCATTTCTACTAACAAAGTATTTTTAGACTTGGATTACTGCAGATTTTCATGATGCTTTCCTCTCATAACCTCTATGTCTTCTTGATAGAGACAATTTTACCTTTTTTTAAATACAAACAAGAGGAAAGGGATCAAATGCATCTTTCTGCATCTTGGTGTTTGCTGTTTTATGTAGCTCCCTAAAGGCACACAGTTGTTCGAGATTATTAAGGTTGCTGTTACATAAAACAATGAGCTTTTGATTTCATTTTTCCCCTAGCACAGTAGGGGGTTTTGTACCTGGAGTTATGACCTATACTTATAGCTGAGGAATAGAAAAAAACAAAACAATCCATACCTGTGAACCCTATTGTCCCATACTTACAAATACACATTATTGACTTGCAAAGGTGGCAGGGATAGAGAGCATGAGACTGAGTTAGTACCGAAGGTATTTACTGTCCCGTATTTCCCAGTAGCAATAAGACAGGCAGCTCTCTGCTAAGATCTAATCAGCAAATGTGATTGCAGATGCAGTTTCTTCTGTGTATTTTCCCTTCTATCTAAATATGCTCCTACCCCAACTCTAAAAATAACACCTCAAAGAGAAGATGGCAGAAATGTTTTTTCAGATATAATATGATCATGATTAATCAATATATACACTTTGCTTTGGCTTAAATTTCCTTTGGAAAAGACTTAGGATTTTGCTGCATAAAAGGAAAAAGTGCAAAGGCGCACAAAAAAATCATCTCTTTTCCAAGTGTCCTGACTTGCACTTTGCAGACCAAGGTGTGTGTTTGAAAGATCTTCATGTTCTTGCCAATCTCTGTGGGTTTTGTTATCATATTTTTGGGAGCAGCACCGTGTCCTCGCATCTTCCCTGGCATTGTAGATGTTATCCCTATTGTACAAAAGATGAACTGAAGCAAAGAGATACTGAAATGACTCTGGTAACCTACGGCACTAAAAAGTATTAAGCTGGGAGTCTCCTAACCCTGAGACTCTTTTGCTTTTTTCTGTATCCTCTGCAACAGCGAGACAAACATTGGCAGGTGTAGGCAAGTACCTCATATACATCCTATTGGTATTTCCCAGGAGGGTTTGGGGTTTGGTTCCATTTAATAATAAATACCAGGAGTTTGCTGGTCTACAGAAGCTGTAATGGGATGCTGGCAAGAATATAGCTGAAGCCTGAGAAAGTTTTGTTTTGTTTGTTTTGTTGTTTTGGTTTTTTTTTTAAAAATATGCAATGTCATTATGTATTTTTCTTTGTAATATGAAGCACTTGTAAAAGCGGCGACCCAGCCTTGGGGGGGGAAGTCATAGAATCATAGAATCATAGAATGGTTTAGGTTGGAAGGGACCTTGAAGATCATCAAGTTCCAACCCCCCTACCATAGGCAGGGATACCTCTCACTAGACCAGGTTGCCCAAGGCCACGTCCAGCCTGGCCTTGAACACCTCCAGGGACGGGGCTTCAACAACCTCTCTGGGCAACCTGTTCCAGTGCCTCACCACCCTTAAAGTGAAAAACTTCTTCCTAATGTTTAATCTAAACCTGCCCTCTTCCAGTTTAAAGCCGTTCCCCCTCGTCCTATCACTACATGCCCTTGTAAAAAGTCCTTCCCCAAGTCGCAGCAGTGCGCTTTCCTCTGTTAGTCCCCTTCACCGCTGGGTTACAGCTCTTTGCTGCTGCTAACAAACCTGGAGAAACTCTCCAGAGTATGACTCTAGAAGGTGGAAAGAGTGCTACAGTTGTTTCCAAGAATTGCAGTATTAAATTAAATATGGGATTTGGGCCATCCCACCGTTAGAAAGGGCCATGAGCAGCAGCTGAAAATGGAGCAATAAGCAGCCTCTCCAGGGTACTGCCCTCCCAGGGAGAGTAGTACAAAGCTCAGGGAATCTTTGGAGCTTCCCATCTCTCTTCTCTTTTAGGTGCTGTGCTCTAACGTGAAGGTCTGGAAGGAAGTTGTCTAACATTTGAATTGCAGTGAATGGTTTTTATCCTTTAAGCTGCGGTGTGGCTCTATGCAGACTCGATTTACTCTCATGTATTGAGTGTCTGAATTATCAGGCACTGGTCAAATGCACAGGCCTTTTATATTTTGCTGTATTTGTTTGGAAACTGATAATATAATTTCAGTAGCTCATTTTGTTACATGGACAGCAAAGGAAATATTTACCCAAGTTTCCCTCCTCATAATTTTAGAAACTGTAATCAGTTTGTGCTCCTGGGACCTCCCCAACCCTTGTTTTCTCAACAGCATGTTTAAGGTGAGAGACTGAGTGCTGGCTACAGTATAGCCAGCCAGAAATGTGAATATATTATGGGTAGGTGTAATCAAACTGTTCTAGCTCATATGAGTAAGAGCAGTAGTAAAGTTGGGTTGCAGTGTTGTACGTGCCACCAGCTGCTGGCAGCTTTGCATTTGAGTACCCGAGTCCCTGTTGGACCTTTATTACCTCATCTTTATAGCTTTTGTTTCTAGGAGAGAGCTGCCCACCCTGCGCTGCAGACACACTTTCAACCTGAAAAGGTTGCTGTCATCCCAGAGGCACTGGCAGAAGCTGACTGACGGGTTGTCCCACCTGATGGTCAATAAAGGACCCAAGCTCCAATGGGAATGAGCTCTTTTTTCCGCTGTTAGTCTTGTTTATTTTCCCTCCTCCTATCTCAGAGAAGGTAGAGGCAACACGTAGCTCAGGCTTGCGTTGTTCCGTTCTTCTATCAGAACTGAATACGATCAGTGTCTCGCAGCCACAACTCTTGTCGGGGAAGACCATGAACAACTCTGACATGCAACCAGCTTGCACTGTGGCCGCCCCATGTTTCTGTGGCTGTGCACACATGGGGCAAAGCTCTGTGCCTAGCCGTGCCAGTTTGTTGCAGCTGTATAGCAGCACCTAAATTTTCAGGGAATGGGCTCTGAACTGTTAAAATAACAGAATGCTTTATAAGGATTGGGCTGGGGCATGGGAGGAGAGGGCAGCTCTGAACCTCCATTACTTTCTGGTGAAGCAGAACTCAAGGAGAAGGTGCTATGGCTGCACACTGTTTCTCAATGCACCATATTTAGGAGGGGGGGAACAAACCTCTTGTCTGACACCTAATTAATACAGACCACGGGGCTTCACCTGCTGTCAGCCTCAGAGATTCAGAACAGGTTGCTCAGGTCGAGCTCTTCCCAATGTGTGAAAAGGTCGCTAACCCGCAGCTCCTAGGGATTGCTTGGATATACCACAACTTGCACAACTGGGCCCATTACAACTTTGGTAATAAAGGCAAAATAGGGTCTCGTGCGCTCTGTCTTGTCCTAGCCCAGGCTTTTGAAATGGCATTACTCGTAGGGAATGGAGACGCAGGGATTGCATCCCCTTAGCAGTGTTCAGGGCGGAGGAAGGAGGTATTAATCGTCTGCCAACGTGGGGTAGATGAGCTAACTTCAAAAAAATAAAATAAATCCACATGGTTGGTTGTTGGGAGTCTGTTTCCCAGCAATAAAAAGCAATATTCAGCCCATTTCTTCCTGCTGTAATTTTGTTTCCAGCAAAATCTGAAAACCTCAGTTTTGATTATTGCTATTGGGAAACATATGTGTTGTGTTTATTTGATCCAAGATCAGCTGGAGCAGTCTGAAGCTGACCACATTAAACTTCCGAGCGGCTTAACCAGAGAAGTTGCAATCTTGGCTTTTCCCACAATGGCTATACTAGCAAATGCCACTTGCACATTTTTGTCACATATCAATAGAAATTTACAGCTGAAGAAAGGTTTAAAAAAAAAAATCAATAGTTTTTCATGACTGCCTGAAGCTTTATGATTTGGCTCACTGGGTTGGTTAGAACTGTTTGCTGAAGCTATTCTGGTGGTAGCAAGAAGGTATAAAATACTTTTTTGCAGCCAATATCCACATTGAATTGTTCTTTAAGTCTACATAATATAAAATGATTTTGGAAGCCTGTAAAATCATTCAATACATGTTTCTACATTATTTTCTCCATGTTTGCATTTGTTATTTTGTACTTATTTGCTTTTTAAAGCAAAGCAAATTATTACCAATAATAATACCCCTAAAAGAATTGCCCAAGGGGGGCAGAAAAACAATTGTTATGCATAGTGCTTTTTATGTCCACATATTTTACCGTATTCTCTTTAGAAAATATGTTTGGAGGTGCTTTGGGGGCAGGAGGTGGTATGTGGATTACAAAACATATAAAAAGAATGGGGGCAAGCAGATTGTGCAATTAAGGCTTACTATCTAATGCCACTGATTCATAGGAAAGCTCTTTAGGACCCAGCTGTGTGGAAGGTGTTGTAACACTGTAGTGCATTGATATTTTAAACATTCATTAACGTGTTTCAAAGATCGCTGAAGTCACTGTCATGTTATGCTGACCTGACACTTCATGTTTTATTTCCCTTTTATATGGCTTTTTCTCCAGGAACAAGGGAGATGTGGAGTGGGATCACTATTTTGTCAAGCTGTGCCATGGAAAGTGGGACTAAGGAAACCTGAAAACTTCAGCTTGGCTAGGAAGTCGGGGGGGGGGGGGGGGGGGGGGAGCGAAGCAGGAGACTGTATAGAAATAGCATTTAAGATCTACCTCTGCTTTTGGAATGGTTGTGGAGGCTCGTGGTGGGAATCTCCGAGTGGGACTGCCTGACTTGCTGGAGTGGAGAGTACTCCAGCCTGCAATAACACAGTGTGGGTTAAGAGTATAGTGTTTCCTAAACCAGGTCTAAATCCTTCTGCGTTAAGAGCTGCTTAGAGGTTTTGGGGTTTTTTGTCATTTTAGTGACTTTTTTAGGCTGTAAGCATGATGTAAAAAGCCTTCACTAGCAATTAGAATGTCTCATTTTGTAGATTTATAATCAACAGGTTATAAACGGTCAGAAAATAATTTCTGATATTACAAATCCCAAATTAAACCTAGAAGGTTAAAGGCCACTCCTACTGCACTGCCTACTGCACTTTTTTGCATCTGTGTCCAACAAACCTTAAGTCTATTGCCCAACAGGGATAGTCATGACAAAGAAGTTAGATGCTGAGTATGGAAGGTTTACCTCATTGTATTCGGTTTTGGGTGTATTCCCTTATTAGAAAACTGTGAAGGTATTAAGTGCTTTATAGTTGGTTATGGACTCTTTTCCTTTTATTTACTTTAATATAAAGTTTTCAAAGCAACCCTCTCTAGTGGATCGTAGGCCATCTCTGCAGGAGTTGCATTCTGTTGCTTCATATTGGGTTTCATTAATTTCTAGAACAGAACAATTGTTCACAAGGGAAACACGTCTATTTTTTCCCATTTTTATCCATCCCAGTTACGAAGAGTCAAGCTAGAACCTTTCCTTACTTGATATCAATACTAATAAGTATGTAAAGGTAAATAAAGTAAGCAGAGAGTTTTGTAGTTTCAAACAATGAATCCATGAGGCCTTTCCGAAGGCAATAATTTTACCCGTATGTTGGGGGGGGAGACTTCTTTCTTCTTTTTTTTGAGGAAATTAATGTTTTGAAATAGTTGTTATGATGTTACATGAGAAGGAACCGAATCCAGCTACCCTCCCTTGGGGTATGTGGAGATAAGCATCTAGCTGTGACAGCACACATCTCAGCACAAGATTTCCTGAGTTATTTTGAGTATTTACCCAGCTTCTTAGATAGGTTTGGCAGCCTGATTCTTCTCTAATGCCACAGCTGCTCCTCATATGTGCATACCTGGAGTTGTCTATGCTGAATATCAGTCTCATTAATGGCTGTGGAACATGCGCACCCCTAGGTATTTTATTAACTAGGCACATTGCACAGTGGTTTAGTTTACTGTTTCTTGTTACATCTGCAGAGAACAAAGTTAGAGAGCTGTCTGCGCTTCAGTCAAAGGCATGACAATTAGCCGTGTCAAGATATCTAAGCTGGTTTAAAATCATTCCCCTCAAAGAGTGGGAGAATGGCACCGAAGGGATAATGCAGCATAGGCTGCCTGAATGTTGATCTGTCAGGAGATGCACCCCGCTCTTGCACTGGTATCAGCACCTGAAATAGGTAGTTTGAGGATACCGGGGGGTCAGAAAACTGCCCATATCCCACTAGTCCTGCTGTCTCTGCAAGAATTGTTTCAGCAGGGTAACAGGAGTAAAAACCAGTAAACGTTAATTTTAGTTACTTAGGGCAGTTGGGGCTTACTCCGAACATATATACTGGTTTCAAAAGGTAGCATTTTTATTTCTTTTTCCTTGAAAAAATAAAAATACAATTGAAAAGTTTGAATTGAGCTGTGAATCAATTGTTCTGTAGAGAAAAATGTGTTCACACACAGAAATTAAAGAATAAATTAAGCTGTCTGCCATAGAAGATGACCCTAATTAAGGTCAATTCTCCTTGATAAGTAATTAATTAGGAATCCTTATTATAGTTTAGTCTCTCTGTTAAGAATAAACAGAGCATTATTTTATTTTTATGGTTAGAATAAGTCTCTTAATTGATAGAATTCTGCAGGAGGCAAACATCCATCAGCACTGAAACTGATACACTGAAGACATTTTAAATTAGAGCACTGTTAGTTAAATTAGTCAAAGAGCAAAACTGCAAAGCTTGCCCTTCTGTAATTTGTTGCTTATAAAGGAAAAAAAAGCACATCACCTATCAACAAGTGAAAGGATGAGGTCTCTGCTTTGAGATGATTATAAATATTATTATTTAATATTATTATTCTTGTAGAATCCAGTTTACTGTGGTTGTCCTACTCCGCTCATCATCTTAGTACCTGGATGTGTTTTGCTATACAGTAATGGCAAATATTTGTTATGTTGTTTTGTATTCTTATTATTCTTATCCCTCTACATGGAATGTGTGCAGTATGTTCTGTCTCACCTTGTCATTCACATATATATATGTAAACCATGTATATTACACAAATATACACACACAGAGGCATCTACAGGCATATGTAGATCATGATGTATTTATATTGGTGAAAGAAGGTGGAAAAGGTTTTGATTGTCAGTACCTGTCTCTCTGCCTCAAGTTTAGTTTCTGAGTGTGGGATGCAGCACAGAAAATAATTGTAATTATCTAGGAGGCAAAGTAAGTCCTCCTGTAATACAAGAAGCGGAGCTTAATGGAAGAGCAGCTCCAATGGATTCCTTGTTTGTGGCATTGTTCTGTATGCTGGAGTTTGCAGAGTTTCTTCACAGCAGGGTGGGCATAGTACTTGCACGATGCTCTGCCTGAGCAGTCCCCAGGATGTGCAGGGCTGAAAGAGGAAATGGGAGAATGCTTATTGGGGAGATCTGTCAATCACAAATGCCCTTTGCTATGGTGAAAGAGCCAAGAAATCTGTTAGCAATTGCAAAGCAGAAGTGGCGAAAAGCTAGCTTCACTTCAGGTGAAAAAATTTGTGCATGATGTTCTACTGCTTAATGAGCTATTTGTGGGTAAAGAACAATTTGGAGAAATAAGAGAAGAAAAAGAAATGGGGTTTGCTTTTTATAGCCCTAAAGTTATCCCATTTAGCACGGAAGAATGTGTGAAAGGCTATATGTGTGCATAGCCGCACACACATGCACACACACCTAGCTTGCCTGATGCTATACTAAAGCCATTTTGAGCCTAATGCTCTTGAATAAATTGCTCGAGAGTGGTTAGTTCACCCATGTGGAAACCTCACCTCTGTGACGCTGGGAAAGTCAGCAAGACATTGGGTTATCTGCTGCAGAGCACAAGGCATTTCAAACGTAAGCTACCCAGAAGGCTATTTAAGATGCAGAATTTTTTCTCTGCTATGTTTTTAGGAAGCCTTAAGAGTGGGACTTGATCCAACAGGTCCATGAATCCCCTTCCCCAGTGACTGTGCTTTTTTTTTTTTTTTTTTTTTTCCCTCCCTTTTAGACATGCCTATTCTCTTCCCTGCCACCCTGATGTATTTGCAAAGGCTTATCTGACCAAATAGAAGCAAAGCTATTCACAGCCTTCAAGTAATCAAAGATTTGTATGTCACAAGCCACAGATACGCCAGCCATCTAGGTTGCGTTTTGGAGTGGCTGAGCTGCGGGAAGGGGATGTATTTGTAGGGTAGCTATTTATAGTGGAGGTCTTCTGGTGGGTGAAATCCTGCACCCTCTTCCCCCCCATTCTTTTTTTTTTTTTTTTTCTTTTTAAATAGTCCCTCACTAACATTAAAGCTGTAGAAGTATGAAAAGGAAAACAGTTGCCTGTCTGGTTTCTACTAAGCTTTTTCTAGGAAAACCTTGATCTTAGTAAAGCCAGAATTTTAATAAAAATAGCAAAAGTACATCATTTGCAGCAGCTGTCTGTCAAATATTTTACCATCACATCTCTTCCACACTGAAATATGTGAGAATAGCGGTAAGAAGCAGAAACTCTGAAAAAGTGACAAGTAACTCTAATGAGAGATGCCTTGGTTTTACAATGTTACTGTTTCTAAAGTGGCCTTGACTTCAGCGGAGTTGCTTCTGACTTTCAACTTTCAGAGGTAAATATCTGCCTGGTGTATAAAAAACACAAAGAGAAGAAAGTAGATACAGTAAGGGCAGAAATCAGGAGGACACTGAGTGAGGTTAGAATAATGCCCTAAAAAGTTGATTGCCGGTTGCCTAACAGACCCCATTTGCAAAGTGGCAATCTCCAACAGTAGGAAATGTCTATTGTAAAGTACGTAAGAAGTGAAGAAATTGTAACTAAAAGGATGACATTGTTCCTTTCCTTTGTGTAGTTTGAAGATAATGATGCATTTTGCAATTTCAGCTGTTAATGGCTGTTGCACTACACGTTGTAAAGCAGGTATTTATATACTGTTAGGGATTTTTTTAAACACCATTGTGTTCATGAAGACAAATAATATGTCTGGACATCACTCAAGCCTGATGCTGATCATTCCAGTGAAGACGACAACATTCGTGACCGTTCTCTGCTTCGGAGAGGCATTCAGATCTTGGCAGTACTGAACTCTCTCATATGCAGTGCTCCCTCACTGTGGGTTAAATTCTATTTGGATTTTGTCTGATTTGCTTGGGGTTAGCCTTTCCGAATATCTGGCAGGTTTCTTCTAAGTACAATTAAGTTTATTTGCAAGCTTCTTGCATATTGGTGAAGGTGCTTGTGCTATTTTGCAATGCTTCCTTCAAAGATTTCCTCCTTATAGAAGCTTCTCTTCCACACGATGTTGGTTTTTTTTTGTTTTGTTTTATTTTTTAAGAGATGCCAAAGCAATGTCGTTCAAACCTTGGGAGCTGTTAGCAGCAGTAGCAGAGGAGAATGTAGAGGTAGCTATCAGATTTTTCTTTCCCCTTCCAGCTACCCGTTGGTTTTCACAGTCCAGTCAACTAACACCGTTTGATCACTTCATGTGCTACATGTATTCAGTGTAAGAATTTTTACATGCTCTGCAGCATTAAGTGATCAAAAAAAGTGAGATCTTCTGTTGTAGCATTGATAATAGGCTACTCCGCACTGCGTATCTCAGCACAGCACGCAGGGAAATTGTCAAATTGGTTTTGATTCTGAAAGATCTTCAAGATGAAGAAAGGTAAGATAAAGGAAGCTACTACCATTGAGAAAAATATACATGGTATTAAAGCTTGCCGTAGGATGACTCTACACTTGATGATAAGAGAAAGAAAGCTGGCAAAAGAAAAAGATAGGACTGCTCAGAAAATGGGACAATAACTAGGACTTGCCTTTCTGCAGGGAGCCCAAGCCCAACCTCTGTGGCATGTTGTAGCTCTGCTGTCTGGTAATAGCACAGCTGTGTTTCCTTGTGCGAGGTCTTTTTGCTTCAGTTGTACGTTTGTCTCATAGACCAGTAATCGATTTTTTTGTTTGTTTGTTGGGGATTTTTTGTTTTACTTCTGCTTAACTACTTTGCAGATATGAATTGTTTCAGATATACAGTAAGTTTCTGAAGTGAGAATATTGTGGTTTCTTAATTTTACAGGTAGGAGGCAAAAATACTCATCTAGGTCCGGTATTCAGATGCCCGGCTTTTAAATGACTTCATGATCTGGGTTTTTTTTTTTTCTTCCAGTTTTCTTTTATATAAGTCCACGTCAACAATGAGTACTTCGCAGCTGAGTTAGGAGCAGGTAGTTTCCAACTGGAGACGCCAAAGCAAGAGAAGAAGGAGAAATGCATTTGTATACAGGCAATCAGAACAATAAAGGATGTAAAGTCTGCATTTAAAGAGTGTTTAAAAAGTATTTTGTCCCAGTGTCTGTGGTAGGCATCTGGAAATACTCAAGATTGTCATTAATATTAAAGGGAAGCTTATCAAATGATAGTGAGAATGGCAGGTAGGTGTTCAGTTTTCATTAAAGTTCAACAAGAGTTGGGTGTCTTAATACCATTTTTGAATTTTGGTAATTCCCTACAGGTTTTTAATATGAAAAGCCCTTTGACTAAGATTCTCAAAAATTTATTACTTGTGTTTTCATGAGCATATGTGTTGATCATATGGCTATTAATCATTTAGCCTGAAAGCCTGCATGAGAATTTGCTGATTCTTCACTTCTGGTCCCAGTTATACCTCCTACTGACTCTGACTTTGGATCTGCTTCAGACACGCAAATTATCAGAAAAGTTCTATGAAGCCTTTCTAAGCGCAGAAATCAATACCCTTAAACCAGCACAATTTCCAGGGTGGATTAGATTGGACCAATATCAAGGTGCTATTTGTTTGGGGTTTTTTTCTAGGAATATCTTTACACCTTTGGATGACTGTATTCAGTCGCAGGAATGCTATTTTAATCATTTCTTTATAAAAACACAATGAAGAAATGGAAAACAAACCTCATTTTCAAATCTCTTGTTGATTATCTGGAAACATGTTGATGTTTGTGTGGGGAGGAACAATGTTTGTCATTTTGAGTAGCTGGAACTCCCAGTAAGTACGCCGTTCCTCAGGCTGGGCTTACTATATTTGAGGTGCACAAGCTCACAGTTGTTTGCCTACGTGGAAAATAAGTGTGCCAGAACAAAGTCAAGGCATGCGAGTTACCTTGGCCAGTAGTTAAAAGACTTTCCTGTCCTTCAAATTAGGCTCTGTTTGGTATAGCAGCACCTGTAGTCTCTTTAACCCAGCCATACGTCTCAACGTAACTGGGAACCCTTGGTGAGACACTGGCAAGGTCAAGACATTCCTGTGCGACATGCTGTTTTGAAAGAAAGTACCATGTTAAGGGCTGACTACTTAAATTGTTCTTTACTGCATATTTTCTCAGAAAAATTTAATTTTGTGTACTGCAATAATGATGCTGAGTGGATAATAAGATGCAGTATGCTGCTGCTGCAGGCTCTACACCATATGTCTTCCATAACTATTGTATTTTGGGGGGCTGTTTTTTAGGGTAATTGTATTGTCTCAGTAATTCATCATCAGAGTAACTTGAAATAATATAGCTATGATATATAGCAGTGAGAATTACAATGTTTAAAACTAAACAGGAAAACTGCAGTCTGAGAGCTGAAGTGTCAGAATTGTAGATTTATAAATATTTCTACATTTCCTGCTTGCTGAGCTTTATGTATAAATCGAACTGCTGTAGCAACACTTAAAGCAGACTGTAAGGACAATTATTTTAAAGCAGAAAGTGATACAAGTCATTATTTCCTAGTAGTAAAGAGTAGTTACTTCCTGCCCTGAAACACTGGGACAGTTAAAACTTCTGTCATACCTTCTTTCCAGGCTTTTTGTTCTGTGATTGCATATATGTTATTTTGTGACATAAAAAGATGGGTTTAAGTCATGTGTCACTTCTTCCACTAAGTGAGCCACTTAGGTAGCTTTTTTTCCCAGGTACGCCTCAGTTGTAAATTAGTGTGATGCTGGGCCCATATTTCACTTACCTCTTGTAAGGGTCATTGGTTTAAAGCTAGAAGCTGATAATTTTTATAGAGCAACATTTAAGAGTGCAGTAGCTCTGGTAGCAGCTGTATGTATTTGCATACATAATGTTGTTACAGTGACAGTGCTATTTCTTTTATGTCAACCAGGGGCATCTGGTGAACAATGGATTTTTATTATTTCTGTATTGACTTAGAAAATCTAGATAACTCGATGGCGTGAAACTGGGGTCATTTAAAGGTTTATGAAACGATCCTACAGAGCTTCCAGGTAATATGTGAGAGGAAAATATGTTGCAAATTCTCTCTTCATCTCTAACAAAATCCATGAAACAACTGAGTGAGGATACCAAAATTAAGGGAGTGAAAAAAAAGGTTTGTTGCTGTATCTTTGTGCTTATAGACCTGTTTTTCAAGTGCCTTATACTGTCTCTGGAAGGATTTTGGTGGAGATGAGAAAGGTGTGCTTGGGTTTGCACTTAGGTGAGCATGCACAGGTGCTGCAGCAAATATAGCAACCTTTGTGGCTCTGCAGACAACAGTTTTCCTCTCTGAATGGTATGAATGTTGGCTTAGTGTAGTGTTAGGCAGCATTTTGCTGCCAGGATCACGTTTCAAACAGGTTTGGTGTGTGCAAACAGGTACCACAGACCTCCCTGCGCTTCTTGCAGGAATCCAAGGGTCACATCTGGATTCCAGCCACTGCTCAATCACAGTAATGATATCCTTCAAGTAATGAAAAAACTTCCTGAATGCAAGAATGCTCTGTACTGGAGGCTCAAAAAGACCAGTCAGCTGTACATAAAGTCTTATAGAGCATTTTGGAAGTTAACTATTGCCAGTTCATCCTACCAGTCCCACTGTCTTGGGGACCAGGAGGCTGAAAATCAAGTAAAGGAGAACAAATCTTTCCAGAAGCATGTCCAATGATAAAGATAAAGGAGGAGCAGTCAAAATTGCTGGGAGACTAGATTGAATGGAAGCCCAGATTTGAGATGAGGGTAATGAAATCGGTGTCACTTGCACAGAGTATCACACCTCAGGTTAAAAAAAATATAATCAAGCAGTTAGTTTAAAATAATGGGATTTGACATGATTTTCAATTCTTTCTGTTAACCTGCCAATGCAGTAGCCTGCACGGCTTTGGGTTTTAAGCCTTCCTTACAGTTATCAGAACTAGGAGCTTGTTTTAAAACAAAAACTGGGATTTTTTTTACAACCTAAGGTCTACAGAGCTGTGGATTTAAGAAATTAGCAAATATTGGGAAAGTTGCAAATAAATGGTGAGAACGGGCAAGAAGGAACACTGGGAATAGCTCAGTCTCCTCACTTAAGTTGAGGAAAGGGAGAAGTTTGGTTTTGTTTTGGGTTTGGGTTTGTTTTTGTTTTCATTCTCCACCATAGCTACATATTTCCAGCTTGTGGGAAAAGAAAGAGAAGCCAGTTTCATGCTTGTCAGATACCAGTGTATCAAAGACAATAGCAGGTGGGTGCAACCTATCAGACATCAGCAAAAATCTTTGCTTCCTTGCTTGAAGTGCCTACCTATGACTGATAACTTCGCCTGCTAGCGCTCTGATAGAGTTTTCCAGACCCTCCTACATATTGTACAGTATGTCAGGCCCTGATATACTGAAAGCTATAATCTGTCGCTGAAAATGGTTACCTTTCTGAATTCATGAAGGGACACAAAACCTGACTGTAAGTACTCAAGATGAGGGATGACATGAGGATGCCTGTGCCTATGGTGTGTTGTCTTGCAGTTGACTAAAAAGATTTGATTGCTGTTGGTAAAAATAAGGTTGAATGTTTTATCATTTCTCATAGAGAAAAGCAGTACCAAAAATATAGGAAAAAATCACTTATGAGGTTAAGTTAGTGACGTATTACCTGAGAGTATGAATTTTAAAACCCATTTTCTGAGAGTTAACTTCTTTCATTTGAATATAAAAGGCGGATTCATTCAAAGAATTCTTCCCAGATGTTTTCTATTTGCTGTGTCTTTCCCAGGAAGCATTTCCTCTGGAAGATACTAGATAGTAATAAGAAATATTGATGGAACACTAGACTAAAATATATGTACTTACTCAGTCTTAGAGTTCAGATGTATCTTCTGTCCGTTATGTATCCCTCCCCTCACTCCCTGAGCAGACAGTGCTATTTTTACACATGAATTTCCTTACAGAATTCAGAAAACCAGAAATTGTTTTAATTGTTTTGCATACATTTCTATGATATAGAATATTAGCCTCTGATTACATTTGAGTGAAAATGGTCTCTCTTCTTAGTAAAACTCAAGAAACTTATTCTTCAATAAAATCTAAGTAAACCATCAGTTAGTTCTAAGAAACTGTTATCACATTCACCAGAAAGTTGTGCCTCAGGGACTGACACTGTAAGATACAAGCTGGCACACTTGAATTCTTTTTTCTCTGTTTGTTCACCTGTGGGAATCACAGTATTATTACTTTTCTTTGGAAGTGGTTAAAGGTGGTAAGTATTATGAGCTTAGGTTGTCTGTGGTCTCTTCTAAAACTACTGTTGTGCTAAATTTGCACATGCTCATGTTAGACTGATTCCAGAATTATTACTACAGAGAGCAGTAAAACCTTGCTGATGCTATAGGAAATATCATTATTCTGGAGATATATATATATATGTATTTTATACTAGCCTAGGTTTACTGCATTTGGAGTTGGCAGATCGGTAGCACTGAACTAGGGTCCAACAGGGAACAAATTGCACCGTCAGCTGCTGGCTTGATTTGCATTTCACGTTTCTCGCTTGGTTCTCGGGTTCATCAGCATTCTCGGTGCTTCATCAGAAGCCTGTTAAAGCCAAGGCAGAAGTATTTAGGGTACACAATTCATAAAACACGCTTGAAAATATTCCACTGGAGTTGCTGGATTACAATAGTAGCTGCCAGGGCTTTTGAAGACAAAATGTTTTGAAACAATTGGTATATACACACGTGTGCACACATACCTATACTGTCTGAGCAATCAAAACTCCTAGGGTTTCAGAGCACATTAGGAATGTAGGATTGGAGCTAAACATGTAAATCTCATGCTTTTATCCAACTGCTTTGAAGCCATTAACATATTCATCCTTAACCCTGTGAGCTTGGACTCCTACAAGTGGCTGGACAGCAGAGTTAAACTGCAGGCAAAGCCTACATTGCACATTGCAGTAAGGTGTAGGGGTACTTTAGGTAACACCAAGTGAGCTTATCTGCCTGTATGCCTACTGTGGGGAGAAAGTCACACTGGCCTCCGAAACAGAAGAGCTACATCACCAAAGCACCTCCAAACCAAAAGTTTAGCTTTTCTAAGAGCTGCTGTTTGGGGCTCAGCATGTCACGTAGCTTGTCTGTAGGTGATTTGGAGATCCTTGCGCTGCTTTGTTCCAGGGAGCAGTGGTGGCAATGTGACACTTGTAGCAGTATTCATAACTTCTGATTTGAATTTCAAAATAATTTCCAGAGACAGAGAAGAGTGTTTACACTACTTCTTGAAATGCTTCACTCTTTTCCTGAAGGTGTGTCCTCTCTTCTGGCCTCTCTTGAAATAATATTGGAGATTCTCCCATGTCCTGCACGTCTCCACTCTGTTATTGTGGCCTTCCCAGTTCAGATTAGATAAAGGCACAGTAGGAAAAGGAATTTATTTCATTGCTATGTTCTCTCACAACTGGGTGAGATTGAGAAAAATAAAACAAAGGCTTCAGAATCATAAACAGCCCAGTGGACTTCTACGGGCCCTGTGTACAGAGCTGATTTTTACCAGGGGAGCTCTGAAATGATCATCTTTGCTAGTGGGCAAACATAACCTCCTAGAAATATGAGCCTGAAATACTGTGCTATTTCAGGTCACTGGCAAGGATAACATCGTTCAACAGTAATGTTGCCTTATTGAGGTACTTAGTAATGCACAGACATTTCTGTCATGCCCATCATCAGGGTGCTGAAGAGGGAACTTCTCATTCTGCATTTGTCTGAAGCTGTTTCTGATGGGAAGAATAACTTTAGATTACTATGAATGAACCAGTGATAAAGGAAAATTTCTGCTACTGCACTAAGCAACTGAGGCTGGCAAAGCGGAAATAGTAATTTAGTTTTGTCAGTCTCTTCCCTTTCCACCCTATCATGTTGCTCCAAAAAGAAGAAGGAACAATAAAAAGCAGTTATTTCTAATGAGCTACAGGCCCGTTATATTAAGCATCACAGGGCTGAGGGCTGAGATCAGGTTATCTCAACAGGTGACGTACATCATCTAATGCACAATAACTGTATGTGCAATGGTCTCAACCAATGACAAATGAAAAATAATGTTACTTACGTTCCCTTGCAGTGAAGGAGGAGTACAGTGAGTCAAACTACTGCATGATTATGCAAGGGCTTAAAAAAAACACTATCTACATACAGAGGTGCTTATTGCAACTCAGCTGATGCATAGTGACTTACTGCTTTATGGTAGTGTCATGATCTGTCTGGGCTTGTGTACTGTCAGGTCTTTGCGTCGTATTTTATTTTGCGGTTCTCAAGGGCTGTGCACAATGGGGCTGTAGTCCATATGTTCAGCATGATATTCAGAAGTTAAACTTAGATATGGATATAATAATAACAGATTTGCTTCCTTGTTTTATGGGAGATTACATAAATGCCCATAGGTGCTGAAGAAGTGTGAAAAAATGAAACGTATCCTTTAAAAATGGAGTTTTTCATGTTCTCAGCTGCATAAACATATCAGAAATAGAGCCAAAAAAAATCACTATAGTATGCTATCAACTGTTAGGGTGATACTTGCATTGCAGGTGCATGCTTGGTGTCTGTGCACAGTACTTCTGTACATATGTGGGGAAGTCAGGGAAACTTGCTTTTTTCCCTAAAAACTATATATGCATTAAGTAAGGCTAAAGGTCTGCCTTCAGGTCTCAAAAGCATCCTTTTCACTTGCTAATACCTGGCCATTTACAAATGGTAAATTGGTAACCATTGCGGCACCACATTCTCTTTTTTTGGAAAGGCTGCAGATATATTTGCCTTTTATACCACTTCATTTTGCCAGCACCTGTCCTATTCACTCAGAGGTGTTTGGTTTTCCTTGTCATTTTTTGATCTAAAATAATACATGTATATCCGTATATATAGCAAATAGGAAAGCAGGTATGTAAAGTGTAGGTTATGAATAGTATAATTATGAATCACCATAAAATTAGTCAGCTTTTTTTAATCCTCAAAGCCTTTGATTTCTTGAAAGTACTGTGAAAAGGTGCATATGCCATTATCATTATGTGCTGGTTTTCTGCATTTCATAAATTAGTAAAAGAGGAGATTGCTTTAGAGCCAGGACAATGTTATATTTCTTTGTATACATTTCTGTATAAAGAGAGTAAGCATATGAATGAAACAGGTGAAGCAAATAAGCTACAGCATCCATGGGAGAAAATGAGTAAAATCTATTCTGAGTCATAGTTGAACCAGTTGAAATAAAACAGAGCTACAGTTACTCTCCCATGATAACTGGGAGATTGCTCTGCAACTCACAGAAGAGGCAAAAGAAGGTGAGCGTGTGCTGGATGAGGTGGATCGCTTATTGACACCCTATAGGCATGGAAAGGTAGGACCAGCCAATAGAGAAATATTGAAACAATCCGCAAGGACAAAAGAGGAATGTTTAGAACATTATTTAAGCAACTGAGCAAATAAAAGAATACTTTTCAGACTAATTCAGCAAATCTCAGCAGGGAATGGTTCTTTTATTGCTTTTTAAAAAATCATAGCTGCGGAGGTGATAGTGTTGTGCCAAAACGTTGAGGGACTTTCTCCAAAGGTGTTCAGCAGCTGCTCAACAGTGTAACTGGAATATGCAAGCACTACTGGAAAATGAAGTTAAGTATTTAAAAAGAGAATAAAATGAAGTGGAAGAATTCCTGAGTTCTTCACTTGGGAGACTTCCAGAGATGAGGAGATGCAGGATACACTTACCACAGGGAGTGCTGCCAGGGTAGTAAGAGAAAGAGGGAGCAGACACAAAAGCTATGCAGGAGAGGTGAAGCTGGTTCTGGAAGGATTGACTTGAAAGACCAAGAGGTACAAACTGAAATGTTTCACTGTGTTTCATCCGGTAGTGTAAAAACTTTAAGACATCCTTTAATTTTTTAAGAAGGATGTACCAGTACCAATGACATGAAATTTCACACAGAATTGCTACTTATCATGCACAAGCCCCTAATCTCATACTGTGCAGTGCTTTTCTCTTCTCCTCAATTTAATAAATAGCCTTATTCAGGAGTACAATTGATTTTATAAGAGGAAAATAAAATACCATGAAGCCTTTAAGTTAAACTTTTAATAGACATTAAGACTTTGCTAAAATGTAAATGTCCCATTAGAGTGAACATCTTAATAATTAAAAGACAATAAAAATGAAAACATGCCGATATCGCAATCATCTGGAAAATCTGTAGCCTTGGTCCTGAGTATGAATGTGTGTGGAAAGTCCTCTTAGCCCTAGGCACGCTCAGGCACAGGAGTTTACAGGCAAATCCTGGCAGGAAAATCAGAGTCTTGGTCCTTAGCGGGAACAAGATGCTGTCCCTGTGTAACAAACGCCTTTCACTCCTCCCTGGCTCTAATCAGGAAAGTCCTTGTTAGTCAAACAGTCT
This sequence comes from Pluvialis apricaria, assembly GCA_017639485.1. Lineage (NCBI taxonomy): Eukaryota > Metazoa > Chordata > Aves > Charadriiformes > Charadriidae > Pluvialis > Pluvialis apricaria. The sequence continues at coordinate 16,554,154 of CM030009.1, forward strand.
GTTCTTGTCCTGGTGATTCAGAGCTACTACGATGTGATGCAAAAAATCTCTGCATTAGGGGAAAAAAAAAAAAAGAAGCTTCCTCCTTTGTTATCATTTGTGAGGGCTTTGAGAATGAATGAGGTTTGGAGAAAGGAGATGCAGGGCTGGGCCTTGGCTTTCATAGCCAGAAAATCCTCATGCCTCTTCCAAGTGACGCTGCAAGGCTTTCCATTTTGAAAACCTGAAAGGAAAAAATGGTGTTAATCCTCATGGAGTTGAGGGAGGGGACAGAGAAAGAAAACATGAGCTTTCCTCCCCCTTCCCCCATCCTCATCTTGGGCTGAATCTCTTGGAAAACGAGAGAACTCAATTTGGTAAAATAGCTCATTAGGAATATTATCCATCAAAGAGATGTCCCAGACTTACTGAGCTGTCAGGAGGCTTGTCGCTGCCACATGCGAGCCTTCAGAAGTTACATCTGAGGAGGGAAGATGTTGTTAGAAATCTTTCCCTGTGTGACACGCTGTCTCTATTTCTTGCTAAAACAACTCTTAATTAGTTCTTCTTTTTCTTCTTCTCTTTTTTTTCTTTTTTTTTTTTTTTAAATATGCAGCACCAGGGAAAAATTGGAGTTAAATTTAATGTTGGAACTGATGACATCTCTATTGAAGAGATCAACGCAATCATTAATGATGGAAAATACCATGTAGTACGTTTCACGAGAAGTGGTGGCAATGCCACATTGCAGGTGGACAACTGGCCAGTTATTGAACGTTACCCAGCAGGTAAGGGCTTACACAAACGATCGTGATTAAGAGGGTGGGGGATGCGTGGAGTTTGGCTCATTTTGCTTCTCTTCTAATACAACATCAGCTCCTTCACAGTGTTTTAGTAGGTAATTAAGTAGTTAAGGAGTCCTGAGCAATATGCAGTTTATGATGATGGCATTTCCTGAGTGAGTTTAAAAGCACAAATTCAAGTTATTACTGGAAGTGGAAAAATACAGTTATCAAAGCATGAAATACTGGTTTTGTTTCTTGTTTTCATTTGTTTTTATTGGATTGTTGTTTTAGGGGGGAAAAAAGGCTTTGACAAAAGCTACACAGTAAAGTGACTCCCAAATCAATCTTCAAGTGATGGGGTAAAACATTTACTGAGGAAAAGGTTGTCTGTGTTCTCTTAATTACAAGTTGTTACTAAAGCAGTCTGAAGCTTATGAATTTAGCAGAAGTGTTCCAGCGGGCATAAATCAAAAGGGGTATCAGTTATCAGTTGTATAACCAACCAACCAACCAACCAACCAAATTAAGATGCCTTAATTTAAAATGCAAACTACAGGATGTCACTTATGCAAGTGATGCTGGTTACTTGGACAGGACCGCTTGTGTGAATACAGAGTTGCCTTGATTGGGCCATATTTAATTGTATACAAATGCCATGCACTGAAGATTATTGTGTTACTAATTTTATTCGTTTTTAAAGGCAACAGGTTTTTCAGATACAATCCCTTTCTTATTGAATAGGACTACTGAGCTGTTAATGGTAACTTACAAATTTGCATGTAATCTGTTAACAGTTGGTGTGTGTGTTTATATTATTGAACAAAAGGCAGCAAATCCAGAGATGTGAGAGGTATTCTGGTTTGCATATTTGCTAATACATAAATGACAGTTCTGATTTATCTGCTTAAAAGTAGAACATTCTTCATTTTGGGGGTGGAAGGAGATGCTATGTTTCACTAATAAGGAATGCATAAGCCATTCCCTGTACTAATCATTAGTATTTAGGTTTGGGTTTTGGTTCCGGTTGAGTTGGTTTTATTTTTTCTTTGGTGGTTTTTTTTTGGTTTGGATTTGGGGTTTTTTTGGGTAATGGTGTTTGAGTTGTAGTCCAGCTGTTCACCTGCCCTGTAAAATAAATAAATAAATCCACAGGTGAAATATAGCCCTTTGGATCATTTCTTAGAAATAATTTAGAATTTAAAATAAAAATGAAAGTTGGCATTGCAAATGAAATTACGTATAGCAGTAGTTGTTAAAAAAACCACTTGTGTGCTAATGCGTAATGAATGAGTGACAGTTCTGGCGGTTAGAAACAATTAATGGCTTTGTTAGACACATCTCTGAGAGGTGATAAATTCTTGAGGGAGAGGGGGATACTGAACAAAGTGTCTCCTGTGATCTTTCAGATATTCCTGTTCCCCCTATGTCCTTCTTGTTTTCTAACTTTTGCAACATTTGGTAAATGGTGGCTGAGATAAGATGGTGGAAGCTGGGGAGGAACGTGTCTTAGTTTGTGTTCAATACTTGTGTAGCAGAAAGGAAAAAAGAGCTTTGGGGTGGGTTTTTTGTTTCTTTTGATTTTACCAGAATGATGAGCATGAAAATATTTTTCTTTTTCTTCTCTGTTCTGTTTCTTCATGAAAATACAAAGTGGCTACAACAAGGAGAAACTGCAGTTGAATTCTGAAGACAGTGGCGCACAGAATTTGTTTAATACAGAACATAGATCAATTTAGAAAATAGAGCGATTTCCTTGGGATGGGATTAGTAGAGTGGAAGGAGGATGGATGTTTTCTTTGAAAAAGGAAAACAAAAAATTAGAGCTTCTTGAGCTTGCTTTAGCAATCTATGCACAAGCTGCATTTCAAGGCATTTTCAATTGCTTCATCAGCCGGGGTACACAGTCCCTTGGCTTGCTTTATTGCTGGATCTTCCAAGACTGCTGTTGGCCTTTAATTTTCTTTGCATTTCCCATAATAATATTTTATGGCTCCTGTATGCCATAGCATCGCTCTTGAAATCCATCCTCCTCCTTTTCACCTTCCGTCTCTTCTCCCTTCCCAGCGCGAGAGCAACTGGCCCTACCGTTCTCTTAATATTTCCATGCTGCTTCATCAGGTTTGCCACTCTTCATTTAAGCCCTTTTAAAACACTAGTTTCTTTACAGACTGGTATTGATGTACCTTTTAGAAAAGACGCAGGCTTGTCCTGAAGACTATGCTGCCTTTGAGCAAGGTTGATACTGCTCTGAAGATATTAATGGCACCATGTTCAAAGCTACCACTGTCATTCCAGTCCTAAAAGTAGTATTTCTAAAAGTAACGTCTGAACAATGTCCGACAACACAGTTTGGGAAATGCTGCTGCATCCAATTTAGATATGCTTCTGCTGTTGCAGTTTTAGGAATGGACAGTAGTACCTGGCAGTACCGGTTAGCCAGCTAACTTGGTCTTTGCTCACGTTTTGGATGGAGAACGTGTTGCAGTTGTACGACATGGACCAATTTTGATCCTGTTCACATGAGTGAGCACTCATTAGCTTTCATTTCAGTGCTAGAAAAAATATTCCTTTTTGCTTTGTGCCTGTTTCCTGAATTGTTTCTTTCTGCATAATTTCTTAATGTTCCTGCACCACTGCACATAAGCGCAGGCTTATCTCTCCTACTTCTTGTTTGTTTGTTTGTTTGTTTGTTTTTTAAATTAAGAACAGAAACAAGATTAGCAGCCTAATTAGCAAGTTTGCTATTCTTAAATATGCTGGATTTCCTTTTTTCAAAAATCACAGAATGCTCAGGGTTGGAAGGGACCTCTGGAGATCATCTAGTCCAACCCCCCTGCCACAGCAGCGTCACCTACAGCAGGTTGCACAGGACAGCATCCAGGTGGGTTTTGAATGTCTCCAGTGTGAGAGACTCCACAACCTCTCTGGGCAGCCTGTTCCAGTGCTCTGCCACCCTCAAACTAAAGAAGTTCCTCCTCATGTTTAGATGGAACTTCCTGTGTTCAAGTTTGTGCCTGTTAAAATAATACAAAAATCAGTTGGTGGCCTAAAGTTAGGCCAACTGATTAATTCTCCTTTCGTTACAAGGAAAGATTATAATCTGAATTACACTTCTGGTTGGAGTGTCTAACTACAAGACATTGCTTGTTTGTGATCAGCATCTTAGAATATGGGGTGAAGATTTTCTGAGAGGAGTTTCTGGTCAGATGCTCAGGATTTTCCAGTTTCATTGCCTGTGTAGCCTTTATACAGCCCCATCTAACTGCTCTAGATAATGGCACCCAAAGCCCAATAACAGTCTGTGTTGCATCACTTGCTAGGAGGATGCTGCGGGCACCACTGTTGATATTCAAAGCAAGCATCTTTTTCAAACGAGCTGTGGCCCTGATTGCCACAAGTCTGTGTGGGATTTGTAGGGAGTCTGAACTCAGTCTTGGGTCTCAGGAGCTGCCCAGAGTTCAGTGCTCTTGCAAAGGGTTTTCTAGATAGTGTAGTACACATGATTCTCTAGCATTGCTTTATGAGCAGTCAGAGGATAGACACCTTGCAAAAGTATCATATGGCAATGTCCCATAGGGCTTCCACGGCTGCTTTGTGTGTTTTATCCTAGAGCTGCATAAAATACAGAAATGACCCTGGAAGATGAGTAGGATCTAGCAAGTTTCTCTTGTACAACATTCTCCATCCTATTAGACTCGAGTGTTATGTTTTCTCTGGGCCAATGCACCTTCAGTTTGTATCTGAGTAGATGTGAAATGAGAGACCTGTAAAAGGAAAAGTGATGGAGGTGGCCAGTAGTAGAGGATGATTATCCTTGTAAAGGTGGCTGGTTGTTTTTTGGAGTGTAGTGGGGGGAAAATGTGTTTTGGTCCTAGACAAATGTGGAAATTTCAGTGTCCTGAAATGGTTGGATGATTTTTAGAAACAGATGTTTAGATTTGGGTACATATGTTCTTCCAGACTCCCATCAAAGTGGCGGGGTTTTTTTGTTTGGTTTTTTTTTTTTTTTTTTTACTCCAAAGTTTCTCTCTTGACATTTCTCCGAGTGTAATACTAGAGCTATGAGGATGCACACATCAATTTTTGCCCTCTATTAAATGTTTGTCCTGTTTTCCCACTTCCTCATTGTGTCAGTGGCTGGCGGGTAGACCTATGATTGAGAATGACATATTGAAGTTTTTTGATAGCTGACTAAAAAGCCCAGATCTGTACTGGATTTGTATATTCCATCTTTCTTAACTAAATTCAATGTTATGTGTCTTTACTGAATGATTATTGTCCCTCTGCACCTTCCCAAAGAACTTTAATATTTCACCTTGGCCTCTTTTTCAGATAGTGATTTCCCATTAACTTATCTGGATGCAGCCTAATTTCCGATCATATTAAAGAGGAATGAGAAAACTGCTGACTGTGCAGTCAGAGTTCCTAATCAATAGACTAACTCCATTTTCCATGCAGATCCTTTCTACTCCTTATGGCTTATCTTTTCTGCTTCACAGCTTAGTTTTAATTGCCCTTCCTGACTGTCTGGCGATGCAGCGGTGCAACTGCACCTTGGTGGCAACTTCAGCTTCTACTGTGAACAGGCTGCTCCTGTAGAACCATAGAATGGTTTGGGTGGGAAGGGACCTTAAAGATCATCTAGTTCCAACCCCTGACATGGGCAGGGACACCTCCCACTAGACCAGGTTGCTCAAAGCCCCATCCAACCTGGCCTTGAACACCTCCAGGGATGGGGCATCTACAGCTCCTCTTGGCAAGCTGTGCCAGTGTTTCACCACCCTCACAGTAAAGAATTTCTTCCTGATATCTAATCTAAATCTACCCTCTTCCAGTTTAAAACCGTTACCCCTTGTCCTATCGCTACACTCCCTGATAAAGAGTCCCTCCCCATCTTTCCTGTAGGCCCCATTTAGGTACTGGAAGGCCACTATAAGTTCTCCCCAGAGCCTTCTCATCTCCAGGCTGAACAACCCCAACTCTCTCAGCCTGTCTTCATAGGAGAGGTGCTCCAGCCCTCTGATCATCTTCGTGGTCCTCCTCTGGACCTGCTCCAATAGATCCATGTCTTTCCTATGTTGGGGACTCCAGAGCTGGATGCAGTGCTCTAGGTGGGGTCTCAGAAGAGTGAAGTAGAGGGGCAGAATCACCTCCCTCGCCCTGCTGGCCACACTTCTTTTTATGCAGCCCAGGATACAGTTAGCGTTCTGGGCTGCAAGCGCACATTGTAACTTCAGTTAGGTAATAATTCTACACTGAAATGTAGATTTGCTAAGAATTCATTTATGGTAGAGGACCAAAGGACTTGTTAATTTGGGTCAAACTTGAACTAACAATTATGGCCAAAGGAAAAAACAAAATAATAGGAAATTGGTTTTAGTAATGTCAAAATATTAATTTCAGTATTTTCTAAATAAAACCCTCTGACTTTTCATGTCAAGATTGCCTAGTGTTTATAGGGGATTTAGGTAATCTGAGAACAAATCATTTCATTTAATTTGAAACAACCTTTTCTTCCTTACCTGAAAGAAAACCTGTTTCAAATCAAATGAGTGAAAAAAAAATGTTTCTCACAGCAGTGCTCAAAACCATATCTATTTAACAAGAAAAACAATTTTCTCAATTTTCTAATTTTCCTTCCTTAGTAGTGAAGGGTGTGCATTTTACTAGTCTGGGAATGTGTATTGGAACAAGCTCGGTGACTTTCTAAAGCTACAATAATCACCATTTATTGTGAAGGATTTTCAAAATCACTTTTCTGTGAATAACTCTACACTTTCTGCAGTCAAAGGGAGTTTGCCCAATGCTGATTCTTTTTAAAAAACACGGTGCAACCAATCATGTTACCAGCGGGAACCTACTCTTCAGGACTTCCATCATAAATCAGGCTGATGCAGAATTTTCTAGATATAAGATGATCTGTTAAAAATTGCCCAACTGGTCTATGGTTTCAAAACTGTTCAGACCGCTGGGAATACTCAGCAGTTCCTGGGACCCTGCAGCAGTCTGGAAGATACAGTCTGGTGTAGGCAAATACCTAGAACAAAGCCTTCCTGGTCATCCCTGGATCTCTGGTCAGCCTTAGAAAAGCGTAACTGAGTTGCAGCTGTCCTCATGTATCCCATGGGTCAGCAGACATTGTCAGGGATGTGTCTGACAGACCTAGATCTGACAGAATGAGCATCTCGCACACGTTGTTCACACAAAAGAGATTGTCCAGAACACTGCCAGACTACTGGAACAGATGTATCCCTGTGATTGGGGAGTATAAATTACGATCGAGCATACACACCAAGGAAGAACCTGTGTGAGAGTCCATGTATGTTGGCAGAAGATCAAACCGCAGGCTGACATTATGGTTAGTGCCAAGTACTTCTGCAATATGGCAACTGGCAGCTGAAGCTCATAGGACGTTGGTATAATACAGAATAATTCTGTTCTGGGTTTTGGTTTTGTTCTTTTTGCTTTATCACACAAGGTTAAACATTTGAGAGCACACATATTGTCTTAGGGACTTTTTCTGGATCTGTGGGCTAAAGGTTGTTTTTGCAAAACATCCAAGAGATAGGGAAGGGGGCGTCTCATTTAAATGCTTTTCTTGGTCCCTGTATTCTGGAAAATAGACAAAGCGTCTGCCATCGTTTCATGGGATACCCTTGGCTTCAAGATAAATGCAAAGAGTCAGCTATTACCATGTATCCTATTTAGGATAAGCGCTATCCATTTGTCTTGATTTTGTGTGTTCAGATTGACCATAAAATTAACAAGACCCATTTGTGTCATTACATTTATTTCTCCAGAATGGATTAGTATTTCCCAAGCAATCCATGTAGTTGTCTAACTTGTGTATCATTGGCTTAGAAATACCTTCCAAATTCAAGCCCCTACAGCCACTTCTGAAGATAATCAAAGATCTGCTTCTCAGGCATAAGTGTGGTGGCCAGGAGAGATCTTGAATAGGATCTTCGAATATTCTAATAAAATGGACAGACAGCCTGTTATCACCACATCTATACAACATTGTAACGGTCAAGGTGAAATAGGAACTTAACAAATAAATGGTGCCTTGCCTTGCATTTGCCATAGGGTAATTTTTTAAACATCCCTGGCCACTGCTGTTAGGACATGGGACATTTCAGGGTGTTTCCCACACTGAAATAATATAAGCCTTCTGACTCCTATTTATTTATTTGTCCAGCAACACATTGTCTTTACCTTTTTTCTCACTTGCTTCCTTCTTTGGATAAAAGGATGCATCCTGGTTCTCTGTTACGTGCTTTCCTTCGCTATGGTCAGAGTTTTGACGCTCCTACAGTCGGATCTGTCACCATGATGGTGGACATGGAGGATATGAAGAATGTCCTCTTCTGATGAGCTGCAAAGCTCACTAACTCAGAGAAGTCTCATTAATTGGTGGGGGCAACACTCCCAAAGACAAAATAAAGACTACCTTTCTGCCCAGAAGAGAAATGCAGTGGAAAAGACTTAAGTTTTGTTCACAGCAATTAAGCTTCTGTGAAACAGATATTGCCCAATGTCTCCTGTTTTGTATGTCATTTTCCTGCTGTGAGAAACTAGCAGTGCCAATGAAACAAGGATGTCTCATAATATTTTACTTCCCTTGGAGATAACAGGGTTTGGAAAGAACAAGAGGACTTTTCAGGAACTCTCCATCTGGGAATATGTAGAAGATGAACTATGAAGTGCAAGTGAACACTTTTTTATGTACAAATTTATGCATATGTATAAAATCAGGCTATAGATGTGGGTCTAAAGTATTTAGCCCATGGAATCCATAAGAAAAGAAGGGAAAAATACCAGCTAAGTCAGTACTTCCTTGGTTACCAAGTAATGTCTCATCCTCTCAGATTTGGAAAGGAAAACTCATCAATGGTCTCTATGGCCTTTCATGTGTTCATGCAGTCACATCTCCCTGGGGTTCTGTTTATGCCGAGGTCTCCATCTGGGAATGTCTACTGGTAACTATTTTAGTTAAACCTACTCTGGTTTGATAGGAGATAATGGGGCATAAATATGAATGAGTTTGCTTTTTTTTTTTATTTTATTTGTACGAAGTCCTTGACAAAGTTCCATATGTGAAAATATTTAGGAAGAAATTACACAACCCTGGTGGTAAAGGCAGATTTCTTTCATGGACCAGGCTCTGGCTTAGGGAGAACAGAGGTACAGATTCCCACTTAATGAAAATCAGCAGAGTAAATCCATTGATTTTCAATGGAAGTATGATTATTTAAACCTTAAGTTATATATTCATTAACATTGATTTTAAAAAAAAAAGAAAAGTTAGAAACCATATATACTGGCTGTACTAGAGATTTCAAAATCACTAATCTTTGTCTTCTCTAGTAAAGAATTAAAAAACCAATATATTCTTCCTTTGACAGGCAATAAAAAAAATGAAAAAAGAAAAAACAAAAGGTATTTAAAAAACAACAAAAAGATATTTTAAAACACAAGCATTTAAAAACCCCAAATTTTTACACTACTAAAACTTAAACATGAAAAATATAGTGGTTTATGCAATTTACTTGCATTTTTTTCTAGAGTGAGAGATTTTTTAAAATCTTCATTAGCTTAAACCATGTTTGAATTGATCAAAGCATTTTTCATTCTTGTCCCAAAGTTAAAAAATCAACTTGTATTGTTGGATAGGCATCATAACAGCAAAAGAAAAGTTGATATATGAAAGATAACACACACAGTTGAGATCATTTGAATTCTTATCGAAAATATTTTGAATTAATTGCACTGGCTCAAGACAAAGGTTTAATGCCGTAGACAGGTCATGGATTATTTTTAATAGCAGTCAGAAAACAAGTAAGTTCTGAGAATGTTTAGAATGCTAAAGAAAATATTAATGGAACTATATTTAAATCAATGGCACGCTTTCCCTCTAAAGGATTAGTGGTTTGGTGGTTTTTTTTTCCCCATTCCCATTTCTTTTTTTCCCCCCTGTGTATTTAAAAGTTATGTTAGTGATAGAAGAGCTTAAGAAATGAGAAAGAAAAACGTAATGGGTCAAGTCTGCTTCTTCGCACAAATTGCTTCTCTTAGCGGGTAACTTAGGAGAAAACTCCTGCGCTTAGAAATTTTCTTTCCATTTCCAGTCCAAACACTTTCTAGTTCAACCCACTTTGTTCTTGTATGTCTTTTCACGAAACAGTTTTCTTATTTCTCTGCTTATCATAGTAGCCTTTCTTTTGATGCTTTTTTGTTTTGAATTCATTTTTCAAAAGCATATGTGGCTGGAAATGGACAATAGTGAGAATACTAGGACCTTATGTGAAGATGTATGAAGACATTAATGCTGAAAGTCATCTCTACTGATGCAGTCTGAGATGTTTTCCCCTTTCATACCTCAAAACTGGATGGCTCAATATCATTCTGCAGCTGATTAGTATACCCATTGAACATCTTTCCTCAGAACTTCTCTCTCATAATATCCCAGTTTATCACAAAAAATGGTGTGACTGGTCCTTTATCTTAAGTGTGTGACCTGTACTTTGTAGTATAAGCTTTAGTGTCACTTCTGTTAACTCAGAAGGGCTCAGTTCTTCTTGACTGATGTCCACAGCCTCTTCAGAGTTACTAATATGTCTAGTTTTATGCTGCAGATTTCATTGTGCGGTTGACATTTTATACTGAGATCAGTGAAGAAAATACCAAAGAAGATTGGTCCTGGAACTCATCTCCGGTATTTTCTTAGGAGTTCCACCCTGGTAGTTTTCCTGTGGCAAAACCACTGATTTTCCTTACACACCTGCAGTGGCCTCAGTGGTAGCTCCTGTGGCATAGTCTAACACAGTTTTGGGATTCGTCATGATATTCATCCTGTTAACTTAATGTAGAACTCAGCATTTAGTTTATTATATTTGCTTGACTTAAGCACGTGTAGATCCTCCAGCCATTTAACTAGATGGCATCAGCTCTCCAAAATACTTGAAGAGCTTTGATAGGTCTGAGTGACCTACTCTTTCTTGAGAATTTTCAACTTTCAAATACAGGTAATATAGTGGGGAACAACAAGGGCCAGAATATGACATAGTTGACACATTGGCAGGTCTGAATGTGACAGGTAATGACCGTTTATCATCTGTGTGAATGATTCACCAAGAAGCTGAAGATGACGCCTTAATGAAGTGGAGGTATTAGGGACAAGAGGACTGCAACGCAGTCTTCCTGGAAGGGGCTTGCATCCTGGGAAGATGGGCACCTTGAGTGTGGCCTAAAACAAGCAGCCCTTGTGTTCAGAAGCCTGTCAGTAGATACAGAAGCAGGATATCAGGCTGTGGTCTCTACATAGGAGAGAGGAAGGCAGAGGGGAAAAATTTCTTGTTCAATGCTATCCCTTGTTGTCTTTTTTTATTCAGCTCTTTACCATGCAATTTTTATACTCCTCTATGTTTTACACAGTTAATCGATGATTTGCTACGTGGCATCATATCAAATGCTTTACTGAAATCCAGATAAATTAGATATACTTCATTTCCTTCATCTAGAAAATCAGTTAATTTATCAAATACAGCTATTAGATTAGTCTAACATGATTTGGTAAAGTTTTGCATTTTATCTCATTTTCCAATCGCTTCCATGTCTTTAATTCTTTCCTTTCGAATTTATTCTAAAGCACCGTGTATGGATAAGGTCAGACTAAATAGTTTGACTGGATGGCGCTTTTCCCCTTTTCATGTAAAGCTATTACACGTTCTGTTCTCTAATTCAAGAAGTAGATTCCCCATTGGACAGCTGTATTTAAAACCTCCTGACTTGTTATTTTTAAGATCTGAGATAAAGATCAACTTCCTCGCCTTCTGACCCCACAAGTTCATTAAGAATATGTATGTTTTTTTCTTCTGGGCTGTGGAGATCTACATTTTCATAGACGCATTCCTGTTAGTCAATCTAGTCTGCTCCCTTGGATATTCATCAACAACCTTGCCACAAAGTGACTCCTCTTCTTTCCATTATCTCTTTTCATTTATAGCACTTAAGAATATCTGGCTCTTAAATTTATTTCACTTTTTTTGAAAGGTCCTTTGAGCTTGAGTTTTGGCAACTTTACTTTTATATTTATTTCTGTTTCTAATTCTGAATGTCACTGCTTTCTTTGCTGAGCAACTCTAGATTTTTAACCTCCTATAATATAGTCTGATAGTGTTGTTATTCAGCCACGTAGGTCTCCCTTTGTATATTTTTAATCTTGCAGGCGAAGTCCAAATATATATATATATAATTCTTATTTTAATACTTTAGCTTAAAGAATTTTCAAGTGTCCTTCCTGGCTGAGTCCAGTCCCTCAGACTGATTACATAGTCTGGTTTCCTTCACTTCATCAAATTTTGTTCTTTTGAAATCAAGAATCTGATTTACAGACTTATTTTTAGTTGTTCTTGTATTAATTTGAGTCAACTCGTGATCAATCAAAAAATGTTTCCGACAATTAACTTTTCTAAGCTGTTTTCATTATTTATCCAAAGCAATGCTAAAATAGCATTGGGTTTTGTTTGTTTCAACTGCACAAAATATTCAATGAATATTACAGGGAGCTGATGTCTACCTGTATTCATACAATTATGTTCAGTTATAATATGAATAAAAGAAGGCATTATAGCAGTGTGTAAAATAATGGCATAGAGAATTAAAAATAAGACAAGGAAATCTGTGAAACTCACTTCAGCAAATTCTCTAGAGTATAGTAAGATGCAAGAAACTAATTTAGCATGAATCAAAATAGATTAAAAATTAATCTTAGTTACTGAGCCACAAACCAGCAGTTAAGTGATGGATGTAACTAGGCCAGCGTGCTACCATACCTTTGCCAACATGTAATTGCACAACTGATTTCTTGCATCTTTTTCTGATCCATACAGCTCTGACTACTCTTTGGTTATGATTAAATGTATTTTTCAGCATGTATCTAGGTCTCACTTTTAGTATAATTTTATTGTTGGCGGGAAAAATTGATGTTAACAAAAATGGTGATTTATTTTCCCATTCTCTTTGGGTGAACCTCTGTTACAGCTTCTCCAAAGTCAATGAAATATTATTATTTTTTTTTTAAAAGCACTGCTGCCCTTTGAGAGATTATGAAATTGCTCTATCCTGCTGTCGTCTTTAAATAAAGAGCCTAGGTGATACCCAAACAAGACACTACAGTTAAGTCTCTCTTCAAAAAGTGGTTTCAGTAAAGTTTCCCAAATCAGCTTTTTAATTTGACAGCTTATCAGGTTTTTCTGTCAGATAATGCTATATAATAACGCTTCTCTAAGTCTGCAGACAGATTTTCTTTTTTCCTTTATTTTTCATCTTGGATATCCTGGTGAAATACAAAGGCTCATCTCTTCTTAGACTTGATAGATCCTGTAATTAAATTCAGATCTTGATAAAATGTGTGGCACGGTTGTCATTACTTGATCACAGAAGGTATAACACCTTTCAGTTAAATACTGCAAGGTGCCACAATGCATCTAGTTTAGAAGGAGAAAGAAAGTGTCAAATGAGCAGTGATTCAGAAAAAGGTGTTCTAAAATACTGAAAAAAACAGATACCTGTTCTTTTTGTGTCTTGCGGCAAAAGGTGATGCCCATACCTGCTTACCATAATTAGGCACAGGGTGATATGGAAGTGGAATTTCTGATGAAGACCACAAGCTGTGGGGATTCAAGTTAGAGGAAGAAAGTGGGAGTGAAAACAGATCTCAGAATGAGACATGGCAAATGTGCCACAGTTGGTCCCATTCACGTCTTCAGGAAGACCATTATCTATTAACAAGCCCAGTAAAAGTCAGATCACGAAAGATTAAATGTTGCCAATATGTAGGGATTCTTTTGCACACTTTTATTTGGTTTGACATAAGTTTTCCATGTAACCCACAGTATCACAATTTATCCAGTGTAGCAAAATAAGTTCAAAATGGTGGATTAATGTGGTGTTGGTTAAAAAGAAAACGATTCAATTGAATTCTTTACCAAGGAATTTTAGCTAGTCAGTAGGTTCCTTAACAATACAATGCTGATATATGTGATAGAATCAATGTCTTAAAAGATAATTGTCATCTTTCTTTTCTTTCCTAATGGTAGGATCTTATTGTCAATGCAAAGTTTTGAACACCAGATTCCTCTGTTTCTCTTTCCTTTCAGCCTGCCCTCTAATAGGTTCCTAACTGTCCCATTCACGATTATGCAGGACTTTACGTAACGTGTCGCTCACAGAGCCAAACGAATATCCACTGACTTCAGTAAAATTACTGTTGTGTAACACTTAAGTTGATATGGTTGTGACTGTGCCTCTCGCTTTAGGTGCCTTATTTGGTGGGTATACACATGCTTTTGCTCTAAGACTGGTATTAATGCTCCCTGTGGCTGATGGAGCACGCAAGAGAAGAGTACAATAGTGTCCTGCTGCCCTGTGTTCCTTCTGCGGTGCGGTTTGTTTCCATTAGCTTCTGGGGCAACCCTGAGTTCAGTCTGAAATGGGAGCCTTTCTCAGGACAGAACAAATCAATGCAGTGTTGAGCCTTCCAACCAGACAATCTATCATATGGAAAACAAAATTAATTTCTCTGCAGTGCTATTGTGTTTTAGGTGCTCTTGGAAGATGAGTATTTTTATTTTATTTGGGGCACGTTTGTGCATGTGTCCCCAGATATATTTTACTGGTGTTGTGAGGTGTGACAGCAGAATAGTACTTTATATCTTCAGGATAGGAACTTCCATTAAACTAATTCAGAAGCAGTAGCTATAATTCATACTGCAGCAGGGAAAACGGCAACCTGCTCTGCCCTAGATATATTTTTCAAGAGACTGAACCACATTACCGAGGTGTCCAGGAGGCCACAAATCATTGCTGCTTTGAATGTGTGAGGACATACATACTTCAGACTCTTTCTCTCCCCCTTTGTACCATGTGAACACAGGAGGGAAGGCGTACGCTCGTCTCTTCATCCTGCTGCGCAGTTAGTGTTCTGCAGTCTTAAGCCCTGTTGGTCACAAAAAGAAAACCTCGTGCAACTGCGGTGTCCACACTTTCAAAATAACTTTTTCTTTAATACTTTGGATTTCTGATTAATGGCAACTTGTTTGTAAACAATTCTACAGGACTGTTGTGTTGTATCGTGCATTTAAACGTAAGTTCAGAGTGTTCCAGCAGTATTCAAAGAGTTACCTTGACCCTAGCAAGGTGTAGCTAAACCAGAGGGTCTTTTTTGCAGTCTATCCTACGTGTCAGAAAAAGACTGAAAAGCTTGTATGATTTATATAGCCTAGAACCCTTATGAGCTTCACAAGAGTCAGATTCTGTAGGATACACCATTTCAAATAGATTTGAGACAGAAATTGAACATCCATTGCTGTGTCAGAAGCACAAAACATTGTGAACAACGGCATCCTGATTTCAGCCCCTTACAAGCAGAAGTTAACTGAATTAAAGGCAGTGAAATTATGTTTTTACAAACTGGTTTGATTGAAATGTGAATGGTTTATTTTCCTCCGTGGACTATTTCTAAGGAGATAAATGGCCTTTCTGGTGCAGCATCAAGTTTAGTGGACGTTAAAAAACTAAATGAAACATAATGTTGTCAGGGTTAAGTATATATAAAAACAATTCTGATTTTCCTGTTTTACAGAACTGACAGGCATTAATAGACTACTTGTTTAAAATTTTTAAATTAATGTTGCACAATAGGGAGAGTAGAATAAATACGCCCTTTTCAAAAGAACAAATGGTGCTAAAAGTTTAACTGTAGCTGAGTATAGGGCTCTCATTTTCAGAGCACAGCAATTGCCTCTCAGCAATTTTCAACCAAAGGATTCTTGATCATCTCACTATAGGGTCCTAGTCCTGTAGTTCTCTCTCATGCAAACTCACATGTTTTTGTCTGAACTAAAATACAAACTCAGACTGAAGACAGTGCTATGGTTGCACCATCAATTCGAAAAAGCTGTGGTAGGATAAGGTAAACATGAAGGATTTGGACAGAGATCTTTCAGGCTTAGTTTCAGGGTTCCTCCTCCAGTTTTCAACTTCTGTGGTGCTCGTAGGTATCCTGTTTGTATAAATCATCCTTTATGAGCCAAGTTACCATCCACAGAGGTGCAGCACTGCAGTGTTTGGTGTTGCAGTGACTTTGGGGAGCCTGCATATCACAGCCACGCATCTCATTGTCAGTCTCAAAGCTGATGGATACTCTTCATGAAAAGTGATGAGCAGTCATTATAGTTAATTTTTCATTAGTCAGCTTGAGCTAATAAACTCAATATTGCGTACAACAAATAGTTAGCAGTGAGGAGCATTAATTGACTGGAAACGTGTCCAGTGGAGTTTTACAGGGTTCTGTACTGGGCTTGAAAATATCTAACACTTCTATAAGTGGCCTGGGAGTCTGTATTGAGTCATCGCTGCTGATGTGTGGCTGTTACAAAGATTAGAAAAAAAAAAAGCAGTAAATAATAGCGAGTGCAGGGCAATTGTGGTGTGTGAACATGATCGCTTGGGAAGCCAGGAGGATTTAAAGAAAGTTAGACTGCAGCAATGCTAAGTGCCAAGGTGGGGGGGTCAAAGCAAAGAGCAAAAGTTATAGCACTGTAGACAATGTCCTGGACGTGTAGAATTCCTAGAAGGCACTCATGGGGTTTCATTGTTCTGGTTGCTCCGTATGAAACATCATGTGATGCTGTGACAAAGGAGTTTATGGAAATTGCTTTGTGGGCACAAAAGGCTAAAATGTAGGAATTGAGGAGGATTTTACCACCCTTTACAACACTTTGAAGCCAGCTTTGGAACAGGTATCAAAGTCTGTACCTGGGTTCTATGGAAAAAAGGTTGGAGGATACTGTGATACTGTGATGTGTAACAAGAGCCTAAAAGAGGTTCTATGTCCACTGATCTATAGTGTTAAAAAGAAAACTAAGTCGTGACTTGATTACAGTATAAGTGCTTTCAAGAGGGGAAAACACTAGATGCTTATAGTGCTCTTTAGCTATTCCTAGAAAGCCATAACCAGAACTAAGAAATTCATGCAAGAAATAAAGCACATGATTTCAACGGTGAGCCTTAGAATTCACTGGTGAAAGATTTTCCACTACTGTGTGTCATCACGTTAGGAGAAGATATTTTCCTGGAAGACTTGTTTGAGCCCGCTACAGGTTATCAATTAACCAAGCAATAGTTTTATGGCTGAATACAGGATCGAGTAGCTCTATATTCATATCCTGTGATATGCAGATCAGATTATACCTGTCTGTATAAGAAGCGTACTATCAATATAAGAATATTTAAGTGCTATGCTAGCATTGTGTTCTTAATGCAGATATAACTATACTTTTCCAGGAATTAACTAAATCATACCAGAAAGAAGAATGTTTCCAGGTATAATTTCTATATCCAGAAATTATTTCTATGTCCAGAAGTATTACTGTGCTAAATAGCAGCTATACAATGGATTAAACACATCAGTCCTATTGCATTAAACTGAGAACGTGTTTGCAAAAGAGCAGAAAGAGAATACTGAAAATATTATCCTAATCCTAACATATTGTGTATCTTTCTCTTTCTCAGTTTTGTACATTTATACATCCATAAATCCTGGTAGCTAGGAAAATTATTATTAGTTAGCTGCTTGCTTAGCCATTCTATCTGATATCTCACAGTTTGTTACGTGTATTTTTTCTAGTAACTGACTTTAGTTACTGAGCATTCTATGGAGCAAGCCTGCGTACAGCTTTTCCAGCTGAGCTGGAGATGAACCATGTTGCAAAAGTCTGTCAAAAATAATCTGTTTATGTACAATTTCCATATCTGCCATCGCTCTGTGGATGTGACCACCATGGGTGTTCTGTGTGGAAAACAAAACGGGATGTTACTCCAATCTTTGTCAGAACCATGTTTCAGCCTTGTGCTTTACTGATGGCAACAATCCATTCTGGCAGTTAGACATATTTTAATCTTAATTGGATTTAGTTCAGCCTTAGCCATGAAAGTTTGTTTATAAGTTCTAGTGTTCTACTTTGGAAGCAGTGGCAAATCTATGCACATATTAATAAAAGCAAGGAATGGTAGGCAGTTTCCTTTTTGCATATAATCTAGTGGATTGATGGAATGATGTAGTCTTTCCTTCTTAGAGTCCTGAAAATATTAAACTGGAATGCATTGTATTTTATTAGTAAGCCATGCACACATTTTAGCTGCTAGTGTATTGTCTGTGTGGAATTAGATGTTTATTTAATACTTCATCATTGTCAGTACTGTCATTTAAAACTAAAAATAATTTAAATAGCATATTGCATTGTATTTTAATAATGCATTAATGCTTCGTGTTAGGGAAGCTACTAGAATTCATAAAGCTGGAAAGATGATAATATCTGTATCTAATTTCTTCAACATAGTGAGTTTCAGTATGTTTTTAAAAGGTCAAGTGGTTTCCTGAAAAAAAAAATGGATGTGTAAATTGTGCCAGCAGAGCTATGTTCTTTCAAAAGTTGATCTTTTCCCCATTTAACATTTCATAAGTGTTTCAAAGTAGAAGTAGAGTCTACTTTCTGGATATTACATCAGCAAACAGATTTTTTTGCAAAAGAAAATGAAAAATTAAACATATTGACAGTTGACTAGCAATTACATAATTCCTTGCAATTTCATATGTACTTAAATAGTTCAGTATTGATTGTTTTTTCATTCTGGTGTTTCAACTCAGATTAACTCTGAAAATCAAGCCAATAAATTTAGACCTACACAAAAGTTAGCTGCCAGCTTTCCATTGTCCATCTAAAATGTGGTCTTGTTAACAGAGTAGCTCCTCATATGCAAGTGTGTTCTGAGCAAGAGCCTAAAGAATTGGGATATCTTGATTTAGCTGGTGCAGGTCAGATCCATATGTTAGATCTGGCACTGGAGTCAGTGGCTTTTTCTAGTTGCCCAAGGCTACCTTGACACCAGCTGTCACCTGAAAACATCTGAGAAGAGATCTGTAGCTTCAAAGGCCTCTTCAGGCCATGATTTAGCAAGGCACTCGAGAATTGCTTCTGTGGGTGATGTTTAATGTGTCTGTAAGTGCTTTTGCAGAATAGGGTGCACTGAAATGGACTTTCCATCGGAGTGATTGGTGACAACACAGACAGCCTTTCTCACACCTATCCCCCCTCAAAGGCGCTTCATTCAGCAGTGGGTCCCAATTTTACACAGAGAATACAAGAAGTCATGAAGCACAGATTTCAGGAAAGTGATAAATAACCATCTTTTCCCCTCCCTTGAGAACTTCCTAAATCATAAAAGAAGGAAACTATAGAAGTTTTGGACATAGAAATCAGAGCATTTAAGCAATGCAGTTTTCAACTTTCTTCAAAATCAGAATCTCAAAGCAAAATAAAATGTTTCACAGTAATTCTCAGTCTTCTCAGTTAGACTATACAAAAAACTGAGGCAAAACAGTCACAAGGGCAAGATAGTTAGCTAATTGGAAACACTTTGCAGAGTTTTAAAAAAAGCTGTATTTCATAAAAGTTACAGTGACATGCTACATATCACAGCTTAATTTAAATGGAAATATTAGTGAAATTTGTTTTTCTTTAAAAAAAGGTATAATTAGGGAATCGGAGTATTTCACCTTTTTACAGATAAAACTAAACCACTGCTGGGAGTCTACCCATGGCCATTATGCTATTGCGTGGTGGACTGCTCATTATAGGTCTGCAGTCCTAAAGCACTCTTCTGCTTTTATCTCAGTGAGCATCTGTTTCTATTATTTACAGTTTCTGTTTCTATGTCTTGCCAAAAGCGTTAAAAAAAACCCCTATGTGTACAAGTTTAAACCTTTCCATTTGAAATAGATTATTCTTTTATAGTAAAATGTCTGCAAGGCATAAGTACATAAATTGAAATGCCACTTTTAGACAGAACTGAAAGTCTGGAGCTTGCTTTGGCCAAGGGCTACTATTTCTGCTGCACTGCTGACACAGAACAGATTTTTATCTCTTAAATGCCATTTTCTATCTGTATGGGTGCATTTGGTTTCTTCTGCTTGGCAAAGGCTTGTCCAGATAACAACCTCACTTTTGTTGTTTCCATTGGCTTGTGTGTAATCATGCATATCCCTAGAAGAATGAGCTGACGCAGTCTCGGCAGATGTAGTGAGTGTGACAAAGTACCTGTATGGTCCAGGACTCTGGGGCATAGCGCTGGTTAAATCTAGCATTTTCATGCTTCGTGAAAGAACATGAAATCAACACTTCTAATATTTGCAGTTGCAGTCAAGTTAGTTTGTCTGCTCTTGGTGAGGGTTGATGCTGATTGCCTTGGATTTCTTACATTTTTTTATGTCTCTGGTCATGTAATGAGCATGAAATTACCTTCACTGCACCCTGCATTGCCTCCAAACACTCTGCTAGAGCAGTTCAATTGCAGTGGCTTTGGTCATCACAACTGAAGGCCAAACTCTTATTTTCACTTGTAAATCACATAACCAAGAGCAGAATTTAACCCCAGAAGATTTTTTTAATTGTTTCAGATAACTTTTCATGTTGCAAATGATCCAGAAATAATATATGAAAAAAAATATAGATTTTCCCAAAGCCTTTCACTGACTACAATAAAATGCAATAATATGAACAATGACCTGTTGACAGTTCATCCTATTCCATCCTCAGAACTTGCAGTGTGATTAAACTTAATTAGGAGGCTTGCACATAGTTAATAAGGCAGAATCACAGAATGATAGGGGTTGGAAGGGACCTCTGGAGATCATCTAGTCCAACCCCCCTGCCACAGCAGCGTCACCTACAGCAGGTTGCACAGGATGGCGTCCAGGTGGGTTTTGAATGTCTCCAGTGTGGGAGACTCCACAACCTCTCTGGGCAGCCTGTGCCAGTGCTCTGCCACCCTCGAAGTAAAGAGGTTCCTCCTCATGTTTAGATGGAACTTCATATGTTCATGTTTGTGCCTGTAACCTCTTGTTCTATCACTGGGCACCACTGAAAAAAGACTGTTCCTATCCTCCTGGCACCCTCCCTTTAAGTATTTATAAACATTGATAAGATCCTCCCTCAGTCTTCTTTTTTCTTGACTAAAAAGACCCAAGTCCCTTGTAAGAAAGATGCTTCAATCCCCTAATCATCTTTGTAGCCCTTTGCTGGACCCTCTCCAGCAGTTCCCTGTCCTTTTTGAACCAGGGAGCCCAGAACTGGACACAATACTCCAGATGCGGCCTCACCAGGGCAGAGCAGAGGGGGTGGATGACCTCCCTCGACCTGCTGGCCACACTCTTCTTGATACACCCCAGGATGCTATTGGCCTTCTTGGCCACCAGGGCACATTGCTGGCTCACGGTCATCCTGTTGTCCACCAGGACTCCCAGGTCCCTTTCCACAGAGCTGCTCTCCAGGAGGTCAGCCCCCAACCTGTACTGATGCATGGGGTTATTCCTCCCCAGATGCAGTGCCCTACACTTGCCTTTGTTGAATTTCATAAGGTTTCTCTCTGCCCAGCTGTCCAGCCTGTCCAGGTCACGCTGTATGGCAGCACAGCCTTCCGGCATGTCAGCCACCCTTCCCAGTTTTGTATCATCAGCAAACTTGCTGATGGTACACTCTATGCCTTCATCAGGTCATTGATGGATATATTGAACAGGACTGGACCCAGTACTGACCCCAGGGGAACACCACTTGTTACTGACCTCCATCTAGACTCTACGCCACTAATCACAGTGCTCTGAGCTCTATCTGTCAGCCAGTTATCAATCCACCCCACTGTCCATTCGTCTAACCCACACTTCCTAAGCTTGCCTGTGAGGATGATGTGGGAGACAGTGTCGAAAGCCTTGCTGAAGTCAAGGTAGACAACATCCACTGCCCTCCCTTCATCCACCCATCCAGTCACGCCATCATAGAAGGCTATCAGATTAGTCAGACGTGACTTCCGCTTGGTGAATCCATGTTGACTATTTCTGATAACCTTTTTTTCCTCCAGATGCTTTGACGCCCAGAACAAGCTGTTCCATCATCTCTCCAGGGATGGAGGTGAGGCTGACTGGCCTGTAGTTTCCTGGGTGTTCCTTCTTGCCCTTTTTGAAGACTGGAGTGACATTAGCTTTCCTCCAGTCCTTAGGCACCTTTCTTATTGATGGCTTCTACCTAAATACTGGATACTCGTGGGGTTACAGACCAATAGAAATTTAAAATAAGAGCTGAGCACAGTGTTTTCCGTTTGCCATTGTTCATTTGTATAAGGTGAGGATTATTTCTATCAAGAGACGTTCTATATAGCAGCTCTATGCTAACATGAAATGAAGATTACCCAGATTGCTACCTGGGCAAAAGTCTGAAGAACACATTCAGTAGTTGCTATCTCAGACCTAGCTAATTTTAAATACAGTAGGTTGAAATATTCTCCATTTTCCAGCGGTTGAAAACCTATTGAATAAGAAACTGCTCACAGTCAACTTCTGGTTAAATTTCTATACGAAAAGTAACCTTAAATGCTGTGACATTATGATTTAGAAACAGTTCAGAGTCCTTTTACCTTGGAGAACTGCAAAATATCACTCTTGGAGTGATGTGGGGCAAGGTACTGTACTTATAACAATTCATTTTTTATACTTTAATCTTCCTCTTTAATGATTTCTATCAATTTTCTTGCCTATTTTAGCAGCAGCCATACAATATTAGCTCCTTAAATGCTGCACAGGCAGTACAAAGGATCTTTTTAAAACTCCTGATAACAAAATATGACCTTTAATTTATCAGACAAGTCCTATGTTTTCTTATCTCCTTCTTGTTGCTTTTCATCTTCTCTTGCTTGCTTTTGATATAATACACCAATCTCTCAAAGTAAGCAATCCAACAGTGCACAAACCGAGACAGATATTGCATTATAGTGAGGAATGAAAAGTCAGGAAGAGCACACTATTCATTTAATTACTAATTAATCCAGTGAAAAATAATCAAAAACAAACAGGGTGGAAGGTAGTTGATTTGAAGTGAAGGTTCAGATCTCCCTGAGAGGTTAATGAGAGTTCTGAGTTTTATCCTGGAGAAAGTTGTAAAAATACAATTTAATTTCTTTAATATGAAAGCATGAAACAAGGAGCTTACAGGTGAACACAAGATGTTTTGGTACAGTCTGTAGTATCAGTGGAACGGGAAGCAACTGACACACCTTCCAATAAATCTGATAATTGGATTCTTCTTTAAAGCAATGTAAGTTTTGCTTTGTGTTTAGCAGTGTCATAAGCCACTGTTGAGACATTTCACTCTGCTATGAAGACTGCTGTCAGTCATTCTGTGAGCAGAATATCTTCTTGGGATACCTGATATTCATTATAGGGAATTTGGGAGTCCCTGTATGGTGGAAAGGACCATATTGTGTTCTGGTCATTTAATACGAACTTGCCAGGTTTGACACTTTAAAGTTTGGAGAAGTCATGCCTCATGATGGTTTCTTTTTTTATAGATTAGCTCTTCTGGAATAAGGTAAGGGATTGTAGAGTTGCACTCATTACTTATTTGCTACAGGTTCTTTCTCTAACTTTAGAGTTTCTTTGCACTTTTATTTTCTCACTAAGCTGACGGTAAGGTTTGTTCAAGATGTTCAATGGGAAAAAACACACATCCTAGAACTGTGTGCCTGCCTTCCCTTTAGACACCGGAGGAGGCCCAAATCAGCCTTCTGGATATGTGACTCCTCCTACAATAGTCTTCAAGGCTGACCACTGTATCCTCCTCCATCTCTCCCAACTCGTCATCCTACACATTGTAACAGGTAGAGCTGGCTTATCTTAGCAACAGAAAAAGACACACATCTTTATCTGGTCCACTCAGAACTTTCTCATTTCTGGATCAAATACTGGATAGCCAAGTCTGTAAGCATTCAGGAGAAATCTGGGTTGGAGCAGTGTCAAAGCCCCCACAAACACAGTGATTTCCTGGGGTGGACCTGGACCTCTTCTCCTCTGCCCCATCTAAACTTAGTCTCATGCTTGTATATCCTGGACCCAGGGGATTGTGATGGAAAAGGCGATCTTGTGTTTGCAGGCATAAAGGCAAGCTTACTGATGGCTGCTGAGGACAAGATGCTTGCAGGTAATAGTAGGGCTATTTATGAAGGCAACAGGCAGGATCAGATGATGGGATGTGCTGCAGACTATTTAGGAGCTAAGTTTGTTAGGAGCAAGACTTGGTGGAGGTCTACAGTGGCAGGTGAAGTCAGGTTATACCCTAGCACACCCTAATCATCATACGTGGAAAGTCTGGGAACATACTGTGGGTCTGCAGCATACATGTGGGTGGGTAGCCCTAGCCTAAGTGACCTTTCTTAAGGGGTCTTTGGTCAAACAGAGCAATGTAGACACAACCACTGAATTCCTTAGATGACAGTTAAAGACTAAATTTGAATCTTTATATAGCTTTAGAGCATGTCTGCATATTGGCTATTTGAAATGCATTACGGTCTGAATCTATTGTATTCCTAACATCAATTGCGTCACAACTAGGATGATACTGAAAGCATCAATGTATGGCCAAGACATGGAGCCAGTGTGAGCACCAGCATGATAAAATTACATGCAAGTCATGTGAAAGTTTGTGCTTGCAACTGACAACGCTTAAAATATCACTCCCTCTTTTGCTGGGAAGAGGCAAGCTGCACGTGCAAAATCATCTGTTGTACAAATTTTAGACCACAGTCTTTGCATCTCCAGTTTATTCCAACGTTAGTATATATTTGTATACACAAGTGTGTGTGCACAGTAATAGATGACTCGAATGAACTTCAGTATGGGCCATTCCTGAGATTGTGCTTTCGTTTCCTAGCCTGGCCACGTGAGACACTGTGGACTGTTTGCCCCTGTACCACAGAGCTGCTGTGGCTTCCTCCCATCAGGTTTCATCCCTAACTGCATTTGGAGGAATGCTATGGGTCTCTGTCTTCCTCTTGCAGATGTCAGGGGAGTCATGATTCAGAAATAGCAGTGTCAAGATCATGATGAGCAAAACTAGGGAGAAGGGTGTTTATAAATGGATATAGACCTTGGTTTCGTCACACTGTTATTTATTTCCCTAGCAGATCACTGAGACTAACAAGGTGAATTTGTATTCTGTTAAAGCGTTTCTTTCAAAGAAGATATTCTCTAGTCTAGGTTGTTCTTCACAGACTCTCGATTTTCAACCTTCTTACTTATTCTCTTTCAAGGATGCTGCTATTTCACATCAATAACTGACACCTTTATTTCAGAGAACAAAATAGAATTACACTCCAGTACTGACAATATAATAAATCAGGAGGGATAAAATACATATTAGTGAAGTTCACATAGTTGGTTTGTCCCAGCTGACCTATAGATATAAAGGTATGATTAAAGTTTTTTTGGACTGCTTCTTCTCAATCTTGCCACAAGATTTAGCTCCGACTCAAAGATTTGACCTTTGCTGCTCCTCTCTGCTTACCTTGAGTCTATGGAATTATTGTTATTCCCTTGAAGCCTTTCTGCCCGTACAGAATTAACACTGTGTTGTGACAAAATATTATCTATTTGGCAGAAGAATGAAGCCATCTAGAATTCAATCAGGTTAGACAATGTCACAGTGCACATCCTGAATGAATCATTTCTACCTAGCTTTTTTAATCAAAGAAATCTCAGCCATATAACCAGAAGTATCATGCTGGGTAGTCACATAGCTGTCTACAATTAAAGTTTAGGCATATCAGTTATTTTTTTATGAATTACCCTTGAAAAGCATGCCAGCCAGAGCACTTCGTCTTTCAGGCGGGTAACAGAAATAAAATCTCAAAGCTGCAGGTTTATTTAAAGTATGAAAATATTTATTAACCTTCCTTGGAAGTGTTCTTACCGAAGAAGTTTCTTGTGGTTCACCATATTGGTAAAAACAAGCATAAATAAAGGAAGCCTGAAAAATGTGCACTGAATGCTCCCGAGGAAAACAATATGTGGCATTTATGTTTTCCCTGCTGGGGATAGTATTACCAGATGAAGTAAATGCATATAGTTTTACTGAATTCAGTGAGGCTGTCCAAATTCATTGTAGCTGAGTGTATGACCCAAACCACTGTTTGGGAAGAAGCAGTTATTGAAAAGAAGTGTGTTTTTCACGATGTAATAATAGGCTGTTTGTTGCTTTTAATGCCATTTCCATTATTTTCAGTGCTATGTATCTTTTTTTTTTTTTTTTTAAAATAGTTGTTAAGTTATCTATGTATCCACTAGTTTCATCATTATTAAACCTATGTGTTCTCCTTGAAACTAAGTCTGGATAAGTTCCACACCATTTCCCCTTAGCCTTTCCATTTATATTATATACTAGGAGAATTTAAGCTAATGTAATAGTGTTAAATTGAGATGCATTTGACAATGCACTTTTCCTCTGATGAGGGATAGGCTAATGTAATCAGCAATTATTTTTTTGTGTGACCTTTACAAATCAAATGGTTATTTCCTACCTTTTCATTTGTATTTTTCTCTCAGTGGTGCAAGACTGTTGCAGTTAGTATAAAACATAATTTATAGGTAGAATCACATCATAATAGGGTGCAGTATTCTCAAAAAACATACATACTGCATGGACTTTTTAATGAAATAATTCAAAGAAATGTATAAGCTGGCCAAGACTAAATTTATGCTGCTAATTCACAGAGGAGTTTCCATGATCACCATAGAGATGTCCTGGAGCAGCTGCTAAGTAGTGAAAGTGGAGGCAGCAATATACCTCGTCTAGGATAAATCCTGGTTTAGTAATGGAATTACAGTAGAGAGATGCCATAGCGTTAGGGATCCAGACTGGTGACTGCAGAGGATCACCAAATGCACCTAATTTACACGCACTGGTTGAATAAACAACATAGAGCCTTCCCAACACATGCAGTTGTGAACAGTGTTTCATTTTGACATGACTATGGTTCTTCTGAGCTCTAGGGAGCATTTTTTCATGAAAGGCATCCAGTGAGTAACAGTAGGTGAATCTGATGAGCGGATGATGATCTACATGCATAAGACTTCTTTCCACTGCATTAATAGATTCCTTATGCTGGCAAACCTCTTCTGAACAATTTAGCCTTTTCTTATAAATGGCACAGAAGAATCCCTCCGCCCTTTTTTTTTTTTTTTTTTAAAATATAGATAACAAAAAAAGCCCATACCCAACAGCAACAAAACCTCATGATTCATTTGTTTTAAGTTAAGGAAACCTTTTCGAAATAGGATGTTCTCTCACTTATTCAATGAATCAACTAAATGCCTCAACAAAAATGGTAGAAATATCTTATTGAAAAGCTAAACATAAGTATTAAAAGAAACTGGCTGTCAGGGAATATAAATTATTGACTCACTGGTATATATATATATTTTAATAGAAGATACAAATCCAGAACAGAAACATGGAGGATCACACTACTTATCTTTGTTCCCATGTTGATCACATGACATTTCTCATGTTTTTCCTATGCTACTTAAACTTCTGTTTAGTTAAAAGAAGTTTATTGTAAGTGAAGGAGTCCGGGATGAAGAGCAGTAATTTTAAAGATCATAACGGGAAAAAAATAAAGACATTCTGTATTTTTACATCATCACAGGAGTTGTGTTCTGAAGCCTTTTATTCTAAATTTTCAGTTTCATGGAAAGGCAGAAAAATGAAAGTTTCAGTAAAATATTGCTTTACAGATAATGTTTCTGAAAGTTGAGAATAGAGCAAAATATACGTATGAAAAAATGTATATATTTTAATATATGCACCCATGCCCTTGTTAATATTGACATCCATACAGAAGGTCACACAGCGTATTTGCCCAGAGAAGTTGCAGAACAACTTCTACAGTTGTCCAGAGAAGTTGTGGATGCCCCATCATTGGAAGTGTTCAAAGTCAGGTTAAATGGGCTTTGAGCAACCTGATCTAGTGAAAGATGTCCCTGCCCATGGCAGGGGGGGGTTGGACTAGATGATCTTCAAATGTCCCTTCCAACCCAAACCATTTGTCCAGGTTTGAGCAACACAGGACTAATTTATCTTCTAATACTTGGGAAGACTGCACTTTTAGAGGACTCTAGTGTCCGAATTTGTGAAAATATTTACTTTGTAGCCACCTATGGTGTGTGGGTTTCAAGGTCTCCGTGTTTTCGAGCTTGCCAGGTGCAGGCATGAGGAGGAGCGAGACCCGGGCACTTGACCCAAGCTGGCCAACAGGATTATTTCATACTAACAATGTCACATTCACTATAAATTAGGAAGTTTGCTGCAAAGTTCTCTCTCTCCCTTGATGACTGCCATCCTGAGAACTTCGTGCCCTGGTGCCGGACCCCTGAGGCCTTTCCTTCCTCCTGAAGCCGTAGCACTGGCAGTGTCCGACATTTGCTGTCCACTGCTGGGAATGCACAGCTTCCTACTGATAGAATTGGCTGAGTACAATCTTTGCATATTCTGTACTGCTATCGGGATCAATATTGGTTCTTTAGCGCTATTAATGTTAATTATCTAATCTTACTCTATTAAATCTGTTTATACTTCAACTCCCGGGTTTCCTTGTTTTCTCCCGATTCCCTTTCCCGGGTGGGGAGGGGTCATCAGGTGATAGAAGGATTGTCTAAATGACAATAAACTGTTATGGGTCTTTCAAACCATAACACCATTCTATGATTCTATATTGGAAAGTGAATAGGAAAAGGACATCCTCTGAAAAGAAAATAGATCAGATTTTGGCATTGTGAGCTATGTCCATGCTAAGCCAAACGAGGGAGACGTGAAACATGGGAAGTAGCAGTTCATGTCACTGCAGAATAAGAATCTGCATAAAACCACCATGGGTTTTGGCTCAGAAGCTGTTGCTCTTGCTATTTCTGGGGCCTGTGGTACTGATTCTTCCCTGGAAGCCTGTTATGGCTTGCGATGCTGATAGTAGGGATAATTGCCTGACAAACTACAACATTGATTTTCTGAATTTGGATAATACTTTGGTTTGATAAATAGCAGTAGGATCCTCCTAGCTCAAAAAAAAAAGAATTTCTGAGCGCTGCGTGGGCTACTGCATCCGGTATTTACGTTTCCGTTGCAGATATAGGGGTTGGTTTGTTGGTGGGTTTTGAAGTCAGACAGTATGCACAACTGAGCTAGTAAGATTGACTTTCGATTCAGATGTGAATTAGGAATGACTGCTTTTTACTCATCTGCTCTTCTTATCTCTCAGGTTCTTTACTAATATGAACCAATACAATGGAAGAAAAAGGTATTGTTGGTCTAAAATACTACTGCTACCAAAACCCATCAATGGGTTTACTATTCTCCTAAGAAAAGTTTTAAGTAGAAGACATAGTTTTCTGAGGGATCACACCTTATATCATTCAAACTCAAAAAGCTATAATTAGAAATAAATATTTAAAGTGATTTGCCAATTATTCCTCATTGTGTGATATTTTTCTCACTGTACCAGCCTTATTTTATCTCGTTGTACTTAAAGAAGTCAAAGATCTCTGCGCAGACTGAGAATAGAGATGGTTTGCAAATATGACGGGTTTGTGTTTTGCATTACCGAGTTCTGGTTAGTCCTTAAATTTATGAAACCCCACTACAGATGGCCTCTTGCTAAATTTTAAAGCGCTTCCACATTTCAGAACCAGGCTACCTTTCAGCAAGTCACTTTTGTCAAAGCCTTGGTGTTCCTTCAAGACATTGTCAACATGTCCTATGAAAATGTTTGAACGGTGAATAGCCTGGTCTGTTCTATACCATATATTTGAATCTCTGGAATTTATTTAAATTAAGTGAATAAGAATGTATTTTTTCTGACTAGGAAATAAGTTACAGCCAGTCTATTTCTAGACAGCAGAAGTAAGTGTGCCTTAGATGATGATTAAGAGTTGTGTTCTTCTTCTTTAAATGACTAACCTGGAGTGAGAGGTTGGATGTCTTTTGAAAACTTAAACCTGTTTCACCTGAACATGTTTAACTAGTTAATAAGAAACATCAAAAAAGACAAAACCCTGAGGTCAATGATCATTTTTTGTAAAGCCATTCGATGATGTTTAAATTTGTTTTTTGGGTCTGTCTATAACATAAGTTTAATAACCTAGCTCAAATGCAGATTTCTAATTTTCAATTAACATAGGAATAATTTTGTTTGCTAAAATAAAATAAATGAATGAATGAAAAGTCTGAACCATGAAATGTTCTAGGTAGCGCTTTTTAAAATTCCAAATTTCAAAAAATCATGTGGCAACTGTATAGCTCAAGCTTTAAGTATTAACTTTTAACCTTTGACCTTACAGATTTTAACCAATGAAATGTCTCTTTAAACTTTAAAGGAAACAATGATAACGAGCGCCTGGCGATTGCTAGACAGCGAATTCCATATCGACTTGGTCGAGTAGTTGATGAATGGCTACTCGACAAAGGTAAAAAACATTGATTAAAACTTCAAATAAAAAAATAATTTGAACATAACCAAGTAGTACTTCATTGTAACACTAATAAACATAAAAAATAAATTTCAGTAAAACTAAATTAAAAACAAATTTAAAAAAGTAAAATATAGAGTAATATTTGCATACCTTGTATAATAATTTCTATACATTTCTAGAAGTACCAGCTGTTTAATAATCTTACCCTGTTAACTTAAGGTTAAAGGGACTGTTAAATATAATCCACTAACTCAATCTATGAAGGTACTCATAGCAAACATTAACCAAAAATTATAAATCATTCATAGATTATATTACATGTTCCAGCATCTAAATTATTAACTAAAAATATATGTAGTTACGATATCTTCATTATGGTCCTGAAAAAAATTTTGTTTAAACTGTAGGTATCTTAAATAGTGGGCAATATGGATTGCCAATCAAAATGAAGTCCCTTTAACGTTTGCAACCTTCTAAGGGGATTTTGGAACAAACACTAATTAAAACAGAACTTAAAGTTGTGTGCATGCTTTTTGTGAGCAGAAACCAATCTGCTAAAGTGACTATTCTATTTACTAAGAGTGGTACTGTTGCTGAGGATTTCTCTGTTTAATGGAAATGTGCCATGATTTCTCCATCGGTATGTGTATCATTTCTGAAGCCGCTTTTACATCTAAAATCTTTTATTTTAATTGGTAGCCTTGCTGAAAGCCAATCAGACATCTATTTTTGAATCTGCCTCTGAGATACTCAGTGTGAACCATGTGTTTCTTTTGAGTGTGGATGTGGAAGGAAAATAAACATTTAAATGCAAAAAGGAAACATTTAATTAAAAATGTAAATATTTTATTCACTTACATAGAGATATGACAGATTACTGCATAACTTAGTCTTTAAAATTCACTGGACCTAGTGACTTGTTGGCATATATATAAACTCTCTGTGTGTATATACATATTTGTATATGTCTATACATACATAATCTCACATGTACGTACTTAAAGCTATAGGCCCTATGCTGTAGTGCGTGGAAAAAACTTTGGAATGTTGGCAGACTTGAAGAAAGCATAGTCTTAAGGAATTAGAAACCTGACATTCTTGACACACACCAAAAAAGCTTAACACTGCTTTCAGGTAAAAGGGAGAGGGGTATCATTTGTAGTACTAAACACATTTGCAAATATATTTGATTGGCCTTTTAGCAAAAAAAAATATAATCCCCAAATGTCACAAATTAAGAAAAATGCAAACGCTCTCAAAATTTATGCATTTCATGGACACCTCATTAAAAAGCAATGAATTATGAGTCAAATCCTTTTCTTATAGTTTATTGCTCTCATTATTCACCCCATGAAAATGTTATCACTCGTGTAGAGTATAGTGTTCACAGTCAACATTTTTGCATGTATATAATATTATCTTTACAGGGCGTCAGCTCACAATCTTCAATAGCCAAGCAACCATAAAAATTGGAGGCAAGGAACGTGGCCACCCGTTCCAAGGCCAGCTCTCTGGTCTTTACTACAATGGCTTGAAAGTTCTGAATATGGCAGCAGAAAATGATGCCAACATCGTGATAGAAGGAAATGTGAGACTTGTTGGTGAAGTGCCTTCCTCTATGACAACCGAGTCCACAGCCACAGCGATGCAGTCTGAGATGTCCACGTCAGTCATGGAAACAACCACCACTTTGGCCACGAGCACCGCTAGAAGAGGAAAGACCCCGACAAAAGAACCCATTGGACAGGTTAGTCGGCTTCCTCGCTTTTTGCAAATATTTTCCCAGTTTTGAGTGTGGCTTCCTGTATCGCGTTCACTCTGCAGATGAAATTGTTCCTGTTGAAGAAATGCACGAATTACAGATAAAAGTTCTCTACCATATATGGCTCATGGAAGTGATGTTGTTCAGCATTTAGAGGGAGACTTTGCTGTTCTTCTAAATTAGTCAAACTTACCAAATCAGATTTTTCTTGAGCTGAGTTTTATTGCTCTGTCATCCATCTTCATAGTGGTGCATATTTTTAAATACTCTTTCTTCCTTTGATGGCTTATATTGATTATTTTCAGTGTAGGAATGCAGGATGTGTGGAATTACAGGTAATGAAACGAAGCGGTGACTTTATCTGTGAGATAGAGGAAAGAGACCCAGTTTGAAGAGGGAACAGGAAGGAAGTGTGAAGACAAAAAGTTGGAAGAGACTGGAAAAGAGGGATTTAGCACTTTCTCTAGTCCCACGATGGATTGTCTTCTCGGGCAGAATGCCTCATAAGAGGCAGTGGCAGCAAGAGGGAATTAAGAGCGCTCTGCACCCTGGGAGACTCAGGCTCCAAGTCAGAGGCTGTTGTTTACTGTTTGTTGAGGTTATTTGCATCTCATGAATTTAGTGATATATTTAGTAGCTTTCAGGTTTTGTCAGGATCTCTATATAATATGGGGGAGGAAATTTAATTATCGGGAAAAGCAGGGGGAAAAACAGGTGAGTGAATTAAGTGCCTTCATCTTGTGGATAGCCTGAGTAACAGCATTCAGACTTTGTGCTTTAAAAACCTAAAACTCACTAGGACATTTCTGTGGCAGAGAAGATTCTTTTATATTTATTCTGTCTAAAAAAAAATTAAAAAAAACAACACCAAAAACCACATACCAAAACCGCAAACCAAACAAAGGTACACCGCTAAAAGCTTTTCCTATGTTCACTCGGTTCACATGCCTGCTTCTGCACCCACTGTGCCAGCTGCGCTCTGAGATCCAGAAGTAGGACAAGGAGCACAGAAAGTGCCACGAGCCATAGGGAGAAACAGGAGCACGACGTGATGAATGAGGTTAATTTTCTCAAGAATGGAAGAGAACATGCTGATTAGACTGGGAGGATGAGGTCAAGTTGCCTGTTTTCTGTATAAAACCTCAGCTCACAGTTTGAATTTGATCGGGACATCAAACTCGACACTTCAGCTTTTCCGTCTGTAGTATTTTTCTACACTTTATATTATGGGCTAAAAACTGCAGTGATGTAAAATTAAAAATTGTTATTTCATAAACTGAAGCAGAATACTTAAGTTAAAAGTGAGCTTTTAGATAACCATTTTGACTTGTGTTTTCAAACAAACACAGGTTTTATACATTTTCCATGTTTATTGAAAGTGCATGAGAATCTAAAGGGAAACAAAAAAAGAGGGAGCAAGTAAAACCCAACTAGAGATACACGGAACCAGCTGCCTCCAAAAATGACGTCCTTGTAGATCATGGGTTGCAGTTCTTTCAATGATTATTGTAGTAAGATGTGGTGTTTTTATTAAATAGGCAATAAATTTTCTTTGTCACTAATACTGTTTTAAATAGTATCTCCCACTTTATTATCCAACTGCTCTGATCTCATATTTTGCAGCAATGAAATGTAAGGCTTCATCAAATTTACACACAGCAAGACGCATCTAAAAAGTGCAGGACATCCTCACAGTGTGGAAGAATTTGGGCTAAATTAATGCTACTAAATTAAAATTTTAAACTAAGTTAAACTGTTCTAACAGTTCTGAGAGTGCTTGTGGCCTCTGCCACTCCCTCAGGTAACTCCCAGACACAATTTGGGAGGAAGAACATCACAGGGACCATTCCCAGTTGGCACCTTGTATCATCTGTGGGTGATGGGAGTTTACTGGTATAGTTGCTTTGCCACCTGGCCTCAGTTTCCAGGAATATTCCCCAGTATGATTTACTCACTTGTTTGGATGTCTAGCCACTGAGACTTTTCTTTTTGAGGTGTTCCAATGGTATATTTGGGGAAGAAAAAAGTTTTTTAAGCTAATAACTATGGTGAGGTACAATTTTTTTTCTGAAGGGGGGAAACTGACGATTAGGCAAAAAGATCTTCCACAGATCTTCCATTTCTAGACTGGTGCCTGAAATAAGGTGTGGCCCTTACTGACTTTATCAGAGCATCTACTCAATTTTTTTAGAGCACCTCGCTGCCACTGGAGCAGAGTGACCTCAATGCAACCGTGCCATTCCCTCATCCCCTCCTGGCTGAGCTGGCTGCACCACGATGCCATGAGCACCTGCTCTTTGATGTCCCACCTTCGCGAGCCTTGGGCAAGCTCCAGGAGCATCCAGAGGTGCACAGCATCTCACGAAAGTATGTTCTGAGGGTGAAGGTTTAGATCAACCTCTCTCTCACCTAGTAGCCTCGCTGGTGCGAGTACTTGATGCAGCCCATTTGAAAGAACTCGGTAGAAATATTTTTGTATCAAAGAGCCTGAAATAAAGATGTCTGAGGCAAGGGTTCAGTGTTAATGCCATTACAGCACATGGCATCCTGAGTCTATAACTGAGCCCTTCTTGCCATTAATAATACGCAGTGGTTTACTTCAGCTATGTCTAAACATCCTGCCTGGTAGGATCTGTGTTGTCATTACGACTATACACTTAATTAGTCAGGGACTGCACTGGAACGCAGTTTGCAATCAGGCCTGTGATTTGATTTAAGGAGATTGATAACATCCCAAAGTCAAAGCTGAAAATTTTCTGCAGGATGCTATGTTATTCATGCAAAAAACTCAGAACTAGGAAGCTACCAAATCAAATTAGGGACATAATTTCTTCTCTTCATTAATACCTGTTTTCTTATTCTCCCTGCATGTAATAATTTCTGGGCTAGTGACCCATAGTACTCCCACAGGTCTGTCCTGCAGGGTGCTGAGTAATCATTTTTCATCTTGATGTCACTGGGAGATGAAGGCAATCACCATCTCATGGAAAAATCTACTTTTAATTTCTGCATTCCCTTTCATTTTTGTCTCTTACATTTTTTTTTATTTTTATTTATATATAACCTCTGCAAGAACATCAACTACATTGACATACTGTAATGCACACAAAGAAAAGTTACCTTTCCAGGATTAATTAGGTTACTGAAGAAAATATGCAGCTCAACAGCAATTGCTAATGAGAAAAACCTTACATTACTGCAAACCAGTGCATGTCTGAAATAGAATAGAAGCAAATGATCTAATCAGTCAGAGATTGTTTGCTCCATTTGCAGAGGTATTGAATTCAATTAAAGATTACAATACTTAAAGAAGATCATTTAAATCTCTATTTATAGGAAATGTTCTTTTAAAAAACCTACAGTGTTAGCGCTTAAATTGATGGAGTGTGTGTTTCTCAGCAGATATCTAACTAGTGCAATATATGATACAAGATAGACATGATACTTCCAGAAAGTATGTTGAATACTGTTGTGTATGATTTTAGACAAATGAGATATTAGCTCTTGTGAAATACAAAATGCTTTTTGTTAGTGACTGCTTCAAATGAAGGTTTTCCCTACTTGGAGGCTGCGTCATATTTTAACAATGGATGTTTTGGTGATGACAGACATCTTAATTATTATACTTGTAAATGTAGGTTTTTCAAAGGGGAGAAAGGTACTCAAAGCCTATTGAATGTCAATGGTAGGTGAATGCCTCATTTTCCTTAGCGCCTTAAAAATCCCCCCACCCCCTTTGATTATAATGGCACCTAGAGCTGTCAGCCTTCATGCAAGGCACTGCATAAACATAGGAAGTGACAGCCTCTGCCTCAAATAGCTTACAGAATTAACAAAAGCTATCAGGTGGGGGGGGGGGGGGGGGGGGGGATTAGAAGGTGGGAGGAAGCAAGCATTGCGCTGTTTCAGTGTTAACAACCTACATGCGGATTTGTAGCCATCGTGGGAGGGATAGTTTACTGCCTGGTTTTCGATCCATTCTCTTCAGATAGCAGCCCCTGAGCTACAGCCGTCCTGTAGGATCACCACGTAGCTTACGGTAGACTCTGGAGCGGGCAATTTAAAGACTGGGCTGCCCAGTTGGGCATCTGGTGCACAGTCAGCACTGGTTGGGTGGTCAACGGGAGGTTTCTTCTACTTTACTCCTCACTTTACCATTGACACTTGGGTGAACCCATGGCCACCAGGGCAGGAGCTGAGGATTGCGAGAGAGGTCCTTCGCTACCCCCATGTTGTACTGGAGAAAGCTCAAAAGTTTGCATACCTTTATGAGCATGAAAAGAAATATACAGCTATGTGTTGTTAACTTTTAGTGTGTCATAAGCATGCTCAGAAATCATGAATTTTGTCTAAGAATATCATCCTCTTTATGAAGTTATTCAGCAAAATAATACAGTTAAGTTCTTTCTTCTTTTTCAGTTTTCATTTTTGACACTTTTTAAAAGGCTCATTGGCAAGTTTTTCTGTTCAGTCATGAAGGCGATAAACTTTTAAAATTGAAAATAAAGGAGATTCGTGTGTTGTATAACTCCAGGAGCCAGAATGTTAAGCAAAACATCAAGTACTGCAAGGCTTGCAATAAAAATTGCAAGAGTTGGCAGAAGCAGAAAGGCTTCAAAAGGACTTTGAGTATGGGTTTTGCTTGAATTAGGATAGCACA
Source organism: Pluvialis apricaria (assembly GCA_017639485.1). Lineage (NCBI taxonomy): Eukaryota > Metazoa > Chordata > Aves > Charadriiformes > Charadriidae > Pluvialis > Pluvialis apricaria. Next base: position 16,590,744 of record CM030009.1, read on the forward strand.
ATCAGGCCTTTAGTATCTCTTTGGCATGGCTTTGTGGATCTGTATTAACTGGAAATCATAAATGAAGTGATAGTAAATCAAGAATAATACGCTCATTTCTCATCTGTTTCGAAGGATTTGATTATGACAGCCCATTCACAGAGCAGCCTCTGCTCTCATGCGTTGGAAGCCATTTCTGAAAGTTGTGTGCAAAATAGCCTTTTTTATTTTTCATAAGGGATTCTGGCAGCCCTCTTTGTTCTCATCAGAGTGGACTCTTATCAATAACACTAAGCCACTTAAACAGCAATTGCAATATACTGTGAGATGATTGCATGTTTTGGAACAATAGGCACTGATTTTTGGTCAAGGAGAATTAAATTGACTTCATATTAAATTGATGAGCTGAAATTTGGTCAGTTGCCTTGAAGGGCATACATCAGGTGAAGGGTATGTTTCTTTACATGTATTGAAGCGGCACATTTAAATGGTATTCATTGGAGCAGGGACAATGACAGGCTTGGATCGGCGTCTTAACCTACCAAATAAAAACAAGCATTTGAAAAAGACAGGGATGTCTTCCATGGAAAGAGTTCAATTTTAAAAATGGTAGTTGAGTACATGACCTTTACACAGGATCGTAAATGTGAATATATTTTACAGAGACACACTAATTATGAAATCAATGTAGTTAATACAAGGAAGGGTATTTTCCACCCATCTGGGTTTTAAATTATCTGCTGTATGGTTTGCAATGCCTGTTCTTATACACAGGGGTTAGGTTCTTTCTTTGCCTCTGCGCTGCTGCCACTTCTTCCTCTGAACTTTCACACCAACCAGCCCACAGTTCAGTTCAGCCCTAGTAGGCAAAGCTGTTCCCCAGGAGTCTGGTAGATCACAAGGATTTGACTCTACAGATGCTCACCTAGAGTAAAATGAATCCCGTAGCTTCCAGCATCACAGTGCTCAGCGCCCATACGTGCTCACTAGATGACAGAACCTGGGGAATTCAAGTGTTAAGGACAAGTCTCATTTGCAGTAGGTTCTCTGTGCAAATATGGTACTTGAGGAAGTGCTCACATTTTAATTGCAGAGAGATGGAAAAATAGTGCTTTTGGGGGCCTTTTTTTTGTTTAAAATATACTACATACATTTTTAGTTTCTTCTAGTGATTTTTGATAATTTGATTAATTACTTTAGAACATAATTGTTAATACTGACACTCAAGATCTCTAAAAAATTGAAATAGGATACAGTGAACACTAAAATTCTGTACCTGTGTTAATATTTGCTACCTGATCACATCTGACTTTCCCATTCTCCTGCAAAGTATTTGCATATTGAATATTGGCTCTTCAGTTGGAGTACTGAAGTTCTATAAAGAGGGTGGCTTTAGAAAAGCAGCACTTGGCACACTTGTGCGTTAGGTTCTTTCATTGGTTTGTTGTTTCCAAGTACAATTTATGTGATTGCATGGTTGCCTGTCCGTCTTAAAAAATATTGAATCCCTTGACTGATTGAGTCAAATCGGTCTTTGGCATAAAGATTTCAGGGATATTAAGCTCCCAGAGAAGCCAGATTGCATGAGTTCTGGTGCTTGTCCTGGTCTTTTCGTGCATATTGCAGAGCCGTGCTTTCCCCTGGTTTGTGTTTAAAAAGCAAAGATTAAAAAGAAAAACAAAGTGAATGTGTGCTTAGAATGAGGTTTTCAAAAGTTCCCTCAAACCCATTAATGTTTCTATATTACTTCAATGTTTTTGAAAATCTTATCCAAGACATTTCTATGTATAGATACTATATCAGAGTATCCTTAATGTGTAAGTTACTTAAGAAATACACGCTTTTGTGCATGCAGCCTTGCCGTTGAACTCCTGAATAACAGCAATTGTTGTTAGCTTTATAATCTGCAGAGAATTTGACCTCTGGAACCAGAGCTGTGTGCCAAGCTCAGAGGATAAGACTTGCTGTTAGTTGTTTGCATTCATTAGTGAGGAGGGGTTCACACAGGCAGTTCGTAGCACACTGGGCCACCAAAGGCAAATCTTGACTAGTTGCTTGAGGAACTACAGGTATAAAAATGCTTGGACCTGATCAGCAATGATACTTCACGTCTACAGCATTACAGAATGGTCAGGGTTGGAAGGGACCTCTGGAGATCATCTAGTCCAACCCCCTAAATGTATTTATTATATTACATTTTACGGTCCAGAGTAGACCGACTTCTCTGTGGGCTGCTTTGTCTTTAGCTCTGCTGTGGATTAGCTTCAACAGGCACCATCCAGCCTGGTATGATGCATTTTGGTCGCGAGACACGCTGCAAAGCCTAGCCTTTCAGAGGAGGAGAAGCATGGAGGAGACCCTCTCCGTTTCACTCTGTGGATTGTTATTCTGACTTGGCAATGGAGTTTTAAAGAATTAACGGAAACTTTGAAGTTTCTTACACTGGCACCCCTCCATTGACATCCTTTCTTTGTTGTTGTTCAGTGTGAAAGCTGACTGGGATAGGTTTCCAGCCCCTCAAGAAAGAAGCCAAACCACGCAATTTCCATTAAGCCAGTGGGATATGTCTAAAACCTTGAGCACTGCTTTGAAAACACCCCCTGTAGTGTGTACGCACAGGGAAGAAAAATGTTTGTAAATTAAATTACAACATTGTTAGTATCCAAAGAACCTCAAGACTCTTGTCTAAATTGTTGATTAATTGGTTGCAAATCAAAGTTTCTTTTTAAGTTCAGTTTGGGAAAAAAGCATGTGAGGCCACTTGCAGCTTCGATTTTGTTGTTCTTTCATGTTCAAATGACCAAGCTCATTTATTACAAAGTTTGCTTTATTATGTTGGGTTTTTTAACCCAAATTGGTGTTATCCAGTCTCAAGTTCTGGCTCATTGCATTGTTTTAAATATGGTGAATTTTAATTTTCAAGTAGAGCAAGCATCATCTTGATACTAGCGGTTTTTTCATAGCACGCTGCTTTTCTTTTTTCCGACTATGTTGCTTGTGTCACGTTAGCACTGTAAAACACCCCTCTGCATAATATGAGACATGGTATCTAATGGCTGCTGAGCAAAGTCACCCCCAAATGTAGCCAGCGATTTGTTGATGGAGAAATATTTCCCTTGCATTCACAGGCTCTTTCTTCCAACCAATTTCTTAGGAAGGGTCCTCTCACATGAAGCGGTGCTTGGTTCCATCTCATACTCTGTATCTGTCTGCCGTTCCCCCTCGGTGCCTGCCAACACACTAAACACATCGTTACATCAGGATTATACGGAAAGGGGATTGTTTCACCCAGGTGGAACAAGAGGCTGTTTCAGAGTTGGTGACCCATAACCGTACAGTCACGTAGCTGTTGCGCACCGTTCTGCATTTGGGGTGGCTGAAAAGGCCTGGGTGTTGCAGTCACTGCTGATTTTCAGTAGCCTTGCAGGATAGAAATCCTTGCATTGTGTCTGAGAGCTGCTGTTCTCCTGTGAAAAGAAAGCGATAGTCATTCAGCCCCGTTATCATTTCACTGAAGCTGTGGTAAGCCTCAAGATCTTGTTCACCGTTTCCTTTGGTGAATTTCTATGACTGAAGTACTGTATGTTTTACATACTTGGCTCACACAATTTCCTTTCAGAAAGCACAAAATAATACATTCCGTTTCTCTGCTTTTGTGCGTGATTCCTCAGAGCTGAGGGAAAATCTGAGGGTGACTCTCCCAGCGGTGGGGACCCAAAGCAGAGACCCACCTCTGACAAAGCACAGCTTAAACGTGCTGCAAGGCTTGCAGACCCCCCAGGCTATCGCAGCAAAGTATCAGTCCTGCTGCTGCTGCAGCAAACGATGGTTGCAATAGTTTCCACCATGTATATGAGTGGCCCTCAGGTTAATTACTGCAGGTTGCAGTGTTCAGTGTACTTTTATGTATGGCTGGCAAGGACCCATCTACAGCAGTATGTTGTCTGATGTTTTGTTGAACATCAAACACGTATCAGAACTTCTCAAAGTGTAGGTGATACAGCCATATTATATACTGCGGGTTTCTTTAAATATGAATGTTTGTCAGTAATGTGTGAAGCCTTTCTGCTCGCTTATTGTTATTAAGAACAAAGCTTCATTCACAGGCACGCCTGCTTCGTAGACGGCAGATTACTTTCTTTAATGAAATAACACTTGGGACTATGTTCAGTTAATAAGTTAGTATGGAAGGTTTATTCAAAAAACATTTGCTTTTTTTTTTTTCTCCTGTGGGTAGTACCAACATCCTATGTCTGTATTAAAAAAACAGTAACTATTTTATGACTTATTTCATTTAACCTGTTAGCTAAAGTTGTCTTTAAGTATTTGGTTCCATTTTGTATTCAGCATTTGATCTGAATAGCTGGTGCTTAGGTTTTGTTTATATACAGTCATTGCTTCAGACTTAGATAATGATACTTATATCTGATATATATCTGATAGTTATATCTCCATGCTCTTTACCTAGAGGATTTGCAATTTTATTACAAATAATTTTGCATGCAGACAGTGTATTAGTTCTTTGCATAGTTTTCCTTTCTTTTAACCACTCTGTTGAAATGTCCCTTTTTTGCAGTATGGTTTTGCAAGCACATATATATACACACACACACTCTTATAAAACCCAGAGGAAGTTATTAGATTGGATTTTTTTTTTTAATGCAAAGGTGAACAGTAAAGTCTCTGAAGTGACTTAAGGAAGAAACACGTGAGACTTGCCAGTTTCTTCCAAGAGGGAACATAAATGATGGGCAGGGACATCTGCATTGAGGAAGAGAAGAACTGAAGTTGTCCCATGGATCTAACTATACCATCCTCTCCTAGAAGTGCATAGAAGTATGGACTCCACTCTGGAGGATGAGACGATGTATTGACCAGTTAAACAGAAATCAAAGACTTAGGTTTGTATTCTGAACTGGGGGAAATGATACCATCTTCCCCCAGTTCATCTTTCATCAATAAATTAACTGAGTACTTCCCTGCTGTGAGATGATGATGGGGTGAAGATGAAATCCATTAATGGCTTGGACATGTTCAGATAGATTATTAAGATTATATGCCTGTATCTAGAAACACAGAAGTGGGAGTACCAGGTTTTAGGAGAACATGCAGCAGATAACTTAGAAGTAGTCCTGGAAAGAGCAGAAACTATGTGGGAGGAAGCCAGTGTGAAAAGGTTGCATGGTGCCAACATACCCTCAGATCCAGGAGGAAAAAAGGCTCGCATGGGGAATAAAACATATGAAGGTATAATGTACTATATTGTTTTGCTACATGTTTTAAGCTAGCCACATACTAAATGTTTGGGACTTTGTGGGTGGATTCTGTCAAGAAGGAAGACTGAAGAGGTTGACAGGGTTGTTGAAATGCCCATCAGCTTGCACGAGGTTTTGCTCAGCCCCCAGCATAACACTATAAATACAGAGAACACATTCATTCTGACATTTTCCTGCTTTAAAAAAAAAGGATGAGGTCAGAATAAATGGCCTTAGACATATCTTAAATGACACTTGCATATTATTTTCAGTTTTTTTAAAGCAGGGCATTAGTATCTGTGCTGAGTAGATGCTCTGATGACGCTGGGAACAGCGAGAGTGAGATTCTGATGTCTGCGCAGCCATAGGTGACTGCACTAACTAATAGACACAGGAGTTGATAATTTGCTTTTCTTTTCCTATCCAGATTCTCCTGGGACTTTCACAAATGTGCTGGTGTTAATAAGTATAAGGCCCTAAGAGAATATTCCCCCTTCCTTGTGTCTATTTCTGGTCATATTTTAGGAAAACTAGTGTAGATCCAGCCTCCGAGTCACACAAGGCCACGAATTCACTAAAATTAGGTGTCTGGAAGTGTTACCAAATGCGTTAGGGAGATCCAGCTAGACTGAATGTGTTCAGTAAAGCTGATAATTCCTTACATTAATACTAAGACTTAGTTGTTTAATTCCAGGCTCCCAGAAGTATGGAATACGACAGTCTGCATACATTTTCTCTAGGTGTGATGGATTTGTTAATTAACTGATTTAATCCATACAGAAGCATTATCTATACCTTTGTATATCATGCCACAGCGTAGGATAGCAGTGGTAGGTAGGTCTGTGTTGCCTTCTAAAAATTACAAGTACTTGCATATGCATTTGAGTGTATACACTTAATTTTTAGTTACATTTTTGTGATGATGTCCAATTGCAACTAGGATAGCATAAACACTTAAAATATTTCCCTGATAATTTCATTGACATTAATGTTTCCTCCCCCTGAAGTAGGTGCTGGTAGCCTGAATCACCATGTGCAGGAATAGTCTAAGAAATAATATTTTCTAGAGTAATCCAAACAGCCATATTATAATTAAATGAGAGATAAAGGCATTTGTAGCATTTTCTTTATGAAATGGCAGTTATGGTTAAATCCATATGCACAAGTGGCAGGAGAGGAAGGTTCAGGATGTGATTATTTTGTTCCTCAATGAAACGATCGATGGAAGAATCATTTGGGATGACCTAAAATAGTTTTTCCATTTTTATCAGCAACATAACAAGAACAAAGGAAAATAAACTCTTTTGTTCAAATCAATTTCTGTTTGATTATTTTTTTATTATTCTTTATCATTAAGTTCAGACAAATGTGAAAAAAAAAAAGATTCAAAATGAAAATTCAAACAAGACCAGTGTTTAAAAAATGTTTTGAGCATATTATATCCCTCTAATTAGACATAAATCTGTAAATGGCTGAGATCAGCCTAGTGTTTTCAATCAACTCTCTGAAAAGCTTTACAAATCTGCTGTGGCAGTGCCTCCTCTGTAATCTTAACTGACCTTAGCATTTAAACTTTTGCAATAGTTTTGTAGTGCTATGAGTCCCCACAGAAATAGAGACCATCATCTATTTTTTCAGTGTTATACATGTAAGCCTTGAGAGGTAAGCCTCTAAAGAAAATACTACAATGTGGTGCAAAACACTTAATTTAATATCTCCATATATTAAAAATAGCTATCAGCATGCTTACCCTCTGAATATATTAAAATGCTTTGTTTTTCCATAAAAGGGAGTTAACAGATGTCTGACATGATAATTCTACCATACGGCAATTTCATTTTCTTTCTATTATATTAAATAATATAATACTATTGTGTAAAATATATAAAATAATAATATTAAAATTATAATGATGATCACCGAGTAACATTGTTAATCTTAGTGGGTGGAAGTTACAGCAACGTTTAATAAGCAACAAGTGGTGGTTTTAACTTGGTACTGAAATCACAAGAGGTGTATTATGGTTTCCCCTCTTTAGTCCTGGGTTGGTGGTAAAATGAGCTAGATTACCTAACGATTTCACCACTTCTGAATTGCAGGATGCTGATAGTGGTGAGGACAATAGCCCTATTCCAAGGGATGCTAGTGAAGCTCATGGAGTAAATACTCTGTTTTCTGGTAACAGTGAGCAGGAGAGCTAATGCGTTGCCTGCATGTTTCTTTGACATTATTACTATTCATCAAAAGTTACTGTAGACCTCTCAAAACCAAAGCATACCCTTTGTCTTATGTAAAGTTTATCCCTCTGTGTTGGTGATGTATGAAAAGTCTTGGATTTGTCAGACGAGAAGTCTGAGCTGTTGAAGGTTGGGAGGGTATTCTAGGAAAGTATTAGCTTCTGCTTGCCACATTCCCAAGGCAGCCGCTATTAACCATTACAAGGAAAGAATACAAGGCTAGATGAACCTTTAAACTCGCCAGGTATGGCCATTTTATAACACGAGGTGGCTTTTTTTTGGGGGGGGGGGGTTGTTTTCCGCTTTTCTGAAGAGAGATGCTCATATTTCAAACCATGGTTGGGTTTTAAGCACACAGTTTCCCCAGAATTATTTGCAAACTTTGCTCATGGTGATCAGCTGACTAGCAGAACAAGCCAAATGGCAGGTTTTCGTTTTGAAGTCTTGGCAAGGCAAGTTCGTCAGTATGAAACTGTACCCATATGACCTAGGCAGATGAAGCCAAGGGAAAAAATTACTGAGAATCACTAAAGAAACTGTATTCAGGTATTTCAGTGAGGTAACAGGGAGAGTCTGTAAGCCCACAGAAGAAAATAGGAAGTTAGAGTAGAAGTCTTAGTTGTCATTCCCTTACCTCCTTCTTGGTCAAAGAGAAAACTGCAGTGGCATGTGTGAAAGTCACAGCGTGAGCATGGTTTTCTTTGCAAACGCTAGCAGTAAGGTAGCCCTCTAATGGTGCATTATCCAAGTATTGACTATAATAGTTGAAATTGCATTATTTTCTTTCAGTAGAGTAAAAGGAAATTTTATAAAATCTATTGCTGGTGAATAAGGCATATGAGATTTTTCAGATGATACATTTGGGCCTGAGTACGCAGAAGAATTCCTATTCAACATAGTATTTAAATATATGTGTTTTCTTTAAACATGTGCTTAAGGAAATGGTGGAATTGGAAAGGATTTAAACACATGCTTTTAAAGTCTTTTCTTGATTGAGAAACCAAATTAGAAATAATGTTGCCCATTCCAGTGCCATCTTAGCCTAGTATTGAACTAAAGGTAAAATCTGAATCAATTCTCATTCATTCTCTACAGAAGTAGGAGTTTTGTTTTCTTTCATTTTTCTAATTAAGATGTGTCGTGAGGTGTGATTCTGATATCTGAGCCACTCTTTTGTAATAAACATTTGAAAGGAATTAATTGTTTTATTTCTGTCCAGGCTGGGTGTCTGTGAATTACATTCTACAAAACCTTACCCACAGGTGATAGGGCATGTAAAGTGCATTCTGATTTGCTAGTTTTAAATAGCTCATTAATCATTAATGCCAGCGTTCTCTTAATTGTGGTTCTTTGTGACCGGCAGAGCATTTACTGGTGATCTGCAGAGAAGATGGCTCATTACTTTGTTGGCTCTCTTCCATTTTTTCCACTCGCTGTACCACACTACTGTTGGTTAAAAATACATGAATAACTGACAGGTTTTTTTTTCCTACATACTCTGCTGCCATATTTGCCACAAGAGCCTGTATTTAACTTCCTGTGGGAGCGAAGTGATCTTGAATAGAAGGTATTTAAGGGCTGCAAAGCCCTTTATAAAGATGAAGTTTGGACACTGAAGACATTTTTGAGAAGTTAGGTAGGATAAATTAATCTTAGAATATCCCACAGTTATAACAGTCCTGGTGAAGCTGAAGAAGTTACGGGGTGCAAGCACATTGGGTGAATACACCCAACCATGAATAAAAGCAGACCTCAGATCTGCCAGTATTATGGCATATTATGGTAGAATATAAATTTTGGTATAACTTTCCCCATTTCACACTTCCATGACTCTCTCCAAGTTCCTAGCTCTGACTTCGAAGAAGAGTTGGGATAAACTGATTCTGCTACTAATGTCAGTCCTTTCTGCCAAGGCTGTCAACGAAGCTGTCATTTAATGCTGGAAGTGGTGGGTTTTTCGCTTGCATTCTGGCAACTGGAGTGAAAACACCTGTTGAAAGCACACAAGATAACAAGCAGTCATTGCACAGAATAACTTGCAACCGCTATTGACCAAGAGGAGATTGTAACTTGTGGGCTAGAGAGGATGAACTTCTGTTTCAAATTCCCTGGGCTGTGCTGGCAAGTTTCTTGGTATTGTCAGAGCTCCCACGTTTTTGTTTCTTTGAGAGGAAGTGTTTCTCAAAGAAGGACAAAAAGCCATTAGTACAATTGAAAGCAGCCAAATAGCCAGTTCTTAAAATTTTATTTTAATTGCAAATGAATATGCTCTGAGAGTTGGATCAGAAATGTTTTTTTATTCTGGCACCAGAAAGAGACAGAAATGAAAGGGTAACAGATCCTTGACTTTGGCTAAATAAACAAAACTGTTTAATGAATGCTTCCTACATTGAGCCAAATTCTCAGTTGCAGTGGTACAACTCTATTGACTTCAGTTATGGGCATCAGTGTAGCCAAGAGGAGAATGTAAATGACAAAATTCTTTCTATGCGCTACCTTGGAGGCAGCCTGTGTTTTGAAAAGACATTCGTCAGTTCATTTCTTCATATATAAATTTCCAACGAGCCAAATAATTAATTTGAATTATAAAAAGGAAGTTAAAAGTTAAAGGTGACAGCACAAAGATTAGGGAGACAGAGTTTTGACTGGAAGAGCAAAATAAGTTTTAAACAAAGGTACGTGTGCGGATTTAACATACGCTACTGCTACCACCACCACCACCAAGATAGATAAAGCTGTGAAGGAAAAAAGAAAGTAGGTGCTATTGAGCTGAGAATTTCGAATGAACAAATGTGCAAAGTGGCAGCAAACCACTTGGGTTTGCAGTCAGCCCTGTTAACCACAAGTTACTCAGGTAAGCGTCAAAATTGGGTGCTATAGCATGTGCGAATGATCAAAGATTTAGGTCCGAAGTTAATGTTCATTTATACAAGACAAATTAAGAACAGTAGAATTTGTACTGGGATAAGACTCTCTTTCCCCTGGATATTATCCTGTCATTTCAGGTAGTGTGTTTAGTTTGCTGAGCGATTTTCTAATTCAGATATTGTCAGTTCTTGAACGTTGCCTGAAGTCACGTGGGACTCGATGCAGTTGCCTACACAGAGGTGTCTAATGCCATTTTGGATGCCCTGGGTTATCTGAGAACTTGTGCGGGGCTTGCAGATGTGACACGGGGCTCCCGGCAGCCCTGTGCCCTTCTGGAGGGTGGGTGATGGGCAGCCAGCACTGCCTGGGGGCATTGAAGGTGGGCACGCTGCTGTGAAGCCATGCCCTAACCATTAAAGGAGCTTTTGTGGCATCAAGAGGATCCTCCCTCCGAATTTTCTAATGTTCTTTCACTCAAAATAGAATCATACTCCTAACAAAGTAATGGCCATAATCCTAATATTTGACTTTTAACACATCCTTTCTGGTCAGTGTGCCTCTGTGAGTTTTGCGAAGGAGATTGGATTGCTCTGCTCATTTTGCAGAGACACAGAAGGCAAAATGACTGGTTCAAAATCAGCCATCAGCAGAGACAGGGCATGGGACAGCTCGGGTCTCCTGAGGCCACCTTTGTAGTTAAAAGCTGTATTTGACACAGGTGGGTTTCACTGTATAAAGTAAGTCGGTGAATGGTTACAGATCTACAACACACACAGCTCTGAACTGCATTAATCAGGTTTGTTGTTTTTTTTTAAATCGTATAGTTGAACATAAACTATTTCAGGTTAAGTTGCAGTCCTAATTTTCAAACAAACAGGCTTTTTTCTTCTCTCATGTGTGTGTGGGGATGGGGGTGGGTGGGAAGGTAATTGTATTTTGCATGGTGGTAGGGGATTTGTGCTGGCTTCAACCAGCTGCCGAAATCAGTGATAACAGCCACTGGCCTCACCCACTACCCTCGGATAAAGAGCTGCCACTGAGTCTATTTCTCAAGCTTAAGCCGAATTGCTTTGAAGGCTTGTGAAATTCAATTTGCAAGAGAATGGAGGATTCTCTCCATGTAATTTCAAAATGTGGAAAATAGTAATTGCTTTTACTTCATTCAGAGTATCCGTGTAGGTAAGCGGCAGCATCCTTTGGGCCCCAGCCTCCTCTGCCGCTGGAGTCGGTAAGAGGTTGAAGCTGCTCGTGGCTGCGAGCGACGCTGGTCCCCGCAGCTTCTTGCCACAGCCGTTCCTTGCGGCGGGCAGGCGCATCAGCTGAACGGCCAGTGCTGCGTCTTTGTATCTGCTTAAGGCAGTGCTTTGCATCTCACCAAATTACATGAAAAAGGGTTTCATGACAATAACTCTCTCTTTAATTGCCTGCATTTGTATTTGTCTCTTCAGCATGGAAGATAATCCTGTATATGAATAATCAGGCTTGATCTCAGATTTAGAAGGTGTTTAGATTTGTTCCATTCAGTAGAGAACATAAGTATTAGCGGATTTTTTACAAGTCTCCTGTTAGGAGCCATCCTTGATCCTACGGCTGGCTTGTCTGCTGATAATCTTTTCCTGTGCTTGAAGAGCTGACAAAAGCATCTGGGCCTCCCTGGCAGTAATTAGGACGAGCTAACTGCCTGCTGTGCTGAAAAGTAGCTCTGAGACTTGAGGAAATGCAAGTGCAAAATGCAAACTGGCTAGCGTGCCAATAATACCTTGTTTCCTTTATACGAAGGAACCGCTGCATGCAGTTGCATTTAACTAAGACCATTATCTTGTTGGGTTTTTTTTTAACTCAGAAGTTTTACTAAACTCCAGTGTTATCTTGAGAACTCCAAGCTCAGAGTAAGTGTGGGGTTTGTTTTTTTTTCCTCTGTTGCACAGCTGTAAGTCTAGAATTGTCTTTACAAATTAATCAAAAGCCTTCAATTTTCAAACACTGAATTGTAAAAAGCTAATGGAGGAACCTTCCTCTCTCCAAAATCTTTATGAAGACTTACAACAGCAATTCCATAGTCAATCTCTTGCTGTCAAGTCATTCGGTACTAAGTGTTTATGAAGTTTCCTCCAAAGTGAAACTTAAGCATACGTATACCTGTGGGTGGAAAAAAGATAACCTCAGGCTGCAATCTAGTAATTTTGTGTCCAGGAGGCCTACCTCCCTTAAAAAAGATTGAGCAGGAGCATGAGAATGGACTGCTTATAACGTATTTTTTACTAACACTCACAGGAGTATTTGTGCACTTGTGCTCTCAGGTTTGAACAACCTTGCTTACCACGGGATGATTTGCACGCTGAGGGTGTAAGTGGCGTGTTGTGAATGACCACATTCCCAGCAAAACGTTGTGGGGAGCAGCAGCTAGTTCTGGCAATTTATCTACTTGGATTTGGTGGTGGTTTTTTTTTGTTTGAGTTGGTTTTCTTTGTGGGAAGAGAATAGTGGTGTAATTTATGAGCAAAATCCTGCCTGGCTTCTGTGTGGGTTAGGTAAATTAGGGCAAAGCAGCCTGTTCCTTTCTTCTAGTGGACTTTTGCAGAAGCTGGATGCAGTTTGTGATCTTTTTGTTGAATACGGAATGGCATGAGAAGATGCCCTGAGATCCTGCTCCGTCTCCATGTCTGTCTGTGTGACAGATCCTTGTTACCCTTGACATCCCTTTCTTTGATATTCATTACAGTGCCATTATAAGGGCTCTCTTCTACTCCTAAAAGCTAAAGCAGCATCTCATGATTTAAATGGTCAGAAACACAAATCTGGCACTATGAAAGAACAGATTTTGTTTTCTGCAATTCACCTGAAGACTTTTCTTTAAATCTTCACCTTATTCTATGACTTCCTAATTATTAGATCCTCTTCTTGCTTTACATCTCATGTTGTAGCATGACGATGCTACATTTCTTCCTTCTCTGCAGGAAGAAAAGTAGCATCCCCTCCTTCATCATAAGGGACACAGAATCATAGACTGGCTGACAGCAGTCGCTGTTAAGTCCTGCAGTTATTTTTCTTTCTCTTTTCGGCAGTAATTATCAACAAATCCTGATTTTTTTTTTTTTTATTTTTTTTTATTTTATTATAAATGCATTTGCCACAGCACTGCACCTTTGCTGTCATTTATGCTCAGTTCCACCACAGTGTGCCCTGAATCTGTTTTGTGATACATGACACAATTATATCTCAGGGAGGTTTACTCTTTCCATCCCTATGTTGTATGATTAATTTATATGCAGCCAATCCATGCTTGGAATGAAATAAGTTTTTAATCTTTCTGCCTTTCTTCACATTTTTGTGCTCAGTGGTTTGTTGGTTTTTTTTAAGAGGGAGGTTTCGACAAAGCAGTTTTGGCATTTATTTTCACTGAGAAGCTTAGTTAAATAATTGAAACAGCCAAAAAATGGCTTAAAAAAGGGCAAAATGTATTTTCTTGTTTTGCTTCATGAACAGCTGAGTTTGAATACAGATGCAGACACTAAAGTAAATTAGATTATCTCAGTTCAGTATTCTGCACCACAGTTCCAATCCCCATCATTGTCCCAATCCCCATATCTATGAGATGGAAAGATTAAGTAATAATGAAGACATGTCACTGCACCTGCTTTCACTGTATCAAGCTACATACAGTAAATCCACCCGTAGTTTTGTTTTTCCCCCTTAGGCATTATCTGTTGTTCGCAGCTCCCAGCTGAGGGCCTGATCTAGATCTCCAAAGACCCAGAGACTCTAAAAACACATTTCTAATCATTGCCTCTTTAGATTTGCCTACAGATTTTGAAAACAAGCTGCTTTTAAAGGTCCGTCTACATAAAGTAAACTGTAAGTATTTGAGTTGCTGTGTAGGTTCATTTGTTAGAACGTTAGCGCTGGTTAAATGTTGAACATCTGGCACATTAAGGCGGTTTAGCGGCTACAACATTGTGACTGGCAGGGGCGTGTTTTCAAAGGGTGTTATGGAAAAGGTAAGAGTTCACCAAAATAAGGTTTTCGGGGGTGGGGGGGGGTGGGGGGGTGGGGGGGTGGGGTGTAGCCTTTGAGTCCCCAAAAGTCATCCCACAACAGCACAGGAAGCTTGCGTCCTCCCCCGTGCACGTGAAGGTGGTGCATTTGCTCAGCAGCGGTCCTGCAGCGGCTTCTGGCCTTGCTGGCGACCTCCTTTGGCCATCCAGCTCAGCATGGCAGCTAGCTCCTGCTGGCACAGCTCTGAGTTCCTGCATAATGTCTCAGGATAATACAGATGCGATGAACATACGGCGGGTGATGTGATAACAGAGGAAATAAACCCACAAAAGGGCTGCGAGTCCAGAAATAAGGATCAAACTGATCCGTTATGTTGCTATGCTTCTTGAACAAATTATGTCCATGTCAAAGCCGTGTTTTGTTTTGGCACTGGCATGGCCTTTGACTTTCCGTCTCTTTCTCTATTCCAGCTTACTTCTTTTTTCCTCTCTAAACTGTTCTTCATCCTCTATCAGTCAGCATTGTTTATGCAAGAATTGCTCTCTTTCTTTTTATTTTTTTTCTGCTTCACTAGTATGCCCTGTGATGATGTTCCCCTTTGCTATCCTCCAGCTGTTTTTCTTTTTTCTTTTTTTTTTTTTTCCTTAATGTCAGATGGCCCCTTGCTGTTAAGGTCATGTGCCATCAGCCTCACTGGAGAGCCTGACTTCCATGGCAGCCATATAATTGACTTGATATCATCTCACTGAAAGGTCACAGTGTGCTTTGCAGGGTGCTTTTCTCTTGTCTTAGTAGCATTTTGGATAGGCAATTATGTTTCATGCAATTCCAGACTCTCAGTTCAAATTTACAGTTTTTCTTATTCTGTAAATGGAAAATATATTTCATATTAAGCATAATTCGTTGTACTCAACAGCTGCTGTTACGATGCATCAAAAATGGCCTGTCAAGATTTATATGTTTACTCTGAACCACAGCATCTGGAATTTCCCCATGTGTTCCTGTCCTCGTCTGCCCAGGTCTGAAGCCCTTGGCTTTGGAAACCAAGCCACGTGAGAGGAAGAGTTAGGGAGTGGGAGGGAAGAGTGCTACAGAGCCTGCAGCCCTTCCTGGCTTCTGCTCATGCTTTTTACTAATGCAGGGAGAGATGAAAAGCAGGGCAGGATGTGTCTGGAGATTAAAATTCTGTTTGAGTGCTGAAAACGGCCCTTGTTCCCTGTTGTCCTGCAGTGGCCTAGACCCAAAGTTCTCCTTCAGCTTGGTGCTGACTCCTGCAGTTGCAGCAGAGAGGACGTTTCCTACTGTTCCCAGAAAAGGACCAAACATCAGCCGTTTTCCATATATCAGTAGTCCAGGCACTGATTTGTTCCCTGGTTCTTCTGCAGCAAGTCCCTATCTTTTTCAGTGATGCAACCAACACATGAGTAATCAAGTACTTCAAGATAAATGCTGTTAAAAACTAGGAGCAACCCTTGTAGCATTGCCATAATGATAACTACTTTTTTTTTTTTTTTTTTAATCTGTCTTTTGGTACCTGTACCTTAGAGTTCCCATTGTCAGGTTTTACTCTGCCGACCAGAGAGCTCGAAATTCAGCATTCTAAAAATTGAAATGATATTATGATATGCACATCTGCAAAGGCTGGAGTTTAGAGAACAGTGCCAGATACCATAAGACCTGAAGGTCTTGCAGTGAAAACTGCCCACATGTGTATGTGCTAGAAAAGGCTGGAACAATGGTTTCACAGAGTGTCGCTGTAACATTTTATTAATACACTAATAAACCTAAACTTTGGAAATGGCTGGTACTTTCATCTAGAATAATTATTATAATAGAAGACTTCCCGGGTCATTTTTATTGCTCTCCTGTGGGGCTGAAGCTGTTCTGGTGTAATGGAGTTTGCATATTCAAGATATTTTAAGACCTATGAGAAGGTCATCTCACAAACGGTGAGTCTGAACAGCTCTGCTAGGCTCTGTTTTATAGCTTGTCTTTGGACATAAATGTAAGCTTCAAAAGAATAATAATGCCCAAGCCAGTAAATAATATATCAGTCATCCTTGCTAATCTAGAAAAACTGTGCACTCTAGTTCAGCCTATAGATATTAACTCCCTTCATTGTCTGAACAGAGACCTTTCTAAATCATTTGCCTCATATAATAGATTATGAATCAATTGCTGTGAATTGGGGAGTTCTGGTGACTTCCATTTTATTGGATTTAATCTTTCTCCTGTCATGGGTGTTCCAGGGAATCGGGTCTATTCGTTATGGCCCACTGTTGATGGCAGAGATGTATTCCCTTGCAGGAAAGCTTCTCCTGCAAGCTGTAAATTGAAGCTGAGAACTGAATTTATTCCTTCTAATACCTCATGCTGAATGACTGAACTTCAAACTAGTCCAATAGCATCAACTTTGGTGCTAGTTTGACAACGTTGCATTTCCAGTATTTATCTGAATTGCATAATTTAGTGCAAGTTATTGCAACTGTTCTTTTGTACATACTGTGCTTTAAATAATACTTCTCCTTTTTCTATTCACATTTTATTAGCTATCAAGTAGTTTGTACGCCAGTTGGTGTTTTGAGGTTTGCCCAACATATTTTACGGTTGTATTGTGCTGGGTTTGAGTGTTTATACCTCGCTGATGCTCCATCTTTTACATAAGCCTGGCAATGTAGTATATATATCATTCAAGACATGATATTTGATGTTATTCCATTTTTTCTGGGCTATCATTTTCAAGCAACACTAAAAATTGCCTTGATTTTGTCAAAGAAGAGTGCATTTGAATAATAATCAGAATGAAGAATGAGAAAAACCTGAATTTAGCAACCCCAGGCATTTGAACAGCTTCACCTAATCATTTTTGCCCTTTCAATAATGCCTTATGGTTTTTGCAGCTGGCAGTGAAGCCCAGTGATCTTATATGGAGGAGACTGCAGTAACTTTGTAGGGGTTTTTCCCTTCTTTTTTTTTGTCTGGACAGGTTTGGGGTTGTCATCTATTTTTGTGTGAAGAGCAGATGTCCTTATCTTTATAGCGCAAAATGCAGATGAGAAATCAACATCTTTTTTGATATGGCTAGCTCAGTTCCAAGTATATTTGTCTTAATGGTTGTAGGCACTGGAAATGCTTGGATATGAGAGGTGGCAAAGAACCATCCTGTCTGTAGTTACAAGTGGGACTGTGACTCAAGCCTGATTTCCAGTGCCTCCTACTCCTGTTTTCTGGAAAGTAGGCACTCTCAGGCTCATGTGGGACCAGACTCTCAATCTCCACTGAATTGCAGTGCTGCAAATGCCAGTAGCCGTGTGCATAGGCATCTGGAATAAAACTACACAGGGAAAAACACATGCAGAAATTTTGGTCAGTCTCCTTAGTTATGTGAGGAGGAAAAACTTGCCATTGAAAATCCTTTTATGTATTTGAGCCACTTCACAAGAGACGTGTGAAGGCTTTTTTTTTTTTTTTTTTATTTCCCATCTTTGACTTTTACTATATATTTCTGCTTTCAGGATCAAGCATTTCTCCTGTCTCTGTGGCCTCTCTTTGACAAGTCTATTCTTCTAACCAGCTGTGTCAGGCTTCAGAGATCCTTTTAGAAACACCTGTCCTGTGGTATAGAGGCTTGACAGTCATTCAATTTATATCCTTTACTAGTTAAACTCCTGAGATTCAAGCATAGGGTCAAAGCCAAAGTGTTTCTTTTTTTTTTTTTCTAGCATTGCTGCCAACCAATGTTAAAATAGAAACATTCTCCAAGAGTATTAATACTAGTGCACAGAGAGGCATGCTAATTGTGCAGAAAGCTGAAACATGAGCCTTTCAACTTCCCTCATCACCTTTCTCCTGTCCCCAGGTGCTAAACCTTTTCATTCCTGTGCATCTTTAGCTCTTCATGGTTACTCTCCATTGGACCTGTAACAGTGCACCGTACTTCTCCTAGGTGCTAGCTCTTACCCCAGTGCATAAACCCAACTAATGAATGATCTTATCTCTGTCACGTGGTCTGCCTCTCAAATAGTTTCTTTTTATCCCACATGTATGAGAAGAGTTATCTTTGCAGAATACAGGGCTTAGAGTAATAAAATACCCATTAAAGGAAAGCATCCTTTTTCGCAACCAGTAATGAAATTTTGAGTTCATGAGATACCAAAGGGATGGCTCTTGGGCACAAAGCCATCAATGTGCTGATGCAATAACTGGGTCAGCAGGTGAGCAAAGCTGCACTGTAGCCCATCCACATCAACCACTAGCCATGAGATCTGTAGTCCCACAAGTAGTGCAGGAGTGCAGATGTTCTCCATAGCCAGTCATCCGCAAAGGAAAGACCTCATTCTAGAGTTTCCTGTCCCTCAACTGGGAAAAAGATGTCATTTTTATGCTTCTGTGTCAGTGATGCTTAAGAGGCCTTGAGAACACATAAAATAAAACCCACTTGGGATTTTGAGGTTTGTTTTTCTTTTCTCTTCAAATAGCCTGGGGCTAATATTCTCTGTGATCCCTTAACCACGTAGGTTCAGTTTTAGCCTCCACATGAAGTAAATGGGATGGAAGGAGGATTATTTGAGCAGGAACTTTTTTCAAGTAAGTGTAAAGAAAACAGTACTTTCCACTTTTTTAACTGAGAGGAAAACGTGGTGGAAGTTTGGAGAAATTGTTACCGGCCTGAAATGCTTCACTCATTTTCTCTATTTAGATGAGGAAAAGCACCATATCATAGACAGATTTCTTGCAATTGTCTTCCCATTATAAAATAATGCAATAAAATAACACCGAAAATGAAACAGAAAATGAAAAAGATGAGAACGTATAGGGAAAAGGGCTCTTAATGTTTAATAGCTGCCACTAAAGTCCCTAATTCAGTCTACCAGTTCTTACATTTCTGTAAGTAAGATGAGGTGTCAAACATTATTTAAAGCGTATGTGCTGTGAGATTGGACTATGCCTCATGTTTCACGATTGATAAAGTATTGTTCCTAAATAAATCTTGCAATTCTAGCTGCAGTGACACAAATAATAGAACATGAAGGTGTGAAAGAAAATGGCCAATTTGAGTGATACGAAAAGAAGCTATGCTTCATTTGGTCTTAGAAAATAAGGCACAGTACAGATATGATTGCCTTTCTTGAACGGCTGTATAGGATTGCTACTATATAAAGCTCTCCCCGCTTACGTTTTTGGAGTGACTCAATGATTTGTGTATGTTGTGCAGTGTATTTTTCAGTTTTGAGAGATGTGTTAAGGTAATGGATCTGTAAAATGTTAAATGTCAGGACTGTATAGCTCATTTTGTCATCAGATTCTGATTTGTTTGCAAATTATGTATTCATGTGTAAGGGTGGCAAAACCAGGCAGAACACTGATCCTGAGAAAGACCGAAACTCACAGAAGTAGTTGTCATTTTATTTTTGTGTCTAATGGTCTGTTTTTTAAAGCTAAGCTTCCAGCACCAGGCACGTAGGAGAAATGAATTCTTCTGTCTTTGAAAAATTATATCAGCCTAAGTTACACCTTCTGGACCTTTCATACCCTTTAGCATTTTTACTGTCTGATGCTGTTTATACTTCAAGATGATTTTCAATCTTTAGCCTAATGAAAGAAAAAAGTATGCTTGTTTCTTTGTAGCAAATATGTAAGTGGCCAATAGGTTAAATATTGCATTTACAGATAAAGGGTAGCCTGACTTCAT
The DNA here is from genome assembly GCA_017639485.1 of Pluvialis apricaria. NCBI lineage: Eukaryota > Metazoa > Chordata > Aves > Charadriiformes > Charadriidae > Pluvialis > Pluvialis apricaria. The sequence continues at coordinate 16,610,771 of CM030009.1, forward strand.
AAGAAAGTCAGATTGACAAATACCATTGACTTTGTGTGTTCATTTCAAGTTGGATTTAGCTAATGCCTGTGTGGTTGTAATCTCTGGGAGGTTACTTTATTACTTAGAACACATGTTTTGAAGTGGCAGTCAAAAGGATGAGGGCTTGGGGTTAAAAGACTTTCACACATAATAATTCTTAATCAAAATCTCATTTGGAAAAAAATGGCGCCTGGATTCAGTAAAGCAGTAAAGCACCATGACTCTTCCAGCGAGTACAGCAGCCTGTCTTGACAGTGATTTATGTTCTTTTTTGCCAACCATGCCCAAGTATATTATCTGGGTTGACATGCATATGTACATATATCAAGTGAGGGCTCAGCACCTGCTACAATCCCCATACCAAATTTATCCTCGCTGATACCTTTGGATATTGGTAGAGAACGAAGGACACAGTCCCTTGACAGATATCAGCTAGATGTAGCACGACATGATTTCGGCGCAAGCTGGGTGTATTTTTAGACTCCACGGCAGAAGTAATTAAGAGTGGAATTTGATTGTCATCTGGCCTTGCAGTTGTTCTTGCTATGAGAGTCTGGCAACTTGTAATCTTACAGGTCAACAAGCAACCACCTAGCTTCCGTATTCTTTGACATTTCAGGGGCTCTTTCTGTGTAGACGTGAAGCAAGCACTCTGTGCGAAAACTACTACGATAATAGACGTGACTCCTGAAATCTTGTCAAGTGCGGAATAATTTAGATTGTTCTGCAGATCCTATGCATACATTTTCCTAAATTAAAAACATGCTTCACTGTTTGAAAAATACCTAGCCTGAGTATTCTGGCCTTAAGCATTACAAAAAGGTCACTATATAATTTACTAGAAAATTATAACTTTCCAATAGGTTTTGAATCATCCTGTAAAATTTAATACAAATACAGTATTCCAGCTTGGAGTTTTCTGGGACACCACTGAAACAAACCAAAAAAGACTTATGAATTAAATTTGGTAGAATAGTGTTTATATAATCTTCGGATATCACTACAACTATATGAGATGGGATTTATTCATAGAAGTTATTTGTGCGCTAGTTTGTCTTTTCTTAATTTCTTCCTTCCCCTCCACCCTCAATACGTAGGCTATTTTTTTCTGTGTGGAGCATTATCATCTTTTTTACTTGCATTCAAGTAAGTCTTGCTTAAACTCTTAAGTGGACTCTTTAAAATTATTTGGTTTACTTTTGTAAACAGCAAGGTATGACAAGCCAATGCAGAGCCTCTTAAAACTTGCTAAAAACCGTGCAAGCTCACAGCGTGCTTGAAGGGATATAGGACAACAGCCATAGAGACCTCCAACATCTAAGAATGGGTTTTAGACAGAATGTGGGCAATTAAAAAAAATTTAAAAGTAGTCCAGAGCTCCTCTACTTGGCAAAAGCTTCTGGGCACCTAAATGAATTTTGCTCTAAAATTTCGGTGGCAGAGTTCTCTAGGTACCTTAGCTTACGGTTTTCCCCCTCAAACTAGACATGAAGTTAAGCCACATCTGAGCCGTTTCAACAATTCTCTGCAGTAGATGTCGATTTTTCTGGATTGTGTCCGAACCTCCTGTCACTGAAGAGTTACTCAGGATTTCCTCCTAATGGTATAACGTAGCTTTGTAACTTCGTTGAATTCGCTGAATTTATATGTGAGTAGTCAGATTCCAGCCCTGTGACTGTGCACCAGAAAGAGGAGATTTCACACGGATCTCATTCGCTGCCTTATTCAGTGGAATCATCAAGTTGTTATCATCTAATTATTACATGGAACATTTAATGGGATGTGTGCTATAATTATGAATTTGACCAGGACACATTAAGGAACAATCTTAGCGTTTCATCAAGTGAATGGATCGTACTCCTGAAGATGTGTGAGGTTATTTTCAGGAGTAATGCACAAAAGTGAAGAGTTCAGCCTTGATTTATGAAATCTACAAGGCACATTATAAAGCAAATTTGAAGGGCAGTATCCTAAAGTGATGAGGACATCTGGGAGAGGTTCAGCAGTGAAAGAAGTGGTGGCATAAATCACAAATGGGCTGTTCTTTCGTTGAAGACGTATGTTAGTGGGAAGGCGATGAAATTTGCATTTGATTTGGGTTCGAGCTGAAGTAGCTCAGTGCCAGACTTCAGAGCACAAACGTACTTCTGTGATCGCCTTTTGCACTTTACTCTGCCGCACAGTGAATGCCCCCAAAACAGTTTTTGGGAAGCAGAGCTGTAAATACATCCGTGCTTACAGCGCTAAAGGTGCAGATTGTTTTAAAACAGTGAAGAGGACTGACTCCATTACAACATCCTTCAAATTTCAGAATCAGAAGTAACCTCCAACAGTTTAAAAGTAAAGCATTTTTTTATCAGTGTAAATGTACTATTTGGAGAAAAATATAAGTTACAAAGAATATATGTAAGTAAATAAGCCAATTTACTCAGGATTTTAGTTTTTTATGCCAAAAAAAAATCTGTTGTCTGAAGCTTCTCTTCTTGGAAAGAATTGCAGGTTAGGAGCTACAGAGATGGTAGAAAATACTTTTAAAGAAGATATTTGATGCTTTTGCATGATCCACCGATAAAACAATATGTAGCACATCCATTTCCCTCTGATTACTTAAACGCACTCTAGAAATGTCGGGTGTGTGCAAATATCTGGGACTGATTTCAAAACAGACATTTCTCGATGTTTCAACTCCCGGAGCTTCTGTTATGAAAAGGTTGGAGAGCGCATTCAAAATGTATTTAGCAAATACAAACAAATGCACTTGAAGACACTGTCGGCTGTGCATGACATTGTCTCTCTGTGATGGCGTTCTGGCTGGATAAGAGTTTTGTTGTCTGCAGTGGAAAAGACAAATGATGAGAAATGTGAGTTTGCACACTTGGGATAAAGAAAAACAACCAACAGATGAGGTAATGTTTTGCAAGAGTTTGAAAAGCTAAGGGACATGGGGAAATAAAAAGCTTTCATAGCATATTATATCTGACATTGTTGTCTTTCTCTGTGTTCAGTCTCACCCACACAACAGATCGTTTCTTAATTTTTCCATATGTGTTTCCTTTGCATTTTTCATTAATTGTCCTATTTTCCATAATTAATTGCATACTTCTAGATTTGTTCCTCTACTGAAAAATTCTGGTTGATTACTCTCTGCATCCTTCCTCCCTTTTATTTAGCCTATTTAATCATTATTATCTTTCCCCTCAAAACCTATCCCCTATATTTTTTTCTGAAGCAACAGCATTTCTCAAGTTGCCATTTCTCATTGAACTTCAGCAGCATACTTGCATCTGCTAATTCCCCACGGCTCTGTTTTCTCTTGCAGTAATAACAGCCTTATTTTTTTCTTTTCTGGGAACACTGAGGTGACTGATATCGGCAGTGAAACTTTCAGGAAAAAGCTTCTAAGTCAGTACGTGTAGAAGTGGGGTGCTCCTGTCAATGCCACAAGCAGCTGTCTTTTTGAATGGACTTTATACGGTGTGCACAAGCGTGGGCGCAGAAGGAGGCTTTATTGCTTTGTGCAGAACGTATGTCTCGAGCAAGTCGGTCTCAGCAACCTAACAGTGAAATCTGTGCTGGTCCCAACAGATGTGTCGGTTCACCTGGTGCTAATCCACTCACATAGGCTAAGACTCCAGTCTAGTAGGGTTTCTTCTGTGATCGTCGAGGAAGGGGAGAAAAGACCTCAGAGGGGCTTGATGAGGGTTTTTCATGTGAAAGCACCTTTCTATGGAACCTGATCTCTTTTGTATTTGTCCATATATTTCTGCTTTCAGTGGATTTTTAATCTGCAGTGGCATTTTTGACAAAAATGTAAACTCTTTGTTTTCTTCTCTCCTTTGTTTGCCTTTATTTCTTTTAGCTTGTTAAGAAAAATAATGGAAAAAAGGAGAAAGGAAGGGGTCAAGAACAGAGGAGTCTGAAAGCTTTTGAGTCAAAGCAGCCATAAAATATTAACTTATTTAAAAGAATCACAGAGAAGACTGTCCTTTGTCTCACTGTAAAGTCAGGGCTTTACATGAGTTTTCTTGTGATTTAGTCATCTGTCATAGAGGAACCAGAATTGCTTGAGAGATTTTGTTTTGGGGAGGTGTTTTTTGTTTATTTTAAACAAAAAAAAAACCCTTCAAGGCTACTAATTATGGAGAGGAGGAAAGACATCAGGTACCATTTCATGTTGATGTCATTGGTGGAATGACATGTCTCAGGTTTGGGATGGGCCAGCTAATTTTAAGCTATTGAGTCACCACTCAGTCACTCAGTTGCAGCACTGGACTACCATGAAATAGAAAGATAGTGTTGTCTTTACAAAACAAGACGTAGCAGTAGCCTTTGAGAAAGGTGTTTTCTTCTTTGTAGTGAAGAATGTGTAATACGTGTCAAACTTCAACACTGGGAATATAATTGGTTGAGGTATGAATTTCCTGGGTTTCGACTGTAAAAGCGTTCATGAGAAGCCACTCCTTGTGAGAGGGAAAAATGCATGAACATAGGCGTCCATGCCACTACAAAACTACCTTTTTCGTTTTGCTTCTTAGGCTGAGATAAGCCTATTTTGAAGGCTGTGGTGACAGGAATTTCTTTGGAGACCAAAGGAGAAGGTGGAAATGTGAGGAGAGTGATGTTAGTTTCAAGATGTTTAACCACGCATACATTTATGAGCTACATACCTTCTCAAATAGCGTATCTTACTACTCAGGAGCTTACTGTTTAACAGTGGCTCTTCCATCACACTTTTCCCGTGGTCCAGCTATCAAGGAGTTCTGCTATTTCATTTGTGAATGCTGTGTGCAGTGCTTTTAAAAGAACGTTATTTTCATAGCAGAAGTTAGAGGTTTTCATGTAATAAAACAACAACAGTACTGTATATTTATATAGCCTTTTCCTAACAGATTTCTGAATGTTAAGAAGGGCACAATTGCTTTATCATATGATGAGCTTTATCTTCATATCCTGTCCTTGTCAGAGGATAAATGATCTAGGAATGATCATCTTGTGCTTGAAAGTTCAAAACTCCTGCAAATGTATGAGGTCATGATCCTTAGTGCTGTCTCATTCATTGAGCTCAATGAAATTATGGGAAGAAGTTTTCTGACCAAAGTGGGCTTCACCGTTGCCTCATCTTACTGTAGGTCTTGTCCTGAGGCAAGCTGCTGGATATCTCCAGAGCTTCTTGACCGAATTGCATGGTCCTCTTGGAGCTCAGTGTTCCTCTGGCTGTGGGGTTGGTTGAGTTACCTCCTCTAAAAGTACTTGGGCAGCAGCAGTCTTTAGTAAGAAGAAACCGTTTCCCTGAAAGCAAGAAAGGAAATAGAAAGAATTTGCAAATAGCTGCATGTACAAAAGCAAAACCCGTTAAGCAGAAGTTGCTTTTCTGGCTCTTTGTGTAAGCACACGTTTAAGTCATCTGTACGTAGTGATTTGCCAATAGGCTTTTAGCCACAGTACGTCCTGTTAGGAAAGGTTCTGGGAGTTATACAAATTTTTATATTTTCTAAACAATTAATCAGAATAGGAATAGCTATTATTTCTTTGCTGCTTTTCTTGGGATTGGAGAGGTGAGGAGAGGCTGGCAAACACTACGCAAAGAGATCTAAGAAACTGTAAACCGTGCTTTTACAATCAATAGAAGTTGTTTTAAAAATTTCATCCTTCAGTTCCCTGCTTGTTTCTAGTTACTAAATCCCATGAAAAAGGCATATCATTATCTTATCCTCTGCTCCACCATTTCAGATGTTCAGAGCCCTTGATAAATTAACAGACTGGTTATTCTGAAAAATAAAATTACATTTCTGGATTGGATTTATGATTATTATGCAAATGTAACTGCCATATTCTGTGCAGAAAACACATTTTAAAGCCTGAAAATAGCAATAATCCTGTTCAGGAGCTACTCCAGTTAATACTTTCCTATATAGAAATGAGTATTCATTAATAACTTCTGGATTGTTATTAGGATTGTTTTATTATAACATGTAATTTGCTTGAACTGACTACGTCTTTCTCAAAATGGTTTTAATTACAGAAATAAATGACAAAGCTTAGTGGAGATGCTTATACAACAGCGCAGTCATTTTCTGTATGCCAACTGGAAATTCATTCTTAACAGATGGAATTCACCAGTCTGCAAAGAATGGACACGAGGCCTTTGCACTGCTTAAAACTTTACTTAATCTGTCTGATAAAGTATGAATGTGAGATCATATGTGCTATTTCTTCTTGGCTTCTGAACTATTTATCAATTATTCTGTTCTGGCTGCAGAAAAAAATAGAGAATTGGTCATTTTACTGAGGATGTATTTTGCTATTAGGAGCAATTTTATACGTCAACTAGACATACCACTGTGGGTCAGAATAAAGGTATGGCTCAAAATATTTCCTTTTCTTTACAGGGACTATGACATTTATCTTTCTTCCTTCTGGGAATGTGGGCAGTACTGTTGCAGATTATTTTAGCCTCGTCTTCCTCTCTTCTTTTTTTTGTTATCATTCTGCCTGACTCTGTTCTTGTAGCTCTTGTTGCCTTTATAAATCAGTAGGTATGACCTTCTTCCAAATTCTGATTCAGGATAAAGGCTGTAGATAGCCATAAGATGAAGCCAGGACTTTAGATTAGATGCAACCTACCAGGAACAGAAAACCAGTATTTTCCTCCTAGTTGATGAGCCGGTTGATTGCAAGTCTCGCCTCTTCCTTGAGACTCACTAACTTTAATGAACAGCAGTAAAAATGTAGCCCAGGAGTAGCTCAAAAAGTGGAGGTGCACTGATTAGGCATGACATAAAGAAAGGAGGCATTGTCAGTATGGAGAAAATGAGGGTTTCAAGCTGAATGACCCTATGGACTGGGGTAGGAGCAGAGAGTTGAATTCATTAGTATCAAGTGCAAAATCACATACTTAAGAATAACAAGATATTCAGCTATGCGTTAATTGCTCATCAGTTGGAAATGAATGAGAAGTAAAAGCATGCGATGTGCTAAATGACAACAGGATGAGTAAGCTGGAGTTGTGGCCATGGAAAAGGCAATTGTACTTCTGGCCCATATCAGGGGAGAGAGAACTTGTGATAGTCCTTGTCCTACAAGAGGAAAAAAAAGGGTGTAGCTACATCAGCCAATCACCTCAGCTTTACGAGGAGCTTGAAACACGTCAGTACTCTATATCCACTGGACATGTGTGTGTCTTTATCCCAGTGTACCTCAAAAAAACACAATGTTAATGTAGTTACCGTAGCGCATAAGAACTGCTGTGAGTTCACATCCTTGCTCATCCGATGTGATCTTGTTCACATTTCCGTCCTCTAAAAGAATGTGGCTTGTTTTAACGCAGCAAAATAATGACTAGAAGTGAAAATAAATGAACCAGAGAGGGGGAGAGGACAATTTATGCCAAAGGATTGAAGTAACATGAGAGAAAACAGAGATAAACTGGTCACGGATAAACTTAGGTTGGGAATAAAAAGACAGTATCAAGAGAGTAGTGTTTCAGTAGGAGTAAGTCAAAAGTGAATTGGTGTGATCAGTTGATAAAAGGGTCCTGTGCTGGTGATGATAAGGGGCTAGCCCTGTGGAACCAGGAGGTCTCACCCAGCTCTGCCTTCCTGTAGCATCACTCTGGGTAGAAGGGGCTTGGGGAGGTCTCTGGTGAAACCTCTCCTGTGCAGAGGAAATGGTCCTCCTGAGAGATGGATCCAAACAAGAATGACCTGGCATGGCATCTGGCAAAAAATAGCTAAAAAAGACTTAACAAAGAAATAAATGTTAGGCCAGTAGGCAGGACCCAGAGGTTTTCCAACCAAATTTTGCACTAAGTAAACATTTATCAATAATGTCATTAATGAAATAAATTGGATCGTCAGTTGTGGACTTCAAGGTAAAATAAGTTCAGCTTGAAAGTTATCTATCAATTCTAAGCGTAGTGACTTTTGACTTTTTATTATATATACACAAGCATTTGTATCTGTATCCTATATTGCTTTTTATTTTTTTTTAAAGTCTGCTTCCATCCTGCCATGTCTTATTCATTTGATTATTTATGCATTGGCTACAGCAATATTCTGTTAAATATTGAAAATGTTGTGATTTAAACCTGACTGTGATTTGAGTTATAAGTATTTCTTATGGACCTAAAGGCTTAAATTTAACATTAGGATGGTTTTATATATTTTTATTGTTTTAATTTTGTAGCAAGACTGAGAAAGGATATACTTAGTTCATTAACAATAAATGAGGAAATGGTGCAGCTATGCTGTCAAGGAAATGAAAGAGCATAGAAAATACATTCAGGACTATTTAATTAATGTTTTTACTCTGCATTGTCCTACTTTTTATTCTGTAGTCTTCTTTAAAGCACAGAAAACATTTTTGATAGACAAAGAATAATTATCCTAGTTGCTTTCAATTAAATAAATATGCATTCTAGAATGCCAAGTAAAATTCAATGATACTGGGTTTTTTTAAAAGAAAAATAGAGGGTGGGAGGTCTGAGCAAATGAACCGTGTGTTTTTGTAATCTGTGAATATATGAATATTGTGGCAGAAAGTATATCCCTGCCTCTTCATTGGTAGAGTTTAGGTGCTAAATCCACTTCTTCAGTGGCACAAAGAAGGGCGCTCTGATGGAGCCTGGAGAGTACCTGGCTTTGCTGCTGGTCCCGCATAGCTGTGCTGCGGCTTCTCTTCACAAGGCTTCAGCTGAGAAAGCTAAACCTGGCGGGGAGTCCTGAGGGAGGATAACGTACTCCTTTCCTTCCCTTCTTTGTGCAGAAAAACCCTCCCGTGGCCAAAGGAGCTCTCCCTGGTGCAGGAGGAGGTGCCACCTCCAGCAGCCAGAGCGTGCCTGACCTCCGGGGCTTAGCTGGGGCAAAGCAGCCGCGAATTTTACTGCATAGAAAAGAAGAAAAACCAGATTTGCATTTCGCTTGTTTTGATTCTGCTACTTAAAACTAATCTCGGGTAGCTTTTTTATTTTCTTGAAAGCTGCTTTGTACTGGCTAGCCCTTGGTATTTGTCAAATTCTTTGTTTTCTCTGCTTATTCCCTGCTGGCCTGCTCAGAAACTAGTTAAATTACGAGGATTATTCAGAGCTGCAGTGGATAATAAAATGGTCTATTGATTAGTAGACTTCTAATTACTTGTCTCTTAGCATGAAAGAGAAATAAGAAGATTTGATAGTAAACAAAGCAGAAAACAAATAGGGTGTTTCCAACATGTAGGGGTATACATGCTTTTGTGTGGCCTTGTAACAAGAGTATTGTAATTTCCAGTTTATCATCATGAGCTTATTTGACGGCTTACAGCACTGTGACCTGCACAAGCAGACTGTTTGACAGATAATCAGCCAAAAATACAACTCCTTAATTTTTTCTGCAATACCCTGCATATGCACTGGAAGAATAACATCATGATGAGCAATATGTTTTTGATTTTTCATGTCTTGTCATAATGAAAGGAAAGTTATGGCTAATTTGTGTTTTAACTAGGTGTGTACCAATAGAAATGAATATAAATAGTGTGTCAGAGTTTTAGCTTGGAAAACCCCAAACACCAGTAGGTAGTGAAACCTTTCCACTTGCATCACGTGCTTCCGTACTGGTTCAATGTGTCAAATTACCTCTGGTCTTCCCTAAAAGGAGGAGAGTAGCACTGACATCCTCTCCTTCTTCCTTGGTGCAGACTGGCAAGGTGATGGCAACACTGCTCGTGAGAGGACTCCTCACTTGTGCTTGTTAGGTGACTGTGCTTCCCAAAGAGGTATGAAAGCAGAGGACAGACTTTGTGACGTTTTGAAAAATAAGGATTGAAATCCTGGCAGAATTGCATTTGATTTCAGAGGAGCCAGGGCTTCTCACAAGCCCTTTAATGCCTCTTCCATGATCCACAAAAGTCTTCCCATGAATTTCTAGGGGCTCTGCATGCCTGTCTTATTTTTTTTCTAATCTCTTTCTTTGAATGCCATGAACTTCAAACAAAAAGCAACTAATATCCCCAACAACAACTCTGGATAGTTCTTGCCCATGGCAAAATGGGTGAGCCAAAGCAGTAATTTAATTAAAGTGTGAAAATCGTGTAATTCCCATTAAGTATTCAAATGCCTTTTTGGTTTTGCGTTGTTTTGTTAGAGGTCCAAGTATGAATTGCTCAGTTTCCCGTTCTGTTACGCCCTTCTACAGAACATGAGTTTCTCATTGAGAAATTAAGGAGTTGCCATTGCTTTTAATTTTGCCTGTGGGTTGATTTGACTGTGGTGTAGTTTGCACGGCTCTTCTCGTTTGCCTGGTTTTCCCCCATGGTAAAAACCCTTTAAAAAATCCTTTTCAACCTGGCTGCTGGCAGGGAGGCAGGTGAGCAGCCCTGTGCTTTGCAGATGCAAGCAGTCACATCAGCCCATCAGTCTCCTCTGTCACCCAGAGGTTGATGTCAGAGCAAGATATTCTCCTCTAAATGTGCATTCCTTCATTAGTTTTGCAGTCTTCCTCTAGGACTGTAATTAGAGCCCTGCTGATAACTGGCACACAACTGCACCCATGAATTGGCTCATTTGAAGGTTTCTCTCTTTGGTGTTTCCATCCTTGTCAGCTTACAGGAGGCTCAGCTGCCTTCAGCTGCTACTTGAATCCATTATCCACGTCAATCATTCTTCCCATAAAAACCCAACCCACAGGCTCGAGGAAGCCCTTAGTATTGCTGCGGTCATGGGAAAACCACCCTGTTTTCACACAGGGAAGCAGTGTGCTGGGTGAACACCCGACATTACGTTGCGTGTGCTTTTGTGGATGTCTGTGTAGTTATTCAAGAGCCGCTTTATTTTTCCACGGAGCGTAGAAAAGAGACATGGCCCAGGCTCTGCTGTTTACCTGACAGAACAGTCAAAACAGGTTTCTGATTAAAGAGGCAGCGGTAGACACCCAGTCTCTGCAGGCTTCCCCACAGTAGGGGATAATGGAAGCGTTTACTAACACCCAAAGAAATTATTTATTAGGATATGAAACCTTTAATTTAGAAGGAAGGTTTCACGTTCTCATATATTTTTTTTCCCTTATACTCCCACTCCGCAAAATGTAACAAGGCCAAAAATTAATGCATTTGCACATGTATTTCTAAGCTATGTGGGTGTCCCTGAAAAGGTATGATTTTGAAGTAGAACAAATAATATACTCATAGCAATCTTCTTTGAACCAACAAGGTTTTAGAAACCCGAAGATCCAGATCAATCAAACCTGGTATATTACATCCTCTGCTCTGTTAGTTTTAGATTTAAACTGTTTTATAAATGTTGAAATTGCAACAAGAATTCCCCAACTGCTAAAAATGGCTCTGATGGAGCCAGGGCAGTCACACCTGGGGAAAATACAGTGGAAGCTGAGACTTCACCTTTCTTTCTGCTCTCCTGACTATGTGGTACGACAGATTTGTGTCTTGAGATACGCATTTGATCATCCCGTATACATTTTGATGTAGGCAGTTGCCCCTGCTGTTCATACAGGAGGCTGAGACAAGGAGCTAAAGTCTTTCCTAACCCTGCCAAAGTTGATGAGAGAAATTGCTTTGGATCAAACAATTTGTGAAATACACAATCATATTGAAACATTTAAGTATCGAGTGTTGACAAAGGTATGAAATGGTATGAATAGCTTCATTGTGTACAGAATAGCCTCATCTGCAGTTGTTCCCAGTTTATTTATTTATGTGCACACAGATTTGCATTATGTAGGCAGGAGGAAAGAACACAAAGACTTTTTTCCTCCTTTATTTTGTTTGTTCTTATTTTGGGGAAGAAAACGTGATCTCTGACATGCTGAAGAGCACAGAGTGAAAGGCAGATGTGGGGCTCCGTCTCCTAGTTCCCCCCTTCCCCCCTGCCCCAGCTTCTGTTTTCACCTCATCACAACTACTCGTGCGTCTTCTGGAAAACACACCTTGTTGGTGTGCTGCTGCGGGCGCTGGGGTTCTTTCTCCCCTCCCCTTTGGATCTTGTTGCGGTTTGTAGGAGGAGAAAACCTTTACACAATTTAGAAGTTTACTTCTGCCTCAGCGGTTCCGAGCTTGACCCTTTTCCCGGGCTCATCCGAACGCTGGGGGCTCATCTACCCTTCTGAGCCTCTGGAGATAATTCAGGTTCCCCAATAAACCCCGGGGCCTGAACTGACATCCGCTGAAACGAGAATAGCACCTGTAAGATGGCTGGGTGTTGGCTTATCATAACAAATCAGAGAGATTCAGTGTATCGCTGTTGTGTGCTCCCTTCGCCCCCTTACAAAAGAAGCAGGTGGGTCCACGAGATTCCTCCGTTGGGGATTTAGGACTGGTTTGTTTAGGACTTTGTGGCCTGTACAGAGGTGGAGTTGGTGCAGAAATCAAGGCAGATGATGTCTTTACAAGTCTTTTAGACAGTGGACAGTCAGGTGCAAGTTAAGGCAGCCTTAATACTTCTCAGATTGAAACAGGGGGGCGACACCCCTTGTCCTAGCCAGCACAGGATAGCAAGGGTGGATGCTTTCTGTGCCTCACACCTGGTATCTTTGTGTAGCTATAGGGACAAAATGGATCCTTGTGAATAATTAGACATTGTCATTCTGGATTATTTTTAATTAGCAAAGCGTGGGCATGATACCTCCAAAATTTCAGGATGCTTCTCTGAGTTTGTCTCATCTGATCTTTGGTTTTTTTTTTTCCCACTGCAGGGTATCACACCCTGTTGTATTGTATCCGCCTTTGTAGATAGGATCAGTCTAGGAGCAAAATTTCGTCCTCTTTTCTTCTACAGGTGTTCAGCTTTAATCCACCAATGTTTAATTTTGCCATTTCAAAAATGCTAAGGCTTGCAGTTGTTTACTTTTAATCATCCTTGGAAAGATTTCAGTGCAAGTAGCTGACTTCTTCCCTCTCCTTAAATCCATATCTCTGCATCTTCCCATGTCATTTGTCCCCTCCACCCCAGAAAAAGCAATGAGTACTCATGACTATACCAGATACAGGCGTGAGCAATCAGGTAGTGTTAATATTTGCAAGGGTAAGAAATGAAATTTATGGAGACAATTGAGACAAAATAAACATGCCCTATATAATTAGCATAATAGCTGCATATCATCAAGTTTTCCCTGTGTATTATTATGACTGTGTTGATTAACCAGGTGTAGAGGGATTTGGAAAGACCAGAAAAAAGATAGGGAATAATAAGGCGCAGGTAATAGGAAGCGGAGAATAAATATATGTGTGTGCCTGGCAAAAAGAGTACATTTCATGTGTTTCTTGGCAGTACAGGCTTTGGGACTAAAGTCTGATGGCAGCTGTTCGTTCCAAACAGGTAGGATTGATCTAAATTATGGTTTCTTGAGAGGGTAATTTCTTCCGGCGACAGTTTTTCTGCTTCCATTTGCTTAGAGAAGGAGGAGGATCTTGACCTTTTGAGCAGTGGAAGGCAGTTCTCTTAAAGATTTTCATCACTGCCGAGCTTGTTTTCCTACGATCCATGGGAACAGAGGTGTCTGCAAGCCGGCCTGATGGGCACAGTTTGGCTGACAGCGTGATTGGAAAGTTCAGACCTTCGGGAAGGAGATTACAGACTTCCTGCCAGAAGGGGGTAATTTTGTCACAGGTGCGGAGTACACTAAGTGTTACAGAGATGACAGAAAGTGTTGACACTGACATTTATTTCCCAGAGTTTCGTGGTTTAGCAGAGTGGAGTCTTGCAGAAGTCTCCAGGGGGAAAGCAAAGAAGATGTCACGTTGAACGACATCCCAAATTCTGTCCCAGTTCTCCTGAGAAAAGCGTTAAGGCTACCTCCTTAATACCAGCTTTCTCTGGAAAGGAATGAATTTGCGTGCGAGTAATTACGAAATTAAAACCCACTGTAGACTGCAAATCCACACATGCCTCAAAGTTGTTAAATACGTTTCCCAAGGACAGTATTTGGTGGGGTTGCAGGTGACAGTGGAGTCCCACCTGAGCACAAGAGAGATGTGACTGTCAAGCTGAAATGCCAATTTAATCCCTGAGGACACACAGAAGTTTATATTTAAAACTCACATAACTTTCACGTTCATTAAGAGCATTAGAAGTGGTGGGTAACGTATTTCAGCCGGTGACGTGGCTATGGAGGATTGTAGCGGTGTGTGCGCGTGGACACGTGTATCTGCAGTTATTGAGAAACTCCTGCAAACCATCACGTGTTTTGGAGTTTCATCACACAAGTTTTAAGTACGTTATTTGTTCATGCAGAAATTAAAGTTTATAAAAAGTCTTACTCTCATCTCAGACTGCTTCATTTGTGCTTGCCCTTAGGTTGAAGTGTAAGAACTTAAGGTTTCCATCTCTGTCTGAATTGTAGGTGCCAATTTTTTTTGATAAAATGGTGCCTGCAACAAAAAAAAAAGGGGGGGGGGGGGGCTTTTTTTGCTCTTGGGTAGATCTTTTTCCTGGATAAATTACAATAATTTTCACTGCCTGTTCTGTGCAGCAGTGAGGATTTTAATGATGGTATGTCTGTACAGCTGTTGTCTAGTTAATGAAATATGAAGCATACTTAGATTTAAATCAAACCTCAAGTTTGGCTGCTTCTGTTCTCAGCTGTTTAGGTTGGACTTTATGTCATTTTTTTTGTGTGTGTGGGGGGGGTTCAAGTATAACGCTGTTTCTGCATTTTAGTAACTATATAGATTTGTCTTTATGATATTTACCACAATGTCCCTTGCTGTGAAATATATGCTGTACTACTCATTTCCTATCCCTCACTGCATCAACAAGCAGGTTTTTAAGTGATTTTGTATGTATTTGGCAAAATATATACATTCAGCAAAACTCTCTCATGTACAACTTAAGAGTGTGTACTCAAGCAAATTCAGGTTCATCGCCTTTTTGCCTTTAGTGGTTTGGTTTTTTTTGTATATTTGGCCTTGATTCAACAAAGCACTCGGGAATTTACTTAAATGTAAACTCATGAGTTCTTAAGTATGACGTCAGGTGCATTTCTAACCGCTTTGCCCTGCTAAGCCCATAACGCTTACGGCGGCTTCGCATCCTTTGGGTGAAATCTATCCTAACCACATTGTCTGTTGTATCTCCGTGTCACACCAGAGCACGTCACACATGATACGCATACAGCTGCCTCTCCATGAAAAGCCAAAAAAACCCCCCTGAACTTACTTAGAGGGAGGGATATTCTCCAGCAGAAGGGATTCCATTACAAGCTGGTTTTTGCTGGGCACACAGAATCTGTAGGTTACATCTTTTTGACCCGGCACAGCTCATGGCAAGCTGCGCTCTGCAGCGTTTCTCCTGGCACTTCAAGGCAAAGCTTCCCAAACAGCATCCCACCCTCACAGACATCTGCTCAGCGTTTGAGAGGCGTCAGGATCTGCCATCCCTCCTTTATGCCATTGCTGTTATTGCTACATTAGTCCCCTGAAAAACAGCACACGGGACATACGACAGTCCATTACTGTTAATGGTGTTATTATAGAACCACACCACCGAAAAATACCGCTGAAGCAAAAATATTACAGATAATTTCATCCTGTCTTTCAGGAAGGCGCGTGCTGAGGTTAATGAAAGTTTGACTTGGTGAATGTGAAGGGACCCCGTTGTTTGGACTGCCTGAAATGGTATTTAGTATTCTCATTTAGATAATTTTCTTAATGAAAACAGGAGGGGTTTTCTTATTCCTTTTGTGCCCCAGAGGAACATTGAGGACACAGCCCTGACAAGGGTTATTGTCAGGCAACCCAGGGAGACCCGTGCTGATGCCAGAAGCGTGGTCAGAGCACAGCTGCAAAGCATCAGCATTGCCCTTGCTGTCCTCTGCCCTGGTCCTTGAGAAGGGATGGGCAAAAAAGGCTGGAAGGAGTGACCATTGCCACCCTGGCAGCAAAACACTGCACAAGCAACCACGTAGTTATGGCCTGATGGTGTCCTCTGCCATCTTCACCAAGGGGAAAGGTGCAGAGTCGAGATCTTGGGATTTCTAGGGTGCTCCTCGGAGGGCCAGGACTTGCTGAGTGGAAATGCTGAGAGATTTAGAATCGTGGGACCTATCAGAATATAACGTCCAGCTCCAGGGGACCCTTTAGTTTTGCTGGCCCACTCTAGAAGAAAGCAAACTTATAAAAAGATGTGTAGACCAAGTGAGTATAGTGCTTTCTGCACCATCCACTGGGCACGTTGTCTCGAAGGTTGCCGACCTCGGGGCCAAGAGTTGAGGTTCTGCCGCCAGGCAGGTATGAAAGACTCCGGGCGGTGGTTTTTCCCTAGTGGGCACCATGTAGCACGGCACCCATGTCCTGCAAGCAGCCTTGCTGCTATCTACCTGCGTTGTTATTCTTCAGTCCATCGGGGAAAAAAAAACCTATGGACACCTATTACACATGGTTATAATTTAATAACCGAATATTAAAAATCCAGGCACTATTATGCAAGGCTGCCAAGTGTGGTGAGCCACACATCTCGGGGTCCAACCTGGCTCCGTGTTTAGAGGAAGGAGACATTTCTCGTGCAGAGAAGATCTTATTAATCTGTCTCAACTTATTTTCCATGGTGAAGTATACGAAGAGGCAGCATGAGCTTTGTCTTACTGCCACGGGATTTGGCCGTTAGCAGCAATGTCCGTGCAGATGTGTGGTTTGTCAAATGGTGTGGCCAGTTCAGAAGGCTTTTAGAAACGGGGAACGCACTGGGACCAGAGGGGACGCGAGAGGGGAAGGCGCGTCAGGGCAACCTTATCGTCTCGGAGCTCCTGCGTGGGGAACGGCAAAGTTCATTTCACCTGACTTTTTGGTGTCTCACTTGTCTTTTTCCTTAGCGTAGACATCCATTATGCAAAGCCGTTTTGGGGGGGGCTTCTGGAGAAGCCCTACAGGGAGAGCAAGGTGGGCACCCGCTAACTTTTGACTCCTGCAACTGTCGGGATTTGCTAAAACTGTTAAGGGGGGCGGGGGAATAAAAAGGGGAAAAGTTCTCACTAGGGCAAATAGAGAAAATGTTATTAACGGTGTCAGTTCAATGGACGGGATGGTTGGAGTTTTCTGGGTTTGCTGACCACCTTGCCCCGCGGTGTTTGCGGGGGTTGGTAGCTTCGCGGAGGCCGGTGCCAGCACCTCGCTCAGCCGGCAGCAGTGTGTGTGGGGGGGGGGGGGTGGGGGGGGGGTGGTTCTGGCCGGTGAGCGATGCTGCCAGATGTGTGTTGCAGACAGGGTTTCCCTACGGCCGCCCAGATGTGCCGGGCCCGGTGGCCACCCTGGCCAGGCCTGGCGCGGGGCTGGGGGGGGGGGAAGCGTTCGAAATGAGGGAGAACGCTTCCATTTGGTGGGGTTCGGTGGGAGGGGACGGTGCTCTCTGCCTTTATTAGCCGGACCCCCTCAACTTTTACAACGTTACGATGAAGGCGTCACGCGCTGATGTCACACCCCCCCGCCTGCCCGCAGCCGCCCTATTTGGGAGACGAAACCATCCATCCCCCCCCCCCGCCAGTTCGGGGGGAGGGGGGGGGGGGGATGATCCGCCCTCCCTCCGCGGTACGGGGAGGGGGGGGTGCGGGCGGGGCGGCGCCCGTTCCGCTCCGTTCCGGTCCGTTCCGTTCCGTTCCGCAGCGCTGCGCGCATCGCGGCGGCGGCTCCGCGCGACGGCCGCCCCGCCCCGGCCGGGCGCGGCCATTGGCTCGGCGGCGGCACGTGTCGGCGGGCGCCCGCGCCCGCGCCCTCTCCCTCTCCGCCGCCGGCGCCGCCGCCGCCCGTGTGGCGGGCAGCGATAGGCCGGGCTGATGCGCAGGCAGTTTATCATCCTCGTCTCCCGCGGAGGCAGGGAGCGCGCCTGTCACCAGTATTGATTTCAGAGGATGGACTAAAAATTTTCCTAGGATTGCCATTAAGAATTAAGGAGGGGAGGAGGAGGGGGGGGCGGGGGAGAAAGAGAAAGGAAAAAAAAAAAAAAGGGAAAAAAGGGGAAAAAAAAAAAAGGCAAAAAAAAAAAAAACGCTGTAAGCACGCAGGGTAGCCAGGCAGACATGGATATGAGATGGCACTGTGAAAACTCTCAGGTAGCTTCTTCTCTCCCAGCCGATGCAGAGCAGAGGCGAAGCACTGCAGCATGCAGGGTTTAAGATACCATTAGGCTGACAGCAAGGAGGAGAAAGGAAAAAAGGAGAAGGAGAAAAAAAAAAAAAAAAAAAAAAAAAAGGCATTTGCACCGATTACTGAAAATGACTTTTTTTTTTTTTTTTTTTAAATTAGAATATGTCTCCTTGGAGATTGCATGTCGTTAATATTGAGATAAATTTCTGCACGATATCTGTTTTAAATATATATATAAAAAATGCTTTTAAATTTTATATTATTTTATTTATTTTTCTGCCTTAAGAAAATAATGCTTCGGTACCCAGAGCATGGATGCTTCTGTTTTTTCTCTTCTGCTTTTTTAAACAATAGAGATGGTTTTTAGCATGTTTGCTACAAACGAGTATAAAGGAAAGGAAAATTGAGAAGAATCAAATAAAAGCATGAATAAAAACTGCTTCAAATAGTTGCCAGGCTGCTTTCTTTTTAATAATCTAGCAATTATTTTGGCTTAAATGATGCTTAAACCCTGACCATGCATGCTTTTCATTTTGGCTCAGAATATGCGTGTATGTGTGTGTGTACGTATGTGTGTATTTGTTTTGATTTGATATTTTTTCAGTGAACATTTGCACAACTGGAATTCCTGTGAGTTATATGCATGTTTTGTTAAGAAAAATTGCATACAAATGAATGACTATATCTGATTGACTAATATTTCGTGATATATGATGCAAAGTAGCTTCATTTTTAAATAAGTTCATTCTAATCTTTGGGGGGGAGGGTAAATCGCTGCATGTTTATGACAATGAAAATGTTTGTGTATTTCTTAAAGGTTGATTGTTTATTTGCTTGTTTCTAACACTGAAGAGCAAAGGGGTGTTCGTTTATTTATTTATTTATTCGTTTTTAAATAACAAACCTCCAAGGCATCTAATTTAAAAGAGCATCGGTTACAAAGCTTTCCATATTACCTGAAAAGGAGCAGAAAGGTATGTGCTTGTGTGGGAGCGCTCGGCTCCTCTGGGGAGGAGGGCGATCTTTTCTCCCTCCTTATTCTCTCTGAGAAGAGTTAAAATGCCGTGGCACTATCGCGCCTACGTGCACCATGGGAATTCTGCTGGCAAAAACCAGGGCTGGCGCCAGGTGGGACACGGGTGTATCGCGATAGTGAGCAAAGACAACGGTGAGGTGAGGACGAGGGCTGCCAAAAGGGGCTTTTAAAGAGAGGAAGCAGCATCTGTTGTCAGTATATGGATGTCTAATTTTCCCTTCGTTACACAGAAAGTAAAGGGGAAGAGCTTTTCTGATACGTTGTTTTCTTTCGAATGCATCAGAGGATCATAAAGCAGGGGAGATGGCGGTTCAGATTTATCCTGGTTTACAGGTTGTAACAAGGGTGTTGAGAGGACATGTGGTTTTGGGGGGGCTTCTTTTCATGATTGTGAAAAAGGTTACCTGCTGAACTGGATCTGAGCTACCTTAATTTTTTTTTGACTGCAGTTGTGGGGCTGAGGATCAAAGCTTTGTACCTCTGGTGCGCCGGGTATATTGTGTAATCCTGTTTGCATTTGTTAGCTGGGCTTCCTCAAAGTTCTGCCATTAAGCCTTTTATTTTTGTCACGTATGCATTTAAATCTCTTAATATGCAATTCTATAAAGCAGCTCTTCTTTTATTGCCCTGGGCTCATCCATACCTGGTTTTGCTCTTCCTGTAGCATCTTACCCCTCAAAAGAGTATTTTGGGTGGTCGTTAGAGTTTTTCCATGCCAAATGGTTTTGGCCTGTTGGTGTCTTAGGCCACTGTTCAAGTTCAGGCTGAAAACTTTGTGAATTGAGTTTGTTATTCCCAGCTCTCATCCTAATGCTCTTCCACATCACCTAGGCATCATATATAATTTGACACAGCTGACAGCATCTGCTTAGAAGAAGCTCAGGGCTGAGCCAGAGTGGAAATTGAATTGCTTCTCGACTCCCTAATATTAATGATCCTTCCAGGTCAGCACAGGAATAATTGCTAGGGCAGCCTGAGGAATTGTCCATTAAGCCTGCCTAGATGGTAGCTCACCTGTGGAGAGACGCATCCAGATAACGTCTACAAATTGAATTCCATTTGCTGAATATAAGGTCTGCTAGAGTTATGAATATCTTAAAAGACAACATGTGGTCTCAAGTTTAATATTAAGTGATTTTTCTGGTATTTTAAGATTGATTGTAACTAGGGCTGGGCAGATTTGCCTTAGATTTGTCTGAAAAAAGAAGCACACAGAAAAGTCTGGTTGGTGGTTGTATCTTGAAGGGCAATCCTGTAATTCCGTAAAGGTGTAGTTTGATCTAAAACCTTGTGGCATAAAGCAAGAGAAGAAAAGTTCATGTTGTCCATGTTCTTTAGTCCTTGAGGTATCTGCGCACATTTGAAATAACTCATTAATCAGTCAAAGTTTGTATACGCCAGGGCAAGCTGATGAGGTGAGCAGCTGGACCTTTAAATCCAAAATCAATATTCAACAGGAATTCAGAGGAGACAAACAGCCTGAGGACAGTGTTTAAAAACTCAACTGCGCTTTATGTCTTGAAATAATGCTGATTTAGCAAGAAATCCCAGTCACAGTGCGAGAGGATTTATATTTTGACCTTGTGCATTTGAGATGACATAAAAAGTTAAGAGTTGTCAGCACGGCTTTACTGTGAGGAGGAAAGGCAGAGGAGGTTCAGCTATCTCCTGTTGCCCTTACGAAAGGTACCCGCGTGGAGTACCAAAGAACACAGGTGCACAGAAAAGACTAAAATACTGATGCTTCTTTCTGTGCCAGGTAGATGGTTTAACAAATATACAACCATGGGGATAGTTTGGTGACACAGGTGAGGGAATGATCTAACCTGCTACAATCCAAGTGGGAGATATCCTCTAGGAGATCTTGGACCTCTACCTGTTCATCTGTCCTCTGTCTCTTCACAGCCACTGAAAAATCATGGTGGTTTTCCTTAGCGGCCACATAAACTATAGCAGCTCCGTATTGTAAAAGGATTTCTCACTCTGCTGATCCCCTTCTGCCTTGGGTCACCCATTGCCACTGCTTAGAGCAGTCGTTTCCTCTCCTTAGAGCTCTTTATGTCTTCACACTGTTAGAGATGGTGTTGCAGCTTGGTTGGGTTATGTGTATCTAGAGAAATCATCAAGATAAATAGTTGAAGAAAACATCAAATTCAGTCTTAGCCAAGGAGAAGCTTGAAAGTTGGAACTTGTTGATAAACAGTAAATGGTTTTAATAACTTTTTGGTTTATGTTTTCAGTAGCTTGAAATATTTAATAGTTATGTAATTAATAATAATTATTAAACTTACAAGTTTTTTCAGCAACCAACTGATCAGCTTTTCTGACGCAAAAAATAATTTTACAGTTGTTTTGCACGTTCAGCCAGTAGTAACTCTGGATTTCTCGCTCGCTTGCTCTCTCTTTGTTTTTACATTTCTGACATGGTTTTTCAATCCATGGGGTATTTTGCTTGCAAGCTGCTCTAAGCAGAAGACTCTGACAAAAGCGTGAGAGGTTGCTCTCGTGGGGTAGCTGGAATGATTACAGTATTTTGCTATGCTTTTCTGCATTGCCTCCTCTCTTTTTATCTTTGTCTACATCTGAATTGTCCTTTATTTTGCCCTGTGGGACGCATAATTAGGTTTAGTGATATAGTCACATGCTGTTAAGTAGGGCTAATCCTTTTTTTCAGATTGTATCTCACAGTCCCTTTTGGGTGAAACTTTAGGTAATACCTCCAATATAAGTTCCATATCGAGATGAGACAGAGTAGGGGCTGAGGGCAAAACTTATACTCAATGGCTTTTTGAAAGTGTGTGGAGTGACTGTACGTCAACAGGCAGCCAACGAAACCCTTGCAGTTACTCATCTGTAGTTCCTCCAAAGAAATACCGGTAGGGACTGTTTCTGTGCAGCCCCTGTCCCGTGGTTCATTGGCTTTTGATGGGATGCTGCAAAGCAGGTCAAATTATTCTTCTGTGCTCATACATCCAGATTGCTACTAGAAAGAAATAATGCTGTTTTGGGTTTTTTTTGTTTGTTTGGTTGGTTGGTTTTTTTTTCCTACTAATGCATCGACTGCATAAGGGAAAAAATGCATGCAACCTTTAAAAAATAAAAAAAAGTGGAAGGGCCTGGGAGTACAAAGTATGTTTTGTATGTGCAGGAAATCTGGGCGTTGTGGACACACAGGTTAGTCTTGTGCAGCAGTGTGGGTGGGTTTCCAGAAAAGGTGGATTTAGGGAGAAATTCTGCCAGCATTAAGGTCAATGGAGGTTTTGTCATTGACTTAAATGTCATTGACGTATAATCCCTGGCAGAAGTCTGAATAGCACAGAGTATGAAGTTCAAGTAGGTAAGAACACATAAATTGATTTCTAAACCTAGCTATCTCTTCGTTGCTTGTTGCTAAAGGCATATCAAAAGTGAAGTGAAAAATGAGCAAGATGGTATTTTCACCAAAATGATTCATTTTGGATTCCATCTCATGAACTAAATGATGACTTGCCAGTGAAGAGCTGGGAAGCTTTCAGGTGGTAAGGCATTTCTCCCACTGATAGGCTGTAACATCCAGGAACACCTTGGAACACCTTCTGGTTTGAGTCTGGTCATATGTTTTTGATGAATATAGTAAGTTGTGGGCTTTAGCACAGAGTAAATTGCATTTCTTGGTCACAATAACGTTAGTGCCTTGTTCGCTGGTTTCTCTAAATTGGTTGTGGCATGGCTGCAAACCAATAAAAAACTAA
This sequence comes from Pluvialis apricaria, assembly GCA_017639485.1. Lineage (NCBI taxonomy): Eukaryota > Metazoa > Chordata > Aves > Charadriiformes > Charadriidae > Pluvialis > Pluvialis apricaria. The sequence continues at coordinate 16,633,619 of CM030009.1, forward strand.
ACTACGTGAAGTAAAGGCTTAAAGTATTTTCTTTACCGGTTTTGTATTTGTTTTTTCTTTCTTGCAGTTTTTCTGATTTCTTTTATTCCCTTTCCTATCTATTTTCAAAATTCCCTTGCTAGTTCACTCTCCTTGTGAAGGCGACACCATCACGTATGCTGTTGTTATATTATTCCAGACTGGAGGCCAGGGGAGATGCTTTGCTTTTCTGTGTTGTTGTTTAGTGCTGTTTCACTTTAGTCATTCGGGGGTTTTGTTGGATTTGAAAATTTGTCAATGAGGTTATTTGAATCGTTAACCAAAACCAGTAAGTTAGCAAAGTTGGTGAGCAAGTTCAGTGTCAGGAAAAGGGTGGTTAGAGTCTGGGGCTGTCTGTCTGCTCTGTGGCGATGACTGATTTTTACAGCTGCCTCAAAGCAGAAGGTACACATGGGCACAGCTGCATTGAAGAGGTGGAGAATGGCTTTTGGTTTTCACCTGGTTTACCTTGCATGACCAGAGGGTCCTTAAGAAATGTGGTGCCCACAGGGTACATAGGAAATGAGAAAATGTACATCATTTGTGTAGAGTTCGTTGTAACAGGAGAAGCAAAAAATGAAGTTCATGCAGCCCATAGCACCAGAGCGTATTTTTGAGTTCCTCATTTGCTTAGTAAGAGGGATATGGCAGCGAACAAAAAGTCACAATTTTACTTTACATATAATACAGGTACATTAAATACTGGTATTCAAATGTCAGTAATGCACCAGAGATGGGGGAGCTGAGGAACGGAGCATGGCGGAGTTTGACAGAATAAACCTCCATTGTGTTTCAGAGCAGCGAGGTGGCAGGGAGGAGCGGGTGGGAGACCACTCAGCCAAAATCACAGCATGCCGGTAAAAAAATCCCCTCCGGTAAGCTCCACTCCCAAATGCAAATATGTTCTGCGGGGTTGAGGTCAACGTCAGCCGCCGTTTCCTGGGCAAGCTTGCTTCCCCTGGCCCGTGCCAGCTTCACAGTGGTTTGCAAAGCCAAGCTAAAAATGTAGCATGTGATTTCATAGAGGATGTCCATCTGCACCGAACAGCCTGAGCAGCCCCGGGCTCTCGCCGACAACTGCGTCTGCGGAACTGCCGCGTCCCACGTGAGCAGCGGCGACCAATTTCAGCGCATGTTGCATCACTGCCAGAAATAACTCTCCTCTTGTCCTCGGCATAAAGGGCACAACACTAGGGTACTGCACCCATATTCGTCTTTAGGCTTAGCCCTGGGAAACGCAGTTTGCATCCTTTAAATGGGTTTAAACTCAGCCTGGCCCAGGGACGGGTCTCCACAGGAGTCCCCAGGCACGTTTGGTGCATGTTGGATTATGGTCGCCTTCTTCAGTTTTGGTTAGGAAGAGACTTTATGGGAGACTCTTTCTGTTACTCCTCTTTTTATTTCTTGAGGTTGTTCTAGCTAACTTCACAGACAGTAAGATGTTTCTGCTAACTCTTGCAGGGGTCAGGGCACACAAAACGGCCAAGAGAGAATCGGCGTAATTTGTTTCTTTCTGCCTGTATCTTAAGTGCTAAATTGCAAGATTTTTACCTAGAGGCATAACAAAGTAAGACCCCACGCTATTCCGTAAGCTGCACTGACAATTGTCATCTTTACCAGCCCTAACCCTTCCCTTTGCAGATTCACTTGTGCAGAAAATTTCTATCACTACGTAATTCCCCGTTCTGCTGGGGATACCTAGGGAATAACGTAAGTAAAGTGGTAGCAGAGACATCTGAAAAGGCTGCAAAGGCGACCTTTGCAAAATACTCCTTCAGGGTTACTGGTGATGATGTGTGAGGCCGAAAGGATACAGATTGACATTCAAATCTCACTGTTTTTGTGCAGCAGACGGTTACAAAGGAAATAAGAGCAACTTTTAAGCCCATAGGAACGTATCTGTCACTTTGTCTAATCTCTGTTTTCTGGGAGTCTAAAATAGGCGACTGAGATGGTCAACCTAGTCCTGAAAAAGTCTGAGACAATTTTGTGTCCAAACTGTCTGCAATATCTGTTCCCCATTGCTGCATAGGTGATTTATCAGAACCGGGAAAGAGCAGCAGCTTTTATGACAGCGGGATTGTTCTTCCAGTGTGCAGCCACTGCAGGGTGAGGAGCTCTGGCAGCTCATCCATGACCCTTGCTCCTGCCTTGCATTGTGCTGGGACTGACTTGACTGCTCTAGTAGACTTTGTGTTGTTCTTTTTATAGCCCAATATCCAGATGGCTTCAGGGATTAAAGTCAGCTTTTCAATGGCAGGTATTGTCATACATGGAAATATAGCAACTGAAAGTAACATAGGTAAATAGTCTAAAAATACAGTGGGAAGTGACTAATTCCCACTGAAAGCTAACCTCAACTGTAATTCATTTCATTTCCAAGAGAAGATTCTCATTTACTTGCGATTAATTAGACAGAACCATCTGAGATTACTCAATAATAAGATGACCCCGGAAAATAACATTATTCCCCTTGAATGAACTATAAGCAGCTTCAGTTGTTTATCAGACTATTAGTGCATGACATACGCCTGCACTACTGATGAGCTGTAGAGAGCAAAATGGAAAGATGTGGCCTTACCCGTGTTGATAACTGGAGTAAGAACAGCTGAAGCTGTGGAAAATGTTGGTTAAACAATGTTCTCTCACAATGTGGAAACCGGCATTATTCAGAGCCCTACTAGAGCCTGCGTCTCTTTTAGCCCAGCACATCCCGATGGGCGAGGGCTCGGTGGTGTGGGACCTCACCTTTCTGGCCTCACTTCCTTGCCAAATCAGCGTGTGAGTGCAGAATTACCCGTGTTTCTAGCTTGAATGTAGGAATTCCTGTTCCTTCACCTATTTCTCGGAACTTTGCGTTCTTCATTCGTGTATGAATATGCCAGATAATTTCTAGGTTTTAACTGAATTTGAGGATCCAAGGAAGAATTGGGCGAAACGGATATTAATCACATTATTCTGGCATTTTGGAGAAAGTTTGTGTGACTGTTTTAACTAACCCATATTCAGTTCATGGTGAGCTTTGCAAATTGTCTTTTATTTCACATGTTCTCATACTAAAACTTCAGTGCCGTTATTTTCAGATGTTTAAAATAAATCTTTTCCCATGAATGTTCTCTATCGGGCTTTTCCTCCAGTACCAGTGTCCCAGAACAGAACATCTATCTAATAGAGGGCATTAGGAATGACACATAACTTGTGTCTTGAGTTGAAATTATCCTGAGCATTAAAGTCAACAGTTTAATGATTTAAATATGTCAGAAAATGTGTGATCATGCTATTTATTGCATTTTCCAGGTGCCATTTGAGTCATTATCCAGATTCAGTGTTTCGCATGTATGTGTATGGCCTGAAATAGGTCAACAATTCAGTAAGCTGCTTCTTTGGGGTGGGGTGGACTTTTTCCTCCCGTAATAGTTTCTTAATTTAGAGGTGGCATTTCTTCCTCCTATTAATGGTTTTGCATGGATGTACGCTCAGTTGTATTGGTGCTAGTAACTGGGAGGGGGGAGGATATTCTTGGAAGAAAGGAAAGGCAGGAATATCCTGTGACCCTTGCAAAATAATTGGGAATTAAGGAAACTACTACATGTTCTATATATGCTGAGTTTTGTCTCCAAGTGCCATCAGAAGGTGGTCCTGCAAATTAGACACTGCCACCAAATACGATCCTCAGGCCTGTGGCAGCAGGTGTGAGGTCAGCGGTCAAAAAAAGTATTTTTTTTTTTCTTATTTGTAAATTCATGTAGATCTAATGGAAATGTTAGTAACTGCGTAAGTTGTTGGATCTGATTTCCATGTGAGCTGTTCTGGCTCTGAAATACCGGAAAGGATGCTCCGGTCAGCAGGTACTCTCAGTCTCCAAAAAAAGAAGAGGAGTTTCAGTGGGGAACCCTACCGTAGTGCATGCACAGGGGTGGCATCTGCAGTCAAACCACCGATGCTCCTCCTTGTGCTGGTGGCCTGATTTTGGGCTGTAAGCATAGTGCGTGTGCCTGATCCACAATCTCTCTGGCTGAGGGAGCCGGCCAGGTCTGGATGCTGAACTGAGCAAAACACTGGCTTCATTTCAAGGATCTCTAATTTTATTAGGTTGCCTGTATGAAGCAGGTGGTTGACTGACTACCAGATACATTTTAAGAGTTGAGATTGTACTCTTTATCAGAGAAGTTTTGTTTATCTCGCACTGCAGAGGTCAAATCAGGGGACACAGTGGTGTTCTCCTTACCATCAATTTCATGCCAATTAAAATCTCAAAATAAGTCTTGTCACTGTCTCTGCTGCTCTTGGTAGTGCAGTCTCCTTTTTATTTTTTAGCTTCATTTACAGTGGAAGACTGAGTGTTCCACTCAGATTTCAGAACCAGCACCCCCCTGAAATGACTGGGAGCAATCCCTGCTTGTATCTGTTATTTCTTGCTGGCTGAAATTTCAGCAGGGCATCATTGCATCTGTCCTTACTCCATACCTGCTCCTCTGGAATTGCACGCCAGGCCAGTAGCTCACATGCAGTAGTCCCACTTGGAGCCATATCAGTATGAAGGGGAAAGGATCTCTGTGCAGAGCCTGCCTTCAGTATATTTTTAAAAACAAAGCTGCCAATACGCTATAACCATCCATCTGCCACCAGGATCTTGCAAGCTTGCCGGCTTTGATTGCTGCCTTTGCACGCCATGCCCGTGAAGAAGGCACCCTTCCCAAGGTCACACGCCAGCGTGCTTTTATGCTCAGAAAATGGAGGAAGGGTTATACAGAACAACAAAGTGAAAAGTCTCTGAAAGGATTCATCCCTCAGCAGGTACTCTGAATCCTGCATGCAGCCGTGAAAGTCACAGGGAGTTATAAATTAGCCTTGTGGGGACAGCTAATTGGCAGCTTCTCCTTCAAAATGAGACCCTTCCGTGCAGTGAGTATGCGCGTGCGTATTTTCATACTCAGGCAGAGTTGTAAAAATACTTGATACGTAATGTCCCATTTTTTCTGCAGTGATTCAGCTTTGGAGGACAGCTTATGTATTTGAGAATGGTCACAGATAGCTCTCAGCCCTGATGCAAAGGGAAAAGAATGTATTTGAGTAATCTGATTTCAGGCAGAGAATCTTCTTTGGACAGACATGCTACCCCTAACTTGAGGATGTTGATACCGTGCTCAAGAGCACTCTGTAGAACAGAGCAGTAAGCTCTGATTAACGTTTTGGTGGAAGAGAGAATTAAATGAATTGCAAAAAGTCAAAATATTTCTCATATGAGTCGGTGATTGGGAAACCAGTCTTGAAAACTCCTGTAGCCCCTTTGAAAAGAAACAACCTAAAAGAGTAGGGCATCTTAACCTTCCAGAAAGAGAAAGCAAATCTCTTCAGAGACTTTTCAGTTTATCCTTGTGGTATTCTGAGGCATGAGGAGGATACCTGAATACCACTGCCAAAGAAGCACGGGTAACACATGAGTGCACAGAGAGAGGATTCGGGCTGCAGCAGGCAATGGGGAAGTTTTACTTTCTTCTTATTCCACATTTATGGAAACTTCAATTCCAGCAAGCCCTGAAGAGAAGGTAGATGCAGGCAGGCTTTGACCCCATGGACTACAGCACACGTTCCTTTACAATTACTGTCCATCTCTGTATCACAGTGAGATTTACTACAATGTGGGATTAAACAGATAAGCAGTTGGTGGCAATATGGAAAGTACAGGAGTTGTGTTTGTCCCCAGGAAGGGCTGTAGGGATGCTGGAGAAGACTTAAATACTGTTTGTGTTTTCCCATAGCCATAACAAGAAAGACCATAAGCAGGTGTGGATTGGGCTGGTTTGGGGAGGAGGGAAAGCAGCCGGAAAAAAATGGTAAGGACCTGAATATGCAGTTGGTCGATGCCAAAGTTCACCAGAGAAGGCAGAGGCAGGACAGGGTGGGATGGTTTTAGCTGATGTTCACAATACATCTGGTGTGTATCTGTCAGCTGTTGTTGTGCTGCTGGAGGCAATCAGTTAGGAAAGTTGCCCGGCGGTGTATTTCACAAAAGGGAAGTTTCCTGTCTGTGAATAAAAGGGTGGCAGAAGAGGCCAGCTTGCTGTCACAGCGGACCATGGAAAAGCGTGAGGAATATCAAGCTCAAAATAAAGCAACTGAGATCCAAAGTTTCCATTATCAAGAGGTCCATTCAACTAGAGAACTGAAAAGATGCTGCTCATTAAAAGGGGTTTCTGATATCTGTACATTTCAACCAACCTTTAGGAGATGCATTAGAAACCGTTTTCTGTGTGTGGCTTCTGAGATGCATCAATAAACATAAGACATTTGGGGAAAGAGAGTGTGGGGATTTTAAAATGAAGTCAGGTTTTAGCTAGATTTTTTCCAGGTTTAATAAAATGACCTCTGACTGAAGGCAGGGAAGTCTAGCTCAAGACACAAATTTTAAACAAAAACTCAAAGTGGTTCATTCACCCACACAGGAACTTATTCATAGTTGCCTAAGCTGAGAACATAAAACTGAAAAAGAATTTCTGGGTTGTAAAGTCCAGTCTGTTTCTGAAGTTCTCCTCTAGCATTACAGTTTTAGGTGGGCCTTTCTAGTAGTAGATATGTAGTAGAAGTCTTTAGGCAGGAAAACATGGCCAGCGCTGCTCATTTAAATTAGTTGTTTAGGACTGCTGAAGAGTGAACATATTTTTCTATTTTATTTTTCTATTATTTCATCAGGCGTTGTTTTGATATAGCAAGACCCAAACAAATTGCAAGTGCAAAACCTAAGTATAAACATAGTTATATACCGTAATGAGGACTTGCTTTACTAGTTACTGACAGACCATAAACTAGATTCTTGTTACTGAACATTTTTCAGATGCTTCTTTCCTGATGCCAGTAATTTTCAAGTCGGTGATGCCTTCTTCAGTGTTGGTGTTTTTAAAAAGTCATCACTATTTTGTGTTTATTATAATAACGATAGTAAAACATTTTGGGGGTTAACAAAGGCTACATGATATGTCCTCGTTCTGCATGTGTGTGTTTCAAAATGTTGACAAAGAATGCTTGACCCTGACAACATCTCATGACCTCAGGGGTGGCCTTTCACAGCCATCCTAAGGAAGACATCTATTATCTGAGAAATATTTCTGTACATGAACTGTGTCAGTATCTAGAATAACCATGTTTTCTACCAAAGCGGCCTGTTAGCAACAGTCCATTTATTTAAGAAGATGTCTCAGTAATAGTGGAACAACTGACCAAATAATCCTAACCCAGGGGCTCCTGTCTTCATGATCTGAACTTCCGCAGAACCTGTTGAGGACATGGAGGCTGGTAGATCTGTCAGTCTCTGTCCAAGCAAAATTCCCTCTGGCAGCAGTGGGAGTAATGCCTAATGAGACCTAGAGACACAGTTAGTGGGTTTACACCAGTGGAGTTCATCCTTGCTTCTGAAAACTTCTACTTAAATCCAGTTGACAATATGGGAGGGGAGCAGAAGTGGGAGATGAATTTAAAGAGTAATTACGGGAAGAGTTGGCTTTTAAAGCAATTCTGGCTTTTTGCTGTTTGATTTTGAAATTATTTTAATTGTCTTTCATTTAAGAATGTTGAACCTTTAATGAAAATAAGAAATTAGATGCTGCCGTTAGAGGGGAAATTGCACTCATTAAAAAGAGCAGACTTGGATGCAGGAGCTGGTGCACAATACTGAAGCCACTTTTGTTTTTCAGAGTTGATTAAAATATTTTTTGTCTTTGTGAACATCGATGCATTTTACATGGTAATACAAAATATTCCTTCATCTCCTTTCTTTTTTAAATATCCTTGTGCTTTAATATCTGTCCTGCGATGGACAGCCAAAGTGGTGTAGGTCAAACATAAGCATTCCTATTTGTCATGGTTAACATCCGTAATCTCTTCAGTGCCCCTAACAGGTTTGGCTATAGGTGTTGGCACTTCTGAAGCTTCACTGGATTTCTGTGGGAGAGGAAAATAAGAAAAAAAATAACAACAAAATGAAAGTCCCTGGTTTACATAAATGTCTTTCTACTTTGGCTCTCTACAGTATAAATTATAGCATGAAATATTAATTTGTTTCAAGGCATGGTTCTGTAGCTTATTTGCTTAACTCCTGTAGTATTTTAATGAAAATCCAATTTGATTTTGACAGGTTAGGGTTGTACTTTTAAAGGCAAAGTGGCAGATTTGTAGATAGTGATTCCTTGAAGAGTCATTATAGAGACAGTTGTTTATATAATTACTGAATTATATGTGTCTTACCAGTGTTACATGACATTAAAATACGTCATCAATCCATATTCTTATTATCCCCAGTAGCTAAAAACACAGGGAATGAGCAAAGTAGACCATCCACCATGAGAAATAGAATGGGTCCTCGAAGGAGGTCCTGATTGCCTAAGAAAATAAGGTACCATGCCTGATAAGATGGTTGCGTGCATGTATATTCCTGAGATTCTGGCGTTTCACTTTGCGTATAATTTTCTTATCTAGAATAATTAGGGCTATTTGTTGCTTGCATGTTTCTATGTGTTTTTTTTAATGCTGAGCTGCTGCTGCTGTCGCAAAAGTACTGTTTCTCCCTTGGGTATACCCAATACTGGCCCCAGCTCTCAACTGTGCACTGAAGCATTCATTGCAGCTCGTGCTTCTCTAAGCTAAGGTGGCTCCCTTACCAGATCAGGCAGAGCTGGAGGGGCTAAAAATAAAGCATAATAAAGGCTCTTGAAGATCATAGGTGATTGCCTTATGTGAAAAGAAGCAGGAACACTTAGATTAGTTTTATTTTGCAAGACGTAAGGCTGTGTAAGTGGGAGGGGGGTTGATCTAAACGCTTGGATTTGGGACAGAAATAATGAGTTTACTGAATCTCTAGTGCTTCTAAACGTGTATAGTCCTTTGCAAGTAAAAGTGGCAAGGTTAAAACCATTGCATGCAGTCCATGGCATCTCGAGAAGCGGATCGCTCTTGACGTGGGAAAGGGCAGCGCAGCCTTTGAAGTTAGGGTCTGATCTGAAGCTGAATACAGCCATATGGAAGGATTCACCAGATTCTTTGAATTGACGCTTTAATGAAGTTTTGAGTCACACAGCAATGACCTATGTGAAAGCAACTGTGAAACAGTGATTGTGTCTTTCTAAACATTATGAAATGCACGGATTAAACACAGAATCTCCCACAAACACACGCATGCTCGCTCTGCCTATTTTCTAGTTCACTGTGTACAAGAGAAGAATTAAGTATTTAGTCATTTTTCTCTTCTGCAGGTAAGATTACGCTTTCTTTTAAATTATTCTTTCTTAATTAGCGGTTTGGGTGCCTGAAACAGCACAGCGAGTTCAAAGGTTTATCTGTGAGGCTAAGCATCGCTGTGCTGGAAAATGCCCGTTGCTTGGGCAGGTTATTGTTTGAACTGAGCAAGTTTCAGCCACTGTTAATTAGCTTTTGAACAATTTTGTTTGTTTGTTTCACAACAATTTCTCTGGTGTTTGCTCTGTGCTTAACCAGGTAAAGTAAACATTAAATCTCAATTAAGATTGCTATACTCATCAAGCAGAAATTCTCAGTAGTATTCAGTTCCTCCAGCCGTCGCTTTCGGGAGAGCAACGCTGTTGTTTTGCATGAGATGGATGCATTATACGCCTACAGACGGTGGGCAGTGGGCTTTTGTGAAGTCCCTTGAATACGGTAAATATGCTGCAACAGATGTGCTTGTGAAAAAATATCCTACGAAGTTGATTGCAGGCGTGCTCGGGTTGCCCGTGTTGTGTAATACTAAGGTACGTCTTTAGCGTATGGAGCATGTTTTCTGGAAAGTACCGTACAGCCTGAGAAACGGTGTAAAGCCAGACTCAGCCTACCACAGTCTTGTAAGTGATAGACGGTACCTCGGTGCGTTTCACACAAACCCCGCTCAGAGTGGAAAACCTGAGTGCTGGGGGGGGGGATCCCTGTATCCCAGGGGAATTAAATAGCTTAAAAAGAAAAAAAAAAAAAAAAAAAAGGTACAGTAATGGAAAGGTAAGGTTTTTGTAACTTTAATAAGTAACAGAGGAGGGTGAACCCCTCAGTATCCATAATAGAAGATCTGGGAATTGTGGCGATCCTTCTCTGGCAAGCAGAGGTTCCCAAATAGCAGGTGCTTGCGGTGGAGAGGGAGCACTGCTGACAGTGCCCTCTCCTCTCATCGTGGTGTCCAAGTTCTCCTTTGGCATCTGCACTTGAGGGAGCCAGTTGGACCAAAACGTGTGGAAGCAGCAGGTGATTTCTTGGTGCTTCACTGGAAAGGGACCCGGCGCAGTCATGAGAGGGGCCGGTCAGAAAGTAACGGTGGAGCGGGACAGTGGCTGTGCGTGTCTCTACCTGTCCCCATTGTTGGCGCAGAAGCCGGCGCCGCGTTTCCTTGGGGAGGTCGCGCGTCTCTGAGTGCGGGGGAGAATGTATTTGTCACTGCCTTCGTTAGGCAGGAGAGAGGGCTGCCTCACTGTTTGCATTACGGGGGAGAGCCTCGGCTCATTCGTATGCAGGCAGCCAAGCCCAGCGGGTTTCAGGGGACGGGAGTTTTCAGCATCACACGAAGCCACACCGGGAAGTGCCTGGCTCAAACCGGCATCTCTGCATTTCATGCCGAAGCTCGACCAGGAATATGCGAGGCGTGTCACAAAAAAAGAGTAATTAGATTCTGTTTTCTGGGTCCTCTGTATGTTTTTGGTGCACAGCTTTTGCTGGGGAACCTTGAGGAAGTAGAAATTATATAATTCTGTCTGTTCAGTGAGCTGAATTATTCATTTTAAATGAAAATACTTATAATCATGTGTCAGAAAATAAGTGTGATTTTGAGGCAACTATGCCTAATAAGAACCCTGTGGTGTGAAATCTAGTCTATGGCTGCTAAATAGTTATCTGTCTTAAAGCTGTGCTGGCCTATGTGTATTTTTAGGCATCCTATCAATAAATATTTTATAAAGTGCTGCAGACAGTCGAGGGAGGAAATGTTCTGTTGCAGAGGAATCCAATTTCAGGTTCCCCATAAAATGATGTGTTTTATAGGGTTTGATATCCGATACAAAAACAAGCTTGTTGTATAAAATGCATCAGATGTGATCACTGAAGAAACCCCACTGTGTTGTGAATAATTTGTGATCCTTCAAAGTAAACTAGAAGGGCTCTAAGCAAACTGTGTAGTGATAAATATCAATCTACATGTGTTCCTGTATTGATGAAAAAAGCTATTTCTTACTTTTATTAACAACAAGGTCAGATTGGTAGTAGAGGAAAAGAAGACAAATGATTTCTATTGATACTTATGCTACATGTTTAATGGAGAATAAATTTTGCAAGCGCTCACTATAATTGCATATGCCGTTGCGAGAAGTCTGCCATCTCCAAGTCAGCATTTGGGAATTATAATCACCTCTTTGTGGCTTCGCTCCGGCATTTCCAGAACTCCTGATTTACGGCGTCGTGCGGTGGTGGCACTTGCTGTACGTACATTTTCTGTGTAGATGAGAACCACCTGATGCTCAGTCTTCTCCTGTTAAATTGATGCAGGGGATAACAGCCTTCCTGAAGTACAAATTGACGCATACAGCTGAGGTTTAGCTATTAACATAATCTTATAATGGCAGATTTAACTTTCAGAACAGAATCGCTGAAAGCACCCTGTCTGCTGGTGCTTGCCGTGCCCCGTGAAGCTGGAGAAACACCCGGTCGTGGTGGAGAAATGGCAGTAGGTGCGGTGGAGTGGTGGTGCCGTGCTTTCTGCTCAGTAGCAGATGGGAGCCCCTGGCCGGGACCCGTGTCCTGCCTTTAGGAAGCAAAATACGAATTCCTCTCCGATTACCCTATTGGAGACTATCAGCCACCCCTCTCTTCATGGTGGGTTAGTGCCCACCTTTTCCTTGAGGTGCTTTCCACATAAAGCCATCTTGATGTTGTTCAGTCAAAACTGAGTTGTGGATGCAGAAGGTTTTAGTGGGGAGAAATTGGCCATTCACTCTCCGTCCTGCTGTTTTAATTGGAAGCCGTTGTATAAAGTTGCAAGTGGGGAGCTAGGCACGCCAAGGTGATAATTTTTCCCAAATGAAATCCATAATCCAAAAAGGATTTTGTTTCCTTTGTTTTTCCAGCAACAAGACCCATATGCGTTACCCAGGGCAGTGGTGGAGTCCCCATCCCCGGAGGTATTTAAGGGTTGTGTAGATACAGCACTCAGGGACATGGTTTAGTGGTGGGCTTGTCAGTGTTAGGTTAACGATTGGACTAGATGATCTTACAGGTCTTTCCCAATCTAGGGGATTCTGTGATTCTGTGAATTAGGCAAATAGCAGCCGATTAATGGAAAATGTGTATTTCTCATTGCCATCCTGGAAAACAAGGATTTTCTGAGTTCTGTGTTGTTTTACAAAGCTGGGACCAGGGGCATTTGGAGATATTGTGTGTTTACAAGTAAATGGTAGGATAGGGGAGGGCATGGCAGCAGGCTTTTTCCTGGGTCTGTCACATTACAGCTAGCTGGTATTATGGCTAATAAAGACGAAAGGGGTTAGGTTTCAAGATTGCGGAAGAAGAAAGAATCACATCAGGAGGGTTCAAGTTCAGAGAAGAAAAAAGAGGACTGCGTACTCCCAGGGTGCGGTGTAATCTGGGAGACGGTGTCTCAGCTCCGCAGGGCCCATGTCTCCCTGGTCCGCAGCTTTCTGGGGAGGATGTCAGACTTCCTTCTTTTTCTGTGTCAGGGTGTCCCCCCTATTACAGGGTGGGAGTTACAGGTGAGTTTCCTGGACATCTTTTGCTCAGTCAGTAGAGCCCCTGGGACTGTGTAGATGTCCATATTTCTGTCGCCTATCAAGAGAACTGTACTTTTAAATGTCAACCTCATCATCTCCTCATCTATTTTTAATGTGGAGAATTGGGTAGGGAAGGTAAAGAGCAGCCCTATACACAGCGGCTAATTATTAGTATCAGTTACCACTTGTTTTGTTGTTTGGAGTTTAAAAAAATAAAAATAAAAAAGCTAAGGGTGGACAGGGCAGCTTGTATGTGCTGAAAGCAAAGCAGGTACTTCCAGACTGAGCATTAGCATGTGTCAAGTGCATTTTAGAAAATGGCTTTGCTCTATTACCTGTAAAAATACTCCAGGGAGTGGCTAGCCTACTCCGCACGTTGATGGATGAAGTTAAGTAGTATGACTTTCATGTGTTGAAAAGGGCTCATAGATTTTATTTTGAGGCAAAAAAAAACCCAAAGAGAAATGATTGCTTTGCTCAGAGAACACTCAGCTATACACGTGTTTAGTTTTTTTTCTAGGATTTTCATCCCCCCAAATATCTGAGTGTAATTTGCTTAAGTAGGTATTTCATACTTTAATTCAGACGTTGCTGCAGAAGAAGGCTGGAAAGAACAAAGGAGGGGAGGCTGCAACATTTTCATTATGCTGAAGCAAAATATTAAGACATGCTGAAATATGTGTGTATTAAGTCAATAGGCTGCAGATACTGGGAAGGAGACGTTAAGGAACTGCCTCGCTGTGCACCTGACAGAGTTTAGTGAGAAGTTTTGTCATCTTGGTAAGCAAGTGCAGAACATAGCCAGGTCCCCTGTGGCCTCGCTTTATGTAGGGCACTCGCTTCGTACCATGATGGATCTTTCGTTACCAAAGACTTTGTTGTGAAATTAAGCATTATGCACTCCTAGGACCCATCCTGTTCTGACTGCTGAAGCAGTTTTAAAAGTGTAGGATCAATGAATAACATTAATTGGGGATTAAAGAGGAGCAGGTTGAAGAAAGTGCTTCTAGCTGGCTGAGTATATGACTTGAGCACCCCAGAGGGTCTGGTCTGCAGAGGTAGTTTGTCCACTGTCTGCAAGTTTTAAGTTCATGAATTGCTTTGCTATACTGAACTACCTTCAACCCTAAACCCTCCCAAAGTTTGGGATGCTTTGTCTCTGAGGTTTTGATTTGAGGCCTGAAGCTGCCCGTTAATATCACAAGCATTGCACAATTGCCTTTATTTCTAATGAATGTAGGCAGGAAAATTTAGTTTAGCTGAGCAGTGAAGTATTATTAAATGGACAAAATACATGCAAGGGTGATTCAGATATTTCTGCTTTATCTACTGCTTGGGCTTTTGAGAACACTGAACACTGCATTTTCACATCCCTCGTTTATGCTGAATGGTTATAAAATTTTATCTTGATCTAAGTTTTTCTTCTTTTGCTTCCAAATATTAATCTGATCTTAAATAACTGCTATTCAAAGCAGACCCCATTTGAATAATGTGTTATGCACAATAATTCAGAAAATGTAATTGATTGCTTTTAGAATATATTTATATAACTTTGACTTCATGGAAAAGAGCAGTTGAAATATCTAACCGAATGCATAGATATAAAGGGGTTTTCTGAACATGATTAAATATTAGTAACAAAAACTGTTCTTCCATTCCTGGTTATTGGAAGTACATCACTATAAGTAATTTACAAATCTTATTAGGATACAATGAGCATCAGGCAGTTTATATTCTGGTTATGAACAGCATGCATGAGCTGAGCAGTAGGCTTGAGAGCTAAAATGCGACTGTCACGTTTCCACAAATAATTGCTATAGCAACATTGTCATAATGTCTGAGATCTGCTTCCCTTGGGTTCACACCTGAAGTTTTCTTTATCGTGAAACAAAATGCCTTCTCAGGTTGAAAAAACGGCATAACGGTGAGGATATTGATGGCTTTTGCATTTTTTATTTATTTTTCTCAAGTAATTAAATTTCAAATGTTGAGAAGCATAACGGAACATTAGGGGAAATCGTTTGCTGTCACAGTGTCCATTTATCATGACATTCAACATTGTGTGGCTCCTTCCATACAATTAATCTCTGCAAATTGGTGTGATCGGGTGAAGAAAATCTCTGTGGGCGGTCTTACCTAACTTGTGGAGTTTTTCCATGTCTTTGTCTGAGTGCTTAGATGTTACATTAGTGTTCTATAGAAATCAATCAAAATAAGGTTTCAGAGTTGTTATTTCTCATTTCAAATTGCTGCACATTGTTGTGTTTCTGCTTACTAGGAGCTCTTTGACTCAAAGCACTGAAATACGGTGTTGTGTATGTATCAGCTTTCTTGAGGAACCCTAAGAATACAACTCGCATTTATATAATTTTTTGGGGGGGCAGATTCTGCATCCCAATTCCTGTTTTGTGCTGTAGGATAAAACTAGCAAGGGATGCCTCGAATGGCAAACGGTGCATCACAGAGCAGCCAAGGAGTACTCGTCTGTTTGGTGTCACAGTGTAAAACCTTCATATGCATCTGAGGAGTACTTTTTCTGCTTGATAGCTGATCCAGGAGGAAAGGGGTTGAACAGTGCTTTGCAGGCAGCTCCTGCACTCCTGTCCCTTCCAAACAGCTCAAAATCTGTTCCTCTGTGTTGAAGTTTATTACGGATATTAAAGCTCATGAAACATGGGTAACGTTAAGTGAAGAGAATTGCTCCATTATCATGATGAACAGAGAGCAACAGGTGAAATAATTTCACCCTGGGTCCTAGAGTGCCGCAGTGAAGTCTGAAGGATGACTGCGAAAGGTAGAGCACTTAGGGCAACAGAGGACTTCGATCATCCGAGCAGGCTAATTAGAAGTCTTTCAGCAGGGAGACAAAGGTGAGCAGAGGTTATAAAAAATGGATATTGCAGTGATATTAGGGAGAAAAGAGAAGTCCCACACTCCAAAGGACAGACCTCAGGAGAACAGCAGTGGAGAAGGAGGAGGAGGTGGTTGGGTCCCTTGTGTAAGACCAAAGAATACTAAAGACGTGAGAAATCAACGATGGGCAATGTGTGAAGGTAGTTTTATAGCTTTGTTCGGATCTAAGAAATATGGGGAATCTAAGAAATCTGGAGACTCTAGTGATTACATGTTTTTGTAAAGATGTTTAAAAAAAAAGGGGAAGAAAGAAAAAAACACCTCCCTGTACTGAGGTGCTGTGCTACACTGCTGAAAGGAAAGAGACAGTATCGAAGCTTCCTCAGACTCATAAAAGCTTAAGAGACTTGAACATGACCTTTCGAGGGCTGTCCAACGTGAGGAATTCAGGGCGTGCTGACAATGACAAACTGCCTGGATGCTTGATGTTGAACCGGTGGGAGGAGGACTGAAATAGTCTTATTTAATTCATATTTTTTCCTATGTTGGTCTGCATTGTTTTGGTTGCGCTGTTTGCTCTCCTGACAGCAGTATATAGCTGTTACAGGGAAGAGAGGTGCATTTGAAGAGTTGAGGTGTAGTGGAGTCAGTCACTAGCTACGCAGTCAGACGCATCGAGCATGTCAGCGTGAGTGTAACGACTTGCCCCTGTAAAGGGTATGACACATCATGTTGCTGCCATTACACAAGTATTGATGAAGCAGTGCGGTCTGACCGCTTCAACTTCCCCTGTTGAAGCACAGAGTAAAACCATGGGCTGGCTGGAGGTAGCTTACACTGCCCTCCAAAGCTACACAGAAAACATCGGGTCTTTTTCCCCAGCATAAATTTATCCACCTGGGAGTTATACCAGTTTTAGTTAACTTCATTTATCTCACAGTAACATTGCAATATAGACAAGACTGACAGACTCAGTAAGTTTAATTATAGCCTTTCCCGACATAGCATGCCTATTTAGGGAGACAACTGAACATCTTAGTTGCACCAACAAGAACTTCTTCTAGTCTCCCATCTGAGTTTGAGCCTAGGTCTTAGGAAATCCTTTTTAGTTTTATAGAGGAACTTTTCACTGTCTTTCTGTTTGCACTCCAATCAAATGAGATGTCCTTGCTTTTGTGCTATATATCAACAAATAAAATCACAAGATCTTATGAAAAGAAATTTTAAAAGATAACTTACAGGCTCTTGCCAGAGAATGGAAAGACCTTGTCGAAATATAATGCCATACTGGATAACTGGGATGTGCATGGATAGTTAATTCCTCACTTTGCACTGGATTTTAATTCTCTGCCATGTTCCTAGTAATTGCTTATAGTGTAATAATGAAGGTGAAACATCAGACTTTATGTGATTTATTCATTTTAACTTACATTTTTTTTGGATTACCTCGTAACAGAAATGTCTTTGGAATATGTCTCAGAAGCGTGCCGTGTTGCAGTCAGAACAGTGGTTAGTACGTAGCCTTAAACAGATTCAAGATTAAGATAATTCCCGGTGGGTTTGGGCTTTCAGTTTTAAACGATATCACAAGAAATGATGGGCCAAATACACAGCTGAAGCGTGAACATTTTGTTTCTCTGGAACTGTATAGCTTTATACCAGCTGACGTTCAAATATGTTGTTATTAATCTGTACCAGCATGTTATTAAAGATGGCATCAGATTGTGCAGGCACAAGGCGTGTGAATGAAGGCTTCACGTTAGACTCGAGTTCTGGCATCCCCTAACTGTTGGGTGTTTGTTCCCTTTCACACTTAAATTTTTCCAAATCAAATGTTTTGCATGTGGTTTTCCCAGTTGATTTAAAAACAAACAGCAGAAACATATTCCAGCATGCACTATCGAACTGACACCCCGAAGTGAACAGCTGGCACCTGTGGATCCACCTTGCAGATCTCTGAGGCTGAGACAAGAATGATTAGCGGGAGTCTTAGACTTAATGTCCTTCAAGATGATGGATCCTCATGGACCAGACATCTGCAGAAAAGTTGAAATCTTTGCTAGAGTGATTAGCAGATAGCTGCTGACAGTGATGGAAAGCTGAAATCTCAGCGCCTGTTCTGTTGGCTACAAACCTGCAATTTTTCCTGCCAGTGGCTGGTCCAGCATCCTTTGTCCTTATCCCAAGCCTCCCCATGCCCGTTGTTCCTTTTAGCTCTCCATGTGCCACTTTGCTGATTTACTGTAACTCTCTGTCCCCCCATCCTCTCTTCCCTTTTTAATGGGGAGTGTGTGTGTCCTAACCTTACATTAAGCACAGTTTTTCATTTCTCTTCCCAAATCCTCCAGCAGCTTATCTCAGTTACCTTCCACACATTTCCGGCCCTTCATCTGAGTATCCCATCTTGCCATCGTTCCGAGTCTGATTTCTTGCTCCTTCCTTCTCAAGTCTGGCCTCCTCCTCCTCACTGTCCAAATGCCATCAACAGCAGTATGGACAGCACAGGAGAAATTGTCTCCCAGTTGTCAGTTCCTCTCTTTGGTACTGGGAAATCACTGCCTATCCTTTGAAGCAAAACCATATTTTTAGGTCCCAAACCCAAATGATGTCTTGTGTGAGTTGCAGTTTTTCTTAGGCTGACGCCCTTGGGTAGATTTTCATACATGTGATGAAAAAGGCAGGTTCCTGATGAACAACATGGTTGTAAAAAAAATGTCTGCATGTAAATAATGTCTCTGTCTGTCTTCCTCTTTTTCATTTTGGCTTAACCTGGTCTAAGGAGGTGTAGATATGTTTCATTACAAGTCTGCATGCATGCACATAGATTTAAGATTTTATACACCCAGGCTTAAAGAAGTACAAGCAGGGTTGGAGTGTATCTTTAAAGAGCTAATTTGATAAAACTAAGAGCAGTTGCAAACAAGATCTTCAAAATGGAAAACACTGAGTCCTAAGCATAGGTATCCTACTAGTGTATGATGTATATTCACAGCACTAAAGTAGTGACAGAGGTAAAACTTTTCTTATCCAAATAACACAGGTTTAAGCTTTCTCTGCTTTTTGCTGAAAGTGATTACTTAAGACAATTGAAGCCTGGAAACAGTTAATGATACGTAGTTTCTTGAAGGCTAAATGATGCCATCTGAAGCGTGTGCCACTCGCACAGCACTCACCTAGAGCATCTCCCAGGCCTGCGAAGCGTTGCTGCTTTCCTGTAGCATGTTTCTCACCTGAATTTTGAGTGCCCCTTGTTAGGCAGTTATGAAATAAAAGCATCGTTAACAAACCCAAATACCTCTGTGACAAATGTACACTTTCAGAAACTATCTAATTAACTGTCTCTCCAAAACAGTGGCTTTAATGGAACTCTTATTTTAATTGAAAGGCAATTAGGCATTGTCTCCTTCCAATGTATGTGTAGCTAACTCTTGTTAGTATTAACAAGTTGCACTTGCAGAATGAAGCTCTGTAGGACATTTCTCAGCCCAGCAAAACTAGTAGGTTATTTCCACAGTACTTTCCCTGGTCTTGCCAACATCGTTTGAGTTTTTAAATTAAAACATTAAGATAAGGAAATGTGGCAAATTTTTAGTAGCAGAACTAACTGCTTAGTACTTGGAAAGGCCGTATTTCAAAGACAGGTTTGTGGGAAGCCAGCTTCATTTTTCCTTTCCCTGCTTTGGGTAAACCTGTGTAACCTGGTGATACTGGGGGATAAAATGTGACGAAGGAGCTGGTAAATGGGAGGGAACAATGTGCTCTCTTAGACCTTCAAGATTTTTGAATTTATTATAAAAATCAAGGAAGGAAAATGTTGGCAGTGGGAGTGGTGCTTCCCTCAGGAAAGGAAAACTAGGGTTGGGAGAGGGATACCAGCAGATGCTTACCTGGTCTGACTGACTTCAGCTAATTTGCCTTGAGTAAAAGACATGCTCAAATTAACTTGAAGAGCTTGGTATGGGTAAGTCAGTGTTAAAGAGAAGATTCCATGTTTTCTGTTTACTGTCTCTGTCTCTCACTTGTCTCTCTCTGGGGCAAGATGAGATCGCTGGTTTACCTAAATGGCCAAAAAGCAGTCTAATAGTTTATGCAGTTTGCTCGATTTCTTCTAAAAGTATAATTTTGTGCTCTGTGTTTTGAAACAAGATAGGAAAGCTTTTTCCACCCTGAAAATACGGTGAGTGAGAACAGAGACTATGTGTTAGTTGCAGGAAGTATTCCTTGTGAAGGACTTTTCTTGCCTTCCTCTCTTTTGAGACCAGTAACAAAATTCCCATGGATATCAGTGGAGAAAGATATTCTTGTGTGCCACAATTTAATAGTCAGGGGTACTCACAGTACTGGCAGTACTGTAATTGTATAAAAAAGATGGAATTGTAGTTCAACGTAAGTAGCTTTCTAACTTTGCTGTATAAGGGGGATTTTTGTAACTAAATGAATCACAGGTTGGAAGGGACTTCAAGGATCATCTGGTCCAAACTTTCTTGGGAAAAGCACAAGATGGCCCAGCACCCTGTGATTAAGTTGCAAAAAAAAAAAAAAAAGCCTATGTTAGCAGCTCACTGGTCAATTAAAAGCAACCCCGCTTCCCCAACAAAGAGTCAAATAGTAATTTTTGAAGTCTTTAATAATGCTATGCCTGAGTTTTCTGAGGTGAATACAAATGCAGTAAGTCTCATATTCCAAAAATTCAGCAATCTCTGTGCATGTGATTGGTAGTACAGGAATATAAATTAAAAGGTTTGCTATCACTGTTGTAAAGTAGCAGTTTAATAAGCACAGAGTCTCTGGGTTAAAAAGAAAAATAACCTGCAAAAGTCTCCACTGTGTTTTGTGAGTTCTGAATTAATGGAGAACAAAATGTTTACTTCAGCAAAAGTGATGGCTAAAAATAAAATGATATCAGAATGCCCAGAAACATTTCTCTCATAGTTAGAGGCAAAATTATTTTCTTGCCTAGGAGAAATTAATAGGATTCCATTTCATCACTCACATTCCATTCCATAGATTTTAGGCTTACTGCAAATGTAATCTTTTACATTTAAAAATAAAAATATAAAAATTTTTTAATTATTTTTTATTTTATTTTTTATAAAAATATTTTAAAAATAAAAAAATAAAAAAATCAAACTGCATTTTTGTTGTTGTGCAATGAGGTATGGTGTTTATGAGAGAAGAGTATGGATGTTCTGAAAAGAATCTTGGAAAGAAAGCACAAGTGACTTTTAAAGAGTTTACAGATTACCTGTCCTTTGTTCTCAACCTGTTTTAGTTAGCTAGGGGAAATAAGGGTGAAAAGGGTAAGTCGAAGAGAAGCACAGCATCTTCAGATCAGTATGATCCGTGACAGAACTATTTGTAATTGCAGAATGAAAATTAGCCAAAAAAAATATATTTCTGGAAACAGAAATGTTACAGCACTGTGAATCTAAAAGTTAGATAGGAGAGAAATAATGTGACAATCCATTCATTCCTCATCCAAGCCACGACTGCTTTAACAAATGGCACAGTATAAATAATATACTGGGCATTATGCAGTTAGGTGCATTAGGCTTTGTTTGCTGGCATGTTGCGTATCAATATCTACTTTCAAGGATAAAGTCTAGGTTTGTGCCAAGTGTTTTCATCTGTGTGTTTTTCTCCAGCGTGAGAAACCATTGGGCTGGTCCTGCCTGCAACCTCACATGGGTTGCTGGGGGCTCTGGGGGCAGACCGAGCTGCGGGGGTCAGCCGGCAGTTCCCAAAAACGCGGAGAGAGGAGTCCTGAGAGCAGGGACATTAGCTCCCGTTTCCATCAGCCCCACTGCAGAAGGGAGGGAGAGGGCAGGACGGAGCAAAGGGAGCAATGTACACATGGTACAGAACTCATACATTTGTTATTCTCAGCCCGCCACCCCTCCCCAGTATCTCCGGTAGGAGGGATAGAAGCAATTTTGTCTTTTTACTGTACCTGTAGTTCTGCATCAATCACAAGCAAGACCGTGTCATGCCATTTTCAGGAAAGGTGTCAAATG
Organism: Pluvialis apricaria; assembly: GCA_017639485.1. Classification (NCBI taxonomy): domain Eukaryota; kingdom Metazoa; phylum Chordata; class Aves; order Charadriiformes; family Charadriidae; genus Pluvialis; species Pluvialis apricaria. Next base: position 16,655,271 of record CM030009.1, read on the forward strand.
CTGGCCCATTCCTCTGGCATTGCAAAACAAATTCAGGTCTTTAGCAATGCAAAATGCGCGTGACGCTGACATGGCTCCTCATGCAAAACGTGCCATTGGATTTTTATGACATGAGTTGGCCTTGGTGTGAAGGGTGTGAAAGATGGACAGTTCACCGTTCATTGCAGCCAGCACAGTTTGGAAGCATTAGTCCAACGTTCATGGTAAACGTCAGTTGTTCCCTTTATAAATACAAAACCCTGCGCTATAACTTAAGACTTGGATCAAGTAATGAAGTAATTACTCCAAAAAATAAACCTTCGTCCTCCTGCTGAAAACTGAGAAATGGTAGCTCCCATCCTTGATACTCTGTCACTGTGTGTTTGCTGCTTGCTCTGCTCCCAAGAACCACAGCTAGTACGGGTAGGTGGTCAGTTTGTTTCAAGAAGAGAAATCCAAAATAGCCCCCGCTGTTATGCAGTGTGTGGTGTTAAATATCTCCTTGCAAGGCAATTAAATATGAAAGAGTGGCCAGTGGAAAATATGTTGATGGAGATGTGTGTGTTTTCATTGGTTGCCTAACAGGGAGAGAAACAGGGAGAAAAAAAACAGTGGGTTCATTTTCCAGGCAGCAGCTCCCCAGAAGTTACACAAGGGGACAAGAAAAGAGACATTCGTAAATAAAATGAGTAGAGAAATTGGTTTTGGTCTACATCTGTGAAACTAACATTATTCATATGTTGCAGGAGGTAAGGGGAATGAACTGATAGAAAAGGATTTGGATTATTTACTTATTTTAAATTAGTAATAGTTTTATTTTTAAAGATTAATGCAGAGTGCTGGCTGGCTAGCTGTCCAGGTAAAAAGCTGTAGCTTTGCCAGCAGGTGGATTTTCTCAGCTCTGCTTCTGCTTTTTACCAGATGAGATAAATGGCTCTAAGACTTTGACCAAAGCAATTAACTTCAAATAACAGAGCTTAAAGGAAAGCCACGCAGTTTTGTTGACATTATTTTGCTATAAATCCTTTTCTCAAATATATTTCCGCTATTTGTGGTAATTTTGCCCATGAGAATTTAGATGTTTGGGGGGAGGAGAGGAGCTGGAGAAGTAATGCAAATGCTGCTCTGCGTGGAAATAATACTGTGGGGTTTAAGGTTGTTATATGGAAAGATAGACTTTCTCTACGTTATGTAGGGAGACGGAGGCCAGAAATAAGGTTATTCTGCTTTGGCGTGTGGGGCAGCCACGTTCCCATCACTGCTGAGATTCGGGAACGGGGGCTGGAGGTGGCTTGCAGGGCATCCGAGGCATCGTCTGGAGCTCAGACACCTCAGAGTTTAATTTCTACAACACTCGTTTCATTAACTGAAAGGCCTTATTGTGTTTGGTTATTATATCCTCGACATTTCTTCTGTGAGAGGAGCTTGCTAATCAAGGCTTTTGCTTTCTCCCAGTGTCAAACTTTGACCAATTCAAGAAGTAACATGATGGTATTAATTAGATGAGAGTCAGTTTTGAGGAAGTGTTTCGATTTTCAGTTACTGTATTTTCACATTAGAGGGTAATAATATGTCAGCAGTTAATAAGAGATATAATAAATATTGTGTATGTGCTTGAAATATTAGCATTTTAATATCCATGTCCAGAAATAACATTTTTCTGTAGCACGGTGCCGAGAAAATACTTTTTGTATGTGGGTGGACGAGCAGTAATTGCTGCACATGTACTTGTTTGACCTATAGCAGGTTAAATACAACTTTAGAGGCAGTTGTCCAAACAGTATGTCATCTAGAGCTGATATTACTGCTAGATCACTGTAGCATCTTTCTGAGCAAACTCCCTCATGCAATGGGAGGTTATTAACACCAGGGAGAAGCTAGCTGAAGAGTATGACTGATTAATGTGACGTACTCGAGTTTCTTTCTACAACTATCTCAACAACCAGTCATAGAGATCTGCTTCATACACAGAAAATTAAATTTAAATTACAGTCTTGGGTAGAAAATTGTGCACTTAATCCCATCCCAAAAAATGAAATTTGATTTTTTCCACTTGAACTCTTTTGTGATTTTTCATGCCCTGTTGGTTGCTGCCAGCATTCCCATTGGTTTAGGTTACTTTATTGCTCCCTTTAAAAGAAAAATAGGGGGAAAAAGGAATATATGCAAGGGATTGGTCTTTAGGAAAGTCCCTCACTGCCTCAGAAGATAATGTGTGCAATGCAAAAGTACAAAATGGCTGCTCTGAGCTCCCTTCTGTAAGCATTGCAGGAACCGTATTTTAACAGCTAAAGAAGAAGATAATAGTGTGTATCTGTTGGTTTTCAGAAACCTTTGTTTATACCACGGCTCTCGCTATATACCCTTCCACTAAGCTGAAGCAGACTTCTGTGTTTAAATATCAGTTGTAGCTGATTTTTTTCTGAGCTAAATGGCAAGTATTTGAGTAAGCTTTTTTTCAGGAGGCAAAATGAAGCAACGTGGGCAGAGACAATAACCAAGCATTTCAGAAAAGGGAAAAAGGAGAATTAGAGGTTTAATTTCCTAGTCCTACATCTGAAAGTATGTTTTCAGACAGTGATTTGTTAACAGTCATTAAATTCTTACCCATTAATCTTCACATAATCAGGCCTGTCGATATCTCCCTTGTGTCCTGGCCATCCCCTTTTACTGCCCCGTCCCCTTTGCTCCGTGACCTTACCATTAATTTCTCACTTTCTTTGTTACTTCCCCTCCCAGCACAACCATGCTCCGTCCTCCCTTGCCTTAGCCATGGGGCCGCTGGTGCTGCCTGCCTCTTCCCGCACCGCTCCGGCTGTCCTCACCTCTGTGCCTGCTGGACGGGGTTTTAAATACGCCGAGTTTCCTCAGAAAGGCTCGCAGCCTTGGCAGCGCTCTCCAGGCACCATCTGTTCCCAGCATCTCCTTGGGCAGTCGCGGGCTCCTGTCTGGCTTTTCTCTGCCTCCTTTCTTCCTGCCCTTCCTTCCTGCTGTCTTGGAGCATAATTTTGGAGAATTTGTTAGATCAGAGCCTGCGTAACTGCTAGCGCTTATCAGTAGCATCCTCACCTGACCCTTCTCATCCTCTGCTTCCCTCTCTCACGCTTATTTGTTGCATCTGGTCTGAAATCCAACTGTAAGATCCTCGGAGCAGAGCCTTTTCCTTCCAGCTGCCTTTAGCACCAAGCACAATGGTGCCTGGCTGGTATCATTAAGCACTAGAGCTGTACAAATAAATAAGAATAGTTTTGATTACACAGTTGAAGTTCTCATCTGAAATAGTTTAAACAGTAGTCACAAGCGGTTATGCTGTTTATAATTCATATAATAATTTAGGACTGCTAGTTTTTAACTGTTGTGTAATTTGGATTTACTTGCAGTTCTCATGGGATAAAGTATATTATTGAACAAGAAAGGAATAAACTATATTCAGAGTAGCTGTAGGGTGCTATGATTTAAAAGAGAGCTGGTGGAATACTACAGGAGAAAATATGCAGGATCCATTATGCTGTTAATGAATGCACAATTCAGATTGGTGATTTAATTTTGAGATCATATTTCTCTGGTACCCTCAGGTATAACAGGCTTCATGCATAAAAACTGAGTAAGATCGCATGTATTTGGGCCCAGTCATGCAAAAACTGAATAATAAAAAAAAAACAAAATTACTTTCCGTATCATTTACTCATTTGCAATTATATATTGTTTTAAGTACATAGCATTCAAAGAGCACTATTAGAAGGGCACAACCATAATTGCTGGTACCAGTTTTGAACCCATGGTAGTAACCTTTGAGGCAGCTTGATATTTATCCACAGCTACAGGCTGTCACTGTATTTAAGCCATCACTAGAGCATCATTTTTTGATCGGGCCAGGAGCTTTCTTGAAATAGTCACCATTTCCTTCCTCAGGCAAGGTGGCAGATTGGTGATATTTTAAACTCTTGGCTAAGAGACGAATCCCAAAGTCCTTCTTTTTGCAAGCAGACCTGAGTGATGGAAGCAAGACCTGTTCCTGTAGGGGCCACACCCATGAGTAATTGTCAGAAACTACATTATGCAGTGGCTTCTAGCTTTACAAAATGTGATAATTTTTTTTTTGTCCATTTTTCATATTGGCATGTTAATTGTAAGCTTTTTCTACCATCCTTTTTCTGAAATGTGAACAGATGTCCAACTTTTTAAGAAGCCTCATATTACAATGGGCTGCATTTTAAATCGTACAACCACATCCGCAAAATGAATCTGAAAAGCTCTGAAAATACACAAAGAAGATGTAATCAAAAGAAATTCTGCCTGGCCTTCCAGGTTGTACACCTGCTATTTTAATTTTTTTTTTTTTTAATCTCTTACAGCTAGAGTTTTGCTTCTTAAATGAATTTGAACAACTTGCCCAAGAGACATTCTAATCCGATCGTGTATTATGATGATACCAGTTGGATGTTATCCTATTAGGCACTCACTGTAAATAAGGGATTTTCCGTTGACTTTTAAATCCTTGATTAATGAGAATGCTGGAAGCAGTGTCCTGTAAATTAGCCATAGTGCTAGCAACAATTGCAATTCACTTAGGAGAACTGATTTGTTTTAAATCTTCCCATCCAAATTAAAAAGCATGAGGAAAAGATAATGTGCAGTAAGTAAAACATATAACTCTATCTTGCATTATTTATCTGTACCCCATGGCTGTCTGAGACCCTTAGGTCTAAATCCTGCTCTCTGTTCAGGTAAACTCACATCAGTCAGAGCTCTTCTGGGGAAAGAAGTCTGGTAGCTGGCCCAAAGTATTTCTTTAATTTATGTAGTCTTTATATTCTCTAGTGTTCTAGCTAATTCTTAATCCCATTTTAAATTGTGTTAAGCAGTCCAGTAGCTTTCATTTGTAGCTTGATCACTGCCATCTCACTTGCCTTTCACAGCTCCTTTGCCTTTTTTTCTGATAAAAACATGTATGAGTAGCAGGAAAGAGGTACTTGGATTTGGGGAAAGTGGAGAACAGGGGGAGGTTGTGACATATCTGTTAATTGATACTTAAAAAGGAATTCTTCCTGACATATTTTTATGAAGAAAACGTTTTTCACGTCATCTTACCGCTTCCCTTCTTATTCAAATACTGATACTTGATTTATTGCTTGCAATGAAATTAGTTTTATACCTAGTATTGACTTTGAAACATACATTATTTCCTTTAATACGCTGAGACATTAATGAGATCTTTCTTGATGTGCTATATTCACATTTATTTAAGGTACTATTCATTTCTGTACCCATAATATACATGCACTTTTATCAGTGAAGAACATCCCTTTGTTCTTGTAGAAGTGTGAATACTCTTCCATAGCTTGGAATTAGAGTCACTTTGTAAAGACAGTTTTGACACTCCCTCTTATAAATAACTGAGCAAAGTATCTCTCATACATTAGGATACTTAAAGTGTATGATTTTTCCATAGTTATTTTCTGGTAATTTTGAATACAGTGCAAACTGTAAAAAAAGTCGAGTTACTTAAAGAAAACTCTGACCATACTATCCTGTATCAAGAATAATCAGAGACACTGCAATAATTCTATAACTCTTATCTGATCATTTCACCTCAGTTTGCTCAAGTTACAAGGGTTACTCATCCACACGTGTACCAAAGCACCCTTAAACAAAGTTCCAGTTAGACCAGTAGATCTCACAGAACATAATTTCTTGCTATGACTGTTACATATGCATGTGATGCTCTCTGTTTAATGGTATTTGTGTACAGTTCCCCAGTGATCAGTTGGTAAATGTTCAGTATTCTGGCTGCAGGTTGTAAAAGCATAGTGTCTTTTCCAGTATTATGGGCAGAAGGAAAAATATGACGCTATGGTTTTACTGACCAAATTGAAACTGTTTGGGAGATGCATGTTACTTTTTTGTATACTTACTAGTACTTTTTTATACTTATTAGTTGTGATTTTTACGGCACAGAGTTAACTTTTTATATGCAAGCTTTGTTGGGTACCTAGTTGTTTATTTTTTCTATATGCTTTAGGTAAAACAAATGCTTTTCCACAAAGGGACTAAGTTACTGATTTTCAGGTGTAAATATTTGCGTTTTGGGGAAAAGAAATGGGCATTAGAAATTCAAGGGGATGTTTGCAACTGGCTTTTGTTATAACTCTGGTTCTGCACATGGCAGAACGAATGGACAACTAGAATGCTTTTTTTTTTTGGTCTTTTTAACTCTCATTGCAAATCTGCCAGCTCATTTTGGCAGCCTTACAGATTTACAGAGTGGTTTCCCCCAGCTATAAATTGTCTCAGTTATAAGGAAAAATCATTTTTGTCATTACGGCATCAAACTGTAACATAACATAGCTGTTGTCTGTAGACTTTTTGGTTACCATCAGCAAGTTATTCATTCTCTTATGCCTCAGTCTTCTCCCTGTAAAATATAATATTATTATAATAGGCTTTTCTTTGTTATGCTTCACATATTAATGAATGTATTCCTGTATCACTTTCCTACTTCGCAGAAGTGCTGAAAGCATACGTTCATTAATATTCTTGAAGCGTGACAAAGAAAAGCCTATTACTGTAATATGCTTTGCTTTAAAACTTCAGTTAGAATAATAATGATAAACAACATTGCTTAGGCTTTGGTCATAAAATTTTTACATGTTCAGACTCAAACTGATGAAGTAAAACTTTGATGTATTGTAATGGCCGTCTCCTATACTCATGCAAAAGAAAACCCCTAAAAATAATAATTTGCATTGACCAAAAAGGTTTGTATCTGTTCGTTGGCACATGTATCATGCAGGAATCCAAGAATGGCTTTTTGTCTGCTATATCCTTAGCCGCTTGTTTCAATATCATGTAGTCTTCTCATTCTCTCCGTATATTTCCTTCGGTGAGATGAACAGAAGCTTGAAACGGACAGTTATGAAATGTCTTGCCCATAGGAAAAGCTTCTTCCTAACCTCATTAGTAATTGCTTGAGAAATGACCAGGAGCATGACAGTTTATATTTCCCTGCTATTATTTCCCCTAATAACTGTGGATGTTCTTATTACATTTCTAAATGACTGTTCTCAGAGGTGGCTTGAACAGAAGGTATTTCATTTTATCAGGTTCAGATTGATTGCCTCGGTGTTTCATTGAATATCTCCTCGTTCTTGCACTGTAAGAAGCAGTAGATAGGAATCCCCACTTTCTTTTCTTTATTGCATGTTGTAACATACATCCCCTGGTTTGCCTCCTTTGTTTTGATTTATTTGATACTTCTTTATGTGAAGAACTGTCCCGAGCCCATTTTGGACAGATGTTCCTAGAGCCCTTCGGACCTAAACACAGCACTCGGGAAATACTTCAATTATTTAAGCAAATAGGATGTTTTCACTTGTTTAAGAGAACAGGATGATACTTTCTAACACTGCCTATATTTTTGTTTTCTTTCCTTGACTTTGTTTTCATTTAATAGTTTTCAACACAATGAGAGTTACGTTTGCATCTTTTCCTTTTTTTTCGGCTTTACGTCTGAGAAAGCAAGAGCAATTAATGGAGAAAACATCACTACATTTCTGATAGTTTTAACAGCTGCAGGCAGTTCAATACTTTGACTTGTTTTTTAATGCTCTCAGTGTTTTCAGCAATATCATAGTGGAAATATTGGAGATAAAGGGCGAAGATCAGTAGTCCAAATGTACACATTCTATCCTTCTACTTTCTTTTCTTATTACAAAAAAATATTAAAATGTTTAAATGCCTGCACTGGATATCTAACACAATTCTTCTAAAACCTGACAAGTGTGAATTGAAAAGCAAAGTTCCATTAATACAGAGTTGGAGAGTGTCACTGTGCCATTAAATATTAAGTATGGAATGCTTTGGGCCTTGCATAAATCTGAGCAATAAAAGAAATGCCAGTGAGAATCTTACAGCATGTTCAGTCAATTAAAATATATCTATTTGACTTTTATTTTCTTTGCAGACCACAGATGACATCCTGGTGGCCTCGGCTGAATGTCCTAGCGATGATGAGGACATCGATCCCTGTGAGCCGAGCTCAGGTGGGTTAGGTTAGTCAACTTTTTTATTACTTTCTTTTATTTCGTATTTGCATGTTCCAGTCCCCCAGAATCCCATTTAGTGGGACCGTCCTTTCTTACATAGCAGGGAGAAATTGAATTGGGGCCTTTCTATACATGGCAGTGTCAGGAGAGAGGGAGAGTTTGCTATACATTTTTCAAAGACAATGAATGGGAGCACATTGATAGTTGTGATCTGAGCAAGGTTATAGCTTAGCCAAGGACCTGAGGCTGGACTGGGAAGGACATGCTGGGGCCCTGCAACTGTGTCGTCGTGATAAAGAAGGGACAACTTCATTTAGGAGAAAGGTGTTGCAATTGCTTGTGCCTTAAGCATTTCCCCCAAATAAGATAAAATTACAGTATTTCAAGGGTCATATTATCTCCGTAGTAGAAGCAGAGTTCATTTTGAATTACTGTTTATGGTATGAAATGCTGTATAGATGGTAAAAACCTGAAGACATAGAATACAACAGTCTCAGAGTTCAAATTTTAACAGGTTTTTTTTGCAAGCCAAGACTATTTTGAGTGTTTGTTTCAGTTCTGATTAGAAACTAAAAATTTTTACATTCTAGTATTTTCCATGGAACAAAATTTTGTAGTGTTTTGGCCATGTCTTTCCGACTCCCACTGAATAATAGAGATTTAGTACTAATTTTTCTCTTTGATGTAATTTCCCACTTATCTTCATATACAATTAAATACTATATATCTTCTCTAAAAATCCAAATGTTTATCATGGATGGGAAGGAATGCAAAACTTCATAACAGCAATCTGAAGAATTATGTTAATCTATAACCTTTAAAAAATCCCAGATGTCAAATGAACTACTCCAGCTTTATCTGTTGGTTTGGGTTAGCTTTTAGCTTTCTGAGCGAGTATCTTGTAGTACCAAATATTTCTTAGTTTTTCTTATTCACTTGAATTCTGTGCTATTGGATAGCATGCCTACTTCAGGTGTTTTAGATAATGTGGTAGTCTTCAGTACTTGCTATAATACTGAATAGTAAAACAATTAAGATAAATACGTTGTGCACTAACATATTTAGTTTAAGTAGAAATCAATGAAATTTGAGACTGGCCTGTATATTAATGCAGATCAAAACTAAGCCGTCTTAGTACAACACCCAAATCGGGGAGCAGGGAATATGTCTACATAATCCTAAAACAAATGCAATTTTGCTTCAAATGCAGATAACGTGGTTCTTTTTTGAAGGCCCATAGCCTAATAGCCACATGCAACAATTATTTATTTAAGTTTAAGTAAAGGCAGAGATGTTTATGTGTTGTCTCAGTGTTTGATGGACCTGTAGGGTGGCATTAGACCTCTTCCAAGAACCAAGATATTTATACATTTGATGAGAATACTTTGCAGTTGGTTTCTTTTGCTTTCCAATAAAAGGATTTCAGAGCGTTTTTCAAAATGCCATGAGATAGAGCGACCATTCTTAAAACTGAGCAGCAACAGATGCACCCACCTCACACATTCTTATATCTCTCAGGAAAATATAAGACTTCTTGCAGAAGTCCCAGACATCATGAGCAAGAGATTTAGGAATTGCAATAAGAATTCATTTTTTGAAAGTTTGAAAATGAATTTCCAGGATATTTTTTTTCTGCTTTTCCCTTCTAATTTTCAAATTCTTGAGTTTAAAAAGACTGTCTTGTCCAGCACGAGTCAATGGAGTAGGCGTTTCATAGGGCTCTGAGTTCATCCATGCCAATTGCTTCCTTGCTTTAGTTAACTCAGGCAATGCCATTAGTAAATTGACATCTATCTACTGTAAATGTATTTAATACTAGCAATTTTTTTAAATTTATAAGGCAAGTCTAAAACAATACGTTAATTACCTAGCCCTAAAAAATTTTCCCCAAGCCCTCTTAGAATGCAGCTGTTGTATTAGAAATGTAATTGTATTGTCTCAGCCTTACAGCTTGCTGAAAGCCAATGAAAGTTCAGAATAATTCTTCTCTGAGATTGTTTTGAACTTCAGATTTGCGGCTTCAATGCTTGGTAGTCCCGGAGCTGTGCACAGTCATTTAGCTGGTGGGTGCAGGAAAGGGAGGGGTGAAATGAAGCTTTCTGACAGGTTATCATTTCTGTCCAAACTATGGTTCAGAAGGAGAACGTGAATGTTCGTCTTCCTGCAAAACCTTGCCATTAGGTTTACATTCTAGTGTTTAGCTTTCCTATTTTAGCTTTTCATCACCGAGCTACACTTCTTATTTTTGTTTATTTGAGAATGGTTTTACTGTTTCATTTTTTGGATCCCAACTGCTACTGCTTTTTAAAAAAAGTATGGATTGGCACAGGAATTATGTTCTCCGTAATCCCAATTGTCTGGATCGTTTTATCTGTCATTCTTCACATCAAAATGTCACTTGTCCTCCCACTCTCAACTCTTAAAAGCTATTAATTTGCCTCCCTCTTCATTGGTCTTGTCCTTTTCTCATATTTGAAATAACATAAACCAAAGGGGTTACTGAAGTCATAACTTGTAGCATATATGTCTCTCTGTAAGCTGTTTTACTCTTAGTCACTTAGTCTTAGGAATAAGCTTCCTCCATGATTAGTCCTGTAGGCACTTCTCCATCTCAATAATGCTGCAGAATCCATGTGCATTTGAGCTACTGCTAACAGTAGGCTGGAACTTCAGGGAGAAAAGCATAATGTTGTTGATAGTGACAGGTTAATGGCTTTTTTTTTTTATTTTCCTCTGGGATAGGACATGCAAAAGGATTTGTCTCTCCATTTAAATTCTTCCCATGGCTCAGTTCAGCTTTTTTCACCGTAATCCTCTTCACAAACCAGAGCTGCTTCTCCATACCCGCTCCTCCGCATCCACACTGATGCTGGTGAAGCTTATATTTCCTAACAGATACTTCTACGAGGCAAAATATATGATTCTTAGGACCATTCTACTATTATGTTTTCAATTCAGAGGCCATAGCCTGAGATCCCATTAGATTTCTTCTCTTGCTGCCTGGCAGTCAGTCAGCAAAAGGATCCACCCCAGCACAAGAGATGATGCTCTCAAAACTCTCAGGTCAGCATTTTTCCAGCAAGAATACCTTCAAGGGGTGGCCAGAGCCCATTTGATTTTATTGACAGAGCCATAACTGTACGTTTACATGATGATTGACCACAATATGCCTGCTTCTAACTAAAGTTCCCAGCTCAAAATGAGAACCTATTCAACAGTTTGAATATGGTAAACCAGATTTTGGTTTAAAACCAGTAAACTAGATTTTCCTGATTAATGAGATTTATGCTTAAAATAGAGCTTCTTTTCTAGGGTAAACGTGTGGCAGTTTGTAGTGGCTAACAAGCCTCGGTCTGCCACCACCAGCTTTGCTTTCTGTGCACCTGTCTTCTAAATAATAAATGGAAAGATGCAATTTGCAACAAATTTCATATGGGACATAAAAACGTAGACCAGATTAGGAGCTGCTAAGCAGCAATCCCATCAACTTGTCTGGAACATAAAGTCACAAAAATTATAATTGCAGATTTCATTGTGGTGTACAAACTGCTAAATGTGCCATAATTGGATGAAGTTATAACAAATTTATTAGCATGCGAAACTTAGTCAACATATTTTGTTTGCGTTGTGTTTTGTATAGTAAGGCAACGCATATTGCTTTCACAGTCTCTCTATATTCCCCTCTCCTACTCTAAATACTAATAACAACATGAAGAATGATGATAATAATTAATTATTATTATGTTTCCTCAACTTCATGTCACAGAGGAAATAATAAAGCCTCTTCATTTTTCAGACAAGTTATGAAAAATGTTAGTGGAAACCTATAAAAAAAAAAAGGACCTGGGATGATTTACTGATTTTACGTGACGAGTTATAAAACTGAGGGCAGCCAAATAGCCATTCTGCACGTCAGGACCGCTGTTCCAGCCTTTCCTGAGCTCTGTACAGAGCTTTGATTTCTGCTGAGTTTCAGGGAGCATTTGTGCTACACAGTTTATTTGTTCCTGTTACACTGGTCTGGTATTTTATTTGTTAGCTATTATCTAGCCACTTCTGTAGCTATTGAAATGTTCCAAAACACAGCGAGGTCCAAACTGGGTCAAACGAAGTGAAATCATTGAGTTTAATGGCAGGGAAATGTAGACCAGGGAACAAGCCTTACAGTTTTTAGCATACGCACAAACAGTTCTTTTTCTGCAAATTGCAGTTAAATCCTTCTCAAACTCGGGACTTGACAAATGTTTAAGTTAGAAATTAGGTTCAAAACCTCTCCTGATGGCCCCAGCAGAAATGGGATGGATAGAAGTTTAAGCAGTCTTTAAGCAAGAAAATATAGTAGTCGCTGGTCTTGGAAGTGTTAAAGAGAAGACACCTTTCAAAGTGAAAAAATGGTCTTGTAGAAACAAGATTTTTTGAGGTTCAAACAAGTGTCTTTCTGCCAACAGAAGTTCACACATTGCAACCAAATAAAATACTTCATCATCTCTTGATCAGCATTTGTCTGGCAGCTCTTGGGTTGCACTTACCCTGACAGTGTTAGATCTTGTCCTGTTCTTGTTCTGTGTAGGGCGACAGGATAAGAATAGTCAGGTCAGAGAGTTCAGTGATGTATACCCACTGGTAGCATTCGTTACCTTTCTTAGCCCTGATTCTCGATTCTAAGGGAGAAGTAGGATCAGTTATTCTCCTACGTTTTTAAGTAAGGGGCCAATAATATGATAGATGCTTATGGACTGATCTTTGAGCATATGTTGATTTTCCTACATCTTGGTCAGGCTCATTGCATTGCAGAAAACAGCTGGCCGCGGTCAGAAATCGCTGTAACATCAGTATAGCCAAGAGAGAGCGAACAAGCCACTACTTAAGATGAATCCTACAGTTCAGTCACTGCTTTGGGGAAGGCTTTGTCCTGTCAGCAGAACAGTATGGGGCTTTGCGTAGAAACTGCTTCCTGCATATGTACATTCTCTGCTGTGTGATAACATGGATAGATGGAGATGGCTGGGAACCACACGTTCCCAAACACTTTGTGGTGGTTTAGGTTTGGTCCCAGAATCGATACCTATTTTTCTAACAGGCAGAGCTGTGAAATACGAACTGCGAATGATTTATGCTCGTTATTAGAAGTTTTGCTCTTCTTTTCCTGTCACAAATTATTGCACTGTATTCCTGGTGCATCTGGCAGCAAGATAACATTGCAGTAGAAGGTGAAGTGACTCCTATAATTTATACATCACTGTGAGTGCCCTGTTTGATGCACTTCGTGGAATTCTTTGTGCAAGGAGCTGAAACAAAGAAAAATAAAATTACAGTTAGTTCATAGGGCTACTGTGTTCATTATGGCTCGAGACACAAGGGGAATACTTGTGCCTCAGTCCAATTATCCTGTAGTTCTATATGCATTTCCAGTCTTAGAAAGACTGCTGGATTGCCTTGAATCAGCCTTTTTAAATACTTAGCTGAAATACATATAGACGTGTCTGTATGAGCTACTACAGGGTGAAAATGATGCTTTAGTTACAAACTTTCCAGATGTTAGCACTTACCATGTCTAAACATAAAGAAACCAAGAGGCTTCAGAAATAGATTAATTTTCCTATAATTGAAGTTAAAATAGTTGTTAAGGTTATTTAATTTTTTTTAATAAATCATAAGGCCCCCCAAAGCAACATTAAGTAAATGTTGCATTTTTCCAAATTATTTTATTGTGAACTGAACCACTTTCTTGTCAATAGATTGAGCTCTTGGTGTCTGTCACTGTGAATTACAAGTAAGGCATTTCTCATTTGAATTTGATCAAAAAGAATTTTTTCCTAAATTATCTGAGAAAATGAGGTTAAAAATGACAATTGATCTGTTGTACCAACACTGATCTCCACTCTTTGCCAGCCATGTCATTGAAGCATGGGAGTACTGAGTAGAATTGTAGCTTCCCAGCCGGTCCTAAGAATTTTCATGCATTCCCAGTGTTGGGAGCAGCTGAAAACAATAGCATGTGCTGAAAGGAAGGGTTTTCTTTCAGTCTAACAAATCATTTTTCAATAGTTCAGAGAATTCTGACTCCTCACTTGAATTCTGTGTAATTTTGTTGGTTGTGGTTGGGTTCATACCCTTACACATCCTTTCTTTTTGTTACCTCAATTGGTACAGGGGATTTGTGACCAACGTGAAGTTATTTTAAAGTTTATTTTTTAAGCACGCTTTAAGACAAAATGCAGCTATTTTTAGCTAAACGTGCCTTTTAAATGTGAAAAATTCAAGAAGATACCCCTTGCTGAACATATGTATTTCAAAGAGAGGTTTAATACAGAGATGACAGCACAGGCTAATGCTTTCTAGCATGTATTAATTGCAGTCATAGTGATATGAATATATCAGAAGGCAGAATATGGATGGAAACTGGGGAGCTGGCTTTTTTCCTGAGCATAATGGTTTTCTATCAATGTAATATCAGTGGCTCACTATGCTGTAAGACTGGTAAGAAATATCGACATCAGGTTGCTATAAATCATACAAAGCTCTCTGTTAACTTGCACAAGACCTTCTCCACTGGTGCGTAAATGATGAACGGGTTTCCATGTGTGTGAACTTTGAGGGTGCATTCATATTCCACTTATATTCTTGCTAAAGCTGGACATTCTCACTTCTATAATGTGTATAAGAATGGCAAACATTCGTGATGTAAATACTGTGGTTATTTGTATGGCAGTGCCTAAAGCTCTACTTCATGCTTCAGACGTATGCAGACAACATGAAAAGACTATTCTTGTTCAGAGAAATTCATTAAGTGACAATTATTAGTACTGCTGTTACATGTTCAGTGGTCTGGAGCTAGACATCTCCACGGCACAGACAAAACCAGATGGTAATGTTTCTAGTAGTTTGAAGAAATTTAGTCATTTTATAAACAATTATTCAAGAAAAAATGGGCACATTACTCAATGCTCCAGAAGGGGTGGCCAACGAAAAAAGGCTGGTTTTTTTCTTTCCTTTAAAGATGTAAAATACTACTTGTGACTCAGTTCTGAAGGTATTTACAGGCAAAGCTGAAGCATGTGATCCTGCTGCAATACCAGGACTGGGATATGAACGCAGAGAAGCAAACCAGCCACTCCACATCACTCATTCACAAACACATGTGGATGATACATGTCATCCCCACTGACTTCCGTGGAAGTCCCTAGATTTTTCAGTGTTTCTCTGAATCATGGACAATAAAATGTCCATGAGTATCTTGTGCTTTTATTCAGGTGTAGAAGTGATATGTTAGTCAATCAGAGGCAAGTGTACAACCCCTGCATGAGATAATGTGAGTTGGAGGAAGCGAATGGCGAGCAGGTTAGAGGTAAGGATGGTGGTTCTGTGGGCAGGGCTGGAGGACAGCAGGAGAAGTCTACTATCATGCAGCACATACCGAAGGGGAGGAATATGGCCTTGTTTCATTGCTGAGATTATTTTGGGGAAATTATTTGTCTCACAATCCGTTTAATATTCATTCTCTCTTGTTTTCTCTCTCCCTTCCCACAAGTATATGCATGTGCTCTTGAGGGCTTATCTTCCTAACTTCCCATGAAAAATTTGCAGGAAGCACTGTTGCTAGTATATAAGCAGTTGCTTTATTCTTTTTGCTACTCCCAGATAAAGAACCTGCCCTACAGACCAGTCCAGCATTAACTAGAGAGTGCGATATGTCCAGAATGACTTTCCCCAAAAAAGGAAATAAATGTAACAAAGTACAAAATTACTGAATAAGGTATTACATAGACCTTAAAGAATTAATTGACTGCTAATGCAGTGGCTTTGTCAGACAAAAAAAATAAAATTGGATCTATGACCATGCTGTCTTAAACAAAGCAGTCTTGACTTTCAAAACTGGTATTCAAGATTTTCAGTAATACAACTAATTAAGTCGCAGTTTCTGTACATGTATCCCTATATGTGAAAATAGGTTCTAGGCAGTTCTAAATCTTTTGTGATTCTCACTTGTTAGCCACAGAAAAAAAGATGTGTGCGCTTTGACAGCCTTCACTGTGAGTAGTTTCCACCATTTTCAAAAAGATAGGACAAGAGGTATCGTGCACAAACTTGAGCATAGGAAGTTGCATCTTAACATGAGGAGGAACTTCTTTCCTTTGAGGGTGGCAGAGCACTGGCACAGGCTGCCCGGAGAGGTGGTGGAGTCTCCCACTCTGGAGACATTCAAAACCCGCCTGGACGCCGTCCTGTGCAATGTGCTGTAGGTGTCCCTGCTGTGGCAGGGCGGTTGGACTAGATGATCTCCAGAGGTCCCTTCCAACCCTGACGATTCTGTGATTCTGTATAGATCTTTTTAATCTAGAATCAAAGAATCACTTAACTGAAGAACAGGGTGTAAAATCCCACCCCACCCCCAAAAAAAAAGTTATTTGAACGATCATGAAGGATTTTTTATGTGTGTTTGAATAGATAAACTATATCGTTCATTTAGATGCTAATAATCAGTCTTTCTTTCTTTTTAAAATATCAAGTCAGATCTTACCCGTTATGTGGCCCGTGTTGACCATGCCAGTTGAAGCTTTCTGAACTCCAACAGGGAACAATCTCTATTTTGTCTTTTAAAGTACGGTCTTTCCAATGTGGGATAGAAGCACAATACACAAGTAAAGTGTAAGAAAACCAGCACTGACCTGTCCTAATCTGCATCCTGAGAAAGGAATTTGGTTTTCAGGTTATTTTGTAAACATTAGGTTTACTGAAACCAATTACATAAAGCCAAATAAAGATTATGTGGACTTTCAAAACATTTTCCATGGTTGGATTTCACGCACTGACATTGGTTGAAAAATGCAGGAAATAAATAAATTATTAATTGAAAAACTGAGGTTTTCAGAAACAGTTAAGTAATTTGCAAACTTGAGCGAGACTTTTGTCTGATTAAATAAGGAATTTTGGAAAGGCAGAGGATTTGCTTGTGCAAGGGGTGAAGTAAATAGCTGATGGAATCTGGAACAGGTTCCATTAATTTTCATGGCAATCTGCTTAAAAATCGTAAATTAAGGTGTATGATCCTAAAAATTGGTCTTTTGAATCAAGCTTACACTTAGAATCAAGACAGTACATATATTGTTGACATGAATAAATGAGTTTTTTTAGTTTGTTTGAAATTGGACAATGTGCTACTGGTGCCCTGATTAATGCAAGTGCATTGTGTTCTTTGAGCTACCCTAACTCTGGTTTCATTGGCTACATCTAGTGCATATACTTCCTTGTACACATCAGTCAACATGCGTTTATGAGAGGCAGGTCCTGCTTGACTAACCTGATCTTCTATAACATGGTCACCTGCTTGGTGGATGAAGGAAAAGCTGTGGATGTTGTCTATCTGGACTTTAGTAAAGCCTTTGACATGTAGATATAGTGGTTAGGGACATGGTTTAGTGGTGGGCTTGTCAGTGTTAGGTTAATGATGGGACTAGGTGATTTTACAGATCTTTTCCAATCTAGGAGATTCTGTGATTGTAGACACTAGCAATATCAAAACTACTTCTTGTCACTTTGTAATGCATATGCATGGAATTTGCCTCTTTTTGTGGGAAAAAAACCCTCTTCCTCAGCTCCATTTGTCGTCCTTGGTTTTATGGACATGGTAGTAGAAGGCAGACAATATTTTGCAAAGGTATAAAAAGGTTTGTGGCCAAAACACTGGCCTGATTTAACATCGTTTTGCTCAACTTCTATGCCAAGGCTTTCTCTCAGACCAGATTTGAAAAATGTGATGTTAAATCAGGTCCTTAAAATTCTATGAGAAATTTGCTTTACCTCAGCTGCCATTTGGAGGAAGGATCAGAGAGAAAGATGGGAATCTGAGGCAGCCACCCCTAGCAAACAGGGAAAATACAGCTTTGCTAAGGAAGGGGGAAGCGGACAGCACTGCATGCGGGACGCAGGGCAGAGGCCGGTGCTGTGCCTCTCGGAGTTAAATGACACAGGGCACTGTCTATTCCAGTGCTCTTCTGCAGCTCAGTTTTTCTGCATTCAAACCGGGCAATTACAGGTGTGCCAGCAAACCATTGTGCTTCTAGCTAACCTGATAAATTCAATTTATACGGTGTTACAAAGTAGTTGGTGTATGCCAGCTGCAGCTTATCAACTAATTACCATGTTAACAGACTGCTGGCAGCGAACAGGGTTGCTTACCCCGCTGCCAGACAAAGGAGATAAGGGCAAATGGTGAACTTTCTGCTGGTGTTTTCTAGCGCTCAGTACAGTGTGAATTTTCATTATCTCTTGCATACCTAGTAGTAGGACTGTTGCTGCTAATTTTCAGCCACTTGCTAACACCTAATTTAAACCTCTGTGGAAACATTGGGGGTTTTTAGTGTGTGACTAGTCATTTGACAGCCTGCAAAGTGGCAGGTGAATGCTGACAAGTTTGAGAACTAGGTATTCTCTAAGGATATTGCTCATAAATGGAAGCAGGGAAAATTCAAGGCAAAAGTAACCTGTAATGAGGATGCGTGTACCTGAAATAGTCTAACCTTAGGCTATCTTCTTCTAACTAGATATCTAAAGACCTGAATGAAACCTTGTTCTACTGTGTTGACATGCTATTCTGGCCCATAGGTTTCAAAACCAGCACTTCTCCTGAGGTTAAGAGCTGTGGTCTAGATTTGGGACTTTGACAAGTTAAATGTAAGCTGGCTTAAACGGGAGATTCTGATATAGACACAGCGCATGTTGTGCACATACCCTTTAAAAGTTACAGAAAAGGGATCAAGGAAAAGAAAGATGAAAGCAGAGAGAACATGAGAATCATATTCCAAAATAAGACAAAGCTTTATAGATATCTCGATCTTTTTCCTTGTGCTAACATCAGAGACACCAGTGTTGTTTTACAGAGTGTGATGAGAAAAGCACAGAAAAACAAGGTGGTCTTATTCATTTTGATAATTTTATCACCAGAAAAAGAACATTAATTGCATCAAGTGTAATTTGCATCAATCCTGAAGTCCATTTATGTTTTTCTTCCCACCCTCTGAGAAGCATATAAGGTCTTGGCTGTAACACAATTCAAGCTGAACAAGCATAGATATATCTGCAAGTTGTATCCGAGCCTTTGCTTAGCGGGTGTAGTTTGGTATTTGTAGCAGTTGCGCTTCCAGTGTATATTCTGAAAGCCTGGCCCCTTCTTTTCCCAGGCATGTTACCGACTTTGTCAGTAATGGATCTGACTTGATGACAGTATTTAGAGCAAACTGAATGCAGCGTGCTTTCAGCTCCAACATTCAAGCCATATATGTAATGTTTGTGGCACAGACATTTATCTCTTCATGTAGTAGCTGCTTAGTGAGAGAAGACAGTCAGGGAATCACCCACGGTTGCAAAGATGAATGTGGGTGTCTACACCTCCAGCTCATTTCACAAGCAAGAATCATTCCTTGCTCTGCAGGCCAAGCCATCAGATTCCTCAGTCTTTACAACTACATTTTGATGCTCCCTTGCAGAAAACTGGTTCCTAGATTAAGTGGTTGGGGGTTTGGGTTTGGGTTTTTTTTACCTTTTTTTAAATGAGATGATAATGATAAAAGTAGCGAGCAATGAAACTGGTCCTGCGAAGCTCAGTGGCAGAGCTTTCGCTAAGTTCAGTCCAAAGGGGCCCAAATGTCACTGTCACTAACACTGTAAGTTTTTGGTACATAGAAGCCAATCTCACAGTTAGCTGCCATCAAAAATTTATGTTTCCAGTGCCCCTGCTGTATTCTCGCTGTAACACTGGTGTTCATCTGAGTCTTCAGGGAGCTAGAGCTGCAAGCAACTAGCTGAGCAAAAGATACTGGTTTAGCTGTCTGAACTGTTTCCCCATGATTACAGCAGCTTAGTTCTAGCTTGAAAATGTGCTATCAGTATTGTAATATTTGTATTTTGTCTTCTTTATGTTATCTTATTTGCAAAAGCATTTAATTTTTTTCCCATTTAGGAATACTTCCATTTAAAATCTAGACCACCCACTGACTCTGCTGATCAGTCAAAATTTCTGAAGCAAAGTAACAAATTACCAAAGATTTCCCAGAACACACACAAAACCAGGCTAAATTACTCCATGTGGAAAAAAAAGAAGCAGAGGTGCAAAGGTGAATGACAAATGTAGAAGTGGGGAGAGGTAGGACTGACAGCTGAACTGGTAAAAGGAGAAAGGATCCATATTGGGAGAGGAGGAGTACTAAAAGAGAAGCAATAGAAATGAAATTGTTAAAATATACTAATAAAGAGAGTAAGAGCACAGAGGTGAAGACTGCTAAAAACATTATGTGATGTATTGGTTTACATTTTCCATTTTGGCTAAAATTAAATTTAGTTTTGTGGAAAATGTTTTCACAAAAGCTTCTTATTAAACTATGTGAAATATTCCCCTCAGCTCTGCAGAGCATATTAACTTACAAAAACTATTGATTTTGTATGCTCTATCAATTGGCACTTTGCTACCAACTAACCTATCTCCCTTTAGACTTATGTTGACGTTTAAAGATGAGTGAGGCAACAACCCTCCCACCTCTCAACCACAGGAAAAAAAATGTTACTTGCAAAACCTGCAGCCCTAAGGAGTTGGTAGGATTTGTAAATGATTTGAAGTCAATCTATGGCAAATCATTGCACTTGGAAATAAGCACTACATTCTGTGCAGAGACGATGTTTAGCTGCTCAGCAAAACAACGCTTTTAGCTGTGGATGGTGTTTTGCTGCTAGGCTATTTTTATGACTAAGTTAGTTAACATCACTTTAGAGGTATTTTAATGCAGTATATCTTTCCTTCTGAGAACCTTCAAAATTTCAATTCATAGGAAGCAAAGAACCTGGGTCTGCACACCAAAGATTAGAAGAGTTACCTTAATAATTTTTTCTTAAACACATTTGAAAGTAGGTTATTGTCTCGTTCCCTGAAACTCAGTAAGCGTCTGACAGATTTCTTAGAACGAATGCAATGGCGTGAGTTCAAGAAGGCAAATGTAGCTACTCTGCTAAGAAGCACCACACCTCTCCACCACATCACAGCGTGTTGTGTGCACAGATTCCCGTTCTCTTTGAATCGTGATGCCATTATGATCAAGGAGCGTACAGTGTGTGTTCGGCAATGCAGCTAGTTTTGTGGTACCTCTCTCACGTGGATTAGATCGTGGCTTTGGATATAGACTGTTCCAAGTCTGATGAAAGTTTGTCACTGAGCAGCCGTATGTGGAACCGCCTCATACTCCTTCCCTCCCATGGCAGCTCAGTCATTGATGGAGATGCCCTGGGGAGCTAGTTCTTGCCCCTTCTTGAGATCCACTTGAAGCTGGATAGGAAGGGAACAGACTGAGATACCCCTGTACTCAGACCAGGGTGGGTTTGAGCTTAGTCTCTTGCACCAGTTCAGCAGAGGAAGCACTGAGATTTGTTTTTCAGACAGAGTCGTTGTAATGAGACGTTGAAATTGCAGTGAGCTCAGAAACCAGTTCACCAGAATCCAACAACGCTACAGAAAGTCGACCACAAACAGGTCTACAATGATAGCACACAGAGTGAAAATTAATATGTGTCCTGTAAATAATTGCCTTCATGCCTCATTGCAAAAGCAGTAGTTAAACATTCCTGTATTGGGAGTAATTTCCTATTCACAGTTTGTGGGAAGGCATAAATGTAAAGAAAACAGGTTTGGGGTCCCTTTGTTGGGTTTTTTGTTTTGTTTTTAAGTCTGCTAATTTCAATTCACGAACACCATGGGAGCCTGCAATTCCAATTTTCTTTTCACAGTATTAATGAAAACTGGGCACTGAAAATAGTCAGATTTTTCCCTCTAAATTTTAAACCACTTAGAAATACAGTCAAGAATAATAACTTTCTAATCCATTATTACACAATGTAAAACTGTGCTCAATTGCTATTATTTCATGCAAAGTTTTTCATAAGTGGTAGAAGAGGCTTTTAAAAATCAGTTTCATCTAAGCTGGTCTTTGAGGCTTTGAGGCAATCCAAGAAGGCTGGTTGTATGCTGTTGAGAGGAAGGGTTGAGCATCAGGGAAGTTAAGAAGGGATCATTGCACCACAAGATAACTTTTATTTCCTCTCACTATTATGGCATGGTCTGAGCATAATGACAGTGTTTATGATTTTCTCTTTTTCCTAATCAAACCATCCTCAACTTATAGATTGTTTCAGGATTTTTTTGGAGGTGACTTTTTATTCTTAAAAATCGGGGTCATTTTTATGACATTTAATCTTAACATTCACCTATAAGGTATTTTGCTTCTCATTTACAATAAGAAACTTCATCTGGGATGAAGTCAGTGTCTTTTTGATGCTGCAGACACTAGCAGAGGCTGCAACCGAGTGGCAGACAACGTTACCCATAGACATAGCTCTGCTTCTGTGCCAGGAGCCAATGGCTCTGCCTGGTTCAGCTACCAAGATGCTTGGAAGAAAACCACATCATGTGTTTCTCAAAGAGTTGGGAAGCAAAGAGTAAGACTTCTGTAACCTTATAATCTTCACTTGCTCTTCATTGAGTTCATCTGTTGTCCCTTGCAATAGTTCCTGTCTTGCAGGAGAAAAAAAATCCAGGTAAATTCCCCTTGGGTACTCAAGTCTTAGTCAAATAAAGGTCCTACTTAAATAGAAGGCAGCTATTTCAGCAGTGTTATGGATGGGGATTTGTTTATTTACATAGATTTCAGAGGAAGTGTAGGCTGGCCTTTTCCCAGTGGCCTTTTCCTGCCTGTCTCAGAATAGGACACTTGCTTTAGCACGTGCTCCATTAGCCTTTCCTACCTAAAATGCTCACAGACAAACCCATGTGCTTTGTAAAACTTTCCTCCTTCATTTGTCTTGAGACGCCCTGCTAGGTTAAAAGCATATTTTAATGTAAACGGAAGAAAAATAGCAAGAAGTCATTTCCTTGCTGAACTGCTCCTTTTACAGAAGTCCAAACAAATGTAACAACAGATGCTTTGAAAATGTTGTGAGTTTAAATAACATTAATGTAGTGGCTGAATATTCCTCAGACAGATGGGATAAATGAGATAATTGTGAAAACATCCTTAAAAATAAAAGGATGCCATCAGGTGAAAGGCAGGAGTTTAGGTAACGCTGAAAAATATTCCTTACATGTTTTTTTAGGTTGCAATGTTAAAAGAATGTTTTCCTTTGAGCAAGCTGTTAAGTGTCATTTAGTAGACATTAATTGTAAAGTTAGTTGACGGCATTTGGCCCAAATGTCTGTATTTTTAAGAGAAAGAGCAGCTGTTAGTCCATCAGGTATTGACAGAGTTTATTCAGTTGCTTCTATTATTTCTCAGAAATTAATTTCCTGAAATCACATACAGTAAGATAAGACTTTCTCTCATTTTCATTCACTATGGAAATACTCAGGAGTCTTTATTCTGCAACAATGCATTGTCTCTTCTAAAACAATAAATGACACCCTATGTATAAAAGAATTTCCATTTTCTACAATGGCTACAATGAAGAAACAGGATCTAAAACAGTCACTGACTACTTTGGAACAGACCATATGTCTTAGTTAGGGTGGCATCTACCCTGAGATGAGGAAAAATGTTAGTCTTCTGAAGCAAAACTTCAAGATCTCTTATGTAGCCACAGAAAATACCATTTGTACCACCTTGAAACAACTAAGAACTTTCAGAGGGGAAAAAAAAGTTAAAACACTATTTGACACGAACGACAGTTTTCTTGAGTCTTACCGTGGTGCCTCTGTTCTTTCAGCCAAATAAAATGTCACCTTCTTTAAACCTATGTGGGATAACTGCCAGGAAGTGGTGTTTCAACAGTAAGAACACAAATCACCAATAAATAAATGATGAGTAATACCAAGGTAGGGAGGGAACTTAGTTCTTTTGGGGATTTGTGGCTTTTTTGCTGTGTTTTATTATTCATAGGCCAATTGTGGATGTCTGTAGCTGGTGACTGCTTTTAATTCTGGTTCTCCAAACTTGTTGCAATTTTTTGACCAGTGTTGATAGTTTGAGTGGCATTACCTTTATTGTAGCATCCTTAAAATCATCATCTTCCTAGTAAGTCTTTACAGTGCAAAAAAGTGACTATGGGCCATAGTGTGCTTTTGTGCACCTTAAGCAAGACACTTCTCTGAGACACTTCAATAAAATGCTAGTTGTAGGCAAGGCCTCATAAAGCTAACATTACGAATATATTGTAAAACCAGTGTTTAATAATACTCTTAGTTAACATTTATATTTTACTGACTGCATTTTTAGCCATGCATAATGATTTAAAACACGGTTTCTATAAACCAGCCTGGATGCTTAATGAGAGTGTTCCACACTGCTCGGTGGGAAACCTTGGTTCACTCACTGCTCTTTTCTTGCTCCTGAGCTCAGCCAAGGCAGGCGGTGCTGAGGGTACACAGCCTCTCAGGACTTTGGAAATGCTGGTATAGTCAGAGGAACATTGCATGGACCCAGGTCATTTCACTTTTGTCCGTGACACTTGCTAAGTTACAGAAAAAGATCCATCTCAGCTATTGCCTCTTAAAGCAATTCTGTACAAATCTGCCTCTCCTTCTTCTGCCAAATGCAATAAAGAAAGGAGATCATGGAAAAGGCATAAGCGTTCTGTGTGCTGTGGGCATTTAACTTAGAAATTCCTTCTGGAATTAGGCTTTCGTTCCATATGGCTGTGCAAGGGGACAAAATGTGCCAGCCAACACACTAGTTCCTATCAAGAAGACTTTGCAGCCTGAAGACATAGGTCAGTTCAGTTCATATCACAACCGAAAAGACCAGCGTCTGGCCTGAGAGGTGGGTTCTTAGAAGGCTGAGCCCTTGCTCTGTGCAATTTGAGAGATTTTTTCTGGGCATAAAGTGTTGCTTGAAGGAATGTCTGGTGTTGGTGTCAGTGACGAAAACAGGGAATGGGAGAAGCTGAGTGAAAAAGTGCTCTAAATTGTAGCCATATCAAAGGAGGACTCTGTGAATTAGAAAAGGGAAGATAGGGTTGGTTAGCTTTCTAAAAGTAACAAGGTAAATATAATTAATTTTGAAAAAAAAGATAAAATATTAGAAGGAATGGAGAAATTAAAAAGCTTGCTGAGGAAAGTCTAAAGGAGAGCTGAGGATACCTTATTTGTAGCCACCTTATTGGATGCTATCTTTTATTATTCAGAAGAATTTTGATTTTTTCCCCCATTCTGTTTGGTAGTCTGTCTTATTATCACTGTCTTCTCAATAAGTACTATAGTGTCACTTTTTGTTCTTTACAGGAGAGAAAGAGAGAGGGAGGGAGTAGGAGAGGGAGGTCTTTTCCTCCCAGATGTTCACATTCTGGCATTTAAATTGTGGCACGCCTGTTATTTCAGATTATTTTGGCACTCTCTCTGGAGTGCCGTTTCTCTTTTTGGAGAAATTATACTTTTGAAGGCTAAAATGAGATTTTCCTTGCTGTCCTTTTCCCTGTTTAAAAGCCTGTTTACTTGTCCTGACAGACATGAAAATGGAATGGGCTGAAGACCTAAATGTTGTCAGACCGGTAGTTTAGGGTACATTGATAGGCAGTCCTGACCTAGTGAGTGCAATTAGAAAGATGCATGTTTGTAGCAGGTAGCTATGACTAACTCCTCGATGTGCAAACTCAGTAATAACCTCTCCCTTATTTCATTATCTACCTACAGCAAATCCTACCAGGGCAGGAGGAGGAAGGGAGTACCCTGGCTCGTCCGAGGTGATTCGTGAATCCAGCAGCACAACAGGCATGGTAGTTGGGATCGTGGCAGCAGCGGCGCTGTGTATCCTCATTCTCCTGTATGCTATGTACAAGTACAGGAATCGAGACGAAGGATCCTATCACGTAGACGAGAGTCGAAACTACATCAGTAACTCAGCACAATCCAATGGGGCTGTGATCAAGGAAAAACAGCCCAACAGCGCTAAAAGTTCCAACAAAAACAAGAAAAATAAGGATAAGGAGTACTATGTCTGATCTCAACATCTAAAAGAACGCTTGTATAGAAATAGTCTTCATTTTATCTGAGACATAATACAAACTTATTTACTTTACTTTTTATGAAGCACATTCAAAAACAAACAAACAAAAAAAGACAGGGAATGCAATCAGAAAGGAAAGACTGTTTTTAAAAACAAGCATTTCATGCTCTTGTTTTTCAGAAACAGGAGCTGATAAATTCCCTAACATCCACAGTGTTTTCATTTACTCTGCCTGTCTTTATGTTGCTGGAACATTTCTGAAAGACAATGATGACACCACGCATTCATAAAGCAAGGAGTATTACTACAACATCAAGGCACAATATGAAACAAAACAAATTAAAAAAACAAAACAGGAAAAAAAAAGAAAAAAGAAGCTACCTATGATTCTGGATTTAGCCAAAGTGCTAGCGCTTTCTTGAAAAGTAAGTTAGTCTTATTGTCAGAGAAGACTGTCATTATATGTGGTGACTCAACAAGCAAACATAAAGAGTTTGCCGTCTGGTGCAGTGAAGCAGTGATTGGAAACTTGCATTTGAAACAAAGTGCTGGCTTTTCTGAAGACTTATGTAGAAATACTTTCAAAAAGCCCCTTTCTGGTTGTGAGGAAAATAGTACGGAGGCCTTATTTTCAAAAACAAAAACAAAAATCTGGAATATAAGGCACATTTCCACAAAAAAAAAAAAAAAAAAAGAAAAAAACAAACAAGAGGGCATAGATGCAATCATTGGGAAATTTTCATGCACGCTTAATATGTTATTACATATGTTTATATAAAAACACATCTATATGTGCTTTCTGGACTGTGATAAGTGATGTTTTATAGCCTGTTGTATAGAAAATGCAAACTATATCTGCTCTTCAGCCATTTTTGGTAAACTCAATGTTATAAGTGTTGCTAGGTATAGAGAGTTTTATGACATCTGGAGCAACAGACATACTTCAGTTTTTTTGCAGCCATTATAAATTGTCCCAGACTTCTTCCCCTTTTTTTTTTTTTTTTTTAATTTACAGTGTAGTGGTTATACTAAGGGGGATGTGTATGAATGTATATAAGAGTCAGCTAATTTTTTTCTTACCTGTACAGCCTCTATTCTGTTGCAATTAAGTTTTAGTAGTTTGTATGAAAGAAGTGGACTAGAAAGCAAAAATATATCTCTACTGTAATTTGTCTTCTCCCTCCTGTCCCCATCTCTTGCTCCTGATATGCATCAATGAAGTTGATCAGAATGGCCAATTTTCCTAGAAATATACATTCATTAATTAGCTAAATATTTAGTGACTTAAACTGGCCTTTGGCTTCCAGTCAAAGCTTCACTATTGGAGAGCATGGTTTGCCTTACAGAAACCTTGTTCTTAAGAAATTATGAGAATGAGTTTCTTGAGAATCTTAGGAAGTATCATATAGTGTTTATCTGGCATTCAGTTACATGAACGACAGCTACTACAGCATTGGGTGGTAAAAGATCTAAAAAGACCCACTTTAATTATCCAGGCTGATTCTACTGCAGAATTTACCCCTTTCTCCAAGAAGGAAAGAATCTTGAGGTGCGCGATAGTATATTTCAATGGTGGGCATTTTGACATATGAAAAAGTATTTTTAGCTAAGTTGATTGTGTAGTATTGCAAGACATCATAATCAGAAAATATAAGTTCATCACGTTTTAGAGTAACACATAGCTTTTCTTGCGTATATAAAACATTAATGCATTTTAGTTAAACATATTAAATATAATGCTGTAATTTACATGTTAAGTTTTTTTTCTAGTATTATTTCATTAGGTTCACAGCAATAAATCATAGCGTAACATTTTATTTACACGAAAGTTCAAAGGGAATACATTAGACAGAAAGAGGGTAGTTCAACAGAAATCAACCAAATCATTGGAAGGCCTCCTGGGAGGGATATAGATGTTCACAGTTTACAGACAGGAAGGAGGGATTTAAAATTAGCTTTAAACAGCAGGCACAAAACATTTTGTTGTGCGTTACTCACTGTAGAGGATGAAAAAGGCTGGAAACTGGTACAGCTATCTATCTGGGAGTCAGAGCACTTTAAAAATACATGTAGCTGGCATGAAAACACCTCTCTTGAAGGCTGCCAACTACATCGAGGTGTGTCATGTTGCATTTTTAAAACAACTTCTTATTTTCATTAGCATTTACACAAAAATGAGAACAGGTTCACAAAAATCCATCTGATGTTCATTTCTTAGATTGTTGTTCACCTGTGGCATTCATAATTTCTCCCACCTTTACAAGACAGCTGTACTCAGGGAATGGCAGGGTCAGGTATATCGGAGGTCATTGCTGGAAGCAAGAGACTTCAGCTGGAGAGGGGAAAGAAGAAGTTGAAAGCCAGGTGGTGTTCAGATTTCAGTGCTTGAAGATATGTAGAAGAACAAGAATAATCTGATGAGAGGAGACTGGACATGACAGAATATGGTTTGGGCCAGATGAAATGGTCTTTTCTGCTTGGCATTGATTGCATTAGTGAAATAGCATGGTCATGTCAACTTCCAGGCAGTTTGGTAGATTAATCTTTAACTAAATCCACACATCAAGGAAAAAAAGATCTGCTACTACTATAATAAGCAAACATGATTTTAACACTGTTTCTGAAGGTTCTCCTTTTTCCTCTTTAATTTCATAATTTAACAAAAAAACAAATACGGATGTATCAGAAGTGCCAGCAAGTGGATTTAAAATTCCTTTTTGTTTAAAAACAGCAACAACAAACAAACAAACGAACAGACATAAACCAACTACCTAACATAAAATTGGATTCTTTCTCTATAATAACCTAATTTGTTTGACTGAGATGGCTTCATTTCTATGACTGTATTGTGTTGCCTTTTTTAACAAAACACTAAATAACGTGTGAAACTTTCAACCCTAAGACATCAAAGAGAGGCCCAATGCCCCTAACCTTATAGTGCTTTCTGTGATAGATATTTACGATTTTTTTATTTGTTGCAAGGCCAATTTATTCATTATTGGAAATGCTAAGCAAGTGGAATTTACTGTTTTGTTAATAAAAATGTTTCTTAATACAAATGCTGGCTTGTTTCTTCTCTTGCTCTTAGATTTGGAGTATCTGTTCATTTTAAAGCAGTGGAAAAAATATGGTAAATTGGTATGAAGTTACAGAAATTCATGTCAGGAAAGTCACCTCAGAGCTCTTTGTACACTTAAGTGAAAACCTTCTACAAGTCTTGTGTTCAACTGGCCCTGTTAGAAAAGTATGAATTACATTAATGCATTGTTTGGTTTTGCATAGAGTTACTTCATTTGAAATTTTCGAGCTTTTGTTTTTTTTAAATCAAGAAATTAAAACTTGATGTTCCCCTACCCCTATGAATGAAAAAAGAATTCCCTTCCTCCCTTTCTTTTCCACCACTTTTTCTTTCTGGTGGAAAGAAGATGGCAGAAGGTAAGGTAATGGGGTGAAAAGTTAAAATGGAAAATATTTTCTCTTGTCTAGAAAATGGTTTAAAAATTAATGGAAAATGAACGTTTTTCAGGTCATTAAAACCATTCCTAGATAATAATTACAAAATTTCAACCGGAGCTAATCCATTACATAAATACTTTCCTATTTAGCATGGCATTTAAATTCCTGGGTAACTTCAAGCAAACATCTAATCCTATTGATTTAAGCAAGTGTCTAAAGTTGCCTAAATGTATTGCTGAATGGGGATGGAGTTAAGCTTTTGGATCTAAACTCCAAATAGAATTTAAGTATGTATCTTCTTTAATCACATCAGTAGCTTCTTTGACTTCAATGGGATTTATTCATCTGCTTAATTAGGTATAGACTGAAGTATTTTAGATAATTTAAGTTCAGGAATATCTGGAGAAAACAGCCCCTATCTTCCATTGGTATAAAACAGTTTCTAGTTAAAAATACATTATAAACAGCTTTATACTTGGATTAGTACTTATGTATATGTGTGTGTGTTTTTAAGTAAATACCGAACATTCCATTTAGGAAAATGCTTTATACACATTTAAAGGAGCTATAACAATAGTGATCTTTTTTCTACTGCAAAAAACACACATTTAATTATACACTTTTTAATTCTACATTGTATTTATTCCTTTTTTTTCTTACATCTATACTGTGCTCTCCCTTTTTACAAAATCCTAATGGCCTCCTAGTACCTGCATCATCCATCATCAGCTAACTGCTGTAAGTGGTGGCCTCCATAATCAATCATCACTGTGGCCAAGTAGCTAAAAAAACCCTCACAAGATGAGGAAAAAAGAGAAAAAACTAAACAACTTCCCCAAAAGCAACTTAGAATAAGGAGCACACACATAGGCTGTAAATGACATCTGTGTGTGTTAATTCCTCCAATATGACTTCTTTATAGTTCAACAAAATAATTTTAAATTGGGTCTCTAGGTATGATTTTCATATTGATTATAGAAATTTGCTTCTAACTTCCTGTTTAGGGGTGCTTGGAAGCATTGTGCCGGGGTAAACCAGATTTGTTAGTACAGTTTTATTTGGAATGAAGGCTATTTGCTTTATTATAAAGCCCCCACTTTGTTAGAGTCTGTAAGTATTTCAACGTTAAAATGTTTCTGGCCCTCATGGGAGTGGGGAGAAAGAGAAATCCACACTGCATTTAAATCAATTTGTGAATTGATGAATTCTTGGGGATGATAAAATTGCTTGCCTGTCAGCCTCTGATTTGTCTGGATGGTCTGTTCCTCCTTTGGTTGGTCATTGCTTTCCATGAAACCAGAAGTATCCCCCATGGGTTAAGCTTCAAGGTAGAAATTCCAGAAAAGGAAAAAAAAAAAAGGCATTGATACAGGTCTGCTCAGTTTTGTGAGGAGCAGGGCCAGAACTCACCCAGTCCTTTACCCTCTTACTTTGGAGGCTTCTTCCTACTCAATGGCTTTGATAGACTTCAGTCATCGACTTTGGCTTCTGACCCCCTCACCTTGCTCAATTACTACCATAAAAATATCTTTATTTGTTGTTCTGAACAAGGGGATTTCCATATGACTGCTCCTACAGTGGGGCTGGATTGTGGTAGAGTTTGGGTTTTTTAAAAGAAAAAACATGGTGATATAATGGGTAGAGTTATTTCTAAGAGCGTGGGATTCTCAGTGAGTAAATTGCCTTTAGGGACAGTAATTTCATGCTGGCGTACACTTGAGAGGTTTAAAAATCCAGGCCAGTAATCCTCAACAACATCCTTTCGGTAAACAATAAAGACATTAGCTCGTTTGTCAGCGAGCACAGGAACCGACAACATGGCTATCAAAATGTGAAGGTGTCAGTCTGGTTGCAGCAAATAACACAGGAAAATGGAATTTGGGCAGCCAAAAATAACCGCTGGCGCGTTGGCCGGACTCTTATGAGCAGGTCTGATTACAAGCCGGTAAGCATTTATCGGATGATAAATAGCAAAATACTTCTATTAGTCGTAGTTCGGGATGCAGCAGGCTGACAAAACCCAGGCACGGCTTGCGCGGCCGCGTCGGCTTTTTCAGGCCTGGGAGCCCAGTTGCTGTCAAGGCGCCCTCCAGTCGGGGGGACTGGGCAGGTTTTACACAAACACCTGCTGCACGCCAGCTGATCGGCTGTTTCCAGACAAGCCTTCCTTTTCCCTTTGAAATTAACATACACTTTCTGGGAAAAGCACAGCGGGCTGCTTCGGGAGGCAAATTGAGTGGCTCCCAAAACGTGTGGCAGCACAGGCTGCACGGAACAGAAACCGGAGTCGGTGGGTAGGGGAAGGCTGAGGGAGAAACCTCCATCCCGCTCGGGAGAGCCCTGACCTGAACGTGGCTGAACATGGTCCAGAAATTAGAGGTCCCACCTCACACTGGTGGCAGCCGCTGGGTGCAGCAGGCACCTGAGCTTGGCAGTGGCTTTGTGCTCCCTGTGCACAGCGATGGCAGCCGAGGGGCAGGGCGCTGGGCAAGGTGCACGGGGAAACCTTGTACACCAGGACAGGCTCAGCTTGTGCTCGGGGGAAGAACAGCAAGGACCAGGACATGGGGAAGGGTGTATGGGGCCTGATGTTGTCCCTAAAGGGCTGCCCTTGCTTTCACTTCCTCTAAGCCCTGAGTTCATACTCATCCAAAATGGGGGGTCACCGTGTGGCGGGACCCTGTGGTCCCAGGGCCATTTTTGAGTCAGCAGCAAGCAGGGGACAAGGGGCAGCATCGAGCCAGAGTGTGGTTGTCTGTGGCCCCTCTGGCCAATGCTTGAGACAAGTCTGTTGAGATACGAGCATCTCCCTTTAGGTTTTGGGGTTTTTTGAGCTCCTGCAGCTCCCACAGCTGTGGCAGGGCTGAGGCCCTCAGAGCTGAATTACCCCAGCATGGTGTTTTGGGAGCTGGTATGAACCTGTGAGGACGGGTGGCTGTGAGAAGGGAAAATGCAAGGGCCAAGCCCCCTGGTCCAGTGCGTGTACAGAAACAGAGGGAAATTCAGCTGCAAGGGTCTCACAACCATGACTGGGCAGAGAACTTGCCCCAAGGCTCATGGCTCAGCGAAGCTGAGGTGGGTTTTGGTGGGTGCAGGCCCAGGTTTTCCTTAGCTGCCAAATCCGTCAAAGAAAAAAAAAGTTTTCTGAAAAACACGGTGGCATAGAGAGTTTAGGAATTTAATTAGGAGTTAGTTTAGGGTTTCTTTAGAGCTTTACTTGCCTGTGCTTCACACCAGAGTGGAGAAGCTCGGGCTTTTTGTGCCTGGGGAAGGAGGTTGGGTAGCGAAAGCCACCCAAGTGGTTGCATCCCACAGGCGGATACAGCTATCCCTAACTTTCTAGGACACGAGGTCTCAAAGATTTGGACCAGAAAATTGGCTGAGGGTGAGCTCCAGCAACCCACGCTGTTAAATACAGGGAGAGGGACGGGCTTCAGCACAAAGAGAGGTAAAAACCTTAAGGAAGAAAACAGTAACAAACAGGGTCCCCTGGGAAATCCCACCCCACCTACCACTATCTGCTACTCAGCTTTTCAGGCTCACAGGTGGGTTTTATTCCTTGCTGATTACAGGTGGAGAGGTAGCAAGCTTGTTACATCTGCCTGTTGGTCCCACCTGGCAGAAGGGTTGTCCTGCTAGCGAGTGTAGAGCTGGCTGTAGCTAGCTATCAGACCCTTCACACCACGTGTGAGCTGATTGTACACAGGTTTTCCTTTAGTTTCAGGCATTTCTGGCAACCAGTAGAAAGCAAGGAGTCGTATCAGGGCAGAATTTAAAGGCCAGAACCACTTCTTCCCTTGTTTTCTGAGTTTTTACTGACTTCTATTTGATTTACAGGGGAGGTCTAAGGCACAGGACAAGAATGTACTCCAGTGAGAGAAAGGAAAAAAAAAAAGGCAAGCAGGCTTTGTCTTATGCTGTACAGAAAATCCTCATATAGTAAACAGAAGAATTTCAGGTAATTAATTTATTTAAATCTTGGTTTGTTGATATATGGTGCTTGGGAAAGGCGAGTTTATGCTCAGCTTTCCTGAAGGTTGTTTGTTTGGAAGCTTGTTTATACCTGTCTGCAGGCTTTTCTTAGGGAAGTCTTTCAAAATGCTGATAGCACAAATGTAGCAGACGTTACCCAGACCAGTTTCTCATCTATTTTAATAGCTTTGCCTAAGTAAGGGTTGGAAGACAACTCAAAGTCAAGGCTACATCTGCACCAGAAAGTATGGCTCAGTAAGAGTAAATTCATAGGGCAAAGCAGTTGGTGCTGAGAACCTGACCTCCATGTTGCATTTCAGGATTTTCTTTGAAGCAGTTGCAATCTGGTCCTGTGGACTGAGTGCCAATTAGTGGTTAGGTGGCATTAGGTGTGTTCATGGAGCTCATATTATTCAACCTGGAAAGTGTCCAGCTCCTCCATGCAGAGTGCTCTGTGAAGTTAATTGAAGTGTAGTAAGTGGGAACAGCTGGAGTTGCTTCAGAACTGTACTCCTGATCTTGAGTAAAACTCTCCTGATGAAACAGCCTTTGTGCATTGCTATATGCCAATGTGCTCATAAAAATTTGTTATAATAAAACTGGGGTATTTTTAATATGAAGTACCCAGACCCAAATGAAAATTGCTGCTACACCTTCAGGCGTTCCTGTTTTTTTTACTGGCCTTGGTGTCCCTGCAATTCTGGCCCTTGTCTTACTTTTTAACCACCACTACTTCCTAGCATCCCCCCTATCCTTTTCTTTAAACCTAAAGAAATAATGGTTTGACAGACTTGTTGCCTTTGAATAGGTTGAGCTAAATATGGAAGTATTTTTAGATAGGCACTGTACGAGGAAGCTGTATTACCAACACTGAGATTGCCAACAGTGCAATTGCTAACTTGTAGAAATAAGCTATAAGCAAAGCTGCTGCTGCTGGAGCTCTAGATGGAGTAGGTGAACTGGAAGAGGCAGAACTGTGCTGAACAACCCTGCTCTTTGGGAAACTCTACATCCAGATTTTGCAACACAGATCTGCTTATAACCAAAGTTTTGACAGTCTTCTCTAACCTAGTTCTCACCAAAATCAATTCTTTCCTGTAAGGGAATTAATCATAATCAGTTTCCTGATTTAGTCAGTTTTAAAAATATCATGAGAAACCACAAGAGATTGGGGCTACATTTTGAGAGCTTTCCTTGTATCTTCTGCAGACAGGAAAGCTGCCATTTCCATTAAGACTGAAACTTCATTGCTGCTTTTAACTACAGAGTGATTACACTTCCCTCTAGCATACTGCATGTTATTATGAGCATTTCATACAAGTGTTCTGAATAGTCGTCATTAATTCTTTTAGATTTCTAAGTGTTAGGCATCAAAGACCGATGATACAGACTGATGATAAAAGATTTCTAAATCTAAATTCTTGTAAATGACCATATGTGTGTTTAAGTGGCTGCTTATAAGTTTTGCCTAAGTTCCAAAAATTGTCTCGATATGTCTATTTTTATTATTACACTTTAGCAAAAGTTGATTGCTAAATACAGAAAGAAACATTCTCTAACATAAGCTTGTTCAGAAACAGTTTGGTTTCAGTTGAGAATACTTCAACTTGGCAACAAAAATATGACTGAGTTTTTAGACATATTTAGTGAGATCCTGGTGTCATCTAAGCTAATTTAGAAATTTTAGAGACTTCAAATTCAAAAATAAACTTAGAATTTTTATTGATTTGAGTCTTAATGGGAGTTATCACACATCCTGGGTGAAGGTTTCAGTGTGTATGAATAAAGTTGTGGCAACAGTCTGGTGCCTTTTCTCACCTACTGCCTTTCTTGAAGGCACCTTTACCAGACCTGCATGTGAGCATGGTCTTTGCCTGTTATGCTGCTCTGCTCCCCACATGAAAACTTTCAGCCATTACCCGTCCATGGGAAACATTATACAGACATTGCTGTGCACCAGCAAAGTCCCTGTCTCAAAAGCAGAGCTTGGCATTTATGTATACTCTGCCTGAGGCAAAACTCCCATTAACTTCAGTGTGAGCAGGGATTTCATCCTGAGTATGTAGCACCGCAAATAAATCAGTATATTAAAAAATGCGACAGAAAGCAGATTAAGAGGAAGAATGTGGCCCTGCACAAACATCCTGAACACTGAATACAGAAAAGCCAATCCAAAGAATGTAAAGCCAATCTGATTTCCTAAAATGGACAATAGGCTGATGTGGATACATCAAGTACTTGTGCAAAGTCTTTAATGGCCTTTCATAACTTCCTTTTAGTTCAGCAGACTGGCGAGATGTGAAAGTCCTCATGTTACAGCAATAAATAATGCAGCCTAACAAAATGGGGACTGTATAAACAGGACACTTCAATTTTCAAAATTGTTTTCAAAAATTGTGCAGATGCTATGTAATGAAAGTGGAATAAAGATCTAACAGTCGGACTTAGTGATAATAGGATGGAACAGCAAAACGATGAAGGTCACCAGCCACTGTAGTTGCAATCATCTGTGAAAATAGAGGAAAGGAAAGGTGCCAAGCAGCCCTGAATATCCCTGATCAACGGTGGGATTCTGCTTTTGTTGTACCCTTGTAAGGCCCTCAGTTCTGAAAACATTTTGGCGATGTTTGCAGTGTTCTCAGTTATGACTGCTAGGTAGGAGGATAAGACAGCCTAGGATTTGTAGTGGTGTGGCTGTGGCAGCCCCGAGCTCAAGGTAGGTTAGCTGTTTTGGCAGCTGACCAGCTTCTCCCACAGCTCTGTGGTGCTGCAGACATGCAGTCCATGCTTCAGCTGGCAAATTCGACATCAGCTCGATATCTCCATGTAAGCTGCAGTGCAGATACTTGGGCCTGTTTCCACGCTCCCCAGACAGAAGACTCACAATAACATTGGGTGATGCACCGTGCCTGCCAAGCCTGGCCTGTGGGGTGTGGTGGAGGGGAGCCAGGTCTGCCAAAGGGGGAAAGACATCCTTTGGAAACAATAGCAAAGCACTAGCAATTTCATTCTTGTGGGGCACATTCAGTCTCTGCTGTGGGGTGGTCCCAGGGCTCTACTTGAATTTGATTCATGAAGTCTCATCTTCCTTCGGATGCTTATTGAATACTGTCAGCTGGAGCTCCTTTGTTGAACAGCTACATTTCTTTACTACTCCCACTATCATCCACCAGGAATTCTTGAAATGCAGAGAAGTGCTTTTGCCACTGCATATGCTTTTCCCTAACAGTTTTTTATTTTATTTTTTTTCTAAGGCTGGGAAAGAACAATCAAATTATATCGATTTTGAGTTAAGTCATAATCATCTTTCAAATTCTTATATGATGCAAACACTTAGGTTTCAAATAATTGAGCATTAGAATGGTAAATCATTTTAATTGGAGTTTTAAAATCATTTGTGAAAATTTATACAAAAGGCCCATTAAAAAACCAAAACTAACAACAAACATATTAATACTGTCCAGTCAGTCTTTCTGTTGCTACAGTGATGTCCATTCCAAGCACTCAAAGTACATGAACCATGTAATGAAAGCCAAAGACTTTCATTAAAATAAGAGTATTTACGATGTATGAAATGGTAGTGTGAGTAGGGGAGAGAAAGTCTCTTCTTCCAAGATTTTTGTCCTGGCTAAAAATCAGATAACTGTCTGGATTAATTTCATCAGCATATTGTCATTGTTGAATATGATTTTGCCATTTAGAGATCTTTTGTTTTCCTAATATACCTATACCAATGTAAGTATAAATGTGGAAAGAAACCATAATTTCTAAAGCATCTACTGCTCAAACTGATCTTGCTTTCTGTACAAGCCTATGTCTGTCTAAGGACACGCAAAACCCCTTGTACATACAAGTGTAATTGTAGCCATGCTGGTATGTTCAGTGGGAGAAAGGAAGAGGAAAACCACACTATAGTAAATACTTAAGTATTTACTTAAAATTTAAGTTTGAGCTTGCACATTTCAATAATAGGAAACGTCTTGATTATCCAGTTTTCCAGTGTATGCAGTAGGAAATGAAAGTAGGAATGAAAGGAAGATGTTCTTGAGTAACAAAACTCCAGTTATGAGCAGACATTTGTATCCATCACTGGACCACCACCAAACATCAGAGCCATCAGAAAGGTAGACAGTACGGTGTCAGGGTGGGCCAGGATATGTGTCCTCAGGTTAGCCCATGGATATATAGCAGATGCAACTTTACAGAAGTTAGTTGGTTGGATTCCAGCCTTGCTCAGAAGCATTTTATGTCAGCATAACTCTGTAGGCTTCATTGCAATTTTTCATGATTGCACCAACATGAAACTGAGCCCAGCAGTATATGTCCATGTCACTGGGATTTACAGTTCAGACCTTCCTTCAACCTCGTACAATGGAGAAAGCCCTGCTTTCTCATATCTTTATTCCAGAGGGAACATTAAAGTTCCATTGTTACAGCACTACAACATAAAGAGCGATAGATGTAATCAAAAGGGTCTTTTATCTCTCTCTTTTTTTTTTTACATTATTAGAAAAATCAGCAGTTCTGCAGCACTGATCCTTGAAAGTATATAACACTTCTTTGTTACTACAGCAACAGACAGTACTGAGTACCAAGTTACAGGTGAACTGGGTCCTTCTGCAAGACCAGATCAGAACTAAAATGGTCGTGATAAATCTGCTGTATGTAAAGTTGGTGAGATTAAAAGGCAAATAGGACAAATACAATGTAGGAAAGTACCTTATTTTACATAGAAGCTTCTGTGGTGCTTCACAACCCCTCAAGTCAAAACAGTACCAAATACGTACCAAATCTTTAGCAATTAAATCGGTCTTAGTTTTGTTTTGCAGTGTTCTACAAAGGGCTGGCCTGTCTCTCGTTTAGGGACTGAGGCAGATCTCTAAGCAAGGGGTAGCAGGTAACTGTTTTCACAGTAGAAAGAGCTGTGCCTAAGGGAAGGACAGGACTTTCCCAAGGGTCTTGATGTAAAAAACATAATGTAAACTGCCTCATCTTGGATCAGCTGCTTCCTGCCAAAGCAGACCTGCTCTCCCTTTTTCTCTGCTTCCTTTGGGGATATTTGTAAAAGACACAAGGTATATAGGGGAAAGAGGGCAATCTCACCTTTCTCTTTCCTCCTTGCCCTTCAGTTCTCCTCCTCCCTCTATGAAAGAGACAGGATCTCTATTCTTGCTAAGGCACCCTCAGAATAAATACTGGATTTGAGTTATTTCAAACCCTGAGCCCATATAGACACCTTAATGCAGTCCAGCTTTCAAAAGCATACAGTGGTGTGAGCTATTATGTGCTGAGCTCTTTAGAAAAGCTGACCATAAGTTCTATTTTATTTACTAAGGCCCAGTCCACACTAGCGTTTGTGATGCAGAAATGCTTTCATAAATTGTGCCAACACATTTTCTAGCAGAGAAGCTGCTTATACTGGGCAAAATGTGCTTGTGGCAAGAGAGGTTAAAAAGAAATGAGGGATAAAATAACAAGTACAAAGCATTATATTACTGTAACTATCTAATTTAGCTTCAATTGCTGATACGGGGGCTTCTTCTCCCTCTCTGTCTTCATCTGTACACGGTGAGAAAGGAGCATATCCCTAGAACAATACTGCTCTGTCAAGGACAGTTTAATATTGGCTTTGCCTAAGCAAAAGCAGGATGAAAGCTAGCAGAGCAGCTAGGAAGAACTAAATTACTGAAGTACAATGCCAGTCTGTGTTGGAGTAAGGCCATAGGATGGGATTGAGTTACAGAAGCTCATTAAAGCTATTATGTATTAACTGAGCCACTGTATCTACATGTGTGCATGCCCTGAGATTGCCTGAAGAGTTGTGTGTCTTAACTTAAGCAATAATGAATGAGGCTAAGGCTCATGGATTTTTGCCTTGAGTTCAGGGGAAAAAAACCCCACCCTGTGATAGAGAATGATGCCAGCTGAGGAGACAAGTGGTAACTTGTTAAGCTATCCTGACTCATCTATGTTAAATCTTCTGCCTGCACCCTTAGCTGCTGCTGACTAGACTTTTAGGCAGATAAAGAAATAAATGCAGAGAATCTATGAGAAAAATAGCTAACTCTCCAAACAGACTTAGCTGCCCAAAAACATGCCTGGAAAAAAACCCTCAGTTAAGATAGAGCCCTAAATAATTCACTAACTTTTTAAAGTTTTACACTTTCTGTCATTGATTTCTTATTGTCTCTCATATTTGTCATTATATGACATTTTATTGAATTACTGACTCTCACCAAACTGAAGCAAACTAGTCAGTTCTGTATGTTCTTAAGGAACAACAGAAAAACAGAAAGGCTGATCTCTCCGTTATCTCAGTCATACGGTTCAACCATGATTTCTTTGTACTTTCAAACTGTTGCTTGTTATTAAAATGAATATTCAGGTCTTGAATACCTCCAGCTGTCTTTCAGTTGTCAGAGTACTTAGAAATTTAAACCATTCCATGCTATAAGGTCCTTAAAAACATGGAAATAAACAGACAGATTTTTGAAAAGTAGATTAGGATTAATTTCACCTAAATTCTCTGTATATTTAAATAGCTACATTACAAAAGTCTAATCTAGATTCTTTTATAGTCATCTGATAGAATTAAGCCATTTCAGAGGGTAATATATAAATAATTTTATATGTTTGCCTTGGGAAAACCTAAATTCTGCTCTCTACTGCCTCTTGAGAGAGTCTAGACAGCTTACATTACAGGGGTTTTGCTTTTTTTTTTTTTTTTTTTTCCAGTTAAAAACCCTACTCAATTGCAGCAAGTTTTTTGCATATATCCAGCATCTTCTGTCTGGGAAGTCTTCCATGATTAATACATAACCCAAGCTGAAGTAAGAAAATAATTTGTCTCCTATTTTATTTGAGGCACAGAGGCTACTTCACCCTTTCTCGTTGATACACTCATCAAAGGGGCATTCTCTTAAACAATGAAAATGCTAGACCTGTGAATACCCTTAACTCCCTTGTCCCCCTGTGTGGCCAGAAAGTAGCTGGAGGCTATTGGCTGATTCGATGGGGATCCGAAAGCCCCTCTCTGCACCCATTCTGGTGACTGTCCCTGGTTCCCATGTCCTAGTCTTTGGCCACTTCCTGGACTGAGGTAGAAGCTGCTGTGGCTGCTGCGGAAAGAAACCATTCAATAACTATGTAAAGAGTGCTTAAGCCCAGAAAAAGTGTCCGCAGTATGTCATTATGTTTTGCATGAAGGAAGCCTATTGCAGAGCAGGCCATCACATTCAAGTTTTCTGAGCCTTAATCTTAAGTCCCATAAATTTTCCCCTTCCTGTGTAGTGTGACTACATGGCAAAATACTGGTATGTACAGAACAACGGCCAGTCTTCTGAAGAGCAGAGAGGCAACAAAAAAAGTAAGCCTATTGTGCACAAGAATTGGGAACACAAACAGTCTGTAATCCCAAGACTGATTGAAACTGGAAAGTTCATGAGGCCTTGATCAAAACAAACAGCATTTCATTCATTGAGTAGCATTACTGGAATGCATTGAACTGCCATTTATCCGATTACGGCAGCATCTGGATTAAACATTCTGGCCATGAACATTTAGGATGTTAGAGATGGGGGGAAAAGGCAGAGACACTACCACCCAGTAGGATACAGAATGCTGAACTGCTTTCTGTATTCCCCTCTTTTCCTCCCGTTTTTAGAGCTTCTTCCCTTCTGAGCTTAAAATATTAATGACTACAAGCTCTTCTGCATAACAGTAAATCTGCGGACAGAAAACAATGTAGATACACTTATGTCAGTTATACCTTGTTTCATTCAGTAAACTACTGTTTTAAGCATACCCAACTTAAATGTATCTGCAGTAAACCTTTTCAGTGTTTAGGTTGTTTTCACTTAGTTTTAAGCACCCCTGCATTATAGAGCAACCTTGTGTTTTTCTGTTCTATAAATACCTCATTCATGTCTTTGCATTATCTATTACTATTTAGCTCTTCAAAAGAAGGAAAATAGAACAGATCTAGTGAAACTTACATTTGCAAAGTAAGTAACATTTATTGTGCATTTCTTCCTCAAACTTTATGGGCTGTTTGAATGTGATTAGTACACAAGATAATTTTCCAGGTCCTAGTTAAAAAAAAAAAAGACAAAAGCCTGACAATTGCAAATAGATCTTTTCAGAGAAAGGTAGGAGTCATAATTTTTCTACTACCCCTTCCAATAACAACATAGGCTATGAGGGTAAATATGTCTGGCATTTACCAGTAGCATAATATGATTAGTAATATCCTTTAAACTCCCATCCATAAAAAGCAAATGGGATAAGTGAATTCCCACAGTACTTCCTGGAGGAGAAAAGTCTTAGGTCTCCACTCCTAAACATAGACCACACAGCCCTAATTTTGATTTCATACTGGTGTAAATGGCCAGGTTGCTTTCCAAGGTAGCTCATTCTTGTCTCTTTCAACACCCCTAGCTTGACTGGCCGTTTTAAGCTCATTTGCCATTTCTAGATCTCTCAGAACTGGAGTTATCTCCTCTGATTTAGCTGCCTTGACCTCTCCTGACCTGGTGTCCAGCCCTGCATCTGCTCTTGTCCTAGTGCCCAGCCAGCATCATGCTGTTGCATCATGCTCTTATGAAACTTTTGACACACAGGAACTGCAGTGAAATAACCAAGTGACAGCTCTTACCAAACATGCCTACCCAAAGAGTCCTAGATATGCATCTTTCCTCACTACTCCAGAGAGCATATCTGATTCAGCTGATGAAACTACACAAGAACAAATGAGCTCACTGAAATTTGAGACCAATTTTGGCTCCAGTTCTCTCTGCAGCTTCTCCTGTCTTGACTGATTGATTGATTGAGTCATCATTAACAGCCTGAACCTTTGAATGAAACCAGTGGGAGTCTTACCATTTTTACCAGCAAGAACAGGCTGCTGCATAAGTTTCCCACATGAAAGTACAATTCACTAACATGTAAAAGGGTAAAAAAAAAAAATAAAATCTAAAAGATTGAGATCACAGCTCGTAAGTCAATTTAGTATAGAAATCTTGCGCTGAGGCAACTGTTTGAGTACAATAAAAAAAAAACTGTGGATGGTTTTTATGTTTGTTTTACATCCTGACTTCAGTTTGTCTGACTTTATTTTTTTG
The DNA here is from genome assembly GCA_017639485.1 of Pluvialis apricaria. Lineage (NCBI taxonomy): Eukaryota > Metazoa > Chordata > Aves > Charadriiformes > Charadriidae > Pluvialis > Pluvialis apricaria. The sequence continues at coordinate 16,697,814 of CM030009.1, forward strand.
CTTGATAAGGTTTGTGTGGATGTAGGCAGGGGTGCTTTTTGGGTATCTTGAGAACTACTGCATCCCTCCATTTTTTTCCTCCTATGGTCTCTCTCCTTTCTCATCCTCCCCACCATCTCATGTGGCACAGTTGTCCTTGGGATCACTGAGGGTAGGACATCTTCCCAGGTAGCCATTAGCACTGTGATGTAATTGTCAGTCTGTGGGGTGTCTGTGGAGAGATGAGTGGTGTGGTGCATCTGTGGAGAGATGCGTGGTGTGGGGGAGAAAGCCCGGGGTGAGCTGTAACAGAATCACTGAAAATACAACCTGAACCTCCCACCTGTCAGAGAAAGGACCTACCACCGCTGAGGCAGCCTGACCAACTTTAGCATGACATATTTGTTTTAACCCCTAAAATCCCAGACTAGACTTGAACATAGCAACAGACTTTTACAAAGGCCCTTGGGAATGCACTTGTTGTCCTACGTTATACTTGAGTGGGCATCATAATTTCTTGGTCATAATATCAAGGAAAGATATAATTAGATTTATATTTATGTGCTTTTTGCAACATATAGGGTTATTTTCTGTTTATGCTATTACTGCTTTGGGAGTACAAACAAAACTGATGAACACATTATTATACCTTTATGAGGGCAAGTTATTCAATGCATGAATGCTAGTGACACTTTCAGTACTGTGCTCACGATGCTTATTCTGATCAGAATGGTTTAAATAATACATGAACTCATGCATATACATATTGCAGCTCAGCTCTTTCATTAGGAGCCTTGCTAAATTCTCTCAGCTAGTCCTCCCAAGCGCTCACATGTTTTCAGGGTGAAAGTCCTTTTATTTGTAGCAGGCAGGTTGCAAAATCTTGCTGAGATATCATTTTAAATTTGTTTGGCTGTGCAACCTAGTTTAACAAGGGCAACTTGCAGTCTTTGCTTTTGCTATTCTTCCTGGGAGAAAAAAGAAGCTTATGTGAAGTGTTTTAATGTATGAAAAAACATTTGAAAGGAAAAGTGGAAAATTGGATTTGGTAATTAAGATTTTGTGTTGGGACTGCAGTGGTCTCAGTTCAGTTCCCTAGAGTTTCTATATGACCTTGAGCAAGTCACGCTAATCTTTCCAAGTCTCTGTAAAGTGGGGTAACACTCTTTTTTTCTTCCCGCCATGTCTTGTCAGTTTGGCTCAGGTACAGATTCCCTTTCAGTGTGTTTATGCAGTGCACATCATACTATGGCTTCAAATGTATCCGGTAATTTTTATACAAATCAAGTTACTAGTAAGGAAAATACTTACGAATTTATCTCTTTGGTGCTCCAATTCAGGATAATAACTTTAAACAAATATGTTGAAGAATGTGTATTTTTAGAGAAAGCACCCGCTCCCAGTGTTTTTGGGCAGAGAAGCAAGATTCTGTGTTGAGAGCAGGATGGGATCTGTGCATTAAATACAGCTGGCACAGAGGAATGAATTCATCTTTCATGCCTGCTCTAGACTCTGTGTGCTTTGGAAGTGCTGCAAGAGAGTGAGTAGAAATTCTAGAGAGAAGCCTGATGTATGGCAACAGAGCAGAACTTGGAAGTGATGAGAGACAGTGAGGAATGCATACAGAGGATTCCTACTGGGAGAAGTTACAGTTGGGTATGTGTCTTATTTGTAAAGGAGTGCGGGCTTGTGTGGCTCTGTTTTTCAGGAGAGTACCTGCCCTCAGTGTCTGCAATGCTTCCTGCACTGAACTTAAATATACGGCTTTGCATTGGAATGACTGTGAGGATTTCTCCTTCCTTCCTGCAAACCACCGCCTGGTATTTCTGCTGAAATAAAATGAAAGTGTCTGAAACAAACCAAACACTGCCCCCCCCCCAGCCAAATCAAATTACTTTAATGAAATAGAATTTTAAATCATGGATCATATACCAGCACCTATCAGACCAGAACATTGGGGGCTGCTAATGAAGCACTGCTGTTCATCACCTGGTATGCGTGCTTAGCTTCTTCAGTTCAAGGCAGTCCATGCTCCTCACTTTCAGAGATGCTGCTGTTATCTCACAAGTCCTTTGGGGTCTGCAGCTATACATGGGGGTCATTCACAAACAGGCAAAACAGAGCTGGGCTGTTTTTCTGCATACTGCAATAACAAGTCTGTACTGCTCCTCTAAATCCACATAGAGGACAACACAGGGCACAACTAGGGGCTGTGTTTATGAAAGTATCCCTGTTCATTAGTTCTGATTGCCATGTTAGATACACCTGCATCCCCACCTAGTCCTGACACTATCTATTAGGCTAGAGTGACCTCCCTGCTGAGCAGCAATCATTAGTCACTCTGCTCTTAAGAGAGGCGGATGGCGCTCACCTGGGCTGCTCATCAATTTCTAGGGTCTTTTCTTTTGTTCTGTGTTGTAAGCCATGCTTTTCCCTGAGAATTTGCTGTTTCAAAGCTACAGCGGCTTGAGCGAAAATGGGGAGTAGACCTGGAACTGAGGAATTTCCAATCTGTTTGCTGTCACCGGTCACCCTGCTGGAAGTTGTACAAAATCTGAAGAAAAAGGTTAAAACAGACCTGCCTTGCAATTCTCTGGCAGGTCCATGAGGGTTTCATGTCTTGAGTATCACTGGTACTGAGACTTTGGTGAGAAAAATTCCGATATCCCATCCCTTCTCAGGATCCTGGCATGTACCCAGGACTAAAATGCAATCCTGTAATCCCCCTGTACCAAGAGGGACTGTGAAACAATGAATCCCTCAGGGCTCTACTAAATGTTTGAAATGACCCAATGTCTGGCCACTTATAGTGCCCAGTGAGTTCAGGAGGGTTCTAGTCCACGAAATGTTCCCTTGGGTGATAAGATTATTATTTTTTTTTTTTTTTAAATCATGGGTGTCTTCTTAGCGAGGTTCACGGAATTATGTACCTGCACATTAAAGCATAAGACGTTTTGAAATATCAAATCCACAGTTAATGCATTTCTCCAAGGAGTTTCCAATCAAGCATATTTCTGGAAATAGTACAAGAGCCAGAGAGGAAACATGAGAACTTTGTACAGCATTGTTATGTTTAGAACAGGGAGACTGCTCTAACTGTGAGAATTTCGGATTGTTTTTTGTTCAGGACAATCTGGCAGTGAGAAAGACGAAAATGATCAAAGGCAAAAAGCGAGTCAGTTGTTTGTATGGAATGACTGCTATCCTCCTTACCCTGGTTGGCTGTGGGTTTGGTTGTGCCACTATGCAAGTTGATAGCAAGGCTTGAATGACTTCAGTGGCAAAAGACCCTAAAGGAGAGTACCTGTCTCATGTATTTTTATCTTTATAACTAATTATGAAGTGTTTGAGCCAGATGATCACTCTGGGCTATTTTCTACCCACCTTATACTCATACCTTTCATTTATATATAAGTAATGTTCAGGAAGCTTGTTACAGCTGATGTAAGGTAAGAGAGGCTCTGCCATCCAGTCTGTAGTTGCCACATGTCATCCTCTCCAGGCTTTTTATGTTATAAACATTTCTTTTTAATACCTCAAAGAGAAATACTCTAGTAATTATAGCAGCAATTTCCTTCCTTAGCTTTACTGTTTCTTCTCTCCTGTGCAGATTATTTCATTTAAGCTGATATCCTGAGCAATTATAGTACAACATCATTTGAGACGTAATCACCTCTGGCTAACCTCTTCAGGATCCCTTGGATATAAATGTGTTGATGTCTAAGCATCCCAGTGAGAACATTTCAGTGAGAAAAAATGATATGAAATCTAATATTTCCCAGGAAACTTGGTCAGGAATAGAGCAGAACAAGTGCTCTCTGTTAGGAAGAGGCAAGGAATATCAGAAGAAGATATTGCATTGATTTTATGGCCAGAAAGAATAACTGTGATCATCTATTCCCAACGCCTGCAAAACATAAGCCAAGATTTTGGCTGCAGCCAGTGCTACTGGCTGTAATGGGCCACATCCAAAACCCTGTGCAGTCACTGGAAAAAAATGCTATTGGCTTCAGTGAGAGCTTTGGATCAGGGTCAGTGCGAACAGAAGCTCAGCAGTGCAGCACAGCTGTGGGGAAATCCCTGACTTGTACCAAGCAGGGATCCTCTGCCAATAAATGGGAAGTATCTGTGGATTCCTGGAGGTAGGACAGTGCTCTGTGGCTGTCCTCGCTGGGGTGGGATGGAAACTCAGGGAAAATGGCCAGTGAGGAAATACTTCTCTCTACCTCCCTGCTCTGTCTGCAGCCACTGCCTGGGGCTTCTCTCAGCAGCAGTTCCTGTTGCTGCTGAACACCTGCACAGGGTAACTTCTCTGTTCTCTGTTGTGGATGATATAATACAGACAGCTGGAGTCTGGTGTGCTCATCTAATATTTTGGTAAAAAAAAGAGCTATTTAATTCTTTGGTTTAGGAATAGCTTAATAAAAATTGATGAGAAAATTGAAAGGTGTTTGTGTGTGTGGGTGCAGGTCATTTGACACAAAAATAAACAGCAACAAATTGCTACATCAGGAATGTATTAGATCTATCTGACTAGTCTTGGAGAAAAATGCAAACAATCTAAAATAAAAAGAATGCTCAGAAGTGCTCCTCTGGGGCTCCTTTGGGGCTTCAAAGCACAATAATTCAGAAATACTGCATTTTGTGACAAAATTGCAGTTTGCATTTTAGCAATGGCAAAACTCAGCATAAATGTATAATCAATGTTTCCCCACTCCTACAAAAAAAGCAGAATCACATTGTGAAGGAGATGATACAACAGGGTAATTCCCACTGGTGATGTAAAAACCTTTCTTTCCCACAGTTATGGCTGCTCTGGTGTGCATGTTCCCCAGCACAACTCTTTGCAGAAGCAGGGAAGGTGAGTGGAAGCTTGCAGAATTTGGTATTTTGCATAAAAATACTCATTTTCAGACCACAGTTTAATTCCTTCCCAGGTGGCTAATAACTTAAGAGTCCTAATTTTGGTGCAGGGTTTTGTGATGTACAAGCAGCTGGGTCCTGCTCCTGTTCCTGACAAACAAAGTCACCAAACCAGGCCACTGGCTGACCCCTTCAGCAGAGTAAGCAACCGTTGCAGTGGTCACTGAGAGGCAAGAGCTCTCACTTTTCAGAGGATGCTCCCTCCCAGTAAGAGTCACCGCTCACTCATAGGAACATGTGACTCCTCCCTGTGCTGTCCTCTTTACTGGTTATCTGCAGCTTTGACAAAGCTCACTTACAATCGAGCTAAATAGCATCCTCTCTCCCTTCTCCTCGAGTATCCTTGTAGGTAAGGGAGGGGTATTTAGGAATACTTTTTTTTTTTTTCTTTTTTTCTTTCAGGTTGTGATCTTTTGCTGTGAGACTGTCAAGCAAGTTGTCCAAGACAGACAGAATTTGAAGTTTGGATTCCCATTGTTGAAAGTACCGTGAGGACACCGGACATCTGAAAACTCCCCATCCCTGGGCAGCAGGTAGGTGCCTGAACACAAGTGTCTAGTATCATTTTAAATGCCCTTGGCGCCCTGGCTTCCAGCTACGGCTCAGCTTCCAGGCAGAGATTTCCCTGTGTCATATCTGACTGTCCCGTTGACAGACCCACACTCTTCTGAAAAGGCAAAGGCCAATAAGGTGAAAGGCCCCGACAGCCCAAAGAAGTTGAGCTGCTCGAGGGGCTTTGGTGGGACATGGCAGGGCAATACAGGGAGACAAGAACTAGCTCTGCACAAGCTGGTGCCAGACTGTATTGCCACAGCACACTAGCTGGGCCCATAAACGCTGCTCTGCAGTCAGCACAACCACCCTGACAGAGCGGCTTTTTGATGTAGCTGTTTTGTTCCTAATAACTCCATTAGTCCAGGGATAACTCTGTTATCCTTGCAGAACACTTCATTGCACCATGTAGATACCCCCTGAGGAACTGTTCTAAAGCCTTTGATAAAACTGGAGGTGAAAAACTGTGGATCGGAACTTGTAGCACAAAGCTCCAAGAAGTGGCACTGGAAAGCACGTACCGCCTCTTAGGACTCACAGGCAAGTGGAATATTTGGTCAAAACTATTATTGTGGCTGTAGCAGTAGGCTGATTTACACCAGCAAGGAATTCAACCCTTTGCTTTTCTCACTCTGCTGTAGCATGAAGGTGAGCACGTGCCAGGGAGGATGAAATAGGTCAGGGTATATATAGATCTGCTTGTTCTGTAAACTAAGGGGAAGAAATACAACTTATCTACAGCTACTTGTTTCCCTCGATATGCACCCTCTTGCAGCAGCAGGAGGAAAGACGGCTCCTTTTGGGCAGTAGTGCCTGCTGCTCTTAGGAGCAGCTTGCGAGCTCTGCATTGGTGTTTGGGGGCAGGTTTACTTCTGTCTAATTACTTTCAAATGAACACCAGTGTGGACTTATTAGTGGCATCCCTATTATGTTTCTAATAGTGTTGTTAACATGCAGGAAATCGATGCTAGGAAATGTTAAGGTATGTACAGAGGAAAGTTAGTATACTATGCTTTGAGGCCCATCCAGATTTTGTCAACAATAATTGCTGTTCTCCAGGGATCACAGCTCTTTGCCCTCAGTAAGACCAAGCCAATAATTGACACCGCCTGAGCTCTTTGCCTCTTGTTCAGTTATCTGTGGGCAAAACGTCTGTGCCCCAGAAACAGGGGGACCATCCTGCTCTTGGGAGCAGTGTTACAGTACCGAAGTGAAGAATCTAAGGTCTTTAAGAAAATGATTAGAGAATCAGTGAGGAAAAAGGGCCCAGTGGGAAATGAATTACCCTCACATTTCAGAAATCTTTTCCAACTCTTCCTATATTGCAAGCTTCCTCTAAGCCTCCTGGTCCAGTCAGTTCACTTCTGCTTCCATGCTGTTAAATGTGGATACTAGTCCTCTGCAACACAGAAATACTGCAAGGTACTCAGATTTTAAGGGGCTGGGAGCCACTCAAGTGTATCAGTGAAGTGTACTCCTCTACTCACCATCCTGATTCCTTTGGCTGCACTCACATAGGGCCACGCCCACCTTATTTTAACCTGGCAGATTCAGAAAGCCTCTGTGGCCTCTGGGAGGGAGAATTCGTCCTGCTTTATCCCTGGAGAGTCAGTGACACGTCCAACACTGTATTGCATAAAATAGGACAGACAAGACATGTCATCTTTTTGGTGAACAGTAGAGTCCTTATGCAGGTGTGCTCAGGACAGAAATATTAAGTACCACTTTCCCCAGTATTCCCATGCAAAAGACATTCCTGATGCAGGTATCTGTATTTTCTGGGTATAAAATGGACACTGCAATACCTTGGGCAACACTGCAAAACCCCAAAGGAGTTGTCTGGAGCCCCTGTTGTTAGCACTAAGAGAGGAAGAGCTGAGAAAGGACAGTTGTAGAGAGTGCATTGCTGGCTATATTGCTCCTCTCCTAGTTTCCTCTCCCCACTGCTGTTTCATGGAACAATCACTTCATCTTTTATGCTGAAGAAAAGGAAATATGACACTGTTGATCAGCACTGCTTCTGCCATTGTAATAAAATTAAATGAGATCCAATGTACTCAGCTGTTACTTGAGTGAGTCAGACTTACTGACCTTCGCTCTGGCTATTAATGTGCAAAACTGTCTTCCAGCTGTAAAAGCTGTCTCTCATTTCTGAAGTGAGAACAAGGAAAGAAAATAAGACAGAAGGAAAGAATTTTACACCTATGAACCCACCCTCTTTTTTTTTTTTTTTTAACTAACCGTGAGTATTTTATCTCAGTCATAGGCATCACCTAATTCATTACACGTTCCCATAGGATAAAGAAAGTCTTGCTGTTTGCACGTGCAGTTTTAGTGTCCAAATAAGCTATTTCAAACCCGCAAAATATCTCTGTATTTTCAGTCAGAATCAATGTTTCTCTAACAATTACAAATAATTCATGATTTATCAGTCTGCCAGGTGGGATTTGCCCTGTGTTCACAGGGAACAAACTGTCCTGTGGCATAAGCATACCATGGGATGAACAGTGCTTGGGCTGGTGGGAGAAGCTGACTGTACGGAGGTGGCCCAACATTGCCATTTTCTTAGGGAGATGTTAATGAGACTTGCTTAGCGTTTCATGAAAATTTCATTTGCAGCACACAGGGCTCCCTGACAGAAGGAGCTCTGGTGAATCTCGCAGAGGTGGTTTAAGCCATTACAGCCTCCTGCCATGTGCTCCCTCTGTCCACGAGGGTTCTTATCCTTATAGCTGTGGTAGCTGTGTAAAAGAGGGGCCTGAACCTCTGCTGCTGCAGCTCAGAATCTGATGTATTATATTATGCTGCCAGTGAAGGTGACATGCACGGGGAGGGGGTCACACCATGATCACACCTGAACTCTGCCACAGTGCTCTGAGTCAAAGGGAAAAGGAAGGGGTTCCTCTTCCTTGAGACATACACAACAAGTGCTGCTGAGTCAGAACAGCAAGGACACCAACTTAATTATTGGTTTCCTTTAATTATTATTACTTTTAACACCCTGCTTTGGTATGCGTCAAGGGAGACCTTAAAAATAGGGAGGATCACAGATGCCACAAATTCTCAATAAACTTAAAGGGTAATATTTTAATAATTTCCTTCAAGACTAGAAACTCCACCTCCATTTTCAAAACCAGCTTGTAGCTCAGGTACCTCAGGGCTCATATGCATGATCCATTGCAGACAACTGCATGTTAACTGTGCCTGCACAGTACAAGACAGTTTGTTCGCTGCCCAAACTAACGTACGTGAGCAAGTCCATGCTTTTAAACCCAGCCTTGCTGCTGTGTGGTTTAGAACCCGGTTAAAGCTGAGTGAGTGCCTAACACCTGGCTGAAAGCCAATTGCTGAATCTGCACTGGAGCTCCTGCGCAGACTGCAGCTGTATGGTCCAAGTTTAATGTGGGTGGCTTAAGAGGACCAGCATCCTGTGCAGCTGTCCCTGCTATGCAGGAGTAGCCTGCTAGGAGGGAGAGCTGAGAGCAGGAACCATTTCAGGTGTCTGATCCACATCTGTCAAACGATGTGGGGGCTCAGCTGGATGAACAGAGGTGACATCTTTAGGGACAGATTATAAGACTACTATATGTAGTTTTATCCCCTGGGACAGAGAGGCATCTGAACACCTGAGTAATAACTCCTGAGCCACTGCAGTTCAGTGTGGTGTTTCAAGAAAATCAAAGTCACCGATGGTCTGTGATAGATCACGTGGCTGGAAGAGCTAATTGGTATCCAGTGGGGTTAATCACACCTAAATTCCCATAAGATGGCTCTCTCTTGGGCACCAGTAACAGTGAAGCTGTGAGCTGTGTGGCTAGCAGTACATGGGTGCCTGCATGTTTACCTAGCCATTGCTGTGAGAAATGTAGTTCTCTCCCTAGAAGTGAAATGGAAATGTCATTTAAGCTCTGATCAATTCCTTACAGAATTATGCCAAAAGTTACGTGTCAGTTTATAAAATCAGATTAAAAGCATCCATATTTTGCTTTGTTCATGCTTAACTATGTTGGTAACCGCTCTGGGAAAGCAGTGCAGTGTTGAATGTCTTTGTGTAGTAATTACAAATGAGTATGAAAATGAGCTACAAACAGGGAAGTGCTTTTATCCTGATTTTACAGATGCAGAGCTGAAGCACTAAGGGCCAAATCTAATGAAGAATTACACTATTGCAGCACCTACCTTGCAGTCATCTGGTGCCACATAGTATTCAGAAAAATGTTAGAGACCTTGTCTCCATTTAGAGGAGCCTACATGTTATTCCCTTTAAATGGGAACGAAAATAGCCAACTTACTAATAAAGAAGCTGCCTTAAATCAGCACTCTTGGTTGTCTCTGATTTGAGCTATCCAGTTAAGAAATGCTACCAGCAAGGATAGGTGTTCGTCTGTACATCTTGGCTACCTCACTCAGGTTTTCAAAGAGAAGTTTTGGCTTCGGATCATGAGCCATGCTCTCCTCTAGATGGGTGTCCCACCGCGTTCCCAGTGCTTGTAGGGTTCCCTCAGCTCTTTTAAAATACTGGAGGAAGAGGAGTTGTTCTCTCTCTCTTCACAGTGCTTTAGTGGCCTGCTATGTATCTCCCTTTCCCTTCCTTCCCACACTGAAGCTGTTCCTTGCATCAGAAATCATTTGAGAGCAAGACAAGCAGTAGGAGTGAGTTTAGCTCTGTGATGTACTGCCTGTGGATATAGTGTTTGGGGAATATAAATGCATTCTGGGTATGAACCAGGACATACTTTGGCGCATCCTGATGAATACCCTAACTACAGTAGTATGAATACAGTCTGCTTACACGCAATTTCCAAAATAATTTTTGCACAATGATGCAGCTGTAACATAGCTGTGGGGATCCCCCTCTTTGGTCCCTCTGGGCAGAGACAGTTCAGACACTCCTGGGAGATGGCAGACACGTCTGAATCCCCTTAGGCAGGAACTGGACCTGGCTGTCCCAAGTTGGGTCCTTCAATGACTGTTATTTTGATGCCTGTCCAAGTTTGATAGCAAGGAGTTTGAAGTGCCTGTGTGTAAGCTTTTTCCACACTACAGTCTCCTTTGCTCCACTGTTGCCTACATCTCTTTTTGAATCTGACCTTGAGTAGCTTATTTAGGTACCCAAGCGGAGTCTGTGACAGAGCAAAGAACTAAACCCAGTCTCCCAGGTCTTTATGTATCTTTGGATCTGTCTTTCCCTTCAGCTGATTTAGATGAGGCCTTAGCTTCACTCACTCCTTGCCCAAGCAAAGCTTCTCTTGATGTTTACACTCATGGCCAAACATTAATTGGAGATGTAGAGACAGAAAAAGAGACACTATTCCCCACAACAGAAAAAATGAAAAGCACATTTAAGTGAAATCTTTCCACAAAAGAAGTTAGATGCTTCTGTTGTTGTTTTTCTCATCTAATGCCACAAATACAATGATGCCAGCTCCTAACAGTCAGGCGTACACAGTAACGGCTGCTAGTTTTACTGGCTGATAAAAGCAGGACCAACTCCTCTAAAGAAAGACATTTAGCTGGGGAAACCTCTGAAATAAAAAATTCTGCAGACATTGCAAAACAAGTGGGCACCCTGAGCCTCATTTAGCAATTTCACTCACCGCTGAGATAGTGCCCAACCTAGCAATGGGTAGGATATTCCTGGCTGTATGCACAAGATCAACTTTACAAAGGTCTTGGAGACAAATACAGCTTGAAATGATGATCCTTAGGGCTTTCCAGAAAGGGGACTGGTGAAACCAGATGGGGAGTTTTAAGCCACAGCAGGCCAGATTCTCAGCTAATGTAAATCAGCTTCACTCCACAGATGATTTACAGCAGCTGGAACACGTAGCTTCAAAGGATCAAGTTGCAGTCTCCTGAGCAATTGGGTCTGCGTAGATTTTTACCAGTAAAATTAACAAGGCCGGTGTGTGTTGGGGGGAGAAGTAACCATTAATTTAACACAAATTGCTGAGACTTAAATAGTAATTTTTCTAGTTACAGGCTCAACAGGCTTTTCTCTTAGCTTCTTAGACCTTTTTGCTGAACCCCACAATACAATCAATATAGAAATAACACATCTGAATGGCCTTGGATGGTAGCAAGCCATAAAAGCTTCTGGAGGCTGTTAAAATGAAAATCTTCCTTTCCAAGGAAGGAGTTTTTAAGGACGAGACAGCAGCTGCTTTGAAATGTCTGTGAATTCTTTTTCCTTGCAATTAGTAGCAAACAATAAAGGCCTCTTTTTCTGAGCACTGATGGCGTCTCCTTTGCTTTGGCAGCTTTTGTCTTTTCTAAATGATAATAACTGTGCGTGTTCTTTTCTGTTTAGTAGGGAATGTGTATCCCTGTAAAGAACACTCGTTCCGCATGCTAGCTGTAGGCATGTTGTTCTGAGAAACTGTTTCAAGTCTGGACCTCTGTAATTAGTATTTTAACTGATACATAATATAAACCTAATAGTGTTGTTATGTTGAGCTTACATGAAATTGTTAAGTAGTGAAATCTCTTACTTGCCCAGCTGCTCAGCAGTTGTCTCTCAGTCCCCCATGCCCTGCAGAGCTTTGTGCTTCTACCAGGAATAAGAATTTGCTTTGTGTAAGTAAATTAGAGGGATGGAGGAAAAGTTTGTTGTACTGCTTTCAATTATTTGTTGCTGTAAATGGTTGGGATTTTTCTTTTTTTTCTTTTTTTTTTTTTAAAACGATTGACTTAACTGTCAGCCTTCAGGCAGCGTTTGAATGGAAAATCTCCAGTGAATTGGCTTGTATCTCCCTTTGCTGAGGATAACAGGGCATTAGTTGGCAACTTAAAAAGCTAAAGCTTGTTCCAGGCTCTTCCATGGACCCAGTGTAAGAGCTATCTGGTTACCTGATAACATTTTCAGCCCAAATCCTTTTTTCACCGAGCATAATGCCTTGACAGCTTCAACATCTCAGCTCTGAGCTGCAGTTGATAGGTGTTTATAATCTACACCGTCCTGAGCTGGGGAACATGTTACCAGGAACACCTGGTTATTTACAAATGTGCCTACTTTATTTCTGGGATAGGAGGCCCTTTCAGAAGTGTTTGCTAGTTTATTTGTTCTTTGAGAATAGCTTCCATCTTCTACAGATGGTGAAGGGCTCTCAGGAAGGTAAAGCTAGACATTTAATCTTTAAGTTCATGTTGTCTATAGAGTTTTCTTTGTTGGGTTTTTTTCTCCTTGAGGAAATTCTTGCTTTTAGAAAGTGAGATTGTTGGAACTGGAGAGGACTTAAGCTGGTCTCCACATAAAAAAAAGGGAGGATCTCTAGCTTCTCATTTAGTGTTTCTTCTCCTTTAGCAGGTTAGGATAAGACTTTCTGCTTCAGAACTTGGCTGCTGAAAGCTGAGTTGCAGGGTTTGCTGGGAAGCTCCTGCCACTGTGCTCTAGGAGGTGGTGGTAAGCATCCAGCTGGACAAGATTCCTGCTCTTCCAGTTAGTAATGGTGTATTTCTCCTAGTCCTATGCATCCAAATATGTTGTTCAGCTGTCAAAAGTAATGAAACAATTTTACATCTGAGGCTATGTTTTTTTGGTGTTTGGGTCATATGTTCAAGTTTTATTGCTCAACATAAGGGTTAGAGCTCTTCTGGAGGCCAAGATTTTTGTTGTCCTTCGACTCCAGGAGTTAGGGCTTTAATTAAAAGCATCAAGCAGTTAGAGACTCACAGTAATAGCATGAGGTTGCCACCTTGGACTTAAGGGAGAAGTAGGATTTTACAGAGCGTATAAAGGCTACAAAGTTCACTTGTTCAATTTGAGCAGGGTTGCATTCCCCACTGCAATATGCCCCCCCCCCCCAACTAGAATCTCATCTAGGAAACCGAAGGGAAGCAGGGAAGTAGAAATGATTTGGAGATGGTCTGAAAACAAAATCTGTGAAGAAACCCATCCATTTTAAGCCTTTAGATGAAGATAGGAAATGTATTCAGCCGATGAGTCTGAGCAAAAAACTTCTTAAGGACAGAGCAAGGCATAAAGTACTGCAGTTTACAAAGAAGGGAGCACAATACCAAAAGAAATTATGTATTTCTCTGCAAATTAGATCCCCATTTATACAGATGCATGTTACAAAACAGTCACAAAACAGAGCTGGGGATATGGTAGATCTGTCATTTGAAATGTTTGTATCAAAAGCGAGTATCTTTTTAAAAGCTATGTTCCAGCTCCAGCAGAGCTTGAGACAAAGATTACACATGAAATTCTCTGTGCTGTGTTACACAGGAGGTCAGAGTTCATGCTTATTTTGGTCTTTTGGTCTCAACATCTACTAATCTGTTCCTGTGCACTTACAATGTTGTGTGCACCAGATATTCCCAACTCCTTGGGTAAACTTATCCAACGGAAGGGGCTTAAGTTTCCTCTACTCACAGCCTGTGAACTGCCTATAGGTTTTAGCAAAAACTCTTCCATCAAAATGTGTCTCATCTGCACAAAACACAGATGCTGCAGAGAGGTGAATCGCACACATGAGAGAAGACAAAGTTGAGATTGCTTGAGTGACTTTAAATATACATTTCTATGCAGATAGCTGTGGTGTGGCATTCTGGGTTTTCTTCTTTTTTATGATAATCTGAATTTTCAAATCCCAGGATTTTTAAATGGTTTTGAGAAAAATCCAGTATTGTCTTAAAGTTTTTCCCTTCAGCAATAAACAGCTGTTTAGAAGCCTAACTCTAGCTTAATGAAATTGGTATTGTCTGGGAATTTTCTGTAGGCCTTTTCGCCTAGCCTTTCTTCTGCAGCACTAGCATAATTTAGCATAGAGATGGGGAAAGGGACCACTCCATTTTTCGGGTTTCCACAGCGACCCGCCAACCTAGTGAGTGGGACGAATTCACCTGTCAGCTGTGCTGGTGCAACCTTTTTACCCATAAATCCGGTTTTGAGCTTGCTCTGCAGTTCAGACAGAAACACGTCTCCAGAGCTGATAAACCACTTCTAGTGGAGACAAAGCAGAGCTGTTGACTTAGGGTGAAAGCAGTGCTCAAAATCAATTCCGGCTGGCAAACCTTAATGCATGCGTTGTTTTCCAGTGACCAAGGTGGTGTTAGCAGGCTCCATAGCCTTTCCAAAAGCAATCACAGTGGAAACAGCAGAGTCCAGAGGGAGAAGTGCTCTTCTCGAGCCCTCACCTTAGGGGACAGATGCAATTGCTGGCTCTTCCAGCCATGAAGATAAATCGTAAAACAAAGGAGGAAAGGTTTTTAGGTTTAGTTTTTGGTGTTTTTTTTTCACCAGGATAGCTGAGTATCTTGCTTATCAGTATGCTGTATGAGACATACTTTCTCTCATAAAAATGTGCCTGTTTCACTGTTCATTTATTATAAGAAATAACAGTGCTCACATGCCAGTTTTCTTCTATTTGAACATAATTTCATGATTCCCTGCAGAAAGCTAAATATACCTATTCAATTTGCACTTAGGAAGTACATTGCTGCATATCACTGCAAGACTAGGGAAGCGATCGTCCCTTTGTACTCGGCACTGATGAGGCCCTACCTTGAATACTGTGTTCGGTTTTGTGTTCCTCACTACAAGAAAGCCATTGAGGTTCTGGAGCAAGTCCAGAGAAGTGCATCGAATCTGGTGAATGGTCTGGAGAACAAGCCTTATGAGGAGCAACTGAAGGAACTTGGGTTGTTTAGTCTGGAGAAAAGGCGGCTCAGGGGAGACCTTATCACTCTCTACAACTACCTGAAAGGAGGTTGTAAGGAGATGGGGGTCAGTCTCTTCTCCCAAGTAACAAGCAATAGGACAAGAGGAAATGGCCTCAAGTTGCGCCAGGTGAGGTTTAGATTGGATATTAGGAAAAATTTCTTCACTGAAAGGGTACTCAAACATTGGAACAGGCTGCTCAGGGAAGTGGTGGAGTTGCCATCCCTGAAGGTATTTAAAAGATGGGTAGACATGGTGCTTAGGGATATGGTTAGTAGTGATTTTGGCAGTGTTAGGTTGATGGTTGGACTCGATGACCTTAAAGGTCCCTTCCAACCTAGACGATCCTATAATATATAATTACTCTATTCTTTTCTCCATAATAGTACAGATATTCTACTTCTGGAATTAAAATTCATCCTAATCTTTTATGGTTTACGAAACTCTGAGCATTCTCCCTGCTCTCAATTTCTGTCTTTTTTCTATCATAGTGGTAGGCCACTATATGGACTTATTCTCAAGGGAACCTCTCAAGGGACCCTTCATGGGGCTGTTAAGCTATAGCGCAAATAACTGTATAGTATTTTTTTTTTCTTAAATGCCACATAATTCTTGAGCAGGCTTCATAAATCCACTAAACGGCTGGTGCTCTTCAGTCTCCTCAGCTCATCAGCTGGTCATTTTAGAAGATCCAAAAGAGAAAGACTAGTTACTTAGGCAGTTTTGGAATCATGTAAGGAGCAGAGAGGGCAAAGTTCTTCGTTGGGGGATGTCAGGTAAAAGTGCAAAAAGCAATATTTGAGCCCTCAAATGGCAGCTGTTTTTTCTAGGTCCTTTTTTGTCTTTCCCATTCAGCATCAGCTTTTGTCATAGTTTTCAGTATTCCAGGTAGTTCAGTAAAATCTTCCCATGAAAGACAGGGAAAAAAAAAAAAAAGGTCTTGCCAGGTCATGTGAGTCTAATATGCCACATTACACAAAGAAATTTTAGCACATCTTTCATTTTTTCCCCACACCTTTTCTGCATGCTAGGATCTGCTTCTGTTCTCATGGTGTAATACAAGAATTGCTACTGAGGTGGAGAATAAGTGTAATCATTTAAAACTAGATCTGCATAAGGCACCACTGACAATTTTTTGCTTTTTCCTATACTAAAAATCAGATACATGATCATTACATGCGGCTTTCCAGTACCTAAAGGGGGCCTACAGGAGAGCTGGGGAAGGACTTTTTACTAGGGCATGTAGTGATAGGACGAGGGGGAACGGCTTTAAGCTGGAAGAGGGCAGGTTTAGATTGAACATTAGGAAGAAGTTTTTCACTTTAAGGGTGGTAAGGCACTGGAACAGGTTGCCCGGAGAGGTTGTTGAAGCCCCGTCCCTGGAGGTGTTCAAGGCCAGGCTGGATGTGGCCTTGGGCAACCTGGTCTAGTGAGAGGTATCCCTGCCTGTGGCAGGGGGGTTGGAACTCGACGATCTTCAAGGTCCCTCCCAACCTAAACCATTCTATGATTAAAGTATTGCAAAACTTGTCTATTTATTCAAGACTCCTGCTATTGAATTGCATCAATGCATAATTGAAAGCCTACTCAGTGCAAATGAACTGCTGTGTTGGAAACTTTTGCTTTTTATTGTATGTCCTGCAACACTGGTGTTTTCCTTATATTCTCAGCTCCTGGAGTCAGGTAATTTTAAAACTATTTTTCTGGACATACAAATATATGTGCTTGTGTGTGTGTTTGATTACTTGCTTTTCCATACTGGTGGAGAAAGTTATGAAAATATGATTTACTTCCTGAAGTCTCAGAAATGAGATGGCAAACAAAAATTCAAAGGTATTTATTTTTTAAAAAAGAAGGATTTCTTTTAGATATATCTCATGGGTTTTTTTTAGATCAGCTGTGTGCCTTGTTAATATCCAGGGTTAGAAATAGTTAGGCTGCATATTTGTTTCCAATTACATCTGTCCCATACAGAGCAATCTGTTACACTGGCTTTTGATCTAGAGCAATATAACTGAGAGGAAAATTCTCCCTTCAAATGGACCTCATTTTCTCAAACCCTGGCAGCATTTAAAAGTGATCTCCACCATCTCACTTTGCTTTATATTCAGTTCAATTTGAGGTGTTTATTTTCATCCACCCCTTTATATTATTTATTGCTGCCTTGAACAAAGCAATGCATATTTCTTTCTCAGCAGAGGAACAACCTGGGCTTGTTTCCAAGGTATTTTTGGAGAGAAGAAAGCCATGGCTGCTTGCAGCAGTACAGAAGAGACCCTCAGCTACACCCTTATCAGGATAAGTTTGTGGTTATTAACTTAAGGTGCATCAGTGACCTGCTTAATTGAGAAATTCTAAAGGGAGAAAAAACAGGCCCCTACTTCTTTCGTTCTGTAGTTCCATCCAATGAATAGCTTAGAAATAAACCCAACGTTGTCCAAAAAGTGGCTTGAAGTTACTATGAATGCAGACAGGAATTGCTAGGAATAATGTGTTCACTGGACAGATATTGTTATAGGGAAGAAAAGGACTAGCATAATAGGAAGGAATAAAGGTAGTAACCTGCAAGTAATTACTTGCTATCTACAACTTATTTCAAGTATGGAAAAGAGTCTATTTTTGGTCTGCGTGGAGTGCTTTGTTTAGTAATTTAACCATCAGCCTTTTGATGTACATTGTATGCTTCTAGCAAGACATTCTAGCATCCCATTTGCCTCCTTTGTTAACGTAGCAGCATATCAGGTTGAATGCTTCAGGAGTGTTTCTGAAATAACTACTAAATCTTTTTCTTGGACAGGCTGCTGTAACACCTCTCTGTTTAGTGTGTAATACCCACTTTGAGTCGTTGCTACAAGTCTCATTATTTTATAAGCCTTCACTGGCTGTGTATGGCATTGCTTTAAGTAGGTGATGTTTCAGTAGTCCTTCCTAATCAGCTTTTTTTTTTTCCTCTGCTGCATATAGCCTCTCTGTATAGTATATAAATATAGATTATCACTGTGTTGTTTTTTTTTTTTTCTTATCTGGAACATACAGCAGAAACAGAGGTGTCTGGAGAGCTAAAAACGATTAGAGGTATGGAAAAGACTTCCATAAGCAGACAGACAGAGAAGATTAATACCGCTTAATGTAGAGACACAAGGCCATGCTATAGCTACACTGAATAATCAGTGTTCCAGGGAAGGCAAATTGCGTGCATTTTGCTTCTCTCCAAGTGAGAGCAAAAGGATTTAATGCAACTGTCAAATTACAATGTAATATATGTAAAAATGCAAGGTAACACCTTTACAAAGAACGTGAATCGCGGAAACTTCTTGCTGCAAGGCAGCAATGACTCTCTGCCCTGCCCTCTTTTATACTATGCTAGGGGCCTGGTTCATTAAAAGCTGATGTTGCCATATGCTTGCAGGGCCAGCGGGGGTGGAATAAGTGCTATAGCAGGAGTGCTGCTGGGTGAGCCATGGGAGGGACTTGCTCTTCCTGGAAGACCACCTGTAGTAAACGTTTGGGTGGCTGGCATGTCAAAGTACCTGCAGGTGGGAGCCCAAGGACTGCCCACATCTACAAACAAGTTGTGCACATCCATATCTTCACAAACTGTCATTGCTTTGAAGAGCTCCACGGCATGCAGCCCCATCCATGCTAAAGCGTGGTGCACCCCACCACCTTGCTTAGTGCCCCAGCGGCCGTGTGCTAAGTGAATTTTGGGTGCTGTTCCCAAAATTAAACTGATCCATCCTCAGCGCATAACCAGCTGTTTGGCATCACAGCCCTGGCAGTGCCTATCTCCCAGTTCACACCAACA
Source organism: Pluvialis apricaria (assembly GCA_017639485.1). Taxonomy (NCBI): domain Eukaryota; kingdom Metazoa; phylum Chordata; class Aves; order Charadriiformes; family Charadriidae; genus Pluvialis; species Pluvialis apricaria. The sequence goes on from CM030009.1 coordinate 16,716,734, forward strand.
CGAGGAGGTTGTTTCCCAGCCACTTCAGCAAGACACCTGCACCCCAGCTCTTTCCTGCAGAATGCCCCAGCTATGTCCAGAGAGCATGTTTGCATTAGCCACCACAGCAGTGACCTAAAGGAAAGGCAGGATTTGAAGCACTGCTGACTGGCCCTTTCCAGAGGCAGGGACCTTGGTATAGATGGATGCGACCAGAAGTGACACGGTGGATACACTGTTTTGATAATTCTTTAGGAAATGCTAGAATCAGACCTGAAGAAACCACTGATGCCCCTTCAGTACCAAACTCGTAGTGGTGTGACAGCCTGGCTCCACTGGAATTGCTTTGATAGATGTCCTCTGCCAGGGAAGAGGCAGGCTCTGAATTCCCTGGGGGCAGCCATGTTCCTGTTGCTGAAAATCTTTTGATCCTAGAGTTATCCAGGTTGCCAAATTGCCTCCCTCGTTCTGGATGGGTGAGTTCAATTTCTTTTTGGAAACCTGGTGGCAAATGGACTTACCTCAGGCTTTGTTTTAAGCTGCTGCAGGGTGGTCTGTAATTATATCACAGAAGTCGTTAGTGTCGAGAGCTCTGGGCTATCCCTCTAGGTTTTTGCATGGTGAAGTGGAAAACATAAACTTCTCCTCACATTCTGTTCTCCATCGCATTCCAGGATTTGTATGCTGTAGCGGGGGGGCCATGTTATGTAGAGTTTGCATTGCATTGAAGAATATTGAGTGTAGAAGCCTACAGAGATTTAGCTTTGGACATGAGGGGGAGGAATTAAAACGGCGTGCAATCTGTGGGTTTTTCTTCCTCACCATTATCTAAATTAACAGTTTACTGTTTTCTTTGTGTCTCTTCTATTATAGGCTTAAGTGCTTAATCTAAAGCTTAAGGGCCTTAGTATGAACAAACTGAGAAAAGTCTGTAAGGAAATACAGCTTTGGTTTCTTGAAACGGGCAGTATTTAAAGGACCAAACACACAGACCTCCCAACCTGCAATTTTCTGTCACAGGGAGAGCGAGCGTCCTGTACACACGTGGCTTTGTGCTGCCAGCACACCTGGTGAATTTGAAGGTGGGAAGATTGCTGGGGAGAGGTAGCTCTGGTTGGCAAGCCTAGTGGTCTTGGGAGCTGTGGGGAAAAAGGCCTCTCTTGGATGATGGGGAGCTAATGAAACCCATGGCTGCACTAGGCTTAGTTTAGGTGGCTTTGCCAATCATGCCTGTACAGCTTCCTGGCTTTGTTAAATTCCCTGTTAAATCCAGAGGGATAACATCACCCCACTCCAGAGCTCTGGATACTCTGTACTGTAAATACTCACCTGCAGAGACCCTACAAATCCTGCTTTGCTGCTAGAGGAGAGATACCACACCTCTTTTGTAGCAACTGTGGACAGCCAGAGGACGCAGAAGAGCATCAATTCAGAGACTTTTATCTTATTAGAAACCTTGCATGAATTTTTTGCTAGCAGAGCTCAAGATACCTCATATCAATAGCTTCTAAGGAGTTTTTTAAAATTTATTTCATTATTTTATGTTGCTGGCTACTGGTCTTGATGAATAAGCATATTATTTTGTTTATTTCAACATTATCAGCTCTTTTCTGTTTTTATTAAGGTGTGTGAAGAGTTTTGGGCTTGGTCAGTCATTAATTATAGTTTATTTTTATTACTGCTTGAATCCCTGAGGAAATTAAATACAAACCATGTGCAGTTTAGCTACAGAGCTGGCCTGCAAATACAGTGAAACTCAGTATGATAAAACTGTGGGTTTGTGCTTCCTTCCTCTTGTTAGGCTTCTCCTAGCTGAGCTCAATATATTCAGGCACCAAGCACAGACTCAGGGAATGTATTAATGGTGACATGGACAGAAGATGCTTCTGGAGCATCATTGTGCATGTTAGTGGCATTCATTTTCCCAATGTTTCCATGTAGTTACTAAAATAATCTTGGGCCCTGGAGCTGTTATGGCTAAAGAATCTGCCCCGGGTCCAGCAAGCTATGGAGGTGGACCAAGGTTGTGCTTCTGAGTCATCTCTGTGAGTCACCTGAGCCAGCTCTGCTGGCAGCTCCACTGCCTTAGGCCTGTGCTCCATGTGGTACACGGTCTGTTTTGTACTCTTTGAGATGACAAATATTTGTAAACTGGCAGCATAGGATAATAGTTTATCACGTCATGAAAGGCATTTCGGAACAATTCTTTACCAGACAGTGGCACATTATCATTAGAGGAAGCTGATAGAGACAGGGAACAATGCTGATGTTAATATCCATCAAAGGCAGATCCTTGACAAATTCAATGGCATGAGGAAATTCCCCCAAATGAGAGGTCCAGCTTCTCTGGAAATTGAGCTCTAGGACTTTAAACAAGGGAGGAGGTTTGCGTGGCTAAAGGGGTTTATTCTTGATGTAGTAAGACTATGATAGAAACACTATTGCCTGGTTGATGATGTTTCATTAGACAGGGTTGGTTGAAAGAAAGCTTTATCTCATAAAATATGACATTATATCTTAGATTTTTTTCATGTGGAAATTGGCTAAAGCGTAAGTGTTTCTTGTTTATTTGTTTTCAGTTTAAGCTTTGGAAAAAAGCTATGCTTTCTAAAATGTCACGCAATCTTCCCTCAGAAAGTATTCTCTTCAGATCATGTTGTACTTAATTTTCTCAAATTTATATTGACCTGCAATTTAATTGAATTGAACATTTTAAGTTAACTGCATGTAATAAGGAGTTTTGAGCTCTGAAAGAAAATGTCTATGAAAGTAGTGAAAGTACTTGGTATAAAACGATCATTCTATAGTTAACCTGAGCTTTTCTGTAGCAAACAAACTTCTAAAGTTTGAAGTGATGATGGCCCACATACTACAACTCTCACAACTGAAAGGTTAGCACAAAGTGGCTAAATGGCTTTTGGATCAAAATTGTATTTAAGAATACTCTTAGACGTGTCACTGAAAAAGGAATGGAGTTGGAACAAGGAACAAAGGAAGCTCTTGTCAAAAGAATGTACACACCTGTTGCCTAACCCACTCTCATCTTCTCACCTTCTGGTATTATCATAAAAGGGAAGGATCTCAGATAGCAGGTTACTAAACTGTGGCACTGCAATTGTAGTTGGGTCAATCTGGGAGGAAAAAATAAAATAAAATAAAATTAAAAGAAACCTTTTTTTATGCTGTTGCTGTGGGACCTGAAGTCCAGCACGGAAGGTGTGAGAAAGAGAGTGTCCTAATCTATTTTATCAAGTTTTACCAGCTGTACAAAGGGAAAAGTACAGGAGGAGAAGTATTGCTTAGGAAAAAAAGATCAGGAATTGTACTGCTGCTTACAGAAAGGCAGTGTGATAGATGCTGTGCATACAAAACAGCCGCGCATGATACTTGGGAAGAGTTGTCCAAAGAAGAGGAGTTCATTGTTCCTCAGGAATTAAGCTGGGTAAAAAATATTTCACTAATTGCATGTTCTGTTGTGAAAGTTCTCCGGCTTCGGAGTGGCATGAATACCAGATTTACGAGGCCTGTATTTCAGAAAGCACATGCACGCTTGGAGCTGCTGGGGTCCACTGCTTTGAAGGAAGATGCTTTACTCACTGGACTGCATTCAGAGGTGGAACCTCTAACAGTGCATGTTGCAGAATTGGACCTGATTTCTGTTGGGGATTGAGAGGATTGCCTGGCTCTGCACCAGCAGCCTGAGGACACTCATAGGACTTAATCGTCCTATCCACCAGGTACCCTCACCCATGCACCCAATTCCCATGGGCCAGAAGCCCCACCTGAGTCCAGCCCCAACTCTTTATGTCACATTGTTGGGACAGTCAGGGAACTAGTTGCCAGTCTGGTTGCTTTGGATAGCGCCAAAGGTGGCGAGGGCACTGCCCCATGCTGGGGTCTCCCCGCTTGTCCTGATGCTCCCTGACTCTCTGTTTTCATGACATCTTGTAAAGCTGCATTTCTACCATGAGTTAATGAGCAGATGCTCTTCATCTCTACTTCAGAAGAACCATAGGTAGTTGAAAGACTTTGAAACCTGTGTTTCTCTCTCCTTTTCATTCTTTTGCACACAAGATGTGTAAAGAAACATATCTGGATGCTACAGAAACAGGTAAGTTTAGAATAGATGTTAGAAGTTCATAATTTTTAGAGGAATAAGGTTCTCTACAGGTCTCTTCTTTCCCAAAACTTACCTAGTCTTAAGGGATGATTTATGGAAATTTATGAAAAGGATTATACAATATGATGATGTTACAACGAGGGGCTGAATCTCAAAAGGTTTTCTCCAGTTCTGTTTCTGTAGGTCTCAGGATCTTTGTGTTGGAGATTCCAGAGAAATGTTTCTCTGGAAGGTGCTTGTCTTTACTGGGTACTTCTGATTTTTGGGCCTTCTTCCATTGCATTGAGCCCATTATGGAAGGCTTCTAGCACCCTCCTCTTCTGACAGTTTTTCTGTCCTCCAGGTGCTTTCCTCCAGCAGAAGGAGAGCTGCCCACCATGCAGATCATTCAGCTGTGCCAGAGCTGCACAGGAGTCAGTTCTGTCCCTGGAGCTTTTACTGCTTCTGTAGCTCAAAGTAGACTCTCAACGAGGGAGAACTGGGAATCCTCACAGCTGAAAACACGTGCTTTCCAGGCTTGGATCTATCTTGTCAGTGAGCCAGCATTTCCTTCAAGCCCTGGAAGAACTTAAAGCTTCACATTTCTGACATCTTTATGTATAAAAGAGCTATTTTTGGTTAGTTTTAATGGTTTTCTATGATTCCTTCTGAGCTTTCTATAGCTAGTAATTACACACCTGCTTTTGCAGGCAACAGAAATATGAAAGAGCTTCAATATATTTTTTAAACTGTCTTAAACTTCCGTCAACAAGTTGTGTGGGTTTTTTGTTATTTTGCAGGTTTTTTTGGTAGCGTGTCTCCTCCACAAAATATGTGATGGTGGAGATGTTGAAGTAAAAACATTTTTGGCATTTTGTTTAAGTAACCTGCAAAATACACCTCTAGACATCCCAGTTTTTTCTGTCATAACCTTACCACAGGATTGTCTTGACTTCATCTGTGGGGTCACATGCATTAATGAGAGGGGTATTTTGGTCCTTGTCTCCCAGGGAAATGCGTAAAGCCTTTCCAGATGGCACATCAGTGAGGGGAAAATGAGAAGGCCAGAAGGGGGTGGCTTTGAATAAGGTCTTAGTTATACAGCTGTATGCATACTTTAATATTAGAGAAAGAGGAGCCTTTTCTGTATCTGCCCTCCCCATCCTGCACCAGTACTTTAGACACCTGTGAGTGTTGTTTTTTTGGCTCTGAGCCTCCTAAAATATCTTGCCACCATACCTGTGGGGTCTGTTCTCAGCAGCTTAGCTCATCCCGTAAATGTGAATTTGCAGACCTATGATTCAAGGGCAGAGAAGAGAATAAACTCTTGCTCTGTTTTTTGGTTTTTGTTTTTTTTTTTTTTTAATCGCTAGGCCATTTTCTCTGTCCTGCTGTAGTTTCCAAAGTAATTTTGGGGAGAATATAAGGTGCATGAGAAAGCAGGATGGAAAACCTCATTGGGAATATATGAGGCTACTTTGAGCAGAGCCTGTACTGTGCATTCTGGCATTATGTACCATACCATGCATGGGGAAGGTTGGGCAGGGGATCCCTTAATACTTGGAGTTTGGCAGGGTTGGTCCTCTCGGGAATAGTAGCAATGTTAAATTACAATATAGAGGATAGCTGGTACATGCCTCTGGGTACACTGCAGCAATACTGTGTTTGTACTCTATGATATTTACTTTTTTAGACTGTAATAAAAGCTAATTTTGTTTCAACAGCTGAAGGATCTGTGACCGTTTTTCCTCATGATGTTATTAAAGAAAAGAATATAGCCACTACAAAGATATTTTCACATTTATTGCCAGCTTTCTTTGACTGAAGTAGTACGTGCCAGATGAATTATCGCTGCTTGTCTTGCCCAATTTTTTTCCTCTAATATCATGGCTTTTTGTACCTGTCCTTAGGAGATGCAGCTCCAAGGCTGACAGGGATAATGCAAAAGACCTGGAAGTCAAATAACAAGCAGAAGTGACTGGCAGGAAGAGAAGCCGGTAAGTACTGCAATAAAAGTGCTATTTAACCTGCTGGCTAATACAAAAAGCTTATTTCTACAGCAACTAGTGGAACAATATATTTAGCAATTAAATTAATCCAAACAAATAGGGATTTTAACCCCATTGTCCTGGCTAAATTCCAGCTTAGGTAATTACATTCTGGCTACCTGCTTTCCCTCTGGAGTTTCTGCTGGGTAAGTTACGGCTTACACCGTGCGCGTGTGTGTCGGGCTTGTTATGAACAGTTGTGTAGCATGTCAGCATCTGGTAAATCCTATCTAGTAAAAAAAACAGAGGTGAATGCATTTCAGTGGAAGTAAAGGGTGACTGTTCTGTCGTATTTAACGTATTAGTAGAATTTGTAGATGCAGCAAACACGAGGACTGGCATGTTATAGTGATGGCCGTAATAAAAACAGATAGGCTGTGGTTAGAAATACACAAACAGACTGACAGACAAGCTCGATTAGTACTTCCTTTACTCCCCAACCTTCCTGCGTTAGACTTTCCTGTGCTTCCTTCTGGGGCTGAACCTTTCTCTTTATGTCAAAGCCAGCTTGAAGTGGCTGTGTGTATTTTTAATTATGTCAGTTCATCCTCCTGGTTTAGAGAGTAGCCACATACTCAGATGCACAGGTGGAACTGAGAGGTGGCACTGGGGCAAGAAAAGGGACTGGGTAAACCAGCTTTGAGACAAAGCATCCCCTCCCAGTGGCACACGTGTTACTCCAGCCCTTTGGGAGATTCAGCTGAGGCTGGCACATTTCTAAAGCCCTTCCGGGCAAATGCAATGAAACACTGAATTTGGATCTAGCTTACATCTCCTATACTATCTGACACAAAGCAGTCTCTGACTGTGGCTTTGATGGCTTTGATGCTGTTTTGAAGGGCCAGGAACATCACGGTAATTTAATTCATTTTAGTGATTGTAAGCTCATTTGGAAAGGATCTTCCCTGCGAAGCTGAAATGTGAAAGCATGAGTCAAGGGTAAGGTACAGTGTTCTCCATGAATTTTCCTCTTCTTTTCCTGTTCCATTTCAGAAAATATGGCTCACTTTGTGAGATGACAAGATGATTAAGCTGTAGCTAGCATACAGTGAGCAGGTCGGGGAGTCTTTTTTCCCCTCTGCTTTTTGATGGAGCTGAAGAAAGGGCTCATCTTTCCAAACATGAGGCACTAAGAATCCATTCAGGTCAGTCACATATGTGATATGAGTGGGTAAACACACTGGTATTCGGATGTGGAACCACCAGGGAAATTCAGAACCCCTAACATTTTAATTGTGGCTTCCGGACAGCTTTGTCAAAACACACACAGCCTGTTATAACCTGAACTTGGGAACTGTCTCTTCATGGTACTACTTGTAGAAAGTGACGACGCGTTCAGCTTCTGCTAAGAGCTGCAGTTACCTGGAGATTATGCACGTGCATACCACCTCACAGGGAGCATTTGAGGGCAGTCAGCTCATTGTTACATGCAGCAGAATGATTTAACAGGAATAACGAGGTCTGAGGCAAAGAAGTGGTTCCTTTCACCTAGACAAATGTTTTAGCAGCTGTGCAAAACACTTAGGGTCCTTGGGTGAATGAATTAATAGAAATGAACATTGACAAGCAGATTGTAATGAGAATTGCTTTTGATCACAAAGATCTTCTGGCAATTAAACCAAAATTTTTTAAAATTGTTTTTGTTTATCAAAAGGAAAACGTTTTCAGCAGGAAAAACAGAAAACAAATGTATTGGCTTTAAGCTCTTCTTAACAAGTTTAATTTACTTCTATTAAAATGATTCAGCCATCACCATTTCTCTACAATAGATATTTTGTTGGGGAAACTAATTTGAATGTGCATGATAGATGAACTGCATTGAAAATTCCAATTTTTATCAGCTCTAACCCTTGATCTTAATTAACTCCACATCTGTTTCCATAGAAACCAACAGTACAATCAATAAAATACTACAGCTAGCTGCTTGTATTGAAGAAGTATGCAGAAAAAATTTATTTTCAGTTATTTGCTTCTGACCAGTTTGTGGACACAGCAACAAGTGTACTGTATTGCCCTCAAAGGGATTGCTGGGCTTGATCAACGGCCTGATCCCTGCTAGAGAAAAGTACATCACGTAGTGAAATTCCCTCTGCAGCATGTGTTGGGTGAGTGAGATATAAACTAAGGGTAGTACCTTTATTCTCATTGATTGGCAGCAGTTCTAATGGGGACAATGAAAGGAACCACTCCTAACTTTTTTCCATACAGAGTGGAGTCAGATCGATATCCAATATCTGTTCCATGAGAGAAACTCTTGTGGCTTATCCTCTATCCACAGGAAAACGTTAAGGCAAAGTGAGAGTACAGTTGCAGTGTCCTTGGGAACATATTTGGGTAACATCCTCCAGCTGCCTGAGTACCTACACCACCAGTGCTTGCAACACTCTCTCCCTTTTGCGCAACCATATTTGGGAGTGCATAGACCCAGTGCTGAACTGTTTGAAAGGTATAAAATCGAAAGCAATAAATCCTTGGCATCTAGCTCCTACAGCAATGCTTTGTAAGCCAAGTGCGTTGCTATGCCATGTAATTTTCAACCGTCAGAGTAGTGCACTTAGAAGTCTATTAGTGAGCACTCCGATGTACCTTGCTATTGTTCAAGTCTAAGGTTGCAGGAATGTAGTCTAGCCTAAGTATATTGTTAATCAGTGGTAATGCAGTATGTCCTTGGTTTTTGACAAACAGTTTCTTGGAAGAGAGTTATGTAGAACGGAGTCATGCTCTGTTGGGGTCAGAAGGACTGATGAGGCTTGGCATATTCTCATGATGGAATTTGGGATAGGTGGACACAGGAACATAATCATATCAGTTAGTGACATATAATCTGAAATGTATTGTCCAAATGAGATGGGCCTGGAGAGTGGGGAACAATTTTTATAGCAAGATTTTTTTTCAAAGACACTTATATGTGACACACACTAATTTTGTGAAGGCCCATCCCCTCTGGCCTAGTTTGGACCAGCACCCAGTGGAGACAAATGCTCACTCTGACTGACTTATGCAGGTCTTGGCATGCATCTCCTGTGCATACCATTTCCACCTCCTGCTCAACCTTCTGCATGGCATTGGACAGCTGTGGAGACACGTCTCCAAACTCGTTAGGATCCCATCAGCTCCACTGTGGCTGATTTTTTTTGTAATCTAATTTCAGTCACATGGCCAGTACTGTGCCATGTGTATTTTATCCATCTATATTTTAATACATTTTTATATAAATCATAATCACCTGTTGGTATGTTTTACACATTTTTGATGCCTTAAAATACTCCATGTTAAGAGATACATAGTGCCTCCCTAGACAAAAAGAACACTTTACTACTCAGGGAGTTAACAATTGGTTTAGTCAAGCACAAAAGAGGGCTGCATCTGACCTGTCAGACATATGGATGTTTCCAAAGAGGTGAGAGTAGTTAATAGTCTAATAAGAAATATCAAATAATTCTATGAAGGGGGATAGGGGAATAAGAATGAAACTCAATGAATCCTCAGGGAAGCTCCCTCATAGGAGTGCAAAAAGCAGCCTATTTTCCCAGACCAAGAGTCTTCTCTAGGAATGTAACTCAGAGGTAAAGTGTTGGTAAAGAACTGGAGCCTCTGCTAGAAGTCTGACAAAGTCTAATAACTCCAAAAGCTGGAAGCACAAAAGACTTTTTTTGCAGACAAGATACACACATGCTTTGTAATTACGTTTGTATTCTTTGGACTTTTGTAAATTAATACTTGCATTTGAAGTCATTTTAACCTGGCTTGAATTCTGAGGGATTTCAAGCTTATTAGTATCAAGTTATCCCATTTCTGTTCGAGGAATATCTTTACAGTCATTGGGGTACTGGTATTGTTTTTTGTTTGGTTGGTTGGTTTTCTTCCCCCTATACTAACTCTTAAATTTCTCCAGGGTCACCAAGCAGTAACACCTCCAGGCTCTAGGACCACTTGGGATACAGGGGGTGGATGGAAGAAATGTTCAATGCGTACAGCTGTTATCCAAGTGCATATCCTGTTGTATAGAGAGATAACAGAGAAAATGTCAGACGCCCGAGGGTCCTGAGGGATTCTGACACTGATAGATATTGAGTTTGATCTCATCTGTGTAAAAAAGAAAAACGAAAACCCAACAACACAAACCAACAAAAACAATGCCAAACAAAGAAACCACTTGGCTACAGGCTCTGCACTGTTAGTGACACTGTCCTGCAGCTTGTTATATATGATCATGACCATCTGGGTCTTCTGCAATGCTGGTACAAAGTTAAGTGTTATATTATTGTTAAACATTGTGATTCTATTACTATTAATAGATGGGGCAGGGGATTTAGCGGCACAATTGCAGTGGCAACAGGTGCACACAGATATTAAGGTGCGTATTGTAATTACCATGAGAGTACCAGCATCTAACACTCTCGGTAATGCATACATTTAGAAATTCAGCTCTACTGTGGTACTGATAGTTTGTCCATCACTAGCAAGAGCTAGCTCATTTTTTTTTAAGAGCTGTGAGAGGACTCTATGGTTGGAATATGCATTTGAGAAAAGATGTGATAAATTGCCCAGAAAATTAGTTTTTTCTGCTTTATATATTTTCCCTTAAGGAATTCCCCTGGGTGTTTTTATTTAAGCAAACGAAAACTTAAAGGCATTTGTGTATGTTCATGTTTCTGTGACTGCACATATTTGGACTACTATTATTATTTTTTTCCCTGTCATGTAGATAGACACACACACAAGAAGTTTATGTGTGTGCATTCAGGTATCTGTATTACAGGTAGGGCTGATGACAGTTTCTATAATTAAAGTTGCCAAACACTTCCCATTACAAGAAACTGAAAATAGGATGCTATATCTCTCCAAAACGCGAATTTTGAGGGTAGGGTTTTCTGTAACAGGCCTATCCAAATTATATACAGTAATTTCAACAAGAATGTTTGGTTGTTTTACAACTGCAACATGACAAAACAAGTTTTCCTTGTCTTAAAAAAATTGAGTGAGTCATCAGAAGGCTCTAGTATTCCCACTTTCAGAGTGAGGCTTTGAAATCTGAACAGGGCAGAGAGTTTCTGTTAGGGATGCTCCTGTTGTTATGTCTATTAAAAAAAATTCCACTGTCAGTCAAGCTATAAGCCTTTGAAAATATCTGATTTGCTGGAGTTCAACAAAGTTCATAAGTTTGACAGATAAGTCTTCCAAAGCTTCTGCTTGGATGGGGCATGGTTTAGTACAGGACTGAAATAGCATGCTTGGTAATTACATATAACATCAAGCTTGAGTGCTAGCAACAAAAGGAAGGCTTTTATTTTCACTCTCCAAGAAGAGAAGCCCCTGCTGGGCAGCAATACCAGAGATATGACCCCTTCACAGGAACAAGAGCTGGAATTTGCTGAGGAGAAGGCATACACTGGTGACAATGTGAAATGAGGCGAAAGAGCAAAAGCTAGAAGTGTAGAGGTGGTAGACAAAAAGAAGGAAAAAACCCTGAAAGATGTGTGGAAAGGAGATGAGGACTGCTGGACAAGATGAGCAAGAAGAAAATAGATAGGGGGAGGGATAAAGTTTGTGTGAAGACATAGATGAGATTGTAAGACTGGCTGGACTATAAAAATGGAAATTAAATTAGTGGGGCAAGGGATAGGGAAAAATGATGAAAACCCACTAAGATACAAAGGGTGGGATTAGTAGAAATGTTTGAAAGAGGAATACAGAGGTGGCATTGAGACTAGCTGAGAAACCAACAAGACCCCTTCAGTCTGGGAACTGGTGTGAGACGGGAAGATGAAGCTGGGGAAAGGGAAATACAGACATGGTGAAGAGCTGCCAGAGTAGAAACTAGACCAGTTTGAAAAATGATGCAATGAACAAGAGAGAAAATTAAGACTCTAATAGAAAGTCCTGTCATTTGTTAGTCACTAATTATTGTTTGTCACAAACAAAGCATCCAGAATTAGTGTATTTTTCCCTTATTCTAATTTCTTTGTATTGGTTTGCCTTTTGTAAACTGGGGCTGGTTCCATCCCCTCACCTCACAACAGTGTTGGGAAGATAAACCGCATAATGTTTGTGAAGCACTCACATACTCTAATGATGAGCACCACAGAAACACCCAGGAGGAAATTAATAATTCTGTCTTCAGAACCACATTTGTAAATGTGCAGTAAATAAGGCCTAGGGCAATACATTGAACAACAAGCAGAAGACAAAATATTGAATTGCTGCTCAATAAGTGAGCACAGTCCATCCTATGCACAAAAGGAGGCAGGAAAAATGCTGTGGAAAAAATATACTTGTATCATCAAATGTTATATTATAATTCACATAGAAAAGGGAATCTGAGCTGAGGCGGCACTAGTAATCTTAATTCTTTCCTTTCCTAACTCTAAGAGAGTTTGTCTTTATGACCTTAATAATGTTCTCTTAGTATTTTTGTCTTCGTGAAGCTGTAGATATGTAGCACAAAATGTTATCTCCTGAAGCTTGAAAAGCACAAGAAAGCACTGTGGTTTAAAGAACAGATTTCTGTTCAAGTAGCACAAAAACAATTCTACCATTAGAATGAGATTTGAGATATGTAGTTGCATGTTATCTGGCACGGGCATACTTATAACTGTAATATAAATATCCTGATCTCACTTTTCATGCCCATCCAACCTTCTCAAGCACACTATTCTATTGTGAATTTAAAAGCAGCTCTAATATGCTAGGTGGAATAAGTCAGGAGTATTCATGACGATCAAGATGTTTCTTCCTACTAAGTTGTATTTTATTTATAAGTAAACATGGAGTTGAAATGTTCCCTTCTTTAGAAGTAGTGTTTGCATTTCTACAGGTATTGACTTACTAGCACTACATTAGCTAGCTGAATGAGCTGGATTCCTCTGAATAAGGATATGAAACCTGTACCTAGTGTTCTAATTAAAGCCGAAAGCCATTCATCTCTCTAATTGCAACAATGCCCTCCAGGATAATTTCATCCCAAATGTACCATTCTTCTTTTGCCCGAACAAGTGACTTAAAAACTATCTGGACCCTTGCCAAGCATGAAGAGAAAAATTTACTGGCTGTGATATCAGACCAGAAAACACTACAGGATGAAAAATTGTAAAGGTCAAGCAAAGTGGCAAGATTTTTCTGTCGGGCTTCTGGAAGTATTGACCTCTAATGCCTGAACATTAGTGGTCATATCTAATTTTTCCTACAAACTAGTAGGAGTCATCTGTTAATAAGTAAAGATTTTTCTAAAATGCTCTGTAACCTTTGGGGCTGCCAAGCTTTTTCTTCTTGAGGGGAAAAAAGGCAGGTGAATTTGGCCTGGGAGCAGGATGCGCAATCAGAGGAAGGCTGCAGAGTGCAGTCAGTGGAGCTCTCTGAGTGCATATGACCAGCCTTAGGAAATGGGTTCCTTTGTGAACCAGCCAGCTCAGTGAGCATGGGGAGTCGTAGGATTATTTGGGCTGGGTTTTACCAGCGTACTCTCCAGACTTAGAATTTATTTGCACTCTGTAGGACATAACCTAAAAATCATAAAACAAAAAGACTATGTTTCTTGATTCTTTGCAGGTTGAGTTCATCACTGTCAACAATATTTTACATGTCTGATTGATTCATTTTAGCCCTAGGTAACATGCAATAGATTTTTTGCTGCTGAAGATTAAGAAGTAACACGAAGTATCACTTACTTGGCCTAAGGACATGCACTAAGAGGCTTCTTTGTTTTTCAGTGGGCAAGAATCACCCCATTAGCTTCAACGTTTATTTCATGTGTTCTCTGGAGTGAGAATTTTACTTCTGTGTCTACCAAGGTATTAGAAACAGTGGGCATAACATTAGAAAGGAGATTACTAGAACTAAAGAGCTTTAAGACCTCCGTGAGGGTAACTATGTGTTTGTAGAATATGAACCTGATGTTTCTCTGTCATGTATTTTTTGCCTCAACTGGTCGTGCACTGCTGCATCAACATATGAAAGAGTTGATCTGAGGCACAAATCCTAAAAGGGTGGTAATATCGCCCACCCACTGATTTTACTGAGAATTGGGAAATTATCACCCTTTGGACAATGAATTTTTTAATTGATTGCACCTAACTTCAAACAAAAAAAAACCAAAACAAACAAAAACACTGAAAATGCCAGAATGCAAACAGTGTTTTTCATGCAGCTTAGTGTGGTTTTATTAAAAAAAAGAAAAAAAAAAAAGTCTTGGTCCATCTGAATTATGGCATTTGAAGGTTTTTTCCTGTGATAAGTCCCAAATGGATCATATACTACTAGCAGCCAGATCCTCTCTGTTTTAGAAATCAGTTTGTGCTTCGTAATACCATATGACATGACAGACGGGACAAGGCATAAATGAATATAAACCTAGGTACATCTTCATAAGATCCCCTCTCCCTCTCCTCTCCCTTTTTCATTTTTTAAGAGCTGAAGCTTGAAAAGCAGTTTTCAAACCAGACTTTCTTTTGCTGGAACACATTGAAAATCAATTGTCTCCATTGAGCGACGCTGTGCGCACCAAGAATATGATTTGTTGTTGCTGAGACATGGAGATTTGATGAGTCCAAAAATTATTGATATGTGTGGGGGCTGAATTTCATGCTGCTTCTGGATTACTGTGTGTCCCGGTACCCTAAGAGATACAGATGGTGCAGTTCAAGTCGTCTTGGGCAGCTACGTGCAGGGTGGCATCCTGCTGTCTATTAGCAGTGGCAAAGGTCTAGCAGTAATGGTCATGACTCAAAATTTTGTAATGTAAATAAGAAAACGGTGGAATGATGGAGTGAGAGGTTTTGCACAAACCTGTAATCACTGACGATCCCTGCCTCTGGGGGAGAAAAAAGGAAGATTCTTGCAAAAGCAAGGACTACTTGAGTAGTCCTATTAAGAGCAGTCAATCTACTCAGACACTTAAAATTAGGCTCAAAATTAGTACTTTTCTGAACCATGTCTTAAGTGAAGTGAATGAAAACAACATTTGGCTTTACAGTTGCTGATTTTTCAAAGCCTCAGTTGGGAAAAAGTAGGTCAGTAATGTTTGTCTTGTTTTATTCTGCAGTGAACAATAGGCTATAACAAAAATCTTAATGGTTACAGTGTAATTGCAAACCAGATATAAGGTCCTATTCCTCAGTGAATGCGTTGCTGCCACTATTTCATCATGATGCCTTGGGAAACATTTACTTCATATCTTTTTGATAAAACAGTGAGAATTTATTTATTTTTTTTTTTTACCAGTGATTTTCCGTTGACTTATTTTGCCATCACCTTCCCTTTCAGACAAGGGGAAAAGTAACTTGTTAGTTTGTGCTTGCCTCATCCCTACCACAAAAGAACTTGTTGCTGGATTCCACCTGAGATAATCTGATGTCATTCCCAGAGCGTGCACTCACAGTTCCCTTGAGTTCAACGGTAACAATTAGATATCATGTATCATTTGTGCTGGAGAGTTAATGTGTTTGTAATTTCTATTTTCTCTACTAAAATACAAGAAGATAACTGTGTTCTTTCCTTTATAGTCTTGTATGATCTACTGCTCTGCAGGGACAGAGATCACTTGTGTGTGAGAAAGAGAGTGATTGCTTATTGATGTAATGGAAGGAAATTAAGATAATGTAAATGGCAGGTAAATGACAGCATCTTTCTGAAAGATATGCAGAACTTCTCCTGCTACTTCTGAGGTACTTGCAAATGTTGCCAGTTACTTGCCCTAAAGTGAGTCTGAAAATGCACTACTAGAGTGAAAGTTCAGAATATGAGTAATTAAGGAAGTCCTTATCACTGTTCTCATTTTATCTCTCTTCTGTTTCAGTGGTGTTTGTTTCCTTTCCACAAAGATGACAACAGCTCTGAATGCTGATAAAACACAGTTTGGCAGGGTCCCAAGAAAGATAACTTGTTGTGGGACTACGCTCAGCCTGAGCTTCTCACTTGCAGGTATGTGATGATTTTTCATAGGCTGGACTGGCCACCTCTGCTAATAAAGACAATTGGAATTTCTAGTTGTGGTTATGCCTGTGTGTGGATACCAATATTGAATTTATTTAAAAGGGCTTTTGTGGGCAGATATGAGCTTATTCTGCCTGTGCTCCAAGCCAACATGTTGGTCTGCTACTGTAGGAGAAGAGTTCATTAGCTCAGACTGGTGCCGTATTAACTGTGGCTACAAGGTCTTAGCTTGGTGTGAACTACAGAGTCACCTGCGGTACAGGCATAACCTTAAGTGTGCAAAGTCAGATCCTTCAATATGACAGAGTTACCCATGTGGGGAGGGAGTGACTATGGATCATCTCCACCTTAGTCTTGTCCCATTTCCAACCTGGGATACCTGTAACTATGTGCTACCAGTCCCTGAATGCTAGTGCCTCCTGAAAAGAGATCTTCTGCCTCAGTCAGAGGACAGCATTAGCTTGAGGTGCTCTTGAGTTCAGCCCAATGATCTCAAATACAGAAGATACTAGAGGCACTTTGAGAGCAATTTCTGATTTTCTCAAATTGACTCATTGTTTACAATGATTTGTCATATTAGTTGTGGTTAGCTATTTTTAATAGTTTATCGCACAGCTGAGCAAATTAATCTTTGTTCATATATGTGGCATTGCAGTGCTTATTTTATAGTACTAGAAATTTTCAAGGGAATAACAATAAGTAGCTAATAGGTAGTGCCTTCTCACCCACTAATACAATAAAATTCACCTGAGACCTGACAGTTTTAATGTGTTATTATATAGCACCTTATTGTTCTACACTTAGAGGGGAAAAACAAAGAATAAATAATAAGAGGCCCGTACCTCGTTCATGAGTCTAGATCTAAATAGACCAGACACTTGTGGGGTTGAGAAAGATTAGGCATTACAGGAAAGGGTCTGGAAGGCCTTGCAAGAGTTTTGGCAGAGCAAGAAATGAAATCCAAGCATCCCATGTCTAGTCTAGTACATTTTTTATAAGATGAATACTGATTAATTTTCTATTGCTATAGCTTATATTTCACTGTTTGCAATATGTTTCTGTACGTGACCTTACATACACTTTCCTCTACAACTTGTACATAAATCAGAATATTCAGATCCTAGATCCCTTCCACTTTTCAGACCTATCTTCAGATACTCAGCAGAACTGCTTGATAACTTTGTATTTTGACTGTTCTGCAAGTGTCCTACAGGAATGCATGTGTCACTCTGAGGCATCCTGACAATGGCTGAATCGTGCTTTGTTTCACATTGAATCATTTGTAAACCACCTCACAAGTCATTGTTTTTTTTAAAAAGTTATTTAAAAAAACCACACTAAACCAGTTCTGTCAATCAGAGGTTATATCCAATAATACAAAACTGAAGCACTGGCCAAACTGTATGTGATAATTGGGAGCTAAACCCACACATTTTTATTTTCTTCTCATACATTTGTTATATGCAGAGTCTCTGTCTAACAGGTTGCTTTAGAATCAATATTTACAACAAAAGCTCATTCGTGTGTTGTTTTCTAGTCCTTGACAAGATGACAAAAACATTTAAAATAAAACAATAAGGAATGCAAAGTGTCAGAATGACTTTATCAATCAATAAGATTTCTTGGTAAAATGCATTCATGCTTTGGGACACACTATTTTTACAAATACCAAGCATTTTTCTGACATCCAGATAGTGTAACTCTGCTTGTGTTTACCAGCAAACTTGTGGAACATTTCTATTCCCCAAAAATATATTAAAAAAAGAGAATTTCAACCAGGTTTGGCCACCTGTAATCTGGGGCACTCAATGTATTATATAGAGTCTGCAAACTCAAGGCAGTTTATTGCAGTATTTATTTCGACTGACACTAAACAATGCCAATATTGTCCCTTCTGATGGCTCTAGTAATATGCTAAGATATCACAGAAAAGGTGTGGTGTAAAAACTGGAGCAGACCAGAGCAGAATATATAGGTCCAATACGACAGTCATGATTTGTCTCCAGAATGCACAAATAACTTCAAAGAATCAATTAATGTTATCTGTGTGCATCCTATATGCAAAGTACAATGATTATAAATGTAGTAAAACGTAAAGACTGAAGCCTTCTTTCCTTTTGGATATTAAACTGGACTCTCACTACTTGGAAAATGTCTGTGCTCTAAATAGCACACCGTCTCCATGGCAATGTGTAGTTCAGTTTTTAACTTTTCAACACATAAAAATGGTAATTTATTTGTTTTAAGCACTCCTGCAGTTGTCATAGTTATGAAAGCCTCAGGATCGGGCACTTTCCAGGAGCACTGGAGCTGTCAGGTTAAAGACTGGGTTAACTGCCAGGCAGTGGCCGACCTGAAGGTCGTTATTGCCTAATTATATTATTATTTCCTGTCAGCTCAGCTTGTGAAGTGGCACTCAAAGCGTTAGGCAGTCAGCACATTCAGAGCATTCAAAGAAATTTTGTTTCTTTTGTTCTTGATGTTAAGGACTTCTTTGTAAATGACTTCAGCCTGTGATGAAGTAGAGGCATAATAAATCCTGTGCCCAGAGTGCCTGACTTTCACAGCTACTCCGGTTACAACCTTTTTTTTTAATTTAAATTTGTGATAAAGGTACACATTGTCATCTCCTTGAGGAAGCAAGGCAATAAGTTTATATTTTTGGCATTCTTTCTGTATTGTTTAATCCTTTGATAGCTTGGCTTTCTGCTGTAAAAATCATTGGCCTTGAGACTGTCAGAGCCCTGCTTGGAGAAGTGCTAAGCGTTTTGGTTTCAATCCAACAGAGCACTCAGGCAGATGTTCAGCTTCAAGTATGCAGGTAATTTTTACTGGAGACTAGAAAAAAATATCTTGTCCTAACCTCAGAGCCTTCTGTGATTTTCTTGACTAGCACTGGAGCATTCAGTACCTATGGAATTTAACCTATTGATCAGCAATTCCTAAATGTTGAGCTCAGAAAAGAGCTTGAAAGAAATTCAGCTTTACTTGGTATTTTGGCTAGTAATGGGGTTGTGAGCCTTTACAGATAAATAATTTCATACAACAGAAATTAGGGTACTGCCATGATGTTTTAGGAGCAAGGGAAATGGGAACATTTATTGCAAATTCAAATAAGCTTAGGACCAGTCTTTCAGATGTACAAATTGTGGATAAGAGGGTTAGTTTATTCCCACTAAAATGACCTGCATCAACAGAACATTTCTTACCATCTCCTCAACTGGTGTGGGCTAATACCCACTAATATGTATAGGCCCCAACAGCAAATATATTCAAACTAAGTACAAAGAGCTTGTCATAGAATGGTTTGAGTTGGAAGGGACTTTAAAGATCATCTAGTTCCAACCCCCCTGCCATGTGCAGGGACACCTTCCACTAGACCAGGTTGCTCAAAGCCCCATCCAACCTGGCCTTGAACGCTTCCAGGGATGGGGCATCCACTTCCCTGGGCAACCTGTTCCAGTGTTTCACCACCCTCAGAGGAAAGAATTTCTTCCTAATGTCTTACCTAAATCTACACTGTTCCAGTTTAAAACCGTTACCCCTTGTCCTATCGCTACACTCCCATCTTTCCTGTAGACCCCCTTTAAGGCCTGGAAGCCCACTATAAGGTCTTCCAGGAGCCTTCTCTTCTCCAGGCCGAACAACCCCAACTGTTTCAGCCTGTCTTCATAGAAAACATGCTTAATTGTCTCCCCAAATCCCACATAAATCCTTGGACGGGACAGGACCATGGCTTACTTTCAAAATGTGATCAAAAGGTATGTAGACTATGTTAAGTTACAAAGTATAGTTAATGGGGGTTTTAAACTGAGAGGGAAAAATGACTATTTTGTCACCTGTTCTTACAACGTGCTTGATTTTTGTGTGTGGGGATTCTCCAACTGTCATTCATAGACCAGCACAGGGAACTCTTCTTTGGTCTGCATAATTTGTTTGGAAAACTAAGACATCGGAGACTGAAGTTGGGAAAGGATTGGTAATAGCGTTGACTATTGGTACCAATAGCACCAAGCATCATGAAACAGATTACAGAGTGAGCACTGCAGAGCAAGTCATGTCCATGGAGTTCGGTGATTCCCCATCCATCACCGTCACATTATGCAGGTTTCTTTTGCTCTCCCTTAGGCATTCAGTCTTCAAAAGCCAGGAACATACATCTTTGGGAGATAAAGTTACAACAGAATTTTGAATAAACTGAACCTGGAAATGCTTCTGGTTTAGCTAACGGAATGACATGGTGGCCGTGGAAAATGACTCACACTCAAGACTGGCGCTGGGGGAAGTGAAGATGCAGAATTAGAAGAGTTCAGAACATGTGAGAAAATGATGGAGAAACAGCTTTGAAATGCTTACTCGTCTTCAAATCTTCATGCTGGACAACAGGGATATATATGAGCTGTAAAGAAGGGTACCTCCCAGTGAGTACGTTTACTTTTATTTTTATCATTAGCCTCATTGGAGCACTAATCCAGAGACTTCTGGACTTGTAGGGAGACTTGCCATCATAACTGAGCAAAACAAGGATTCAGGTTTATTCTGATACTTATTCATAATGCAGATCCCATTATGGGTAAAGACAGAACTTATAGTATGACTCATAATTCAATCTTGAGTCTTATTATTTGCATATGGGAAACGAAACACATTCGTCTTAAGCAGACATACACCATAAAACCCTCTCATAAGGCTGGAAGGGGAATTTGCAGTCCATTCTCCTTCTGAATAAAGGAGCAACTGTCCAAAGCCACATTTCTCAGATCCTTTTTTACAATTTTTATAAAGACCATAAAAATCCTGGAATAAAATAACTGACTATGGATTTTCTGGGAATGTTGGTATTTTTTCTCTACTAGTTTGTTTGGTTTTTTAAACTATGGTGTTGTCACTAAGTTCTCTGACACCAGATATCATGACTATTATTTTCCTTATTTTGTCAGTGTGTTCTATTAGAGAAAGGACTTAGAGAAACTGGGGGCATGCCTTTCTATTCCCAAAGATTATCTTTTTCACTTTAGTTGTTACTACATTTGTTATAATGCTGTGAAGCAAGTCTGAAGAGCTTTGCAAAGACATTAAAACTGGTAGAAGTCATTCTTTTGCGTATGAGAACAGAATCTGGCATTTAATCCATTGGAATAGCCAGATACCATCACGGGGCTTTTTGAAAACAAACTCTCTAATCTATATAATTTACAAATAAATAAACAAGAGGTCTGGTCTTCTTTCTTGGATAGATACAGTGAAAGGACATATACACAAACAGATTAAAACAATATCAGAAAAGCCAAGAACAGGCTACATCTGTTAAAGCTATTCACTGGATTTAAATGGTTGTGGATAGATCTTATTAGAAAATGGGCATAAACAGAATAGAGATGGATCCGTATCAGCACACAGAGAGGTTTAGAACACTTTTTCATTGCAAGATACCATTCCTGTACCTCCCCTCCTCGTTTTTGATTTCTAGCGGTTCTGAACAAAAACATATTTCTATAGATATGGCTGTCACTTACAATTATTTAAGAAATGTTGCAAGGAAATATGTATTTCTGGGATATTCACCATGTTCCCCACAGCCAAACTGGTGACCCTGTGTTTTGTGTCTTGTGCTTATGTGGATGCTTGTAAAATCCTAATTCGTAAGTAAATCTCATATATAGAATGGCAGAGGTGTGAAACCTAGTTTTTGGTTATCTGTCACTATTCCTTATAGCAATTGGGGAAACATCTCCCTCTTCTCCCTACCCTGCCCAAGTTGCAATATGCATGCATATTCACAGACCAATGAAGCACTTGTGATGAGCCCATGCCAAGATATCAGTCAAGGACCTGGGAAACTTGCCAAAAACCCTGTTCTTGTGTTGGGCTAATTAACTCTTGGTGTATTTGTAATTGTCCCTATTAGTTAGGGGCACATGTTAGGAGCACACTAAAAAGATGGTGGTAGGGAAGGAGATAAAAGGGAACTTTAGGGACTGCCTGTATTTGAAAATATAGTCAAAAGTATTAACCAGAACTACAATAAGCTTGGCAGGGCACTCAGCACAGTCAAACCTGTGGTGGTTAGCATCGGTTCAAGTTACTGCTATGTGTAAGCTTGACCAGCTGGCAAGATTGTGAATATGACCATCCCTCTTTCACTCAGTGCTCTGCGTGATGCCAGGTAGCATATGCTGTAACATCATGGGATTTCCCATGAAGACGTGCCCTCAAGTTCTAGGCAACTGTTAGTGGCAGTTGTAAAAAGGCATCACGAACAGTTTAGTGTCCTGACCTGGCACAAACACTAATGGCAGATGCTGGTGGCCTCTAGTAAGGAAATAGCTGTCTGCTCTGGACAAATTTACTGGAAAAAAAAAAGGAGCATCAAATTCATTTTCTACTAATGTGTGCATGAATCAATTCCAATCCGCACAAAGCAAAAGGAAATGGGCTATGATCACGGTAAATCAACATTTCAGTTTATAAGTCACCAAAATGATCACAAATCGTTATGATCACTCTTTGCCCTTCATAATTGCAGTTGTGAGTTTGATTCAAATCTCAGTGAAGTCAAAGCAAGGCATACATTGATTTCAACGTGTTTTGGATAGGATGAAAGACAAAATAATCTTGTGTTCCATAAAGTGAAATGTGTAATATGCCCCAAGAGCTTTCTCCCGAAACATTAATGCACATGAGTAACTCCTCTCATACGGACAGTCCCACTATACCAACATACACAGCTGTATACTCTACCCACCCCTTACAGCAGCAGCCCAAATTTTGTTTCTTGACTGTCATCTTTGGTTATTTGTTTGTAGCTTGAATATTAATATAAGTATTAATATAGAATATGAACAGAAATGAGGCAATTTATAAACTACTCCTTTCTCTGAATGTTACCTAGAAATTTATAACTCAATGCACTACAACCATAGAAAAGAAATTAACTGCCCACTTGCATGATTCACTAAACATATTTCCAAAAAAGCAAAACATATTCATCTTTTGCTCATTACAAGCATATTTTTTCTGACCATGTAAAAGTGTACCCGCTTAGACTTTGCCCACTGCTCAGCCCAGATTTATCAAGCATATTATGCTCTCAGCAGCTTGCTGCTGACTCCCTGAAGGTATGTTTTCATGCATGTTTTTTTTCAAAGCCCATCCAAAATGTTGCATGACTGTCTTTTGTTACATGTTCAGCTGCATCAGAATTCTATCATGTGCGACACTGGCATCAGAGATATCACTAAACATGAAATGTGAGGATAAATATACTTGTAGGGGAAGGATTCAGCCCTAGCATTAGGGTGTGTTACATGTTCAGTCAAAAAGGATAACCCATCACCCAGACAGACATAACATGACTTTCACGAGCCATGAAAACAGGAGTAATCCGAGAGGGGTCTGTTATTTGGCCCTGCATGTAGATAGGGACCTAGCAGAACATTTACAATAAATTTTCTGCCATCCTTAGTGTCATGCTTAGAATCTCTACTTTCTTTCTCCTCCATTTTCTCCAAGACACAGCTCATATTTTATAGCTCAGGAATAGCAGGTTATGATTACATTTGTATATGGTGATTTTTAAATCTTAGATATGAAAAAAAAAAGAAAAGAAAACATACAGTGTTTCAAATGTCTGGTTTTTTTTTTTTACTCCTACGTCTTGACTCAGATTTGTTATACTCTATCATTTCCATTTCATCAGTGAAAGACTGACCGCTATGGCATGGTGTGTTATAGGCAGGTAAGATATGCACTGTTGTTATTATGATTAAGATGTCAGGATGATCAGGAGTAACAGAAATTAAATTTCAACCTTTCTACAGAGGGTAGTAGCTTGACTGCTGCACAACTTGATGCTTAGACTATTTGCATATACAGTAGACTCATACCAACCTTTTGCAACAAAACCTAGCTGCGCCAATTTTAATTCTGTGAAATCTACCTCACCCATTCAAACCCTGTATTAATTAGGCTAATCTGGCTCTCTTGATTTGGCAAGGCAATATGTTTATTGAAATCACTTTCCTCAAGTCAGTATTTCACCTCTTGGTGTCTCCAATTAGTACAGTAAAAAATAAGTGAAGAAGAACACAGCAAAAAAAGGGAGCTTTACTGAATATGAGTATTTTCCACTGAAATATGTATGCTTATCATAGAAAATTCCACATCCTTCAGATAGAACTGAGCTTCACTGTAAAGCTTTCTACATACAGATATATAGATCAGAATTGGGAGCTCTTTGTACAAGCTACAACCTGTACAAATACAAAATAACCACCTTATTTTGCTCACTTAAAATTGTTCCTTGGTTCCTGTATTTCCTTTGCCCCCAGCCTCGCCTGTGCAGTTCCAGTGATCAGTCCCACAGTCCTGCAAAAGCTAAAAGGAATAGGGAAAAGTAATGACAGAGCTGGCAGCATCTTGGAGGCCTCTGAAGTGGATCCGTAGCCCAGGTGGAGCATCCTACCCTACCAAAACTTAGAAGCACTTCTGTCCCACAGCTGTGTATTTGAGCTCAGCTCAGAAACCTTCAGTGGAATCTGGGAAAAGAGTAGTGAGTTTCCCCAGATATCAAAGGAGCCCGTCTTTAGGTATGGCCTCGTAGGTCTCCTACATCATGACAAAATGACACTACCCAACACCCCCTCTAGGGGGAATAAGGGAAGCAGGCGACTGCTGTTGGGGAAACAGGGTGTTACAGTGCTATGTTTTGTATAATTCATTGAGATTCCTGCCAAATGAGTCCTATAAAAGTCATTGTGAAGTTGTGTGACTAAATCCTCCTGGAAAGGCTTCAAAACTTACTCATTTTATGTCACCTTAATGAAGCCTGTTGTGGTTTAACTGGATGTTCGTAGGTGATGGGAGACTGCTTCATTAAGTCACCCAACCTTTATGAAGTGTTACAGCACACACAGAGCAGTCACAACCTTGCTGTGACAAATCAAAGCCTAATGAGTGAACAAAAGTATTACAGGTATGTCCCAAATCAGAGTAACTCATTATTGTAGCTGTCCAGCTTATACAGTAGTTAGGAGTGCTCTATCCCTGTTTCCCATACCTCTGGTTAAAATGATGTTTTTTTTCTATTTCCTTATAGATGACACTGCACTTGAACAGTAACATCAATATCTAATCTGCCAGCAGAGCGGGCTGCATTATACTCGACTCTCTCTGTACCTGCTCTACCCAGATGGCACAGAAAGCAAGCTGGAATTGCCCTTTGCTGGTTTTCCCTCCCCAGATTGCTGTAGAGGTTAGGGTGAGCTGCCCCACAGCTGAATGAACTGCGGTGTGAGTGGTGAGTGAACATTATGCAACCTCTCCTGGCTTGGATGCACATACGCTTTGTGTGACATTGCAGTCTCACTTTTTTTCGTTTCTTCCATTCCTCTTAATTCCACCTGGTTTGAAGATACATTACTGAAAAGGATTGATCTTCCAATAGACTGTACCTTTGTGCAAGAAATGCTACAATTCTTTTGTCAGGAGTTCAGATCCAGTTTTGTCTGAGTAATCAAATATAAAGGTAGTCTAACCTTGTGTGAAGTAAGCATGCCATAGGGAACTGAGAGGGAAAGATGCGTTTGTTGCAAGAGAGATGAGATGGGCATGAGGTGGGATTGGTAGGCAGCTGTACATGTTTGAGATACCACACGTAGTCTGTGGAAGATGATGTGAGGGAAAGTTTTCCCTTTATAGATCTAAGGTGTTTGCAAAGCCATGCAAAGAGGTTGTTGTATGAACTGATATGACCCAGAACCCTGTGTAATCATCCAGCTACTCAGTCAAAATTTTTTGTCTGCTCGTTTATAACAACTAATTCACAGATTATAACTTGTTTCTCCAGACCATCATTTTCTGTTGCTTAGTGTCTTGTGTAAAAAGCAGAAAGGAAATTCTACCAAATCTTGAGGTATCTCCTTTTGCAACAAGTGGAGAAGAACACTAGGTGTAAACCCTCCTAACCAGAGATGATGTTGTTTCATTTCATCCAAGCCTGAATTTGGAAGCATTGGAGGTTCAGCCACTCACCTCTTATTGAGAAACTCAAGGTTTCTGAATTTCTTTAATGCAAAAATGACTTGATTTTAAAGATGAAAGGTCAGACTGTGCCATCAGTTTAATTGGATTTGGCTGCGGCCACTTTAACTTTCATTTGTAATAGGAAAGGCAGATTTAGGGTGATTTTAATCATTCTTAAAACTCATAAAGAGAGGGGAAAACAATTTCTGCTCTAGGTCAGTGAAAATCAGTGAAGACCATGGCCCAAGGCACAGCTTAAGGAAGGCTACCCCAAAAGCTGTCTCTTTGAAAAGAAAAAGAAACAAACAAAAATATGCCTGATGTATTTGAGGTTCAAAACCTCACTGCTGTGGAAGCTTTTAACTTTTTCTTTTGCTTCCAAATGCCAGCTGAGGCAGCCATAGCTATCAATTTCTTTGCATCCTGTACAGTGGCATTACATATAATTAGAGGAGAGTGGCAGTTAAGGGGTTTGTTCTCCCCTGGGACACTTCAATGGGAGTACAGGCTCCCCTGATTTGTGTTTCATCCTTAATTGCTTCTGAAATTTCTTTGATGTGTGTAAAACTGTATCTGTTTCATGTGTCATGGAATCATATTCTTGCTCAATGTATTGCTGCTTATTTTTGGACATAGAGCAGTGAAATTTTGCATACAGAGTTATTCATCTTGTCAAAAGGAAAGCAAAAAAAAAGAAATCTGTAAAAATTCCTAGGGAATACATTTTTGCAGTTAGCAGCATACAACTGAACTACCATAGTGAAACAACAAAACAGCTCTGCTATCATGGTTCTACTGATGGGTAAAAGAAAAAAATAATCTAAGATCTGTGCCTTGCCATTCCTCGACAGGCTTCTTTTAAACTAAAAATAGTTCATTTGGAATGATTTCAGTTATTGAGGCATGAAGCAGAAAGACCTATTTTGGGAAGTTAAACAACAGTTTTGACAACTGTTGAAATGACTTGTAGGTTGTCAATAGAGTATATCTGAGCTTGCAGGTGACGAATCCCTGGGCACAGTCCCAGGCTTTCAGTACTTTCGGTACAGCAGGGTTTTTCTGGGGTTAGGCTGTAGTCAGGGGGAATTAGGGATTGATCCCAGAAGGATACATAAGCTGTCTTCCTTTTGGACACCTGCAGCCCTGCCCTGTTAATTCCTGATATGGAAGCAGGGAGGCTGGCATGGATCAGGTAATGCTACAGTGAACTGTTGCGCTCCTCTGCCTTGAATGATGTATTTCTAAACAACCTCTTTCCTGGTGAATTGCTCTACCATAGGAACGCTTATATCGGTGCCAACTGTAAAATCCCACGGGGACGAGAACAGCATGGGAGTAATACCTAATTAAAACTGCAGTGAAGTAGGTCAGCTAATATTTCACAAACAACAGTAAGTGCTCTAATTGTTAATAGTTCAGAGTTTCTGTATTTACTCTGAGCAACAAAAAATGTATATCACCTAGAAATGCAATGAAAGTGCAATCAGAAAACATGTGCCACAGTGGATTACAATTGCAAATATTCATGGCATCCAATGAGCGCTGTACTTTAACTCCTGCCAGCACATTCAGCAGTGGATTAATGTTGTTACTACCTTCCTTTTTCAAGATTGTGGGAGGATTTCCAGAAGAGGGTTAAGTAGTGCCAGGTGAAAGAGCAGATGAGAAAGATCTGTTTTCAGTCACAAAAAAAAATAAGACCATTGTAAAGAGATGTAATCCCCATCTCAGATGCCACAATTGCTTATAATATCATAGGACTATTTTCAAAAGTCCTGGATTCAGACTTCAGCCAATTCTTCTGGGGCTTACTGGTCTGCAAAAGTAAGTGAGTGAGATATGATCCTTCTCTCTGAGATTTACCACCTTTTTGGCTTCATCCTAGGGTGGAAGTAGCAAGAAAAGTGGCAGCATTTTCAATTTCAGTGTGACAAGAGTTCAGTGACTGATGAATATTTGTAATAGTAGTATTCAAAATGTTAATGTTTTTAAACTCCCAGAAAGAATATGCACTATTTCACTAATTATTTATTATGACTAGCTAAACAAAGAAATGTGTAGAGGTTTCACAGAGCCAGATGACGCCATTATGCTGGCACTTTGTGTCTGACCATCTCTGCCCTAAAATCCTTGCAACTTAGCCAAGAAGGTTTCATAGGAGAAGCAGGTTCCCTCACTTAGAGCTGCTACTGTGAGCTTATATTTCAGAGAAAAGCCCTATTTGAGCAGAGTATTTGATATGAAAAAAAAATCCCTAAACATTTATTTTAATTTATAAATACCAACAAATCAATCTACGACAAGACACCATAAGTTCTAGATATTAACTTTTATACATCTGTATACATATAAGACAGTTCAGCACAGTTGTGCATAAGGTCCTCTCTCAGCAGAGCTTTCAGATGGTGGGGGGTTATAATACAACCTCTTGCACTCCCAAAACAGCAATTCCTCAATGACTAACTCACCAGAAACATCTCCCCTAACCTTGCTGATGCCTCTCCCCTTAAACATACTTCTTGAGTCACTGGGCATTTAAATACAGGGGGAAGTCACCCCTGGGTCTCTAGGAAGCAGGCAAGAGGCTTACAGCAGCCTGGGCTAACCTCTTCCTTTCTAGTCAGGTAAGTAGGTGACTTACTTTTGCTGAGATGTTACATGTAAAAGTGGCTCTTTCTGGCATTTTGAAGGACTTCATGCTTTTCTTTGTAGGAGATTTTTAAGCCTCTCTGCAAACCCAGCACTTTGGTTGTAATGTGAGGTTTTGGAGCTTGATGATCATATCAACTAACATGATTTTGTGATTGGCTTGAGAATTTTGTTTGAAACAAAAAAAGAGTTGCCTTTGATAACTTGAAGAAGGCCAGACTTTGATCCCTCTACTGCTTAGTACTTGATTACTCTGTTTAAATGATGCAGATTCCCTTCGGAATGAAAGGGGAATTGAGCCTCAAAGAAGCCCTGACATGTTGGAGCTTGCTGCATTCTCAAAGTGAAGGGAGCCTGCGTTGTACCAAATCCACACCTGACCCTGACCCTGACCCTGTAGTGACACTGCTGATGGGACAGCCCTTGGGTGGGGACTGAGATGCCTAACAGGTGGCATGAGGGTGTGTTTTAATTTAAAAGCAATCAAAGCAGTCTGTGTTGTGAAAAGGGGTGTGTAGTCTTTCTCCTCCTCCCTGTATGGGCTGTAGGTTTTTTGTAGTGCTGAGCTGATGGGGTGTTCTCTATGTATGGTGGTATCAGTGGCACTGTATTACATTAGGTGATATAATTGAAGTAAACATGGCATGAGTCATCCAAACAGTTATGTGTGCAGAGGAGGAAAGCTTTAAAGTTAAGCACTTGTAGGAAAAGACCTACAAGAAATACAGGTGATTCCTTGCATTGCTTTTCTTTATGTGGAGAAGTCTGTACCAGGGAAAAGGGAGTTTTGCTGTAAGTCAGTCAAGGGATTCACCATCTCCTCGATAACCTGAAGTTTCAGCTTTGGTCATCACTCTCTATTCACCCAGTATTTGGTCTAACAAAATAAGAAAGTTCCTAATGAAGGAGGGGAAAGCAGTGACTTTAGGGTTGGCTTAGATTACCTGTCCAAACCAGGGGCTGAAAGCTGTCCACACAAGTAGCAACTGAGTTGTATTTGCTGTCAGAAAGCACAAGCTATTCCTTCAGGACTGGCAGCAGTCCTTTACTTGTGATGGACCGGGCCTGGCCCTGCAAAATTCCTACAAGATTACATATGTGGTAAAAGAGTCTGGATCCAGTGCCACAGAGAGCTTATGCTGAAAAAAGACCTATTCTCTGAAACATGACTAGGACAAGGCAGGAGGCGTATGCCAAGTACCTCATTCTGGGGCGTTTTGGGTAGGTACAAACACGGTAAATTGTTGAGTAGGTAGACATCTTGTGAGCATAGGCAGCTCCAGCTTTTGGCAGCAACTCAGCAGGGATTTTCTGAATCACTATTTGAGTTTAGGAGCCTCAATGTACTTGCATTCTCTTTTAGAAGATGAAGTCTTTCAATGGACTTAGTTCTGAATCCCTCTGAGCTTTGAGTCTTCATCTTTGAAATGATGACTGCAATATGCCTGCTGCCATGGCCATAGCATAGTCTGGGTAGGTGCTAGCCCACAGCAACACCAGCATGTCGGAAATTTAAATTGCTCATATAAATATAGTAACAGTTCTTGCAGGGTCTTTGGGATGAAGTATTTATATTTAGTTAAAATGACCCACATTTAAAGTGAACAAGATTGAGCTATTCGCACACTAATGAGAAGAAATCGCCTCGGCCAATCACAGTGTGCTAGCCATCGTGCCTGTTTTATAAATGAGATTAATGACTCAATTTGCAGTAAATGCTTCAGCAAGGAGAAACTTATTTTGTTATACTAATTGTGTCACATATGTGCCTCAAAACACCAACTGTGCAAAACTGCATTTCCCTGTGGTGCGCAAGATGGCTGGCCTCTGTGGTTTTATTAATGCCATTGCTCCAATTTCTTTGCTGCAACTGATCATTTTGATCTTTGTGTTTAATGCTGCAGCATAAATGCTGGTGTTGGTAAAAGATTATCATGTAGTATAATCCTCTCCATTAGTGAAGGACAAGAGTCTCTCTAACATAAGCTGTTCAACCCTATTTTCCCCACTATCATGAATAAAACTCTGACATTATTTATTTAGGCATACAATTGGTTTTTAATTGCAATGAAATGATGAATCATTGCCAGAGCCTTTAATTTACTCAATAGTTACTGTGATTTTAATGGCTTTTTAAAAAAGAACTTTTACATTGTCCATTTATAGGGCATACTCTATTACTTTTAAGGAGTAAATTAATTCAGAGTGTTTAATCAAATTAATCATTACACCTACTTTTGCATTTGTTCCCATGTTCCTAACAGGTTTGTTAATGTAAGTCTGAGAAAACAGGATTTGCTGACAGTGGACCAACATCCACGGCCGGTGTAAATTAACCTTGCCACACTGAAATCCGTAAGTTGCTTTACAACAGCTAAAGTTCTGCCTCAATTTGTCCATTATTTATCCTGTTATTTTGGTTGTGATATTGGATACAATTGTCCTCACATTTTTTGTGCTTTTTACACCATTATAGTTTTGATATCAGTGGAATTGCTTAGAATTCACAGTGGGGTTAATAAGAGAATTGCATCTAAGCATACCACGACAGGATTTTCTTTCCAATGACAAATTTAAGATTCCCCCCCGACTTTTGTATGCCAATATATTTGGTGAGAAATGTAGTGTAGGTTTGAATAGCTTGCTTGGCTGTAGAGTTTTTTTTATAAATCTGTTTCTATGCTTCACGCTTTGTTAAACGTTCTTCTGATTTCAGCTGAAACTATTAGCAGTTGCTACATACATAGCTTCTGTCATACCATGGAACTCTCTACCCGTTTACAGTGAGAAAGGACAATGTTTAATTTTGTATCTAGGCAAAATACTGAAATGAGGAGTACTACACCCTTCTCTAGGGTGTATATGCATTTCCAAAGCGGTGTATGAAAAATCCAAAGTAGACCATTGTGCCTTTGAAGCCTACAGAGCAACCCACAGTGCAAGAGCAGCCTCTTTGTTGCCCGTTCTGAAAAACACTCTGAAATAGTGTTTCAGATTCTTTACTGAAAGTTAGCATGCCCCTCAGCTTCATCCTACCTTCCCGTGCTCAGCCTCATGACAGCAGTAAAAATGATTAGTTTGTGCTCTGTTATGTTTAGGTGACAGTCTTGTACAATAAACTGGGTGTTACTGAGTTCAGGGGCTTTCACCAGGCGTGATGTATAGCCTACAGATGGCCCTGAAGATGGTGCATGGACAATTCCCTTCTGTAGAATGGTTTATGACTGAAACACAAATGTAAGGGTGTACCTGGCTGTGCTCATCATACCCGTGTAGCGTACAGCTGTGGAGCAGTGCTGTTAGTCATCACGGAAAACACGCAGTTCATAGATGCATTGTGGACCACTCTCAGGGTGGTGCAGTGTGTGCCCTCTGCAGCCTCTCGTGATGTTCTCAAGCAAAGGGGTTACAAAATTTCAGGATTCAGTGAACATCTTTGTCTGTAAAACGTTGCTTACAATAAGTAGTATTTATACCATATTGCCTTGCTTTATGGAAGAGCTTTGCAGACTTGAATGTTGCACCCTTAAATTTGTTATATACTACCATGCATAGTTAGTAGACTTCACCTGCTTAGCAGGGCTCCATGAAGGAAGAGAGAACTATGTTAACATGAAACCCCAACCTCTTATACTCTCAGCATGGCATCAGCTGAAAATATTTCACAGAAATGCAATATAGTGAGAGTGTAATATTCTGACTGCCTTCTTGCAGGAAAGGCTTCAGACTGAAAATTTTTCCATGTCAGGGTGTCTGTATTTGTGTTCTGACCTAACAGCTCTCTGGTAGTGGAGGGAGCTTTCAGAATATAAAGGTAACTTCAGAAATAATATCATATGCAGATTACTTTGCACCATCTTTTTGAACTCCCGATTCAAAATGGAGAGTGTTGGTCACCAGTGGTGTAAAAGAGAGATTAAAGAATGTGGAAGTAAGGATTTACTAAAGGGATTGGGATTAATTTCCCCCTAGTACTTTACCTCACTAGCCCGCACCTCCTGTTTCTGTACCGTGGTGTGAGAAGATCTGCATCCCTGGATCACCGTATGGGGTTTTTGTTCCAGCACTTCAACCTCATATGTTAACAGCAAGGAGATAGGAGGTAAAATATGGTGCTGTGCAGAGCTAAGGAGCGTGTATTTTGTGCTCTATCTGCTGCCTTACACAATGGATTTTTCTCTATAATGTAACCCCAACCTGGGAGAGCTGATTTGATTGCAGTGTGGTTGCAACTACCTCCAGAAAGTACCCTGGCCAAGGCTAACCTTGTACTTGCTAATGCCGTACTACTGGAAGGTGCTAGTTAATATAATACTAAAAACAATGTAAGAACTAAAAAACTCAATTAAAAGAGTTGGTATTTTATTGCATAGGAAATCTCAAGTCATACTTTTTTTAAAAAAAAAAAAAAAAGTGAAGGCTTGGCAACTATGACTTTTTTATTTGCATAGAAATATAGGTGCATAACATGACAAAATACACCAAATTTGTATTTCTGCAAAATTCTCTGGCCCTTGTGTTCTTGTTATAGACTGGCAGGGGAGAAAAAAACCAAAACCCAGGTGAACTGCTCATCCCTTTGCTCCCTTTGAATAATTTTATTTGAGCATTATGTTATTTTTCCTACCAGGCTTGCAGCCTTAGCTGGCAGGCTTCTGTCTGTTAGTTTCTGTGGTTTGCTCTCCCATTTCCTATACATTTCTTAGCTGCTGGGTGGATGCTATTATGGCACATCCAACCTTTGGTATAAATAATTTATTCTGAAGGTTCAGTATGTTATAACTTGCATGAAGCATCTTGCATTTATTTTTAATGCTTCTGCTTTCCTGAGAGCTTTCTGCATCTAAAGCTACCATCAGAGAGCACCGGCAGTCTTCAAGCAGAAGAGAGAAAATTTTTAGACCATGTCATTCTATTTTTCTAGCTATAAATGATACGCTTTTGGTGAAGAGTGGAGCAAATGGTTGTTACTTACCGTTTTTAAGAATCTGGCTTGGATGATGTGAAAATGTCTGTTTGCATTTGGTGTGAATTCTCTGTAAGCAACTCCTGTTCTCGCAAGCATGCGAATTGGATGCTGATCCCTTATGGGAAAACAACAAAATCACGGAAATATCAAAGGGCAATTGGGTGACTGATAGATGTAAGTTCTAAAATGGTAAAAAGAGATGTAGGGAGGGCAGCAGTAGCCAAGACTTGTTTGGTTCTAGAGTGCAACCAGGGGATGAACCCACCCCATACAACAGAGGGAGACAGAGTTCAGTCTTACGGGGGAAGGTGAGCTGATCTCTGCTGGTAATGGTGAGGACGGTCATAGCTGTGCAGTCAAATGACAGTTTGCTCCCTTCTTTCTTTCATGGTTCCTTCACAAACCTCAGTCAGCACCATCGGCTATTAAAAGCTAGGATTTAGAAATGTGCAGTGATTATATTTTAGACAGTCATTATTTAATGGAGACATTAATGGTGGTGGAAGGCTGTTCTTTGGGGAGGAGGGTGTGTACTTTTCTGTATGTCTTAGAAGTCTGGTTGACATGCCATCCTTGAATTTATGCTGATTTAGTGCTAAAACTGTATTATGATTAAAAACCAAGCAAACTCGCCTTATGTGAGATGTATCAGACACGTTAGTTGAATTAAAATCTACCTTGTCTACAGACAACACAGCGAATGGAGATCTAGCAGGGCAAGAGACATAGTCTATAGTGGCTTCCCCTAAAATTTGGAGTCTGATGCTCTTTAGTGTTTCTATTGACATGCTAGGCAGTGGTATAATCTTGTGATTTGCAGACTTGCTCAAAAAAGACGACTGGTAATAGAGCGAAAAATGTCCAAGAGAGATTGAAACTTCTGGGGTGAAATCAATTGAAGGATTCAACAATGATAAAAGGAAATGTTACATACATTCTCGTTTAGCATGTACAGAGACTTAACTATTTGTTAGCCTTTTAAGAGGCTTGTGTAATATGATGCAGAGAAATTGGAACTGAACCACTAGCTGCAGCAGTTTATCACAGAGTTTTGAACCATTTGCACGCACAAGTCTATTCAATAACAACATTGGAAGGGGACTTCATGGCTTCAAATTAGTCCTGAAACATGGAAAGTGATATGACAGCAACTGTTACAAGGTATATTCCAGTTCAGCAGCTGGAAGGTGAAGTTGAACTAATTCAATTTCAGACTAAGAGGGAGCTTTCCAGGCATAAGAAAGGAGAAGGAAAAAAGGAGGTGCTCCCTAGGAACAGGATAATTAAATGCTGAGATAGTTTACTTGATGGCTGGGCACTAGGAGTCATTCCACAGAGAATTTTAGTCTGTGCTGTCTGTGTGGATTAATGAGGAAAAAATTTTCTGCTTCAGTCTCAGTGTATTCATGACATTTTGGTTTTGAATTCAGCTAGTTAGTACTTTCAGTTGGTTACTGAATCTTGTCCTTCAGTCAATTGTCTGCAGGCCTTAAAGACTGTGTTTTTAAAATGTTTTTCATTTTTTATATTTTTTCTTCCTTAAGTGCACAACTAGAGAGATGTAATCAGAGCTGGAAAGAGACCAGAACTCAAAGCCTGGATGGTTATGGATGGATGCTGCTCAGTTCATTCTCTGTTTCATCATTCTTAGCTACCTGGCTGGTATTTCTTGTACATGCTCAGGATCAAATTCTAATCTATTTTAATTAGGGTTTTTGGCTCAGTGAATGGGTTGTGCTGTTCAGCAGATCAGACTGTATAATGTAATCGTCTTTTCTGGTCTTAGCATTAATAAATAGAGCTAGTTTGGTCCCTAACAAATACAGCCATGCTTGTTTTGTTAAATTGCATTGGCTTGTACTAATACATTTAATGAAAATGTCAGTGCTGAGCAGTACTAACTAATGGAGGTGCACCGAAATTAAAGGTGTTACATCCACTTAAATTAGTTGAGAATTTGGTCTGCAGTGTATGACATCCAACAGAATATTGAAAAAAAAAATAAAACCCCAAACACTGAGTGCTATCAGATCACACCTGTGTTTCCGCTAAAATGACAAGTTCAGGTACTATGTCATGTCTCCTTAAAAAAAAAAAAAACCCACCCAAAAAACCCAGTTTTATACACAAAGCATAAAATATTATGTCTTCTATAGCTGTTTCTGCCAATACTGTTCTTTGGCTTGATTGAACCAGCAAATTGAAGCTGGATTTTTTCTTAAACTTTTCTGTAGACCAGGTCTAACTCATATTTCACTTGCATTAGTTTTATTCCTTTTTTTCTACATTAACTTCAGTTAACTTACTCTAGACTTATACGGGTCTGAGTGGAAACAGAATCAAGACCATAGAATTGGGCTTGAGTTTTAGATTTTTGTACCTGCTTACAAACAACTTGGGCAAAATTAAGTAGAGAATAATATTTGAAAATGTGGAATTACTTTCAGGGTTTTTTGTTTCTATTAAGTGTTTTGTCCAGGAGATCAATCTTTTAATTACACTGTGCTTTCTTCCCAGTGATGGGAATAGGTAACAATAAGCACATTAGCACAGGCTATAGCCCTCTCTGCATCATGTTGATGCTGTGAAATGTGCTGATTCCCATATCTAACACTTTTATTCACTGACTGCATGCTTCTCTAAGTGAATCGGTACTTTCTAAATATACTGTATGACTTGCTACTTGGGAACCCATTCCCCTACGTCTGCCCCATTTGCAGAAGTTGATACAAGCAGCAAATTCCACGAGCAGTGTAAGTCTAAAATGAACTATTCTGCTAGGTCTTTGCTTTCTGTGTATTTGCTATGCTTTACTTGCCCCTGGCAAGTTACAAATGAGAGTAAGAAACATGACTTTTTGAGGGAAAACAAGCCACAGCCTTATAAAAAAAGGAACAATAAATAACCTGGCTAAATAGTCCTTGCCATGCTGAATTAAATACACCCACAATCCTTCACAAACCATTTGTAGCACAGCATGGGCCTGATTTTTCCTTTGCTGTGCTGCAGTGACTTCACTGAAGTCCATAGGCCTGGTTTTGTAGAACACAAATCTCCATATGGACAGGTCTACCTGCTAGCACTGAGGGCACTCGGAGCCCATGAGCTGCCTGCCAGCTTTGATTTGGGAGCTGCTTAGACACCAGAGCGTGCCCAGTAGCTGTCAGTGAACAGTCACACCTAAAAACTTCTCTGTTATTGTTGTGGCAATATAAAACTTCCTTAGGTCCTGGTGCTGAACAATGTACAGTGCTGTTAGCTTCACTGATGCCACGACCAATGAATTGTACAAGCATGACTATGGAGGCACACAGTGATAAACGCAAGCCACTCCTTTATAGACTGCCTTTATGGGTACCAAAGCTATTATGAATCCCAGAGTTGTTATGAGCTACCATAGGCAATGGTACAGTACAAAGCTACTGGTTTGGTGCTAGCTTATGTAGTGGTGTTGACCTTATTCATTCTTGAATGAGTAACCTTTTTAGGAGACAATTAGTAGTCAACAGACATGCCTGCATGGCAAGTGTTTGAAGTGCAGAAGCTGTGTACACATTGCTTCTCTTCCTGACTGTCCTTGCAAACTGTTTTTTGGAGTAATCTGACGATTTATCACATGTAGGCAAGTCCTTCTGACATGAGAGAAGTTTAGGTCCTAGAGGAGTCCCTGAAGAAAGCTGTGGTTAAATCAGCAGAATTTACATGCAGGTAAAAAATGCTAAGCCAGCTGCACCATTCTTCTAACAGCACCAGCCTGGTCCTCGAAGTTTATTGTGCACTGCTGTGCATCAAGTTGCAATTGTCAGATTAATGGAATTTTAAAACAGTGAAGCTCCTGTATCCTTGCTCCAAAGACAGGTGGTAGTTTTGCTTTCACTGCTTTTTCAGAAGGGAGGATGCACATATGCACTGATTGAACTTTTTTTGGTCCTCTGCACTGTTCATATATTGCCTTCTGCTTCTGTATAGGTTTGCATAAGCTCAGAGGCAAAGCAAGAGGCAAAGCTCAGACTTGTACTAGTCTAAATTTTGGCTATGTGTACTGCTGAGGTCGGTCGCAGGTGGGTTACCATATACCACACAGATTAAGATATTTTAACACTTAAGTCCTGCCTTGGAAGGCTTTATGCTGCAGTGTGGTAGCACATGTAGCCTGTATCCTTAGCTCTGTGTGTCCTACAGCAAACAAACCAGACCCAAAACAGACCTTGCTCAGAAAAAGACTGCTTTAGTTATCTCTTCACCAGTCAGCACAGCCATTGCACTTTGTGAATGGAGGTGCAGAACAGCCCCATGCCTTGTGGTGTTCAGCACTGCCAGGCTAGAGAGGACAGAAACCTCAGGACATCTTTAATATCCACTTGTATTTTAACAGGATTGGGGCCAGCTGGCATCTGTCCTCTATGGCCTTGTCAGCAAGCCTCTTGTTCCATCCTGAATCTATTATGGCCCATTTTTCCTTTAACTGAGTGTTCAGGTTGCTATGCCTCAGTAACAGCCCTCCTCTGACGTTATGGATAACCTTTCCCTCTGCCAGTCCCCTTGTGAAGGTGGTGCCTGCATGGTTCCAGTGGCCTTTGATGGCAGCAAACTTTATTTATCATAATACCCCTCATGTGATATAAATATTAAATCTTGAATTTCTCTGCTTCTCTGCATACCACTGTAGAGATTTCTCCCCTGTGCTACACTATTATTTGAAATGCTGCTTCTTGTTCCATCTTCCCAGCCCTATTCTAGACCTTCTCTGCCTTCTGAAACTGCTCTCCTTAAAGTTTCCGATGTCTCTTCTCACATAGGGAGACATAAGTGGGAAGAGAGGGGTTTGTCCCAATTTCTGTTTCAGAGAAGCAAATCCTGCAGCAGCAGGAACTGAGGTCTGTTGTACAGGAGACTCGGAGCCAAACCTCTGATTGCTGGCAGAGCAAGGACCTCACTTGGGGTTTATCCCATTTCTGGTGAGTGTCTTATCGATGAGGATGTTTGATACAGTGTGTCTAATGTGTTTTGGTCATCATTCACCTCTCCATAACTTGGTTTAATTCAGCCTTGGAACAGAAATTCTCCAAACACCAGATGATTCATGGGCACCTGTAGACAGCTAGAAGCATCAGATGATTTAGCACTGCCATCACTTGCTATTAGGTCCATGATCATCTGTGTGTATAACATGCCACAGCTGGAAAGAGCAGGGCAACCTAAAGGGTAGACCGCTTTAGGAATATGAGAGCAATAGGAAAGTAATTTATGCCTGGGAGCTCTAGCTTTTGGCTCTACTGATGCATCCCCAGCCCCTTATTTAAAGCAGGTGGTTTGTGATGCCTTGCTCCAGGCAGTAGATGGGGAGGGGGATCCTGAGCAGAGCATTTAACTTGTCAGTCACACTTGTATCCTCACCTGGACTGTGAGGATCCATGCAGGGAGGACCAAACACCTGACCTAGCCAGCCAAGCCTCCCAGTGCCAGAAGCTAAGAGGCAATGAGGCAGCAGCAAGAGCTGTCTGCCCTTTGTCTCTGTTACAACTGACAGGTTTTATGCCTAAGGAAGGAATGAGAAAGCACTTTATTTAAATAGCGTATTATATGGCTTTGTGTGTATGTGTGTGCTTGCACAGATATAGGGAGGGCAGCTTTAGGGGGAAATGTGGACATCTCTGTATAAAATAACTCTGTGTGTGCCAATAAGCTTAGGAAATTGTTAAATAAAACAGAAGCCAGTCTATATAGAAGACTAACTGCTAGCATTAAAAGAAACGTAGCCCTTCAGCATCCCATCTCATATACACGTGTCTCTGAAGCATGAGAGAGGTAAAGCAATTCCCATCTTGCCCTGGTTCATTGCATTAGGGGACCTTGAGAACAGGAAATGGCATCTAGAAATGTGGAGCTCTCCAAAAGACAGACTTTCCCATTAATGTCAATGAAATGATTTCTAGTTTCATAATAAAGCCCTCTGAATAATTCTTCCACTATTTATACATCTCGTAAAGATTCAGCCTGCGTGGAATGAAAGGCAAAAAGGGAGAGGGGAAAAAAAGACTGGAGAGGGGAAAAAAAACCCCAACAATTAATCAGATTACTTGTAGACTGAGGAACTGACAATGAGCGTACCCTGTCCTAGAAAAGAAATGGTTGAAACCGCATCATATTTATTTCAGTGGTGCGGATGAGAGATGGTGTGTTGTATTACATTTCTAAACTTCATATCGCTTTTTCTCCCTCTGCTGGCAGTTGGAGACAACAAAGTTCTAGCTAATAGAAAATAACAAAACTCTTTTAAGAGGGAAGCATTTAGGAATCTCAAAACTCTGTGGCATATGCTGAAAAAATAGGTTGTACTGTACTTTAGTCCAATTAGTCCTGGAAATCGCTGACAGGCATCCCATGTACAGATCAGAATAATTCTTGCAGAAGATTTAAAGTACAGCTAAATGCAGCCCCTTTTCCTTTAGAGAGACAGTAGATATTCTCACTTGTTAATGTTACAGTAAATATAGCCTGCAGAATCAAACTTGGAAGTTATTTGTAATTTTTTTTGAAAGAACAACTTCAGGTCTGTAATTTTAGAAATAGTATTGCTTGGCGTTATATTACAATGACATTCTGTGTGCTTGTAGGGGTTACTGATTCTTCCCTTTGTTTTTTTTTTTTTTTACTTTCTCTTGAAAGCATTTCCATAATATACAGACCTAAGGGAAAAACTTTGCTAAAGCAGTTATGTGAAAAAGATTCTGCCCTATGTATTAAAAAAAACAACCCAACCAACAGAAGATTAATTTTGTACCAGGGAAATTCTTTAAAACAATGGGTTTCTCAATAAATTTATGTAAGCTTACTGGCAGTAAGGATTTATTAATAATACTGCCCTATAGGTGAAAATAAATGCTACAGAATTACTTAAAAGGAATAACTAGCAAATAAAAATATAATCTTGATTATAATGCAGATACTACTTTCTGCTCCATAGGACTGGAGTATTAACCTTGCAAATAATGTCATTTTAATGACTACAAACCATAAACTATAAATCTTAGAAATATATATCAACTTTGCATGGAAATGTTTATATATTCCCTGTAGCAAGTCAGAATCAGTAGTATTGAATTAATAACATTAAGCTTCTTAACTATTCTTTGAGATATTTTAGTAAATATTATAGCCATTTTATGGTTGAATAATCTGAGGCAGAAAGTGAGTTCAACAGTCTAGGAGTGCTGATTCCTAATCCTCCTTTTATTGATACACATATTAAAGGCCAGTGGAGATTTTTTTTTTTTTTTTTTTTTAGAAGGGCTGCATTTAGAGCAATAGCTGATGAGGCTTAGCAAAATAAAGTGTATTTAGTAGGAATTTAGCTAGGGGAAAATGCTGGCAGATGCTAAGGAATATGCAAGTTAAACAAAGACATCTGCGAGAGTGGCAGTGCTGGGAGAATAATTCTGTAGTCAGTAGTAAAGGAGGACTGAGTTAGAGCTGCCATGGCAGGCGCAAGTTGGGGCTCGGATGCCAGGGGGACTTTTCAGCAGTCTTGTAGCTCAGTTGAAGGAGCCAGTTAAAAGCACAGAAAGTGTACAAATAGGGAAAGTTTTAAAACATAGTATTAATCGCAGTAGTAACATTAGGAATAGGAGCATCTTGGATATTTTTTCATACTTTCTCACCACTGTCCAGTTGTCTGCCCAAACCTGAAACAGCTCAGTCAATGGGTGATGCTTCTTCAGCACGGGCCACTTTCTTACCAGTTGCAATTGCTCTGTGAAGATTAGCAAGGATGCTTCTCTGTTTCCCTGGAGCAGCACAACATCATTTGTTAACTCTCTGTCATGGTAAGCACCAATGCAGTGGTCCAGCTCCTTGGTTTTAACTGTCCTGCGCTGAGAAAAGTGAGTGTCTTTTTTTGTTATCTTGCTGAAGAGTCAGCTTTATTATAACATCTAAAGATTAGAGAAGATCTATACATACAAACATGTTCCCAACGATGGATGGGAAAGTTTCACACAGATTTAACACCTTTGTATTACTACGGCTATATGCAACAATAATGAATCTCCTTCGCTCTTTCAGATTCTCTTGCTGTGACGACAGCTTGCCCAGAACAGCATGGGTTGGGGAGTTCATAGAGATATATCCTCCATGTTCTTATGGCTGCAGTGGCTACTTTAAACCTGCTTTTTCCCCTAGCCTAGATGGGAAGACCATTAAAAAAAATAATTGTCTCTTCCTTTTCTCCCACTGTTAGTTCCCTGTGATCACATAGGGTGACACCATGTGTAATGTGCAAGGCTCTCTT
The DNA here is from genome assembly GCA_017639485.1 of Pluvialis apricaria. Lineage (NCBI taxonomy): Eukaryota > Metazoa > Chordata > Aves > Charadriiformes > Charadriidae > Pluvialis > Pluvialis apricaria. The sequence continues at coordinate 16,758,721 of CM030009.1, forward strand.
CCCTCCTCTAAAGATATCACACTAGTATTTCTGTTGCCCAAATACATTAGCATCTTACTGACTATAGTCTTGAGACTCTTTTGTTGTATTTTTTTTGAGGATGAACTGGTAAAATATTGTCATACAATGAGAAATATTAAATGGACAATCTTGTTCCTAGATTCATTACTGTTCTCTTTGGGAACCTTGTATAAATCTTGTTGATGATTTGACAAATGGGGAATTTCCAGAATTGGTCTTCAGAGTGGACATACTACATAAGAAAATAGGATATTGTTATGAGTGGATACATAAATCCTACATATTGAAGAGTAAGGCAGTGCCTAAGAAAAGCCTCTTAAATTGTGAATGGAGAGTTCTGGGCACATTTTCACAAAGCTTAGCGAGAAGGTACCTAGTAGAGTGTTTTGGAAAGAGGTGGTCAGGTATGCCCTGAATTTTGGCTGCTGGATGAAACCATAAAACAGGCCTATGCTAATAGATCAGTTGTGTTTTCTGAAAGGATAAGTCCTTTAATAAGTGCTTAAATACATATCACAGAGATGTTCTTTTGTTTTATGTAGATACTTTAATTAATTAAAGTATTACTAAGTTATTTGTGAACCACTACTATATTTGTAGCATGTATTATTAGTGTTTTCTGTCAAGGGAGCAGGTGTTCTAGCCCTATTAAAAATCACTGTAAATGGGTCCCAGCCCACTTTGAAATACACAAAACGTTTTGGACTGTGGGTCTCAGTGTGAATTTGAAACTCTGACTTTTTCATTGCAGACGATATATCTATGGCCTGCAGTGATGTTCCCCTTTCACAGCAGAAGACAAAGCCTGGTAGTTCAGCAGAGCCAGAGCCTGAGCTCCAAAAACTGAACAGGGAGAAGATCTGAACTCTTAACTCAATATCGTATGCCTAAATTCAAGTGTTTCCTGAATCATCTCTTTACCTGTTATTGTCTTCAATTCACTTCTGTAGTTCTTGTGGAGTATGTTGCAACAGACTGAATCGTTTCCCATCTTTATCAAGCTGCATGTGGAAATGGTGTGCCAAACAGACTCTGAAGATTGTCTCTGATTTACTTTTAGCTGTTAGTAGTGGTTACTACTGCCATCCCCAAAATACTATTGTTGCAGTTAGCACTGATTTCTTCTGGATGCTAGAAAATATATGCTGAAACTGGTAAGAGAGCAATGCTGATTTGAATAGTGTATTGAAGTAACAGGGCCAGTCCAAATGCTTTCAGCTTCCATTGGCCTCTGGGATTTTGGAACTCGGTGCTTTTTAACCTCAGGTCTTTAGAAAGGATTTATTTTTCTTTTCATTATCTTCTGATAGAGATGTGAGGTTTGGTGCTTTTTTCCCCGTCCCTCTCTTTCTCCACAGAACTGTATGGAGTAAATGTTTTGATTTCCTTTGTCATAAGGACAGTTCCCTCATTCTATGCCCTGTGGTCAAATGTATCTTCATATGTTGGCCAGCTGATTGTAAGGATTTCCTTCACGAAAAGTATGTCAACAAGCATATGTCCTGCAGCATCCTGCAATTTGGAGGGTGTGTAAATGACAACAGCTAGAAGATGTACAGTTAAACATGAAGTTACAGGGATTCAGCAAAACAAGTATGAAAGATTCAAGCACATACTGAGCCAGTTTTTATATGGCTTTTAGACAAGAGGACAAAGATAAATTGCAAAGGAACCTGTCATCTGATCAAAAAGACCTTTCATTTCCCTATGTATATTTTTGAGGAACATATAAATGTGGTAAGAAACACTTTGATAGCAGAGTCAAGAGCAAACTATAGTCATACCTACTAAGCTATGTGTGTATGACTAATAGTGTTGATTGTATATGCCATTAAAAGAAAATATATCTGTACACATTGTTGCCAAGCTCCTAACAGTGCTCTTTATTTTTCATTCTTCTACATGGACAGTGTCATTCTCCTTCCATAAACATTAATCTTACTGGAGCAAAGGCCAAATAACACAAAATCTCACCGTATGGAATATTTGTTTGAATGGGGCCTCAAAGTGCACACCAGTCATACACTATAACCTTCGACATATGTGCCCAAGTAGATGATTGTGCTAATGAGAACATAGCTAACTTTGGCAACTTCCTAATTTTTACAGGCAAAACCAGGTTTTGCTTATGCATTGAATATGTCTGCTCCTGTAGATGGTTCTATCTCCCTTTGAGGCATTTGAAAAAGTGGGCCACTAATTCACAGGTGGTGTTTTTAGCCTAGCTTGCTGTTGTTAGCTCCAAAGAATTCAGTTGCTGAAATGACAAAAAATTTGGGAAGGGCTAAAAACTAGGGTTAAATGTTGATCTTCTTTTTTTTATGTCTACTTGTATTGTATATGTTAATGGTATTCTTTTATGAATCATGGTGCAGTATATGTTCATGCTGACCCAGCAATTCATCTATTGTATATGCCTGACAGCCTGGTCCTAATAGCTTTTTGCACTATTAACATATCACAGTATGGAAAGACACATTAATGTGTTTTTAATGTGTTTTAACTGTATGGTCCTATTGGGCATGTAGGATGTTGTCACAGATGGATTTCATGTAAATAAAAAGTACATTTAACCTAAAGAAACAGAAAAATATGTCACCTCGCCAGGAATCCTTACCTGCGAAAGAGAAGAGCGCTCTCTCTTCTCTTACTGGTGGCAGTTGATTGAGACACTTATAGAAAACAGATTATTGTTTCATCTTTTAGTGCGTAGTATTCACTGTGGCCTTATTTATGCATGTAGGACGATGTCTCACAACGGACCTTAAGAAACAAAAGATATGACAAAAGAAAGCTGGCAAGAGGAGGGAGGGAGTGATGGGAAGGATGGGTGAGAAACACCATGAGATTATTTAAATATCCCCTATCTGAACAAATTGAAAAATGATAGTAGTAATCATTGGGTACATTTGCCTTAGCCATGAAGAGTTTCACTTATATTTTAACTCAGTTTCACATCTTTTCCTTTTTCTCCTTTGTCAGCTCTAGCCTGGCATAGTTTTGCTCATGTCCATGCTCTGCTATACAAATGTGCTGCATTATCAGTCCAAATTTGATGTCTTCCTGCTATGTCAGGTACATTTTGCTTGTATGTTATGGAATAGATTAACTCAGGATGGCACTTGAGCACGTGTGCAATGAAGCCCAAGCGATACCACATTTCTTCAACACTGGGTGTGCTTGCTTTATTATGAGTCAGGGAGATTTGCGAAATTGATGTAATACACTACAAAGCATGTCTTATTCAATGAATATTTCCACTTTTCCTATTTGTATTTTTTCAGAAATCCCTAAAACCTGCAAATATTATCATCGAGTCAATATGTTATTAATTCAAATTCTTCAATTTATTTTTGCAGAAATTTTTAAGCAATATTGAAGACTTATTGAGAAATTTCTACCAAAAATAAACTGTCGTTTGCACACTGCTTGCAACCATTTACAGAAATTCTGTATTGCAGCAGGTGGCAAAATACAGAATGTGATGTGGTTCCTGTCTTCTCTTAGAAAGGATTATGAGTAACCAATGAGTTCAAAAGCTATCCACTGAAATTCATCGGTGTCAGTTAAGCATTCCCTCTATACTTCTGGGACTATGAGTATAAACATACTGATTTTTCTGTTTAGTTGTTTCTAAGTAGTTGCACAATGAAAAGTTATTAGGAAATAGACTTAGAGTAAGTAAATGCAATGACTTGGCCTCCTAAGTCAAACTGCAGCTCTACCAGAGTCCTAGATGGAAAAGTGAAACAAAAGGAGGACAAATTGGTGTTCTCAGATATAGTATGGGAAGAAAGGAAAACAGAAGAATCCTATGATTTTTCTGGAATTTATATACATACATGCTTCTAAAATGGAACTTCTTTTTAAAGGAAATATAGGGCAATTTAGGTTGCTCTGCCTCTCCAAAGTACAATTGTGGAAAAGTAACTCAGGCTTTGCATTGAATTTATGTTGTCAGATTCAGCAACTTTATACAGTAATAACAGCATTTCCTGTCATTGTGTTTCTATGGTAAGTATGCTATACATACAACATCTTATATTACTTTTTTTCTGTCAATCCACTCAGCCAGTTGTTCATAGATAAACTTATTTGAAAATCTAGATAATCTTGCCTATTTGGCATCTATGAAAAGTGGGTAAATGCTATGGTGTTCAAATTAGAAGCAATTACGTTCTCTATTTCTGTCCTTACCCTTGATTATAGTCATTGCTAATCTTGGTATTTCAAATATTTTCTTAGACTGCCTCCACACTAATTTTTCCACTGTCTTTGTAATATGGCCTTTTTACAAGTTCTCTGGGAACAAAATTTCTACCTTGGTACTAGAGACTTGCTGCACAAAGGACACTTCAGTTGCAAGTGCAAATGAGCTATTGTTCTGGATAAAAGGTTGCTCCCCGTGGCTGAGACCTCTCCACCAGTAGAAAACAGCAGTGGGGAAAGAAATCCGTGGACTAAGCAGGGGGTGCACTGCACTTCTGCAAGCTTGCAGCCTGGGAGCTCCCTTTGCCTCCGACTGCCCATGGCACTGGAGTGAAAAGAAACATTACAGAGCTGAGGGAAGGGGAAAAAAAAAAAACAACACAAAGAGAACGAGTGGGAAGGCAAGGTTTTAATGCACAATGCTCCACTTAATGAACAGAAAAAAGGGAGAAGGATCAAACAAGGGTGCTGTGTCCTCACACCCATTTCCTTAAGTTTGCCTGAAGGCAGCGATTATTGTTCCATCTGTAACTCAGCCCAGGCCTCCAAACAGCCAAAGCTTGAAGAAAATAACCCATGTTTTGTGATTTGTTATAGTCTTTATCCTTACTGTAAATAAGGCATCCACGCCACCTGCATTTAGGGGTATTGAATTGCCCTGTGGAGGCTAGTGTCTCTTTCCATTGACTGTGTAAGAAGGCTAGAAAGATTAGTCTCCCTAGGAAGGTGTCCAAAAAGCTTGACCGTAGCTAAAGGTTGTCCCCTTCCCCCAGTGCACCTTCCTTTTATGCCATTCTTGACTGTGATATTTTGGAACAGAAATATTTTGTCTGGTTTGTCTCTTAAGAAAGATATATTTGGTGACTGCTGTACAAGAAAAAATCTCTGCAAAGTGATGCAGAGCATTATTATTTTTTTACCCTCATTATTTTTTACTTGCCTTGGCTTATTTTTATAGTTCTGCCTCTCTTCCTCCTCACCAGATTGTTTATACTTAAAAAGAAATAAGCCTTCTGCTTGTTGCATAGTCAGTTCTCTTTACATTTTTCTTAAGTTAATGTTGGTTTCTGTTGTCCTTTTCCATGTTTAGACATAGCCAGGATAAATTTCAATGACAGCCTTTCCAACTGTTTCTAAGTATTTCTCACTTTTCTTGCAGACCAATTTCCATATGTTATAAAATTCAAATCAAAATTCCATAAGGCGTTCTCTCCATCCCTCCAGCCATCATCCCAAAAGTGAAGGGGTTCAGTTTGTTCAGGTAGAGCTCGCTTTCTACGCCCCCAGCACCAGCAAATCTGTTGGGAGTAGGAGGACGGTGGAGCACGCCGCCCACGGCCACCTGCTCTGCCAGAGGGCCTAGAGCCTTGCCAGCACTGTGCCAAGGCACCAGCTCGGGGTGGGAGTCTGCAGGAGGCACAGATCAGCCGGGAGATGCGCTACCTCACTTCTCCCTCGCTCGCTCTCTCCTGGGTAACCTTTGCTGACAAAGATGAAGCCTGTTTTGTTGAGGGTTTTTTTGGTTTGTGGTTTTTGGGGTTTTTTTTTTAATCTCCCTCCTGGCAAATTACTTGCTCATCTTACCTATATAAGACATTTAGTCAGTTGTCAGAGTTAGTTTTGTAGCTAGACTGAAAATTGTGTAACACAGGTAGAGTACAATTACTTCCTCGGTAAACAGGTTAGCGGTGTGCACAACCTTGCTAATAATAATAATAGGGAATAATAATAATAATAATAATAATAATAATAATAATAGGAATAATGGCATCCGTATTGGAGGTGTAACTGTCACAGGAGGAGGCTTCATTACTTCTACTAAGACATTATTTTTATGTAGACAAGGCCTTAAACAGGGTCTCATCAGGTGCTTTTCTAAAAAGAACCCCAAAAAACCCAAAACACAAATAGAACCAAACCATAAACAACCCACAAAAAAACCCTCAAATCTCCCCAAACCACCCCCCCCAGCCTCCATGAAAAAAAACAACAGCCAACTGAACCCAAAAACAAATGTCAAATCTCATGTATGAAGAATAGAAACTACAGGTTCTTTTTGCCCTATAAACACCTAACTAGCATCAGCTGGTTGAATGTGGCCATCCAGCTATTCTGCCTGCAGGCACTGCAGCTTTGCTGTAGTCCACCCTCTCTGTTCTTTTAACAGGGACTCAGTGGGAGAGGGAGAGATGCCAGATCAGCTCCAGCCTGGCACTGGGAAATCTTGCAATACATTATTGCAACAGTGGCATTTCAAACTGGAAATCCTGAATGGTCCTCAAAAAGCATTATCCTGGCATATCCCCCTTACTGGGAAATGGGTATTCTCTCATGGAAGACAATGAGGCTCACAGGATAGAAATTAGGTTACCGATTACTGTTGTTTTAGCATTAGCTGAGCTTACTTCTCAGTTAACCATTACGTTAATTACAGTTCCATGAATTAAGTCCCCTGAAATGTCATTATTATTGACTCCCCAAAGCTACAGAACTCTATAATACCAGGATCTAATCAAACATGTTAATACAGACACAGATTGCTACAGATTAGCCTACTGCCAGTACTGGGAGAAAGCAGGGCAGCTTCCAGTACATTTTCCCCATCCTGTTGGATTGTGGATGCCTGAATTTGCTCAGGGGTTCAGGGTCTCAAGCATATTGGAGAGTACACTATGGGCTATGTATTAAGCCCAGTTCTCCCACAGCTATCTCAAAAAGTCTAGCTGATACCCTCTTGCCTTGAACCTTTTACATTGTTCCTTTCTTCTTTTGTTTGTTTGTTTGGTTTTTTTCCCTCCGCAGACAATCTTAAAAACATCCACATTTGCTCTGTGAACCTGTAGAGTTGCGAGTATTATCTGATGTGGGCCATGACTGCATTCTGTGGGACAGCTCTTCTAGTCTTGAAGAGCACAGTTGTCCTTCATGTTCTTTGGGTAAAATTGCATGTCTGGAGATGACTTGGCACAGAGTCTGACTTTCAGATCAGCTAAAGACTTTTGCAGCATCAAAGAGCTATGGGTACCAGGATCAGTGACACTGGGAGCACGCCAGGCACCTGACACCTGACTGAACCTTGGCCTGGGGAGGTAACTGCTGATTTGGAGGTGTTTCTGCCGTATGTACCTGATCTCTTGGGAATCCTGTGGTGTGGGGAAAGAGGTGGGCAACCACGTAGTTGTCAGGACACATACATTTTGCCATGCGGACGTGGATGTCTGTAGGGGCTAGAGGATAGTGGATGAACTGCAGAACAGCCTGCGCTCACAGCCACTCTAAAAGTAATTTTGCGTTACCAGGTATGGTGGCACAGCCACTGAGCTCAAACAGGTCCTTTCCATAGACTGAGAGCAAGGCCATAATTCTCTTATTCTCTCCGTGGGGGAAGGGAGTCAGTAATAATAATAATCCTTACCTTGATTGTCACTTTTTTTCCGCTGTCTAAATTACTTTACAGATTAGCTAAAAGAGGGCTGTGGTTCAAAAAATGCTTAAGAGCTTCTTAAATATTTGTATTTAAAAAACATCAAAACAAGTAATGAACAGACCATTGTCTTTCTCATGAGAAAGACACAGAAACTTAGCATAAGAGGTACAATACCTAAAGAATAACATGAATTTATATTAGGCTACAAAGATAATAGTGTTGAGGGGTTTGCAATTGCTCAATCTCCCAATGATTTCTGGTAATAATGTGATCATTTTGCAATGCCTTCTATTTTCATTACTTTTGTTGTCACGTAAATAAGGTGTCAAAGTTTTAATACTTTGTGAACAGTATTCTCTAAATTACAGTAATGTAGTATACTACTTTGACCTTTTCAATATTGTGTGATTTGGTTGGCTGGTCTTTCTATTTATAGCTGTGCTGAGTGGTATGGCATGAGTGAGTGGTTATCAGCTAATGAAAATACAGAACACTGGAAAAGTCAAGTAAAGGTACTGTGTTAGAGCATAATATAATATTTCACAAAATGCATAGCATTAAATATAGAAATTCTGATAAATCATTCTTGTGACAAAAGGTATAATGAGATTAGGAATTGCAACAAAAAAATAATCCTTTGTAATGACATAGATTGTGCCTAGGCGGGGAAATGGTGTGAATTTAACTTGATCTCATTATACTCCTAAATTTGTAATCTCATTTTCCTCCTCAGATGCTTCACTTAAGAAGGCAGCAGTGTGTGTGTGTGTGATTGGGTGTGATACATTCTATATTTGGGAAAAGTTACTTAATCCTTCAACTTCAGTGCACCAGGAAGTGAGTAATCCTTGAAGCAGAGGGAAACTTCCCTCCTAAGATTCGGAAGAGTCTTTTGGTTCTTATTCAAGGTTCTGCAGGATGCAACCAGCGTTGACTGGCTCCATAAATCTTCCCTGTTCCAGTGGTTTCAGCCTTTAGAAAGCCTGTTCCAGGCTGTGAGGAGAGACACATGCAGAATAATTAGAGCAGAGAACTCCACAGCCAGGACATAGATTACAAAGATGAGGTTTTGGTCGTCAGCACTGAGCAAGAGCTATGGTTTGAATCACAGCACGCCTGCAGTGGACCTAGAAGCCTCTCTTAGCCAGCCATTACCCTCTGGATCATGATTTTTTACTCACTTGCTCCATGAAGCGGATGGCTGAGGGGGAGGTGGGAGAGAAATGAAGAATGTTATTTCTTTGGAGCAAGTAATGTCTTTTCTCTTTCGCTATTTACCATATTCTTTCAGATATGCTGTCTAAGTACTAAATGATTGCACTCAAGGCTCTGACAGTTTTTAGCTGTGCTCTTTTGTCCAGAGAGGATAAAGGACATGAGGACAACCTGCTTATTCCTGTGCATCTGTAACCAAAAATGTGAGCACAGCACATGCAGGACCATCTTTCCCAATGTGTGCGTGCATAGCTCAAGTCACAGCTGAAGGAACAGAACCCCAACTTAAAAATCATGTATGATCTCCTGCCTCCTCACTGAGAAAATGAGAAGGAAAGAAATAATGGAGAATCCAGGTTTTAAGTTGCTGTCAGGACTGGATATGCAGTGATTTCTTTCTCAACCTTGGACTAGGAATATGCATGAGCAAGTAATGAGACATTTAGGAACTCAAATTAGTCTCTTCTCTTAGCAACTTCCTTCTTCCCACACCTCAAAACATTCTAACCAGTCCTTCCCTCTTTATAATCCACCTCCAGCATTTGAGCAACATAGAAGCTTCCAAAATGCAAGTGCTTTCAACAGGAATCCATCTAACATAAGGGTCTGGCCAGATGTGGAGAGAACTGGGTGGCAAAACCAAGCTTCTGCCCCTCTAGCTCAGACACCAGGGCCAGGAAGCAGCTACTATCAAGAAGCTGTGTGCGCTGCACGCAGGCTCTGGCCTCTTGGCCATGCCACGTTATCTAACTAATAGCTGTAGGAAAATTGCAATGCGCAATTCGATCCTATTTTTTTTCTAATTTTGTCTCTGTCAGTTCATGGCTTGCACACAGCTCATTAGAGGATCTCTGCGCTGGAGGACACTCATGTGAAACTTACTGCAAGTGTACCCATGCCTTCATTCTCAGTCCTACTAAGCAGAGGTCTCTCCCCCTGGGCTCCTTCTCTTTCCTCACTTCTGTTTATCTGCCACTCACTTGCTTCCAGCTATCCTCCTCATTCATGTTTTCCATCTCTTTCCCAGTCTGTCTCTTGATGGCCACTTAACAACTTGTTGCACCCCTCCACCACTCTCCTGGTTTCTCTCTGTTCCCAATAGTCAGTCATAAGGCTCCATTTCCCAAACTGTTCCCTGTGCCCCCAGTATCAGCCACTGCCCATCTATTTTGTTACTGCTGACACTGGGATCTCCCTGTTGTCCTCTCTGCTGTCCCCGTCTAGCAAAACTCTGAGCAGAAGACCGCAAGATGAAGTCTCCCCTGCCAACTTAGTGCATGCAAGCTAAGTTGCAGTAGCCCATTTCTGGGACTTGAGGTGCTAAACTGTAAGTAACTTTTCCTAAGAATAAGCATGGTGATAGTGAAGGTAAGGGAAATCATACAAAAGCTTTTAAGATGGTTGATGTGGTACAGATTTTTGCAACAACAGCAATGAGTACATCTTTAACACAAAACCTGCCACCTGTCATATTTCAGATCCCCTCATCAAAGCATGACATGGATAACTGGAATTTTTTCAATTCATCGTTTACAATTTCTTCTAATCTGGGCAGAGCTCTGTGGCTGCGTGGTGTGTTATATTTATATTCTATATTCTACAGAGCTAATTAACTTGAGGCAGACAGTGGCATAGAACACGAAAGTTTGGCAAAGCCATTAGCAGCTGAAAACATGTTTAAAATGGAATGTGTTGGGCAAGCTTAGTATTATGCAGAATTAAGTCATGCCTGTAGTAAATAGTTTGTTAATAGACAGAGTGGCTGGAAACAGCATTCAAGGAGGTGTATGACTGAGTTATGCAGAGTCAGCAAACTTTTTGCTCACTGAAAATTGCTATCTTGTACAGTTCTGTGTGTCTGTAAGGTTACCAAATGTGGGAGGATTATGTTCTGTTGCTTTTATTATAGGTGCCTTGAAGGTGGATTTTCTTCATACAGAAAATGTTGCAGATTTCCCTCCCCGCCCCCCCCCCCCCCCTCCCCCCCCCAGTTTCTGGAAACTTCGTGATTTTTAGCTGTCAATGAGGAGGAACTCAGTAACACAAAATATTTTTTTGTTACAGATATATTTGGATTAAAAAAAATGTTGCCACAGTGTCTCATCATCTCCTAGTTGAGTGATACATCTATGAAAAAAAAAACCTTTTCTGTGAAGGTAAGGAGAAGGAGTTGCATCATGGGAATCTCTGTGTGCATCAGGGAAAAAAAAATGTAGTCTAGCTTTTGAGTAGCCACTGGGGAGATAAAGAAGCAAGTGACTGCTGTGAGGAAATTGGGGAAATTAGGCTTTTTTTCCCCTACTCCTTTTCCTACACTTTTGCAAAGCTGTTGCGCATGTGTGTTGTCCTTCATGACTGTTTTCCTCTCGGGATGGGTATGTATGTTACGTATATATCTGTTCACGAGTTTGTGTGTTTCACATCAAGTTCTGCAACACAGACAAGAGGTCAGTCTTTCTAATAATAGGCTGGGGTTTTTTGGTAGAAAACTTCATAAAAGCCAAATGTATTTTTTGTCTTGCCTCTTGTCTGCCAGACAGAAAGCCTGTCTGGTTCCCTGCAGCTGTCTGACCAGTCCCTCATGGCCTGGTTGGGTCTAGGTCTTGGGGGCATCCCACACCAGACCCGAGACCCGGGGACACTGTGAGCTCTCAGCTCTCACCTGGCCCCTCCTTCAGGCTTTTTTCAGTTTCCCAAAGCAATTTCTCCCTGTGTTGCCCATCTCCTGGTGCTGTCTGAGCCAGGAGGCTTAAGGTGCCAGCAGAGTGGGATCCTGAGCCAGGGGCAGTCCTGAACACCCAGGACGTTGGGACAGACCTTCTGTTGCCAAAACGCCTTCCCTTCAAGGAAGCATGCTGGAAGTATTTGCATTTCTCAGGTTTTGTTTCATGCAAGCCCAAAGGAGAACAAAGTAACTTTAAAAGTGGAGATACTACTTCTGAGAACAGATGTCCTTTTATGTTGCTTTTTCTTCACCTCTTGCAAGGTGAATCCTTTTTGCCCATTTTGTAATAAAGTTGGTTGAACAGAGCACAACTCAGAAAGCCACTGTGACCTGGCACAGGCTATCCAAGCCCTTAGCAGAAGGTACCTCTTTCTTACCCGTGAGAGCTTATCTTTGCAAGAATCTGTGCTCCGGCTGCTGCTGTGGTTGAAACAGCGAGCCCTGCTTGCCGTGTTCTCTGTCTTACGTATCTTCAAACTCCACTAATTCTCCCCCTGCCAAACCTACCATTTTCTATCATAGGTGCCAGAAATTCACCTTTTGGGAAGGGTTTGTGAAGCAACTACAGGTATAGCTTGTGTGTAGTTTTCCCCATCGTACCTTAAATACATGAGGAAATACTCTATATACCATTCTTGATTATAGTGTCTTGCCCTTCAGGTGGAGAAACAAAAAGATATCCAGAAACTCCACAATTACCATGCAGGTGTATCTCTCATACTGTGTTACAGGAAGATAAAACTGAAATGTATCTGAAAAAAATCAAGTTTCTGTATTGATGAAAACTGGTGGTTATGGGGGGAACAGGGTTGTTTTTAGTTTGAATTGGGTGGAAACTGTGCTGAAAGTCCACCTCCAGCTGGAAGCATAGCGTCAGTATATCCCAATATGCATTCACAGTTTTCCCTGAGCTCACAGAAGAGAAACTTGCTTTTGCAGCAAAATTATCGTTTAACATAGAAAATAGAACATTATGAGTTTTAAGTTAATACTGTGCTTGTTATCTTTCCTTTTTCTGCATTTATGGGATTGGTGATGCTCTCTGTGACTTCTCTTACTTGCTGCCCCATTTCCCCATCCACCATTAGAGCCATTATGGCAATATTCATGCCTAACTGGATAAACGTACTCACAGCTTTTGTTTCAATGTACATTTATCTGCTGATGAATTAGTTTTCTGGCAGCATTATGTCTGGATAAATATGTATATTTCTAAATTTACTGCACCAAAATAGAATGCAATTAACAGTGCAAAATGACTTTTTGAACCATTATAATTGTATAAAAATACTAAAGTACAGTTTTGAACTGTTTGCAAAATCCTTTGGAGATGTAAAGGTCTGTTGCTTTGGAGGACTTCTGAAATATTGGAGCAAATTTAATACCTGCACTGGAATGCAACAATGATCTGGCGGCCAAAAAGCAATGAGCCTGCTCTGCTCTGCAAACTTGTACAACAGGAAATTTATAGTTCCCTTTCTTTTGTCATATTGTTTCACTGTCTAAATGATATTTGAATGTAGCATATACTTAGTGCATTAAAAAACAAAACAAAACGTAGACAAGCTCTTGAACTGAAGTCCTTCCTAATTTGTCACATGCCTGAGCAATGAAAATGAATGCAATGACCTGACTCGTTTCGTGGCAGTGACATCCCAACTTGAGCTGTTGGGAGAGGTCTGAAAGCATCACCTGATACTCCAAGACCCGTTGAAACTATCCCCCTCAAACCCTTACCATGTCATCAAGTTTTTATACAGCGTAAGTCAGACATGTTCACCTCACTTAGTCTGGACAGCTGAGTCCTTCTTCAGCCCCCATTTCAGAAGCGATGATGACCTGCTCAGTTATCCAAGTTCATATTCAATTAGTGGTTAAGAATTCCTAATTTAAATACCTCTAGGGAAAACATAAGCTCTTTAGAAGAGATACTTAGACAAGTTAAGCATGATTCATATTAACAGCAATTTGTAAAAGCTTGGTTTCACTGAAAATTACATCTGTTGTTAAGAAGTGTTAACTTGAATAGGCAGAGACTGTGGAGATTACGCGTATTATCTACACCCTGGGGGAGCTGCTCTGTATTATAATTTGGAGGCAAGTTCATGCTGTACTACTGCACTTGGATGAAAAACTTCCAAAAAATCTGGCAGTGTTTACACTAAGTGTCAGAGTCGCAGCAGTTTCCAAATCATGTTTCAAGTGGTTTGTATAAAATGCAATGGGATCATTTGTCCATCCTCTTCTAGGGGGAGAGTTTATGGGAAATTCAAATAAAAGTTGCAAAACATTGAACGTACCCTAAATTAAACTTGGTAGCTTGCGGGATTTTCTATGGTGAGGCACAGCAGGGCTTTTTAAAAACGTCTTTTTTTGCACCTATGCTTGAAAGAGCACATCTTTCAAAACCTAGGAATTGATGTTGATGTAAACCTTTAGGATCTGAGCCAAAGCCAGCGTCTGTGTAGGTGCCAGGAAGGCAATCCTGCTGCCACAATGCTTCACCTACCTCAGTGTTTCATCTTCCTCCTGGAAACAGATATTCCGGCAGTTGCTGCTGAGTGGACGGGTAAACACTGGGAAACTAGCAATCCCTAACACACTGAATGCCGGAATGGTCTGTGGCAGGCTTTGAAGTTTGTAAATTTGTGCATCTTTTCAAGGTACAGATCCTATCTCCACACCTATGGTGCATGCTACCAAAGAAGTAGTAACAGGAAAAGAAATGACCAGAGCTGCCTCGGGCTCAGTAAGCCTGGTACGGTGAGAAAATGCTTCTTTTTGCCGTTGATCTCTTTTATTTGGGGAAGGGGCGGGGGGGGGGGGGGGAGAAAAAAGAAAAGTAGAATTAGTAGAATTAAGCAAAACTTGAGCCTGAAAATCAGTTATTTAAAGCAAAAAGTTTTCCACAGTACTTTACAGAGCTATAGTTCTGATGTGTGGTACCTTGATTTCACTTGGGATGGCATGACTCTGGCTGGAGTTCTTGCAGCCCAGGGAGCTGCCACGGGCTCCCCTGTGCTACAGGATATAGTGTTCAACTGGGAACCTCACTGCAGAGGTGTAGATGGAAAGGGAATATGAGCTATCTGAAATACAATTTTTATGAGGTGTTGCGATAAATTAAAAAAATAAATTTAAATTAATAAATTTAAAAAAAAATCCTTTTTGGTTTTGGCTTAATCTTTTTCTGTCTCCGACACTTTTATATTTTCCATTAAAAAAAAAAAAAAAAATCAACTCTATTCCATGGAATGCAAACACTTCTAAGATGAAGGGTGAGTTTGAAAGTTAATTTTCTTTTGAAGTTTCACAAGAAACTTTTTAACCATTCACAGTATTAGAGTTTCAAAATTAATTTTTCTTTTCCTCCCTCTTAAAAAAATCTGATTTACCATTTGTTAATAAATAAAAGGGATCAATGTGGGCAACAACGTAGTAACAAAATGAAACTAGTTAAAGAAAAGCACTTTCCTATTTTTCTATTATTTCCCTTGTTATGTGTGTATTATTCTGTACTATCTTTTATCAATGTGGGTCTCTGCTATGAAATTAAATCAATAACAACTGTGCCTAAATTGAACTCTGAGGGGTAAAAAAAACCCTACGTCACTATTATTATTTTTCCTTTCATTTCTTATTTATTTTGCCTTGTTTTTGTGTTGCAATCTATGCTTGTTCTGAGTGAGTGCCATTGGATATACCACACTATCACATAATTTATATGATGCTTTACAGCTACTTTGCACTCAGATGATACTGTTGGAAAAGTTGAAACAATTTAAGTCATTGGAGATTTTCATCTTTTTTCATGGAAAATGACCAACTCTGTAACATGATTTGCTGCAAGGAAAAAAGGTGTGTTTGCAAGTGAGATTTAAGAAAAACACATCAGATTTTCTTGACTTGTGCCCTACCTTATTTTTCAGCACATGGATGATTGTACAAATTTGAAAATAATAAAAAAAAAAATATATTGAGACGGAGGGCATTCACACAGCCAGTGGCATCACAAGTGAGGTCTGAGGTGAGCAAGCTCTCGTGTGAACATTGTGAATGTATCGGTTTTGCCCATAGATTGATTAAGTGCAGCTGAAATTTGCAGAGGGGTTTCCTGTGCCCTGGGTCTGAAGTCCCCATTTCAGTGCCCAGTCTCAGCAGGCGTGAATGCCCAGCAGACTGGACATGTCCTGGCTACAGAATATCCTGCACGTGCCAACTGCCCTGCTCTGCAGTCACATTGCCCTTTTTTGCTACCATGAGGTTTTTACTCTCTCAAAAACTTGAGGCTTGCTTTGACAAAAATTCAGTTGGACAGAAACACATGTTAAATAAAACAAAAGTATGAAAACCTCATAAAATACCGTGTCTGCTGTATATCATGTTCCAAAACATTAAAGACTCCACAGGAGCAGGAGTTCACAGCACACGCCGTGGTGTTCTGGGTTTTGCTTTTTCGTGGTCTTTTGTTATTTTTTCTGTTGGAAGTAACTCTGAAACTGAGTAAAATGAATTATTAAGCAACCTTGAGTAACTGCTGTTTATGCACTGAATTTATAGAGTATTTTGATCATTGTATTTATTTACATTGTTTATCAACATAGTTAATAAGATAATAATAATAAAAATAGTTATGACTATGAATTTACACTGTGCAGAAGATGACTTTTTTCTTTTTCCCTCCTCCACTTTTTACTCATGTTACTGACCTGGACTTCATCCCTGTGATGTTTTTGTTTGCAAACACTGGAGAACGAGCTGGATCAAAGTGATGGTGCTGTCCTTTACCTAGATGCCCTAGCCTAAGATCATGTTGCACGTGGGCCACTGCTGCGGGCAGCCGGTGCTCACTGAGCAGACTTCAATGTGCTAGTGCATATTGCACGGGCACCCTCTTCTGCTCGCACACCGCTTATCTCTGAATCCTGTCCCTGTTCCTGGTGTGGGAACCCGCATATCAGGGCATTTTCATATTGATGCTGTGTTCCCTCTGTGCTAACTGGTGCATGGTGGGTATGGAAGGAGTTAAATAATTGCACAACAGCAGGTAAGGCTCTTCTCTTGCCTTCAGTGAAATGAGCTCCTGTTCTGTCTATCCAAAACTGTACCCTTTGGGAGTTTTATTTATTGCTGATTGGAAAGAACAGTAACAAGATATAAACGACAGCAATGCCTGTCTTCCTGCATCTAGTTGTTCCTAGACCTGTGGCTATGCCCTGGAGGTCAGGCATAGGATATCATCTTAACCAGAGTGTTAGAGATGTACCTTGCCCAACTTTGTGTTACCATTTCAGCATAAACTGAAACACAAAATAGGCTAAAACAGGCATATATTTAACTCGGGTACCTGGGTTGAGGACTGGCTTTGTTTGCAGTTATGCTGATGCATCCATGGCACCCTGAAGTGCAGTGAAAAATAGTAGGGAAGGATAGGGGATAAAAATGTCAGTGACAGCAGAAGCAGGACACATGTCTACAGCCTTCCTCCATAAATTGTCTAAGCTTCAATTTGAGATTTTAATTTGACCTACAAGCCCCACATTGAAGTAAAAGTTAAACTTTTTGAAAATCTCCAGCAACAGAGATCCCCCAGCTTCTCAGGGCAGTGCTCCAGTGGTGGACTTCACCTTCACAGTGAAGAATTTTTTTCTTGGCATCCACTTCTCCCTTGCTGTGATGCAGTCATTGCCTCTCATCCTTCAGTGTGAGATACTGAGAAGTCTGGCTCTGTCTTATCTTCAACCCCCTTATGGCAGCTGAAGACAGCAATTAGGTCCCCCCAGCCTTTGCTTCTCCAGGCTGAAAAACCCAGCTCCTCTTATGTCATGTTCACATTTAGTAAACATGCTCTCAGATCTGGAAAAATGATTTTTCACATAATCTCTCATTTTAAATAATTGGTGAGCATTTAAAATGCTTTTCTTACTGGATTTGATCACTTCCTTGGGTCCTTTTGTTCCTGAGGCCAAAGAATGGCCTCACCCAGTCAAGCCTATCCTTGTGGCGCTCTGTCTAAGCAAACCTGAAACATAACCAGCAGAAGAAATGAAAAGGCCCTTTTCTGTGATTACCCGTGTTCTCCTGCTGAGTCTAAGCTCAAAGAGGCTGAGGTTAATGGGCAGAAGTCAAAGGCTCCAAGGGCTTCCTTTTTCTCCCCTTTCCCATCTTATCACAGGCTTTCAAAGACAACCGCTGCTGCCAGACCCCCTCCCTGCAGCCCTGCCCAGGAGGACTGCTGCCCAGCCATGAAGAGCTAGGAGCTTTGCTAATGCATCTGCTGCTGCTTGAGGAGCCTGACCTCAGGCCTTGGAGGATGCTCTCCTGGTGAGTCAGTGGGCTGATTTTAGCCATCCTGCCCTCCTCCTGCTCAGGGTGCACGTTGGCCCCAGACATGTCAAGCACTGCTCCCAGCTTCCCTTTCTCCTTGCTATAATGACAAGATAGGGTTTTACCTGCTCCTTTAGATAATAAAGGTACTTGAGATCTTGAAGTCGATACCTTTATGTATTATTTTTTATAACTGGCAGCCTTATACAGGGACTTTGCTCAAGTTACTCACCCGATCTTACAGTCTGAGTAAAGATGAGTCTTTTATTCCCCATGTTGTTATTGCTGTTTTGTGTGAGATTCATGGCCAGCGTGAGTTGTGAACATGGCTAAACTGCATGGGTGTTCTTTCTGTCATTTCTTCAGGCTAAGCCAACAGAAAATGTAAGGCAGCGTAGACAGTGAGAATTGAAAGAGAAGCTGTTGTACATGACACTAATTAGTAGTTAGTCTGGCAACCTTTAGCAAAAATTGAATCTTTATGGCCCAGTGGTCTCTTTTAGTGACTTAGTACAAACACAAAAGCTAGGTCACAAACTTGATACGGCTGCGTGGGTTTTGGGGGCAGAAGATAGTCAGGAAGTTGAGAGAGGCAGCAGACTGAGACAGGGCTGGGAGACCTTAGCTTTGAGAGGAAGCAGCGGCAGCATACCTCCAGGCGTGAGGCTCACTAGAAGCAGATCTGAAAATTGTTGTCATACAACTTGCAGTATTTTTCTCTCAGACAACACAATTTTGTCTACACTGTTTATAAATAAACATGGTTGTACCAAAGGAATGCTGAACTTCCTAAATTTCTTAACAGAATATTCTGGCAGTGCATGTAATAGTTGCTGTATTTTCCAGACTGAGCCCAACACATCTGTCTTTCTGCAATAAACTTTCAGTGCAGCTTCCCCGTGAATTGAGCCAAACTTTTACCCCAAGTCTTATTCCAACCTTATAAGAGCCTGGACAACAGAACTGATTACTTGGCTGCTTTATATGGAGAGGCTGTCGACAGTGGGGCCACGAAGAGCTGAATGCCACAGTGTGGGGCTCCGGCTGGTCCCCAGGACGGATAAGCATACCTAGAGAGAAAACCCATGCCCTGGTGTTTCATGACCACGCAGCATGTTGATAGAAGTGGTCAAGTAGGGAGCTTTCCAGGGCTCAATTTCAGCTAATAATGGAGTTATGAGGTGAATCTGAGCTTGAAGACTGGTCATAGTATGTATCCCGAATGTACTCAGGGTTTATGCTCTATAGAGTAAAAAATTCCTGGCTTTAGGCATGAAATCGGGTATTTTCCTATTGATTTTTCCAATACAAATGTATTTATTGCCACTTTTGTCTACTTTTGAAACTTGTGTCTTCGTTTAGCTGATGTCTTTGATCTGGAGTGTGCACAGTGTCTTTTCTGTGCTTTTCCTGTTCTCTTTCTTTCAAGAGGTATTGTGGCTTCTATTGTGTTCACATCAAAGTCTTAGAAGTGTTTCCTCAGTGAGAATTACGGGTCATCAGGACAGCAGTAATTGGTCTAAGTATATTATTATTTATTATTTATATCTTGTATAGTGCCAGCAGTATAGCAGATACTCTGAGTCTGGTCTGTAGTTCAGTGAAATCAATGGGAAATGATCCTTAATTAATTGGGCTTCTGTTCCTAAAGTAATTCAGCACTTCCACTGAGAATTAAGTCATCAGCCTCTCTTACTAAGTAAACATCACAATAAATAATATAAACCGTTGCTTTCAGAATGTTTTGTTTTCCTGCAACTCAAAAGGAGCTGTTGTTTAAAGTTTAAAACTTTTATGGAGCTATGCCTCTGGGCATTTTAGACACAAGATGAATAAAAAATGATCTAGGGTTTTATTTAGAAAACCATTCCTGTGCATATATGGGCTTGTCATTTTGAAATGAAATTTTCATACAAACTTTCATCCCAAGGGACCAAGTGGGATCTTCAGATTTAAGAATTAATAAGTATTCTGCCACTCAATGGATCCCTGAACAGTATGTCCACACCAAAATCTATCTTTGTCTACTGTCCCTGAGCAGTTTGAGTTTTTTGTATTTACTGGGAGTTAGTGCAATGTGCCTTTACATGGTACTATCTGCGGTATGCAATTAATCCAACAAAACTAGGCAACTTTACAGACCGCTAAAAGCTACTAATTAATTCTAACTTCAAACATCCGTAAAGACACACTCCATCTGATCATGATGAAGCTTACAGCTAGGATTGTTATTTGTCACAGGAAAAACAACTTCTAACTTGTCAGGTCTCTCCAGTAACATGTTTTTTTCCTAAGTGTCAGTACTGTGCTCTCTTCAGGCTGCCAGGTAGGAGCGAATGAGCTGGCTCATATACAACAAAACCAGCCCCAGCTTCATACTTGCATCTCAGCCTTTGAAAGCCAGCGTGGTTGTGTAAGGATCTGCGAAGGTACAGAATCTGAGAAGTAGTTTCCTTTCACCTACCTCCTTCATCCCCTTCCTGCCGGTCCTGGTTTTTCATTTGTGACAACTTGCTTAGATTGTGTGGGATGCCAGAGGCGGGGGAAGAGGCCCGGAGCAAAATCCCAGTGCTAACTTTGCACATCGGCCGCCACCCCATGAGCACCATCTAGCTGACTCCTAACACAACAGCATGGGAGGCTGAGCAGTTGCAGCCACTGAAATTCAATGAAACAAGCTTTCCATGCTATAGCTTGGTGATGTAAGCTATAAAAATACTGTGAAGCACCTGGGAGCTTGATATCCATATAAACTGCTTGCCACGAATGCACGTTTTGTTGTCTCAGGGTGCAGTGACGTGGCAAAAGTATCTTCTGCTACAGGGTGTCTGCACGAAGCAAGTTTCACAGTCTGAGGATCAGGGGGTTTCACCTGTTGAACGGTTTAAATAGCAAGAATATTGCATCCCGTTTGTTTTCAGCTGATCAATTCCCTGTAAAGACAGCACTGTGCTTAGGGAGAAGCACTGAACTGGAGCCTGAAAAACCTCCTTTTGCCTTAATACACTGTGTGATTCTTCATCTGAGAAACAGGATTGAGAACTTATTTATATAATTTTTCTTCAAAAGCATTCTGTAAAGATGACTTAATTACTTCTTGCATAGTAGTTTAAAAATGAAAAATTCCCTGGTGTTCAGAAATAGAAAGGGTTTTTACTCCCTTTTGAAAGAGAACTATGGTTCGCAGGGTTGGGTTTTTTTTAGGTTTGGTGGTTTGTGGGTTTTTTGGCATTTTTTTTTTGTTCTTACAGATTTTACATTTCCAATCCTAATGTATAAAGTCTTGCTGAAGAATTTCCCTGGAATGGTGACAGCCTACCATTATAGAAGCTCTGCTTTTTGTTAGTTTAGCACGGAGCTGATACATGGGGGGATGATTTGCATAGTAGAAATGAAGAGATCAGGGATCCACTGAACTGAGCACAACTGTGAACTATGAAATCGTATCTTCCATATGTCTTCCAGTTTAAGTAGGCATCTGTTCATTCTTTTCTTTATATCCATAGCTCATGGGTTCATCTTTTCTCAGGCAAAGACAAAATACTGGCTTTCCTTATATGTGTCCCACTTGGCTATATTCAGCGCAGAATGGTGGTGTGAGGAAAGATGATGGGTGGGAATTGGGAGAACATCATGAGAAGGGGTGGAAGGATTGTATTTGTTATTTAATATATGAAAAGCAGTTTAGCCATAAGGATGTTTGGTGCAGAAAATTCAAGAATTACTTATATGATCTACATTGATGGGCTCTGTGGACAGTGCAGCTTGAAAATGTTTCGGTTATTAAACCCAGGAGGTGCTGGAACCACCTGAAAAAGTACACAGTATCAGCTTACACATCCCTCAGGTGCACAAATATCAATCTCCAAATCTAGTTGGGAGCCAAGTGTACGGAGATAGTGATTGACTACACCATCAGCAGTTACATTCAAGTCTGTATTTTTTTAGGCTGTCTCAATGTTTTTGAAGGAAGGATGATAAAATATCTCAGAAAAATTGATAACTTTTCAAATTATAAACCAGCTGGTCTGGGAAGGGTAGCATGGTACCTACCTTCTGCTAGGGAAACATGGTTGTACCTTCTAAAGCGCAGTGGACGGTGCTTTGTGCATGATGTTGGCTGCCTCTACGAGCTGTGCTTTGGGTACCACCATTTAGGTTGCTGATCTGTGCACTGTTCTGCTGGTGAATTTATGGCTTGCCTACTGCCTGCAGTCTGCCTAAACTGTTACTGTATTCACTGCCCTATCAAAATCAATTTGGCTAGTAGTGCTTCATTTGGGGTTTGCTGTAGTTCATGTAGTAGTGGCTCTCTACCCACTGATTTGAAATGATTTTGGCAATTGACTCCTTGCAGTGGCAATTGTCATTGAAGCTGTAAGACCTGGGTGTGAGTCAGCAGACTCATCCCCTATGCCAGAGTCCGGCAGACTCCTTACGCTGCCATTGTTCAATTTAATCCAAGCAGAGATTCTTCAGAGCTAAGTAGCATGAGGTTTGGCAGCACCAGCAAATACACATAATTTATGTTTTCTTCACTATCCCAACAACACGTTAGCAAAGCTTCCTTCTTGACAACTGGCTAGCTCCTGCCATTAGCAAGAACATAGTTCTACAACCCGCAGGAGAACTACTACAGGGTTGCCAAGGCAGGCTAGAAATGAAATATGTATTATTTTTTAAAGATAATAAATGACAATTTAATTTATAGATATATGCATTGTGGAATTGATGTCTCGTTTCTTTGAGAAAAATGAATTATTTCCTCCTTCACCATGTTTTCCGAATGCCTAGTGTAAAAATTATTTCCTTCATCTCCAGCTATCCTTTAAGGTTTCTTTTAAACAGGATTGGTTTAAGCATAAAAATTGTGTGAAAGCCTGCAGGTGATCCTCATATCAGAAGACCGATGTGATTTTTATTTCCTGGAATGTACTCCCCAAACAACTCGGCTGCAGTGTTGAATTTTTCCATGCAGGGGAAAGAAGCAGTGGTCCTTTAGAAATCGTTCTGCTTTCAGTGACTTGAAACAAACTGCAAGAAGCCACATACACTCAGGTAGTGGTGTACCTAAAGATGTAAATGAATGCCTACATGCTTAAGACAACAGCTACTCTGACTTAATTTTTGTGTGTGTTGATCTGGGAGTTGGCGTAGACATCTTTTCCTGATCTTCCTCTCTTTGCACGATGGTACAGCTCCTAAGAAGGGCTTGTGTGCCACTAAAGGGCTAGTGCAGGAGAACCGCATTTTTCTCCCTGCCTACATCTCACACTCCCAGTCTGGCCTTTGGCCAACCTCATGATTTCTCCTGACTCCATACTTGATTAGTGATATAGCGGTAATGCTGTCTTTCTTCTTCCCACAGCTGTTGTGAGGAGAAATTTATCGATGTTTGTAAGGTAGTCAAATATGATGACTGGGGCATATATATTCTTTGCTCCTAGGGGAGCAGTCAGTTAAGTGCACACAGGGCACAAAGACTTTATAAAATATGAAACCTCTGTGAATTTATTCCTTTTAATTGTATTCCATATTGTATTTTTGAGTACCTTCTTGTAAAATGGTGCATAATCTTTAATTAATACAAGACTGCAAGGTCTCCTTTGGATTTAAATTCTAAGTATTTGCATAAATTTAGCTCCATAAAATTATTTTATTGGCAAATCAAAATGCGCACACAGATGTACCTTTCAGAGCTTAATTTTGTAAACAAGGCATCATATTCTGCTCTCAGTGAAGCTGGCATAACTCTACGGTAACATCAATAGATTTACTTGAAATTTATGTTTGGGTAACTGAGAGCAGCATTTGGCCTAAAGATTGCAGAGGGAGAAGCATATAATTAGTCATCTGCCCAGCAAGTGCAGTCTACTCAGAAAATTTACAGCTAGAGTAAAAATTTTTCACCAGTCAATTTTTAGTCTGCTTTAACATCCACTTTTTTCATCCTTATCTCATTCTTTTTTTAGTTAAATAAGATTTTTTTTTTCTTACTTGCACATCAGGGAGCTCAGGGTCCTGCTTTTTCCAGATACAAAGTCTCAGTGCTATTTTTACGTGGATAAAGCACCATCAATTTAGTTTAGTAAGAGATTATGTACAGACAGAGCGACCATCTAATCAGGGTCTCAAGGGCTTTGAAATATTAAGCTTGATTTCTGTTGCAAGTTATTCCTGTTATCTACTTTTTTGATGAAAACATGTCCAGTAAAAGGAATACCTTATAAATGGCTTCACTGCTTTAAGATCATTACAAAAATTCCCAGCTGATAAATAGTGTATTGTGACTCTCAGTCAATTGTGAGTATATACACATATCCTACATTACCCTAACCTTAATATATGATGAGTAGTTATTTTCCTTTGTGCATTGCAGAGAGATTTCTGTTCAAGCAGCAGCGTACAGTCACATGTCACAGTCTGGAGCTAAGTTGCCTACCACTCTTTAGTCATTTGGTAGCTCTGGCTGTCCAACATTCTCTGACCTTCAATTTTTCTTCCCACAGCATATGCTGGGACTTGTATTTTTAATTTATTTTAGTCACTAAAACAAATATACTTGTGGGGTTCAAAATTGAAAATTACTACATAATATATTACAAATATATTAATTCAAAATGTATATTTAATTTAAATTTATAATAACAATATAATATATACAAGTGATTTAAAATTTTATATCTATATATAAGCTAAAGGTAAAATAATACAATAAAACCACCTTGAAAATTCCAAGATGAAGTGCTTTGAGCATTTTGTTAAAATATATCGTGGCTACTATAGGCTAATGAAAACACACTTTAAATGCCTGCTAAGAATCCTACGTTGAATAAATATAATGGCCTCATCTTCTGAAATATAATGTTGATACAGAAGTATTATAAGTACAGTGCATTAGCACATCCAGAACTAATGGTGACCTTTGCTTTAAGCAACACTTGCTGAATTTGAAATAACATTTCTCTCTGGAAACAGATTGCATTTTACCGGCGAGGAAGGACGTTCAGGCAGAAGAAGGTAGGAGCCAACCTTTGCCATGCCAGGCATGTTGTAGAAAAGGCAATAGATCCTGAGGGTTAATCCAGGATCATACCTGGAACAGTTGTTCACTCATGATTTTGTTAGTATTTTTTGTCAATTGGGCATTATAAAAGAAATTAAAAAAAACCCAACCAAACAACAATCAAACAAAAAGGATGGAAGGAGAAAAGCGCTACGCATGGTCAGGCACTCCCTGAATTTACAGTTGATATCTTTGACACATTTTGGATTCAGTATGTTCTTCACAATCCTGTATGAGACCAGGTGGAGGGATTTGAACCTGTGTGCAGAGTTAGCCTCAAGCATTTCCCATCCCGAGCACTGAGAGTACACACTGGAGAATGTTGGTACTGAAAACAGTTTCTCAATGGATTTTTTTTTTTTTTTTAACTTTTGCTATAATACCACAGGTCAGACACCTCCAGGAAAATGCAGCACAGTGAGACACAGTGAGAGTTCTGGGGTCCGCTGGGATCTCACAGCAAGTCAGAGATGGGTGGTGGGACAAAGATCGCAAGGTTCACTCTCTCCTGAAATATACAGTCTGTCCCTGCGTGTTCCCAGTGAAACCACAGAGAAATTGTTGAGGATGAACACTTCAGCACATGAACTGCATTGTCTCAAAGTAAGCTTCTCCCACCGATGCTTCCAGCTGTCCCAATCTGCAGGCTCCTCCCTTGTCTTAGTCTCACAGCTCTTACCTGGCATCAAAACTGAACAGCAGACACTGTCTTATTTCTTATTTATGCAGGGTCTGACTCCTTCCCTGTGTTAATTAACCTGTGGCATCAGCAGCAGTCCATGGCAGGGGATGACTGCTGTGCTGGGGGCTGGCTGAAGGCTCAAAGGGCCACACAGGCTGTGACCTGAGAGCAGAGAGGTAAATGCTGTACTGGGATTAGGCTAAAATTCTTGAGGAATAATATACTTTGGTCACCATTAGTGTCCTGCACACCTCTGGTTTAAAAAAAAAAAAAAAAGGGGGTGGGGAGAGGCAGAGTAAAAGAGGAACGTTTTGCTGCTACCGTTAAGCTCTGGTATGATGGCTCAGCTTTCAATCTCTTCTGTGATAATAACCTCAGAAAAAGAGAAAAACACTGTAAAAATGAATTGGACAATGTGTGTATCGCTTGTTACACAAAGGGCTATTATTTCTCACTGCATGTGTACTTACCATTAGAAAAGTTTTAAGGATAATACAAAACTGAGATGACAGCTGCCAAAGGCATTTTAAGATTAACTAGCATAATTGCACTTCCAGATGGAGGGAATTTCAGAAACAACTTGATATTTTCTGACCTTAGGGTGGTGAAGGTGATGTGTTCAGTCTCTGGGAGAAGCATTTACTTCTTCGTTCAGTAACTGTACCTATATTCCTTCCCCACTTGCCATTTTATTGCCGCAGCAGTGGCATTGGCGCGGCATCTGGAGGGAGCTGTTTGTCTGTTTTGTGAAGATAAGGTTGCATTGTGGAGGATGCTGAGCAAGGGCAGGGGAATTGAGACAAGGGAATGGGGCAGCAGGCAGCAGGTACAAATAAAGTGAGATGAGCACAAGCACCTGCTTCTCAAATGAATCCCCATGTTTGCAAACTGATTAAAAGCTGAGCTCTTTTCTTTATTGAGGTGAGGAACAGGGCAAAGTGGGACCCCATTAAAGGCGATAAGGAGAACTGCCTTTTTGGATAGCTAGGAGTTTAGATATGATTATTCTTTTGGGAGAAGCTTTTTTGGTCATTGTGGGAAGGTGAAGGCTGATTGTCAAAAAAATTTTCTGTTGCCTGTTTTTTCTTTCAGATAAAAAGCTCCTCTTCTTTTCCAAAGAAAGCCCATGTGCCCCCTTGACATACAGTTATACTTCTTGCTTACAAGTGGCCTGCTTTTAGGGACACAGTACACCAAACTCTTCGATCAGTTCTGTGTGATCAACCCAAAAATTAAATTCTTTTGTTGCCACTTAGCATCAGATATTAAGTCATTTTACAAGAGAAGTGGTTACTCAGATCTTCTCTCTGTTGTTCCACGATCATGTCAATATATGTGAGAGCAGAGCACAGCTGAAGCAGTGCTGGTACCTCAATGTCCTTCATGGAATTATTTCACCCTGCCTTTTGCCTCCCCAAGAGCGTGATACTAGCTTCTGTCTTGCAGTTGTTCACCAGCATCATGCCTCAGGTACCATGGGTGAAGAGATGCAGGCACAGGGAGTGGTGTGAGCCCAGGGCTACTCGCACAGCAGCAAGGGTCAGGCTGTGCCGCCGTTCACCCGACGGCCATGCTTCCCTCAAAATGAGTTGCCAGTGCAGAGCATGTGCTCACCTAAGAGATGCTGTAGTCCCTCCTTTTAAGTCAGGGCTGCAGCAATCCCTGGCTTTTGCATTTAAAGGTAAAGCAGTATTTACCTCCCAGTTATGGTGCATATAACTTCTTCTGAGACAAATATTTCTTCTGCAGTGATAGGTTTAGAAAGAAGGATAATTTGTGGAAATCCTGTTGCATTTTTTAAAGTTATAATTGGCATATATCAGTGCCCCAGTTATCTGCAAATATAATTAGTTAGGATTTAAAGGGTTCTGCACTCATTAGGCCTGGACCTCTGGCAGTCAGAGAAATACTGTAGAGAATATACATTCATGTACGTGGCTCCTAAATGGTATACATTTGTCATCAGTAAGAGTACTGTGGAAACTGCTCTGCTGACAAGACTTCCTGGTCTGTTCTCTGTATCTCATGGTGAAAAGGGAGTGTGTCTTTGGATGTTCTCAGATAACTACAGAGCAGAAACATAAATATCTAATTAGACTACAATAATTAATGATCAAAGCCAGAAGATTCCTTAGTATAGCATTGGAAGAGTTATACATTTAAAGAATGAAGCCAACCCCTCTATCCTTCCATTTTTTTAATATTGGTTTGGTTTTGTTTTGTTTTTAAAGTATTATGACTGATTATATAGCGTTAAGCAATGCTCAAAGCAAAAGGCTTTGAAAAAACACAGGAACCCTTTGAGCTTCCTGCAGTTGTTGCAGGATATTAGGCCATAGAAGCATAATGGCAGTCTTTGAAAGGGGTACACATATATAAATATAACTTTTTTTGAATAATATTCCAGATAAAATTTTAAAGACTATTTATCATTATTTTAGATTTTGTCTAGCAGCAATAAAATGCAATCATCTTTTGTTCTAATAATAAGACACCTTGACTATTAAATCAGGAAACAGAAACAAACATTATGAAGGTATAATTTTGAGCTGATATTAACCTCTTCCACTAAGGCAAATCCATTTTATTCTGCATTGCATGGTCTTTTTGTGACCTTGCAATTGCAAGGGTTTTGATGAAAGAAGCACAGGCACCCTTGGATTGAAACTTAAACTACAAAATTCTGGTGCGAGGTAGATTTCAGCATCACCTCTGGCTTCTGTGAAGTGTGTCGTTCCCAAAGACGCTGTGATTCTGTAAGAAACTTAACATTATTAGGTGATCTGGTCATCTGAAGGGTATTGCATAAAGCATTAGTAACAATGGAAATTGCCAGTTTAAGAAAAACCTTTGCACTGATCTCGTGCTATATTCTGATTTTGATTTTATGATGCAGATGCATATATTTATAGTTATGTGGTGGAGATATTTAATCACAAACTACACCGTTATTTTTAAAGATTAAAGAGGTTTCTCAGTCCTTTACAAAGAACCTTTGAAAAAAGGCATCAATGAATTTTATGAGCAGCAAATATGTGAATCTATAACGCATTTCTAAAAATTACAATACCATTATAGTATTGGTATATTTTAACAAAGCATAAGAGAAATCTGAAGACTATTTTAGCATCATTTTATTCTTCAATTAAAATATTCATGATTACTTTCCATTATTTCAAGTCCCTGATCATTATGAAAAATGCAAATTATTTCAATTCACTTATTCTAATTTCACATAGAAAGGAAAATGTATTGAATTCTACTGTGTACTGAGTGACCACAGACAATTTTCATAGGAGTGTAGCCCCAGCCAGGATTCTAAATTTGGCTTCAGCGTTTTAATTAAAATGTGCAGACTTTCCTCCACAACAAAATGACAGGGGCCAGAATCCTAGTGTATGGTTCATCATGAAAATGAGAATTGTTATGATGGTGTTCCGCATTTTATAGGGTGTGCATTTATTCTATTATAATACAACCCTCACAAATCTGCACCTCATCCTTATGAAGTTTTATGTACTGTATCACATAGATGAAAAAAAGAAAAAAAAAGGTAAATCTTAGATTTCATTCCCTAGGTGTTCTCATTGCTTTGCGAGAAATGCTAGTAAATGACACTCAAAAATCTCATTAATAAGTAGGACTGGTAGGACTGTTAAAGATTTTTTTTTTGACTGCTGATATTCACGGGGCTTGCTCACTGCAAATGGCTTCTGCTTTCTGCAGTTGTGACTGTTGCTCAGTCACTTATTTTCAATTTTCATTCTTTCCAGCTCTCTTCTACCCATCGCATCCCTCTAGTGCTAAGATTATTCTTTTCCTCTGCCTTTTGAGGACTTCTCCTTACTAGCACAGTCCTGGCCTTTCTACCCTCCAAACAGATGCCCCTGACTCCACTGATCTGCTTCTTCCCACTTGTTTCTCTTAATTTTACTCCTGTGCTTCCTCTTTCTTCTGCAGGAGAAGCAGAATGGTTCCCTGCCTACCCATAGCTCGTCCCTTAGGCACCACCAGGAGCTGAGCCTGTGCTGAGCACACCATAACAGGGTTGATGCAGTGAGCACTTACTCATGTCCTCAACAGAGCAGTTTGCTGAGGTCTTTCGAGAAGGAGAAAGCTTTCAGAGAGGTATCTGCAGGTTTTCTCTTCCACCACTGTCTCTTGCTTGGAAACATTAAACTGCATGAAATATCAAGGAGGCAAAGGATAGTTGTTTTGTCTATTTTTCCCCCATTATAATATCTGGGCATCTCTAAGTGTTTGCTACTCTTGTTTTGTTGGAGTCTTTTTTGTTTTGGGTTTTTTTTTTTGTTTTGTTTTCTTTTTACATCTTTGTACAGTCTATTATTTATTTACTGGAAAATTAAGGGGGAAAACAGTAACAGACTTCAGGTAACCTGCTCATCGGTAAGAAAAGATTCACAATCTGTTCTCTAATGACCTGCAGTCAGTATGAGTTTTACATTACAGCCCAGCATGACAGCGTGGCATACCGCCGTATGACTGGCAGTGTCTGCTTCGGGCACCATTGGGCAACATGAATGAATCAGAGGAGCACACCATATACCCTGCAAACTGTCGTGCAAAAATTCAGGGTTTACAATTTCCTCTCCAGAGAAGAGATAGTTTACTGGCTGAAGCTGTGCTAAATTATGGAAGAGAAAATCAAGTGCTATAATTGTGGGTGTTTATCACAGTTACAGTTTTTTTCTATTCATAGAGGTTTGATCTGAACAGGGTAAATCTGTGCCCGCAATAGAAATGAGATCATCTGCAAACAAAGTAAATGGAAGAGACACTTTTTATGGCTTTGTTTTATAACTCTGAAGTTTGAGGAATTAGTCTTTAGTTTATGTTTTTCTCATATACCTTCATGGTAAAGCAAACACAGTGTATAATAACTCTTCAGTTAAAACAAGTTTTGTTTGAATAGGAAATTAAGATAGCAAAACTGGACTGGCCACTAGTCATGGTAGTAGATTTGTAAAACAGGTAGGGAAAACACTAAAGGGTGGTTAACTCCAATTAATGTCTGTGATGGAATTCTGTCAATAATAGCATGAGGAGTCCCTGCAGTTTGTTTAACGTTTTGTCACACTAGGACAACAAAACTTCTTCCCAGCAAGTCCCAACACCTTTACACCACCCGAATAGCAACCCTTTCAAAGAGCTGGACCTTTCCATCAGCATGTTCCCCAGTGAGGGACAGTCTTAAGTAGGAGAGAGCTGATGTATTAATCCCTGCTCAGTCAGCTGCGTACTGACTCGTGAAGGAATAAGCTATATATCAAAACCATGAATATCTGGGAAAGGATTGTGCTCAAGTGTGATGTACATAAGCTGTATTCCACTGAAAGATGGTGCAAGGGTCAGCCAGCTGCTTCTGGGAATGGGGAATCTGTAATGAGAGCTATTGAATACTATTAGAGCCCTTGCTCTCTTTCCCAGGTCCTGATGCCACATAGAAAGCAGCTTAGTAGGCAATGGCAACTGGAAAAAGCTGGTGGAAGGCATGTAGAGTCACTTCTTCACCTCTCCAAGCCCCTTATCCTTTCCCCTCTTTTCTCCTACCCAGAATGTAAGTAACATCATTCATAACTATTTATGCAAGCTGGGTCTTCTGGGATTGGGAAAACAGATCCCAGCTGAGTAGAAACTTGCTAAGCCTTCAAAAGGAAACACAGCATGTGCTCTGTTTCTTAACAAAGCTAGTTTCATCAGTTTAGGGTAAATGAACACAAGCAAGAGACTCTTTCAAAACTCCTTTTGTTGTGCAGTAGCTTCAACCCAAAAAGTTGTTGCTGGACTGCCTATGGTTTATTTGTCTGGCCCCTGAACTGGAGCTTGCTGGCCACAGATGACCTACATTAAGGAGGGACAGGTGTTTCACCATGATGCCCAAAATAGTGAGGATGCTGGGGACCAGCAGGAAACTGGAAGAGCATCACAAGTCCCATCAGTGCTTGCAGCAGCACTCTATCAGAGCTCCATGTCCAGTCAGGGCCCTTGAATCCCCTCCCAGAGAATTAGCATTTACAAAAACTCTTTGAAACAACCCAGCAGTACAATTCTCTTTTTAAGAAGATGACTGCCCGGATGAGCAGGAGGTGATAATAGCTGGGCCACAGATGAAAAAGCAATAAAAGCTTCATGGGACCAGAGAGAGATGAAAACAGAGCATGACTCTGATCACTAGGCAGCATTGTCAACGGGAGATGGCAGCCCTTGATTTTCTGAACCTTGCTCTCTGCCCTGTTTGTGCATTTATGTTGGTGAAGAAATTAGGCTCCATTATCATTTGGGTATGTCACTATTATGCTGCAGCCTGTAAAACTGACTACAGTGTATGTGAAGACAGGTTTACCTACTGGATTTCAGTTGTCTCTGAGATTTCCAAATGAGAAGGTTGCCTGTTTCCTCTCAGTCCATCACAAAAAATTATGCAGCTGTTTGTGCCTTAGGTTTAGAGCAGTCATGGGAAGAGTGCACATCTGCCTCCTCTCTGCCCTTTCCCACCCAAGGAGCTGCTTTCTGGTCTGCTTGGGCTGATTCTCATTGGCATGACTTTAACCTAAGATGACCTCTGCTGTTTATGGGGAAACTCCAGTGTTGTGTGTGTGTGTTTGTTTTCACAGATGGTAAACATCTGAAGTGTTTCATTCTGTAATTTTGAAATAACTTGTATCCTTGGTTGTGGGTTAGTCAGTCATATTTTCTTTTTCTCACTTTTGTATTATCTGTTACAATGCCTTGTTTAAGAATGTTAGAGGAGGAACTGATTAGGAGAAACTGCATTGTAAAACGAGGAAGGCTTGCTGCTTAGTCTAGTAGGATGTGAGCCTAAAACACTTTTCTCTAAGTTTGAAGAAAAATGCCTTTCATACACATAAGGAAACTTTAACTTATTCAGTTTTCTTTGCTGCAGAACGTCCCTCACTGATTGACCCATGCTGCTACACTTTTGTTAGAAATCACAGCCAGAGTGGGAACATCGAACTGTGATATGCAGCTCTATTCAAATCACACTCTCTTTTCTACCTCTGAGGAGCATGCTTGTTATGGAGACTTGTGAGTTATAAATAGGACAACATATAACAAGCTTTATTGCAAAGATATGCCAGAAAATATTTTCTCTGTGGGGAGAGAATCTTTTAAAAGAGCCTTTCAATTTTCCTGCTTCGGTACATACTTCTGCTGTTCCCTGTCCTGAGTATCCAAAGACGGTAGGACTTAACTTTTCAGAACTTGCTGCTTCTTTCCCCTGCTTTGCCATTGACCTTAATGCAGCATTCCAGTTTGTTCACCTGCAGAATAAGGAATGTCTGTGAACCTAGATTGTAATTTGAGGATCTGTGCAGAGCCAGCATGAGATAGCGTTACCAAACAGAATAAGGGTTCTCCCTGTCAGTGTAAAACGTCTTTGAAGGTGTTTAAAGCTTCATGATATCAGAAGCAGAGGAGAAAACAAGTTGTGACTTGGAGTTATACTCCTTAACCTATCTTTCTTCCTTCTCCACACATGCCATGTGAGGATTATGGAAGGCAAAAGCATCCCCCTGTTCTGCATTCCTCATTTTCCCTGCTGTGACTGGTACCACAGTCTGAGCTGCGGAGGAGAAAGTGGGGAAGGGAAAGGTTGGTGTCAGTGTCCCTGTGAGGATGAAGGCTGGTTAAGGCTCAGCGATGGAGCATGGGTGCAGTAGTTACCTGGGAAAGTTTAACAATCACAGTGAACTTGGACACAAACCAGCTACCTCGTATACGTAGCCCACCCTGAGGTATGTGGCAATCGTTCTGCACAAGAACGTTGCCATTAGCTTTCTGGACAGCTTTCGTAGCTGATGGAGAGTGAGAGGAGCACCAAAGACATGCATTCTGGTGCTGACCTTGCCACTGGCTGGCTGAGTGAACTTGTCACTTCATCTCTGTGGGGCACTTTCCCCCTCACTCTGTGGGTTTTTATTGTTGTGAATCTTGACGGGAAGGACAACCTCTTGCTGTGTATTGGCATCATGTCAGTCTTAACTCCTGTCTTGCCTGTGGTCTCTCACTGCTTCTATATTCTCATAATTCCTCATATTTATAGTGATAGCACTACTGTTGAATGCAAATCTGTATCATTATATTACCACTAATAGATCATTCACGCCGTTTTTTTCCAAGTTCCAGAAAATTTTTTTGTGAAGCAGTAAATAGGAGCAGGGAAGTGCTGAAAGTACTTTAGATCATCTGGAGAAGTGAAGTAAGTAAACATAAATCGCGGAACAATAAAATCTTAATTTTTAATGCTTTTCCTTTTCCTGCTTTTGTGATGGATTTTATTCCTTCCCCTTAAAGTTCTAGTGGCGGTTGGCTGTTACACACAGCCTCCATTAGGTGAACATATTTTGTTGCTATAGCAATTCTTTCTCACTCTGATATTTTATTGCACTTAGATGTTGCTGGGGGGGGGGGGAAAAAGGCAAAACCAAAACCCAACAAAAAAAAGCATCACTGACCTCCTCACAAATGGTCAGCCTCCCTGATATCTTATTTCTGAGCAACTTTTAACTATATCTCACAGCAATCTATATTCTGGTAAACACTTTGCACTAGGCACTATCTAGAAAGGTTTATCATTGCTCTATAAGTGGCACACTGCACACAGCAGGACATGGTGCAGCACAGTGTCTGACATAGCAGATATAGATTACTGTTAAGATAAATTCATCCTTTTTGATCTGAACATTTCACCAGCTCCAATTTGAAGTCTTGATATCACCCTGTCAACGAAAGGGGATGTTTTTAACCAAGGGAAGAGTTATCAAAGGTTTCCTCAAAGTTCCTTTTAGAATGGTTTCTACAAGAGTAAAGATATATACTTATTGGGGGTGAATGTAGTGCTCATCAAAAGCGCCAGACTAAAATCCCTGTAGACATAAGGCCTCTGTTCAGCATCAGATACTGAACAGAAGCTTCAAGTTTTTTCTACTCTGTCAAAACCAGATGCCTAAACCTTCAACTAATTAGGCAAGAAAAGGTCATTAATTCTGTCTTCTGCTGACTGCAGGCGGCTGTGCTCTCCCACCCAGGACGCCAGCATCCTCCTCCTGGGAGTAACTGTTTGTATGGGGCCGGGGCCGCCTGCGCTCCCCAGGCCATGTAACCCAGTCCGGGAACTGGAGAGAGGGCTGCTCTGTGGGAGGGAAATGGACAGAAGCTAAGCACAGCTGTCTTCTTCCACCTCCCTGAGTCATGAAGGTAGCATCATTCTCATGGGTAGAATGGTGCCTTTTTCACTGCCTAGAAATAGTTGTTTCCATCATTTTGGGGCACAAGGCCAGCACATCCCCTCTCCCAAGGCAAGGGGAGAACACAAGGTGAGCAGCGGTGGGAAAGACCCTTCCCCTGCCCTTAGCTGCTTGGGTGGGCAAAGCAAATGGGTGGGAGGGAACAGAAGCTCTGACTCCACGTGTAGAGCACTGTCCTCAGCCTTGCCAGGTCCTGGGGACTCCTGCTTCCAGACAGTAGCATTCAGAGCAGCACAAAAGGGTGGCTGCACCCAGCAGCATCTGCATGCCTGTTCCTCGGCCAGGCACGCAGGAGCATGCAGATTTCTTCTTCTTTCAGGGCTCCCTGTGTTACTCTGAGGTTCGACTGGAGCTGACCACGGCCTGCTCCTTCCCCCCCTCTGCATTGCTGCTGGGAAACGTTTCCATCGGCAAGGCCAGGAGAGCAAGCGTAGCTCTCATCGACACTGGCACGGCCTCTCGCCTCCTTCTCTGCGCCTGCGTGGCAGCTCGTCAAGGAGACACAAACGAAAAAAGAGCTATTTCACAGTCCAGTGACTGTGAGACTTTGTGTAGCCGGAGGGCGAGGCGTGAGGGCGTGATGGAGGAAGGCAACATGCAAGGTCGAGGGCTGCAAGACCAAAAGTCAAGGAGGAAAGCCGGGAGGGGCAGGCTTTGCTGCCTACTCTGCGCCGTGCTCTCGCTGCACGCAGTTTTGCTTCGCCAGGAACCTGCTGTGCATCGCACAGCGGAGTCTGGGTACAGACTAACGTGTTTGTGGGGGATCAGGGGCAAAAGCAGTAGGTGTGCGTGACAACAGTGTAGGGGGAATTGAGGGACTTGGCAGGCTTTGAAATGGAGCCCTTGGTGTTGGCGTTGCCTTCTCCATGGGGAGCATCATCGTGCTTTTGGCAATGGGCTAGGACCTACTGATTTATTGCATGGGGAGCAACTTGTAAACATCAGACAGCAAGCCAAAACTAAGCACATGGCTTGCAGCTTGGGTAGATTTGAATCATCTGTCTGCATGTGACCGGTTGTCATTAGACAGGTCCATTATATCAAAGCGTTCAAATTCCACATTCCATTTTCAGCCTGAGGTTATAATTGTCTTCAGTTTGTCAATGTACATATGTATACAAGAGGAGAATTTGTGAATAGTCCTAACTCAGTTTACTTACTGTTTACAGCACAGATAGGTGTGTGTTGCATCATTATCACAACAAAGTCCTTATTATTTAGGTGCTTACAATTTTGGCAAATACATACAGGCTGAAATTTTGCATGCTTGGATTCAGTCCATAGGCAGAGCTTTTGGAAGCTGAAAGTAAAACGCGTTCAACGATCTTTGAATTGTGTGTGCTTCAATGACATATATTCCCCCCAAAACACAGCATGTTGTTGTTTATCCTTGTAGTAACACAAAAATGGGTGAGCTGAGTCATTTAAACCGTCTTGTTTTGTAAATCTTACAAAGATTTACAAATAGAACTAAAAACCGATGCAATTTTGAAATAAACTGCTTGTCACACTAAAACAACACATCTTTTTCCACATTTCCCCCCCCCCCCATATACACAGGTGGTGAGGTGTTTGACTCAATGGTTTAAAATATCTGTGCTTTTGTGGGATTCTATAAATCGATTTGAAATCGCAAGAATGATTGCTGTCACCTTGCTAGCAGCCATACAGCTCCAAAGGAGACTCTTTCCCCAAGAAAACAAGTGTCTTTGGTGTTGAGTTCCCTGTTGTAGGATCTTTTCTTTCCCAGCAGGCTTGTCTGGCATTTACTGTTCAGCAGAGGCTGGTCATTAAAGCCTTGAGGCAAGGGCTTTTTACTAAGCTGTGGCTTGCTCAATCTTTTCCGTCTGGTAAAAGATTTTCATTCCTGTTACTTTATATTATTCATAAGGGTGGAGGATCACGCTCTCCCATCAAACAAGCCCTACGGAAACTCAGAAACCAGCAGCCAAGGGTGCACTTCCTGCTCACCAGGTCATGGTTGAAGGGAAGAGCAAGTGAGCAGAGCCCTGGAGAAGATGTCTGCTCCCACCGCCCACTCCAGTTGGCTTTCACAACCATTGCTGCTCGCATAGTGGAATGGTGCCCCTTGAGAGTTATCAAATTCCTCATGCAAAGTAAGTAAATATAATTACTCCCGCTTTACAGACAGGGACTGCAACTTACCCAAGATAGAAGAGGAAGGGGGAATGTGAAGAACCGTGACTGAGATTTCAGCCCTCATTTAGGCTATTTATTTCGCAGCATTAGCGTTGCTTTCCTGCTCCACTCTCCAAAGAATTGCTGCTATTTTTTAGGTTTTATTTTTTGGCAGGTAAATCCTAACTGAAATCTGTAGGGAAAATTACCCACCAGCACCACTTTAGATGGCAGCCACATTAAATAAAAACACTGTCTACTAGGAAGGGCTGTCTACTATAATCTGCTGTGTAAGGATCATGAGAGTTGCTTTTCTTTGAACAGCTGGGAAGCATAGACTTTTAAATTCAATTTTTTTCATTTACGAGTTTATTTATGTACCTCCTTAGAATTGCCAGAAACTCTCTTGTTGTGAATTTCCATGGGGGATTTCACTAAAAAAGCCCAACAATAGTTGCAAGATCAACCCAAAAGCTCAGCTATTTACATTTCCTACATTTCCTGTCCGGCAGGGCAAGTTTTTTTCTTCACGTGCAATCTCATAAAAAACAATGTAACAGCATTTATGGGGCTGATTACAGATTTTTTCACAATAATAAATGGAATAAATAAAAATCTGAAGAAGTAACAATAATTTCATAATTCAGGACATAATATCTGTAGTTAATAGCTGCCCCAGTGACTATATGTGTGGCTACCTGCCACAGTGGCTTTAGAACTGAGTGATGTAAACGTCACAGAGTCTACCAGAAAAATGTCATTTTGACAAGATTCCTTGCTTTCAGTAATTATGCCCAAACTTGAGAACATGTGCCTAAGCGGTTTGCACAAATCTCAGTTTGGTCAAATATAATGAGCCCTTCTGCCTGAAACTGGGTGTCCAGCCAGCACTGTGGATGTGACTGGTGAAGCCACGCAATGAGACATTTCAGTATGGTGCCCATTGCAGCTGTGAACAAAACGTGAGCGCGAGCTGCTGCTGCCATCCATCTGGCAGTGACTCTGCTGTGACCATAGCTGGGAGTCCTAGATGCTGTCTCCTGCTTTGCCAACAGCCCCCAAGGTTGACTTTAGACAAGCAGTGATATCTCTCTGCTTTAGTTCACCACTTATAAAATGCATAATAATGGTTGCCCACCTCCAGATGTGGGGTTTAAGTTCTTCTGTGAGGACCACATGCATCACTCATCTATGGTCAGTATTGTGCCGTCTAACTGGGTTTCTTCACTGCTGCATTCAGAGCAGGGAACCTCTCTAAAGTACACCCTTGTCTCAAGGTCGTTCCACTCTGATTCTGTGTCAAGTGCAAGGATTTGTTAACAGTCGGATGTTATCCCACGCACAAGTTCACACCAAGAGAAAGTATCATCCTAGGGAACTTTCTACTCGCAATCTGTCATCAGGTATGCTGTGGAAGGGGATGAAACGCGGTCCAGTGACCTTTGTATGAAAAATACAACTAAGGTGAAGTTTGCCATTAGTTGGCTAAAAGGGACAAGTGAGAGTATTCAAAGGAGCAATATAACTTGCAACAAGCACTAAGACAAAGCTCCTTAATAAATGCCATGCCACAGCTGCAAAACAGCAACAGCAAGTGCCCAGCTGCCAACGGGTTTCATGCTAGATAATGTAGAGGTGATAAACCGATCTTAATGCCTTAGTAATTAACAGTGAAGTATTTTTAACATGACAACTAACATTGAGCTATGACTACTGCTGTAGCGCTAGCAGCTGAGCAGCTATATCATTATCTGTGTCTTTTCCGGTGTAATCTTTTTAGTGTGAAATGTCTTTAATTTTAGTTTGCTGGAAGAGCTGTGAAGGGGCAAAGGAGTCAGCGGATATAAAATATCCACTAGCTTACAGAACACGCACTTCCATTTATACGTGGTAGTGCAGTATGAACAATGGCCTGTTGTCAATTGCTTGAAGTAACTTATATGCTGCAGTTTTTCATGCTCTATTCCAGAAACAATAACTGTATATCTCCACACTCTGGCGCATCCCTTTGGAGGAAAAGCAAGAAGAAATAACAGAAAGTGTTTCTTCTTATAGCACAGAACAGCCTGGTATAACAGATATGTTGAGAGTGCTTTGAAATGATGCTTACATAATATGAGGCTATGTTTACATCTTAGTACAGTCCCATCAAAAAATCTGTCTCTCTGTTCTGAACAAACTACTTTGGCTGAAGATTGAGAAGGTAGCTCCTTAAAACCACATTTGCATTCTTAAGTCTTGTGAAGCAGCAAAGGCAAGTGGGAGGTGTAGTTTCAAATTTTGAAAGGATGTACTCGTTTAAACTGGATCCACTGCACTCAAATAATTACGTGTTAAACTTTCAGGTGGATCAACATGTGGAAATTCAGTAAACATCATGCAGTAACACACAGTGATGCAGTAACTCCAGGCTACCATTCATGGTGTTGGGGAGTTGTATCTATCACATGCTGACATTCCAAACCATCAGTTTCCATCAGAACATAAATACCTGCTGGTGCAGCAATATAGGGTCCAAATGGATTATGTTTCTCTGTTCCAATGTTTTTCTTGTTTTCTGGGGATTTGGAGCACAGTTTGTCTTGCTTTAATTTTTATGAGAGCTTTGGGGCTTTCTTCTTACTTAGCAGAGTGAGGTATAGCAAGACTTCATTGTTGATTATATACCCTATGTTTTTTGACAAAATATTGCATAAAGAAAAATACTATTTTATAAAGGCCTCCCTTTCTGCAGGTGCAGCACATAAACCGGGGTTCCCCAGACCCACGCTCAGGGGCTCAGCTCAATCCCTCTTTGTTGTCTGGGAGCTGCAAAACCTGACGGCCAGAAAATCTGCAATTTGACTTCCTCGGGACCATGAATTATTTACCTGCATAGTCCTGACTTTGTGTGGCATAAATATAGGTGTGGGAGGTCTCAAATTTCCCATACTCACCAAATGGAAGAGAGCAGGAGTTGGGTGAGATTCTGGGTAGCTGAAAGAAGCTCCAACATCTGAGACGCTTAGAGCCACTCATACAGGACAGTAGGACCTTTGCATCCCCATCCCCTGCAGTTTACCTATGACAGATGCCTGAACCCTAAATATTTTTTTTTTTTTTAAATTACCTTCTCCGTTCTGGCCTCCTGGAAAACTCCTTTTCCAGTGATACTCAGGTGTCTGGTCATTATAATCTTCCCTAGCTCTTGTCCTAAATA
Organism: Pluvialis apricaria; assembly: GCA_017639485.1. Lineage (NCBI taxonomy): Eukaryota > Metazoa > Chordata > Aves > Charadriiformes > Charadriidae > Pluvialis > Pluvialis apricaria. The sequence continues at coordinate 16,799,021 of CM030009.1, forward strand.
ATACGTAAAAGGTGGAAGCAAAAGAGGGTAATCTTTTGCCAAGCAAAAGGGGCTCATCTTTGCTTTACACATTTTTGATACCATGGGATTAAGAGGAACACAAAATGTATTTTGAATTTACTCTAATATCTGTTGTGATCTTTTCTCCTATAATAAACTTCTGAGAATTCCTTGTTTTAAACATGCTCCTTAGTTGTACAAAATACATCTTTGAATATAGATGATAAAATCCAGAAGAAATACTAGTGGTATTGAGATTCCTGAAGGCAAAAATAGGAGACAGTGAGAGAAGCGAGAAAGAAAATTGAGAGACGTTGGAGTGGTGCCTGTGAACATTTAGCTGGTCTGTAGCTGGGCCATGTATTGGAAAATATGCAGTTTGAGCAATCAGTATTCTACTTCAGGGGATGAAATGAAACTTTTGCTCTGAAACTAATGTGTGAAATTGTTTCCTTATGTCAAATCCCACTTAGCATGTAAATTAAAAAAAAAAAAAAAAAAAGATCTGCTTGCAGTGGTTTTCCTAGAGTCTTTCTGTGATCGCCCTTCATTGGTACCACCAATGGAGAATTATTGTTGTGTCTCTTCTGGCCCTTTCATTGGAGATTACAGGTATACCTGCAGTAGTTGCCTGTTTTCTCATCCTGAAGACAAGAGGCAGAATATGGCCTTGCACTTGTACAGATAAACTCACCTCACCTCTCCCCTCCCCTGGACAAGGACTTTCCATACTTATCTGGGGACAGTCTCTCCCATAGACCTGGTGTGAGCTGGCTGACCCCAGCCAGGGATGGACCTCAGAAATGACTAGGTGAAGCCAAGTCTCCGGGTGCAGAACTGCTGGCACGTGCCTTTTGCTGGCCCAGCACCAGTCCCAAGAGGGCTGCCATGTCCCAGCAAGCCATTTCAGTGCACGTCACCCAACACAACCCAGAGACTGCTCTTGGTTGTTCTACTGGCTGATTGCATCCATCTCAAGGAAGGTAGTAGTGAAGGAAGGTGGCTTTTTGCCACCTTTATCTGCCTAAATCCTTTGCCGATTGTCAAACAGATGAACGGTATTGGTTTTTGTCAGAGAAGCTAAATTTTCATCAGCAGCAACCTAATTTGGCTACCATAGTTTTCAGGCACTGCCTTGAGATATCAAAGGCTTCATTTCAGTGGGCAGTTACTGATAGTTCTGGAGGTGATCAGTGCCTATGAAAATCAGGGCCAAGCTGTCTCCGATGTGACACCAAAGAGCTGAGACAACAGAAATGAAAAGTAATACTTAAAATCTGGGTCTAATTAATTTTCATGAAAGCAAAGCTTATTGTAGAGGTACAATATACTCTGCATACTCTTGATAATATTTTTGAACGTGACCTACATTTTCTGTCAAGTTTTTTGTACCTGGTGCTTCCTCTTTGTTTTGTGTTATGAATGTGTGCCTGAGAAAATGTTCCTTATCTGTGTAATTCCTATAGCAGCATGATATGTACAGAGACGGAAGCTGGTTTTAAAAAGGCTAGCCTTGCAGTTAGTTGATGCAAAACAAATCCTGTCTAGAATTGCTGTCTCACATCCTTTGTGTCCATTGTTAGCAATTCGCATGTCATTTCTGTAAAAGCCAGCCCTGCAATAGAGGACAGTGCTGACAGGTAGGGCTCCTGTCCTGGTAATTTGTTGTCTTGATGCCTTGCATGACCAGCTGGAAGCAATATCCAATATTCAGTGCTAAGATGGGCTCTTGCTGAGCTCACTGCAAACTTGAGGGGAAGCTCACCAGGATCACTTAGCTGCTTGCTGTTTTGCAATTTGGGTGGGTTTTTTTTGCTTAAAAGCAAAACAAAAAACACAGGAATCCCAAGAACAAATGTTTCCCTAGATTCAGCAGGTTTGCCAGTGCGATGAGCTTAATTAAAATTAACAGAGCATTTTAATTATGTTGTAGTCTTTCTCTCTAACGGGTTGCCCTTGCAACCTGCCTTAAACAAAGCCATGTGGTGCATTTTGGAGACCAATTTGTGCAGGCCTGCAGACGACGGTGCATGTCTATCAAATGGGTGTTTGATCCTCTGCTGCGAGCCAGAGAAGAGGGAGAGAGCTGTTGCCCACCGTTGTTGTCCTTGTAGAGTATAAGCCATCTCCCAGGAGCAATACAGTGCCATCTCTGTACAGGGTGAGCAGAAAGCTAGAGGTACTATTGCACCTGCCTGCCTTCACCAAGCTGGTGAAGAACCCCAAGCTTCCCTTCTCCATTACTGTGCCCTCCAGGGAGGAACTGCTTTGGTCTTCAGGGGGTGCAGGTTATTCCCCTTGCTTATGCTCTGTTTAATTCTGGCTCTGTGAAAGGGTTTGTTTGCTTTGCCCAGCAAATGACAGGGCTCTTGGTTTCTCCTGCTGGTAGTCAGGACTTGTTACCATGGCTGGGCTGTTTTCTAAGCAGTGTGCGAGCACAGCAATGCCCAGATGCCTTTCATCCAGAGCTGCCGTACAGACTTTGAATTGGATGTGCTCGCTCTCATCGCCTCAGAGAAGTATGTGCATGTGAATGAATTTAGCCCAACAACATGGCCATGATAGTGATGTATTTATTCCACTTCACGAGCAAGCCAATTAATGTATAAAATATCTATGGCTTCCACCAAGCCAGTGCTGAACCTGATATCCTGGGATGCACTCTGGCTTCTTCGTCTCATCTTCTTGAGCATCCCAGCAGGCTCAGCTTTCCCTCCTTTCTTTTTCTTGCCTGTAGCTCGGCACACGCCTCTAAGTCAGGCTGACTCTGGTGGCTGACGAAGAGTTGCAGATGCTTGTTGACATTAAGTGTCACGCTGTGACTGGAGCCGTGCAAAATAGGTCTTGCTACAGTCGTTTGACAGCCACAGCGAATCTTGCTGTCAGTTTGCTGGGTCGTGTGCTGTGTCCTAGCGTAGGCCTTGGTGCTGAGAAGACTCCCCTTGCTCTTGATAATCCTGTCACTGGATTTGCAGAGCACGTGGGCAGATGCCATCGGAGCTGTTATTCAGCTCCCCGGTGAACTAGGGGGTTAATAGTAGGTTTCTGAGGACAGACTCTACCTCCTGAGTGGATGAAGAGAGAGACAGGGGGATTTACCTCTGTGTCACCTGATCTTAACACTAAGTTAAGTGTTAAGGTAAAGGTAAAAGGGCTCAACGGATTATCCTGCTCCTGTATTTTGCTTTCAGTGTAAGTTCTGAGTGTTATTCTGTTGACAAGATAAAAAGCAAATTATTTGAAATGCCTTCTCACATCTGCCTTTCACTCAGCCTCCTCCTGACGCACCCAGAGAGGGGAGCGGTGCCATCACCAAGGTCTGGAACTCCTGCCTGGGTAACTGCGGTCCCACGCACAGCTCCTGGTGTGGGGAGCTCTAGCTTTTCCCTGGGGAGGGGGATACCAAACCAGTCATAGAGAAGTGCAAGGTTGTAATCAAACTAATCCCATTAACCAGAGCATTAGTAGAACTGATTGCCACCACCTGCCTGGTGGCCTTCCCAGGAGGCACCTCTGGGCTCTTTAAATTCCTTGGGGGAGGGCAGGGGGCTGTATCTGTGGACAAAGGTACATCTTCTGCTTTTCTCTCCATGTAGATGCTGCCTAATGCCTGGAGGCTCTTGTACTTCTGAGGTAGGTGTGAAGTTGTGACTAGCTCTCCTGTTACCAAAATGCAGAGCACTTCTTTGGTGTCCTGGGAGCTGCTACCTGGCAGTATGCTTGGTAGACTGCAAGCCTGCTGTGTGCTGCTGTAGGAGTTACTGTGATTTCTAAGTTTGCTTTCAAAGTGTGGCTTCTTTTGTTGTTTTTTGGCCCCAAGATGCTAATTTACAGTGAAAAGACTTAATTGTGTGTCTGGAGACTGTGTACTTGCTCTTAACAAAAACTCACGGTTGTAACTTTCTACTGCTCCATCCTTAAGGAGCTCAGATTTGTGAGATACTGCTGTGCTGCTTGCCCCAGCGTGTCTTCATGCTCTGCCTGCCCTGTTACACTTGTTTTGTGCCTGTGATGGGTTATTGGATAGTAGAGACCATAAACTATGTGGGGAAAGTATGGCCTTTTTAAAGGCTTTCCACGTAGAACCTCAGCTGTGTACCCCAAAGCCTTAGCTGAAGTACTTATGTTCTCCTAAAATAACAAAACAGGCTGGGGTTTGGTGGGTTTTTTTGTTGTTTTTTTTGGGTTTTGGTGTTTTTTTTTGTGAATGGGTTATCGCATTGAGTCTAAATAACAGCTTGTTAGCAATCTGCGATGAACGAAGAGCAGAGGGGATTGTAGGCAAGGTGTGGAAAAAGGGATAGTGCTGTGTGATGGCTTCTCCTGGCAGGAGGTGAGGGGGGTGGGGGTGTCCTCCCTTCTTCCTTAGTCCCAGGGTTTGTGCTCCTGTGTCTGCACCCAAGTTAGCGGAGATGGGGCCCATCCTGGGAACAGTATCACTGTTGTGGATTAAAAAGTGATGATGGTTGGATTTGGGGGGTTTTGGAGTTTCCCCCAAATCCACAGGGCTCTCCTCTGAACCCACTGCAGTAGCGCAGCTGAAAGAATTGGAAAAACCAGAGAGGGGGGAGAAGAGTGGGGATGTGTTAAATTGTCTCTGCTGCTAGGAGAAAGGTAAAGTTATGCTGTATGGTGAGCAATTTATCAAGGCGGAAGTAATATATTGAGTTGAGACTTTCCACAATAGCAGAAGATGGGGTTTTTTTGGTGCTTGGCTGGGGGTGGGGCGTGCCAGAAAATTGCCCAGATAGGTACTGTATTACAACTGCAGTGTAATATGTGTCCTTTAGGTCAAATACTGTGTTGTTTACAGCGCAGGAAGGTTGACTACAATAACACTATTGCCTGACATAAACCTACAGGAGAGCTTCAGGAGCCTTATTGAACACAAAGAGGTTACAGAATGAGTTATCAGCATTTAACTTTATTCTGCTAGCAAACAATCTTTTCCTAATGAAATGAAGAAAGCTGGTATTATTTAGGATCTGCATAACTTCAAGGTATATACCTTATGGAATAGGAGTTTCAAGAAAAAGTTAATGTCAGCTTCAGCTGATCTGTCTGTACTACTATTTTGACTTCCTTTGTTCAAAATTAACTCCTAAAAGACTCACTAATTTGCAGCTAGAGCTGTGCTAAAATAGCTCTAAGTACATGCTTTTTGAAAGAAATTGCACCCTCAGCCACAGGAATTTTTTTTTTCCTGTCCTTCCCCTGTTTCTTGTTTGTCACTTATTACAAAATTCACAAAATGTCTTCAGTACGTTAGTGAAGCAAAATGGGATGGTACATTAGGCTTTAAACTACATTGACGAGTATTTCCTTGGAAAAGACTATTGTGGGATTTCTTGCTGAAAGGCTGAAGGCAAAATAGAGGATGGAATTTGAAATCTAGATTTCTCCAAAGTCCTATATGCAAAACACAGCTCTGTAACTTGATTTGGATAGTAAGGCATTTGCATGTGCGTTATTTTGACTGGCAGGTACCTGGTTTGAAGCCTCGCTTATACCGCAGAGGCCTGTCAGTATAGTTTTTGTAGCAAGCCCTCCCACAGTAGACAAAGCTGACACTAATTCAAGATTCTTTTTGTTGGGAAAACTTGAAAATGCCATTGTAGAAATAAATGTCGCCTTTGGGTATTTTTTTTTTCCTGTTGTTTTTGCGTATATGTACATGCCTATCTTTGAATGGAGAACTGACCTCAGAGTTTCAAAGCTGATGCATGGATGTGTGGGTAACAGAGTACGCTTCTCCACTGGGCAGGTGTCTGGAAAAGAAAAAGCTTTATGGCAGCGTTTGAGCATTGTATACTAAGCCCAAGCCTCCACCCTGAGTTTTGGCTTGGAAGTTAGCGAGCAGCTGCTGGTGAGCCAGCAGGCAGATGTGAGTCACATCTGGAAGCGTCTCTGCGGGGTACAGGGGTTTCGCTGCAAAATTCCCCCTCCTGTCCCTGTTTGGCAGAAGCTGCTCCTGCTGCTCCCCCGAGGTGATACTGAAATGTGCCCGCAACAAACAGAGATGAGGAAGAGAAGTCAGGACCCGGAACCAGCGGTGGTTTGGGAGCAGTTATTTGATCTTGTGCAGTCTTCACAGCAGAAGCCAGGAGAGAGGCTTGGTTTGTTCCCCTTCTAGGGTTCCACTAGTTTTTTTTTTATGTCCTGAGCAAAGGGGCCCTGCCATGCAAAAATGAAGGCCTTTAAAAAAGGGGGGGGAGGGGGAGGGGGGGGGATGGCGGTGCTTAGGTACACAGTAAACCTAAACCCAGCCTTATTTCTCTTGCATATAACCTGATCCCTACTAGCCAGCCAGGCAGCTACCTGCTGCTGCTTCTAGTCAGCTCATGCTGGGGTGACTGTTGGTTTAGCAGGATGCACGTTAAGTGGCACTAAAAATAAATAGGAAATTGGGTTTTCTGGCTCTCTTCTTTGGGTATTTTTTTGTCCTTTAAATGAAAGAATTGTGAAGCTCTTATAATTCTTAATGGAAACAAAACCAAGAAGCCCCTAAACTACAAATACCTTCTGAAAACGGTGTTACCTGAGGAGGAGACGCCATCCTTGGTGGGCGATGCAGTACAGGCATCTCCCAGATGAGCCATTATGCTCCCACAAGGAGCTCCACAAAGTGGTGCGGCTTCCTGATGCGGGAACCCAGGATGAAGTCACTCTGAAACGTTGCATAAGTGCTTTCAGAAATAACATCTCTTGACTAAGGCTCCCCAAAGCCTCGGGTGGGGTTAACACAGAATTTAATTTTAAATGACCCATTTGCAGGAAACAAATGAGACCATCCTGACTCCCTCTTCTTTTTTTCCCCCAAATGTTGTAGCTGTATATCAGTTGTGCCAGACTGAATGTTGACAGTCTTGAACGTAATTTGTCTGTACTAAAATTAATACTGTACTTTATGTACTATATTTATATCTATCTATCTATCCCCTTTCATGTCAGATAAGTTCTAGTGTGTGGGATGTATAACAAAATTGTCTGCAAAATAATATTTAACCCCGTGAGGTCTAGTGCTTCCTGCAGGTAGGGATTTAGGTTGTTTAGATACCAGACTCTTATGATGTGCTTTACTTTTTTTGCCTGGCTCTTTATTGGGTTGCCTTATTATGAAACTATGTTGTGGAAGTTGATGAAAACCTCCACTGTGAGGTTTATAAGTGGTGCAGCAATGCAAAGCTTGTAATATTGTGAGGGCTGTCTAGAGCTTTGCTTAAGAAGTGGCTCTGGAAACAAGCTCAGCTGTAATTATAAACCTTATAAGAAAACTAAAAATATAAAAGCAATATTTTGAGAGTTAGAACTATTCTTCTGTTATTAATTAATGGACTTAAACCTGTGGAAAAAATGTTGAATCTCTTTCATACCTTTCAGCAATTACTTGCTAATTGGTATATAGGGAAGGATAAAGAAAGATTTCAAGAGGACACAGGGGAATGGATCCAGATTAAACTTTTTAAGCACCAGTAGTCAAAGGCACCTGTAGCATGTCTGCAGCAAGAAGGAGCCTTGGCTTCAGGGAGGGGCAGGGGTTAACAGGGTGGTTAACATCCCTCTTGTGAACCTCCACCCATCACCCAGCTGTGAAGGAGGTTCACCCTTGGTCTGGAGCACTTGGCTCAGCTGCGGTGTCCCTGCTCATACTAAACCTTTCCTGAGGGGAGGGAAGAAGGTGCCTGGAGTCCTGTCATGGTTACAGTCCAGGAGGCATACCTGTCCATCCTTGGGAGGTAGGAGCTGGCTGAAGTTTCCCTTCTCATGTGGGGTGAATCCCAGTGTGGGGGCGACTCTTCAGTGCTCTCTTTTCTGACTGTGTAGGGAAGCTGGTGAGATGATTTAGTATTGTCCTAGCTGCTCCTACTAAGGGTGGCTGTCATCTTCTCATTTAGGAGGGCGAGACAAATGGTAAACACCTTTAAAAAATATTTATTTATATATATGTATCCACGTTATTGTCAGAGATGTTTCTTTAGGTTTGTGCCATGTAAGGTAAAGAGCAGCAAGAGTGGTAAGCGGGAGAGGGTCAAGGCTAACTGTTTGATATCTAGGGGTCTACTCTTTGAACTTTCAAACAGACAAGGGCCAGATTTGAGGGACGGTCTGGCTTTACTTTCTCAAGACCAAGTTCTGTGTAAAAGTCTTCCTAAACCTAAAGCAAAACTACACCTCATTTGCCTACCTTTGTAAGTGCTGAGCACAGCAGGAGAGATGCTCAGCTGCTGTAAATAATCTTGGCTCTGACGTCAAGGCAGCTACAACAATTGACATCAGCTGAAGACCTGTCTATAGCTAAGTATAACCCATAGGTATTACAGCATGATTTACAAAGGCTCTTAGCAGCATAAACCCCATATGTTTTATAGCTGCTGAAAAGGAGAGGAAACTGTCTGACAACAAGCAGAGGCATATTTAGTGGCATTGTTATATGGATGAAATTGCCCCGTTAGAGGTTTTAGGAGATAGATTTGCTGTGATACACAGCACCACATAGTTCAAGCACGTAGTACCCCAAGCATTCAATTTATCACAATCTATTATGTTAACTTGGCTAATTTGACACTAACTGTTTCCTGCCAACATGCTCGCAGACAATTCTGCATTGTCTGCTAATCTCTGCAACGTGCAAGCCTGTGGGAAGGGCTCTGAGGAAAAGCAGCTCTCAGTGCTGCGGATTTGGTGTGGCGAGGAGGAGAACAGATCTCAGTTACATTAGTATTTCTTGTAATTCACTTAATTTTTGAAAGCAGCAGTAGAGAAACACTGTTGTTCCCATGGTGTGAGTAAATGACAGCAAATTTCAACTAAATATGCCTTGAAGGAAGGGTGATTCTCCAATGTCTCGCTGCCGAAGTGCTGGGTAATGAGCTGAAATGTGAGTGAGAGGCAGCAAGGACATGGAGGGTGTTTCTCCTGGAGAGGGAGGATTTTGCTTAAAGGTCCTGTAACCATCTGAAGCTTCCCTCCGGCCAGTTCCTTGCTGAGCAGAAGCAGGCAGCTGAAGAGATGCTGTTGAGTCTCTTGCAGCACCCAGCAGTGACTTCAGCATTTCCCAGTGTCAGTACTTGAGAGCTGGTATGGAAACTGTTACTGCAAAAGCCGCTAGGAAGGTGGTAATGGTGATAGCCCGGGGAAAACACAGCCTGCCCAAACTGCTAACCCTGCACGCTCACCAGGCTGACCTCCAGCGCATCATCTTGATTCCTGCATCATCTCAAGCTGCAATTCCTCATGGTTTGGGTAAGAGGTAGTGCTAAGTAGGCCTGGGCTGTGTATGACGGGTAGAAAGGCAAGGAGAAAACAAGAAAATAGAGATGTGCCATGAGAGCTGGTGCCATTCCTGTGGTGCAGCAGCCATGAGTCAATGTATAGATGCTGGCCAAGAAGTAGAAAGTCGCCCCTTCAGCATAACAAGGGCTGCATGTCCTGGTCTCCCCCTGAACTGGAGATGGTTTTGCCATTAGGTTGACCCTGACAACGTATCGTGACAGTGCAGAAGTGAAGGGGGAGGTGTAGTTAGGTTGTACCTTTGTAGGTCTAAATATTTGATCTATTTGTATGATTTAAATATTTAAGGACAGAAAGGTATGTGAGGAGAAGTTTCTTTAATTAGGCTCATCTAACTTTGATATTTTCATCATTAAACACTTGTAAAGACAGCTGAAGAGCCAAAGGTGATTATTTTGTCTATTACTAACTAGTTGCTGAGCATCTCCTAATTGATACTATATTGTCTCTTCCTTTAATAAACATTTCCAGTGTTTATGCAAAATTAGCGCTTGCAGATATTACCTGTTTAAATGTACCCTGGGAAGTTTTAAGTATTCTCGGATTCCTAAGTACAGAGTAGTGCCAATTTGCTTTTGTAGGTTTAAGAAAAATAACCAAAGTACTGAACTTGGAGTGTGGTGCAGCCACTGACTCCTCCTGCCAGACGCTGATGCTGCCACCAGATGGTTTATCTGCAACAAAATCCAGTCCCTGTGCAATATGTAGGGGTGTCCATTTGGTATATTAAAACATAAATGGTTATACAGAGAAAATGAAAACTGCTGACAAAATCTGGGGTTGTAGCATCCAGATCTCTGTGTTGAAGGGTGTCTTTGAGGCGAAGTTTATGGTACCTTTTAGTTCTGAAGTTTTGATTGTAAATGTGCAGAAAGCTCCACCAATAACTGAGCTGGAAAAAAAATAATCTTCTTTTTAATTATAAAAGAGCCAGTGTTTTGTGGCTCTGTGTGAGCTCTGAGCAGAGAAGTGAAAAGAGTCAGGGGAAGACTGTTAGCGCTGAAGCAATGGTTCTGGAGATACATGTCCCTGCAAGAAATCCTTCTCTGTGTTGGACATGTGAGGAACCTGTGTGATGCCCTGGGTTTATATTGCCTGCAATAATGGACCAAATGAGGTTTTTGTCATAAACAGCGGGTAACTCGTACTTGGTGTTTTCAGATGGGTTTGCTCACAATTTACCTTGTCAAAAGCAGAGGTTCACCGACTCATCTCTTCTATCTTGAGGGTCAGACTAAAAAGTCCAGGGACCACCGCCTGTGGCTTAGGGCAGCTTCTGTCCCTGCTTCAGGTGGTGTTGGTGAGGAAAGGAGAGTGAGTCCCTAGAGCACAGAGGAATTGCTCTTTGGTTGACATTAGGGTGAGTTATTTGGCTGGGGGTCCCTTTACAGGGCCTCGAGAGAGAGGCAGTGCCAACCAAATCCGAGTGTGTGTTCCAGAACGTATTTTCAGTCTGTAAAGTAGTGATTTTGCTTAGGTAGTTGAAATACAAGGTTCTCAAATAAATATCTTCTGGGATATAGGTGCACAAACTGTAGTATGTATACATAGTAGAAAGGTTGCATGCCACTTGATGTTTAAAACGAACAAACAAAACCATGAAAACCAAACACCCAAAATCACCAAACCAGATTCCAGATGCATGTCATAATTTTAGGTGTTTTGTTACAATGTGTTTAATGTTTTATTCTGCATTTAAAGACAGTGTATATGTCATAATAAAAAGAGACCAAATTAAGGTTTTACTGCTGGAGTAAATTCTGGCATCTCCGTGCTTCTGAGACCTCCAGCTACCTGGGGGTTGGAGGAGCAGCTGTTGTGGTTTTGGGGATTTTCTTTTTGGGCAAGGTTTCAGAGGTTTCTGAAAACACAAACACTGTACATCTTGTGGAACTGTTCTGCTTCCTATAGGGTTCATCAGTGTGGGGGATTTACTGCACAAAATTGTTGAGTGAGCTACCAAAGTAGAAGGCACCCGTGGCAGGATGCCATAGATGTCAGCCAGCCACTGGATCAGGATGAAGTGCAGGCTTTACTGTTTTGCTGTTGCCAGAAACTAACAGTCCCTGTTGAAACTCCTGTTGCACTCCGCAGCTGCAGACTTTTCTGCTCTCACCGACCTGCTTGTTCTTGTTTTTTGTGTGTCTGCATTCAGCGCCTGCTACCAGCTGAAGTTCCTGCGGACACTTCCCTCCTGTTTCTAACTTTCCCAAATCTGTATGGGCACTGCTGAGGGACTTATTTAGAATATTCTCCCTGTTCTGAATCGTGTCCACCTCCAACAGATGGGAGCAGTGTTTGCAGTATAGGTTGTGCTTGTCCTGCCATCTGGTCTCAGGGGAGGCGGTGCATGTGCTGCAGGGCTGTCACAGGGGAGGGATGATGAAGGGGAGCAGGGTCAGTGCAGCTGGCAGATCCCTGCCACCGCTGAACTCCTTCATCAGCCTTCAAGCTTTCACCCAAAGCCTACCAGTTTCTCAGTGGATCACTTAAATTCACTTTGTTTTTCTTTGTGTGGGTAACACATACTTTCTGTAAAGTCACGCTGAGGAATTGTTGTGTGATATTTTCTTTTTTCGTTTCCCTGAAGTCTTCAAGAAAGAAATTCAGAGCAAGCAAGAATCGCTGACAATGTTCTTTCATACTGCTAGACGGTCTGGCCAGACCTGACTTGAATCCTGTGTCCCACCATCTCGCTACATACTCTGTCAGCTCGCTCTCACCCCTGAAATAGGTTCAAACTGGGAAGTGGCATCTAAATTCCCACTTCAGAGGGTGGGCTGTGTTTAGTTTTCAAGCAGAGCAGGTAAGGGGTATTGCGTAGTATGTTAGGATGAAACCAGCTGAGAAAGAAAGTAGGCAAAAGAAGCATTAAAAAGTGGGGAGAGGTGTGCAGGCTTCCTCAGAGGTCAGTAGCTAATTGGAGTGGCTTTTGTATTATTTAAGATATCATCTGGCAATTGTAGCTTGACTTTACAACAGCACATTAATTGATAAAGTATTATGTTTTTTATACCACAAATACAAGGTTTCCATATAGGTTTTACCTTTAAATGTGTCTTTGGAATAAAGAACTTTTGTGTTAGTGCCAAATGAAATCTTCTGAGGGTTGAATTTCTTCTGTGGAGAAATGCATTCTGCAAAGTAATTCCAGTCTGTTAGCAGCACATTTGAGCAGCTGTTGACTAATAAGTAAATTTATCTGCTGTTGTTCTATTTTGAGGCTTATTCATTTTAAAAAAGTGGAAAAGAAAGGTGTGGGGGATGCTCTTTTCCTCCAAGACACAAATGCACGTGGCTAAATTGAAGACAAGGAGTTCATGTGAAATGCCTCTGTTATCCAAATGCCACTCTTCAGGTTATTACACTTTTACAAATATTGCAGCAGCAGAACAGATGTAAGAAAGGTGATACAGGGAGAATGCTAAACAAGAGAAATATGCCCGTACCCCGCGGTTGCTGTATGTTGGGATGAAGGGGGATGCCTGTGGCTGGGGAGGAGGCAGGAGGTGGGGGGAGCTGGGAGGAAAGGCTGGCTCAATGCAGACCAAACCTGCTCTCCTTTCCACTGCCCAGGGTGGGCATTATAGTTCCCGTGAGGACTTTGGAGATGGCTTAAATGTATGTTGCAGGTATGGGTAAAATCTAGACTCCACACAGGTCAGCTGTGGAACTTGTGTTAGCATCAGTGGTGCCAAGAAGGAAAGGAAATAGGTTCTTCCTCGACTAGAATCTGCCAGCGGAAGCCTGGCAGGATTTTAAAATAGAAATAAAGGTATTAAAGGTGCACTGGCAAGGATCAAGGGAACTCTCCGATTTGCAAATAGCTGGTGGAGGAACAGGAGCAGGGAATCAATAGAAGAAAAGAGCAGAGCAGCTTCATTAGCATCAGTGAGAAAATAACAGCTTCTGAATGCGAGCCCTAAGGACCGAAGATCAAAGTCCTGGGGTTTGTCCCCTTGGCCAGACAATGTATTGAAATAAAATAATAGCTCTGACTGCAGATGCTACAAGTTAAGCAACACTTCTCTGCCAGCAATCTGTGTAAAGAGCAATCATTCAAATGCAGGAGAAGAGTGAAAAGAAAATTAAATAGTGGGAGATCGAGTATTCAGAGAGCAGCAAGGATGCAGAACAGCTAAAGATAATTAAATTACATACAAATAAATTAGATGCCATAATGGTCAGATTAGGAAATAAAACACAGAAGTATAATCCTGCCAAATATTTGAGTAGAGCAGCAGAACTGGAACTTAACTGAACTGACAAATGAGGGAAAGAGATTTATAGCTCTTGCCTAAATTTACAAACGGCTGAGTATTTAAATTTTGCTGTCATGTCTGAAAACAAACACAACTCATGCTGCCTGAACCTTGTTAAAATCCTAAATTTAGCTCTTTTCTGTAAAGTTTTGAGGCAATCTTAGTTGATGGCTCTGACTGAAATTGTTAGACCTGATGGTTTCTGACTCCACTTTGCATCTGGGGTAAATTTACACTCAAAAAAAAGTTGGTGTCATGAATTTGAGAAATAAAACCTCACTCATCTAGTCACCCATTCTGGTTCACAGGTGTTACTTGCATGGCTTGAGTAATAGCAAACTTGTACAATACGTGCCATGGCTGTGACCTAATTTGACTGCTTTGTGCTTGAAAACAAACAGCAGAGAGATTATCTTATTTTAGCACTTACTGAAATCACTAGGATGAATTAGCTACTGCAATTTCATCTACTCGCAGTGATTTATCGGTGCCCCTTGACTGGGGGTGTTTTTGATGTGTTCAGAGGGAACGGCTGTGTCTGCCAAAGGGCAGCCGGGCTGCAAGCGGGGCTGAAGCCGGTTAGCAGATGGCCAAACCTCCTCTGTGAACGTTGTACGATGTTGCTACCAAGGCTTGGACCAGCAGCCGAAGGTGGTGGCTCTACAGTCTTGGTTCCTGCGGCCATGCATCTCATCGTGCTGGGGGGAGGCAGGGTGCTCTGTTTTGGTGGAGCTGGAGGGATTTCTTTGTGGTGAAGATAAGCTGTGGTCATCCCAGGCTTTGCTTAGCCTGGAGCACTACCCCAGCCCACCCCACCCAGGGAGCAGGTGGCTCTGGGAGAGCTCCTGTGGTGTGGTCTGTAGTGAAGCTGTGGGCTTCGCCAGCCTTTCGTAACTAGCAGGACTGACTTGCTCACAGGAGAACCTTACAGGTGGCTGAGTTGCCAGGGTGCCCAGCGGGAGGGAATAGGGTCTTGAGAACGTGCACTACTGAGGTACCCTGCCCACCTCCTGCAGCAGCATCCCAGGCTAGGATGTGCCATGCAGCCCAGGAGCTGCAGAGTGGCACACCTATTGCAGGTGTGTCGCTATCACAGCTGGGCTGTAGCTGCGCTTCTCACACGTAGATGAACATCCAAGAAAGGGCAGAGCAGGTTCTGATTTATTTATTTATTTTATTTTTTTTAATTTAACTTTAAAACTCTGTTTATCTTCCAGTGTGACTCTGTTAGCATCCCTGCTCTTATGGTTTGGAGCCCCTTTCTAGGTTGCTGTGTGTGCAGATAGGTCTGGTTTTTTCATGGTGACTGAGCTTACTGGGAAACATATTTTTTTAATTCTTTTTTTATGCTAAGCCTCCATGGGCTAAGTTTTGCCCTTGGAGGGGAGAAAGTATGAAATAGTGGTAGCAATTGATGTATGGGAAAAATCCAGATATTAATAAATACAGCAATCCCAATGAGGCTAGAGCAAGGTAAAAGGAGATTGATGTTTTTTCTTAGGTCACAGTTTTGCCTTTGGCAATATTAGCATGGATGCCATTTAATCATCGGTGTGATTTGTTTACAAAGGCAGATGTAGTTCTACTTTCTCTATTATGTTTTGAGCTTTTTTTTTTTTGGCTTAGAACTTGAGGGCTGATAATCATATACTGGGGCTGCTGGTGGTACTTTATTTTTCAGGGATGATCAAGAAATGAAGAACCAGGTGTACCTTTGATTCATGCAGTAACTAAGTAGGATGGTCCAAAACAGTGGAGCTATAGAAATTATTAGCTTGGGCTTTCTGGCCATTCATGCTCTCTCTGCATCACAGAAACATTGCACAACCATTCATGATTTTGTCTGCTTTGTATTTTGCTTGTCTCCTGTAATGAATCGAGTGAGAACGCATGTGCTGCCCTGCATTCACTATGAAAATAATTTTGATGGCTAGGGTAATAGAGATGCTTAATGTTATGAGGGAACAGTATTTTTAAGAATACTTTAAATAACATATTTAAGCAAACAGTTGGACAGTCAGCACCTCCCACAGATATGAAATTATCTCCAGCTTCCAAGAGGAGAGAAAGTTTAATTTTTCACTTCTCTTATGGTTTGTATTTATTCAAGTAGTTAGCATTCCTCTTCTCATTAAAATTGCTAACTTGCTAAAGGCTCTGGCTTTAAAAAAATAATTAAAAATAAAAAAAAAAACCAAACCAACCAAAAACCCGAACTCCAAAATACGTTCTGCTGCCAGAAAAATGGTGTGAAAGTAAATCTTTTAAATTACACTTCAATAAATGCAAAACAAAGGCAAATTTTACCGTGATTTTACTACGCTAGGGAAGAAATGGCAGCTTAAGCAAGCTGAGACATTGGCTGTAATGGCACCCACACTGCAGCTGTCCCGTGGCCACAAATGGCTTTAGCGGGCTGCGTATCCACCCAGCCTCGGGGCTCTGAATCCATCTGAGCTGATGCTGCCTGTGAATATGTTAAGGGAAACAGGGGTGGTGGTTTTGTATACACCCTTCAGTAAGGCCTGTTAGCTGTCTTTGCAAGAAGCTGGTCCTTCCTAGGCAGCTTCCAGGCCCCCCTTGCCTTTCATGCGTGCACTGCTTCCAGGTTAGGTGGCACTTTCCTCTCCCGGCCGTGCCATCCTCGGGTGACAAGAGGTGCAGGATGCACGTGCAGCCTCGCTCTGTGCCGCATCAGTGCGGCTGCTGCGCCGGGAGCAGGAGGCGTCCCGGCAGATGGGTGGCATCGAGTGAGTCAGAGCTGTTGCATAAGCTGCAAGGTGGTAAACTTTGCCTACCAGAAATGTCCCCAAATCAGAAGTCCTCTCCTCCTCCCCTACCCAAAAATCATAAGCAGCATGTGAAAAGATCCTAAGATCACGCGCGTCTTGGGTTGGCTTTGATATTTTAGGACAAGCATGGTTTACAGTTCCAGGCCAATCCCGAATCTCTAGGGCTGGAAACGTAATTAAAAGGAAAGATGTGTTTGTATGTGTGGGTGGGCGTGTAATATTCTCAAGCTTACGGCCTTAAGAGGAAACAGTAAATAGCATATGAAGCTCCATAAAATGGTAAGCGTTGTCAGTTTTGTTCCTCACGGATTATGTACCAGCCTAAAGAAGTAAAACTGTGTTACTTAATAGGATAGACAGTATCTTGGCAAAAATGAGTCTGGTAGGTATTACGTATGGGCAGAGTATGGTCAACCTTGTGTTCAGTATGATTAAAGTTTATTGCTAGAACATGTGTGATGAGAAATTTTCAGCACTGAATTCTGTTCGTTATTTGCAGAGGTTATAAAAACAGCAGCTTTTTTTTTTTTTTTTTCAAAAACAGCATGGAGCAAATACTACTTTTCTTCAATTGCATGAGCTATGTCCCCTTACCCCTCCCCCAGGGCAGTAGATAAATCAGAGCTGAATATATATGCGATTGAACTACTCTATTTAAGATCCTGCTATGCCAATAAATCGATATTTACTTGCTATGTATGTAATATATAAATGGCACATTCACAGATGTGAAATAAGTTTCCCTAACTAAGGAAACTGCTCAATACACTTAAGATCTCAGTAGCAGTGATTAAAGTACAACCCTAATAGCATCAGTTAAGTAGAAAAAGTTTAACAGACTAGCACAGGCTTTATATAGGGTTTTCTTTAAGCTGATATTTTTAGTCTTCAGACCTCAGTTACTCCTGCTGAATTAACAGAATCTTCCAGAATATCTGTTTTACTTGAAATCTGAAAGCTTCACATTAGCTTTTCAGCTAGTCCTCTGCCCTATTGCAAACCTTACCTGTTTCCTTCATCCAGAAAATAGAGGGAAGTTGAAACATACAGGATTTGGCCATGCTCTCATAAATTCATGGAACATGGGATTTCTTGCTGTGAGAAAAACGGCTAAATGATTGCTGCTTTATCTAGTAAAACAAATGTGTCCTTCCCAACAGAGACGATAATTCTTACTGAACTGAATGCTTATAGATTTTGCCATTAAATATTTGATTTTCCAAA
The DNA here is from genome assembly GCA_017639485.1 of Pluvialis apricaria. Classification (NCBI taxonomy): domain Eukaryota; kingdom Metazoa; phylum Chordata; class Aves; order Charadriiformes; family Charadriidae; genus Pluvialis; species Pluvialis apricaria. Next base: position 16,816,590 of record CM030009.1, read on the forward strand.
AGAGCTCAGATCCTATTTCAGCATCTAAATTAAGCTCTCATAATACTTGGCTTTCAAGTGCTCTTCCCAAAGACTAGATGCCCAAATGAGAACTCCCTCACACACGCACACCACACCTTGGTGTCTAAATTGGGGTCTGTAGGTGCTGGGCTCATTCAAAGTTTGAAGATATTTGAAACAATAATGGTAAGCTGCACTTGGAGAATTGCTAAAAAGCCTGGTGCTAATTACAAAGTGAAATGGCAGCTTTTTAATGTCGCCGTTTTCAAAAGTAAGTATCCACAATTAGTCCCCTAAATCCTTATTTAGACACCCTTCTTTAAATCACATGCTTATAGACGTAGAGGGAGATACAGCACTTGTACCGTACCCAGTTTAGATTATCATTGCATAAAAGCTAACATGACTAATACCAGCTATCACTAAGTAATAAGCTATTTCCACTAAATTGCTGCAGAACTGCTGTGTTGAGAGGTGGACATTAGGAGAAGCATTGGGAGCTTGTGCACTGTTTCTCTAGCTATCTTGAGTAAATGATAAGGAAATAATTTGAGAAACTAAACACTGATGCACTAGTGCTTTGGCGTAAAGACTCTTCTCTTTATGGAAATGACAAGACCCTCCTCAGCGGTAAAGGCATAGCTGGTGATCAAATCTGGGCTAGCAAAAGGGACCAGAGATGAAGGGTTGCAGCAGAAGCTGAGAATCTGCCAAGGCAGACAAACAAGAATATTTAGTGTTGTGGAGTCTCTCATGTATAACTGGGACCCTTTACTGAAAAGGTGAAAGTGGGGGGGACACTAGGACAGTACACACAGTTCTCATTGACGTTCTTGGTGCTATTTTGTTTAGTCTTCCATGGTAGAGAAACAAGAGGGAAATCTGTGAAACTGAAATAATGCAAGTAAAAAGGGGCTTGGGGGAAAGCGTGCACAGCCTGTGGAGTTCATCCCAGCCATGTTTTGAGAGGAGAAACCAAATATGCGTGGTTTCAGGCAGCAAGGATTTCCAAACTGACAACTAGCAGACAATAGAAGTAAGCAGTGTGGACAGGGGTGTCATCTTCTGGCATGGGACCTTTTGGCATAAATGGGGAGATCTTAAGAGACTGCATGTTCTCATGTAACTGTCTCATGAGGGATTTTTTCCCCCAAAGGAGTCAGTTTTGGGCAGTGTTGAGGACAAGGTGGCTGACTGCACAGACCACTGCTCTCAGCTGCGTTGGCAGCTTGTGTGTTCGCTCTGTGGCATTGACTCTCGATAGCTTTGCCCTTAGTTTTATTTGTCTATTCTTTCCAGGATAAATAAGGAGTGCTGAGTTTCTTCTAGGACCCTCCCAACATACAGCAGGGTTCTGTGGAGGCTGCCGTGCTCTGATAAATCCCCCCCCTGTGTGCCTCGTGACTTGAAACTACTGGGGATAGGAGAGGTTATTGACAGAGTTAAGGATAAAAGAATTAAAAATATTCATTGTTTGGAGTCTTTGACATAATCTGTGACTTCATTTGAGCATCCTGGGCAGCCTCCTGCAGTAGGTTAGAGATGGGGAGAGCCAGGTTTGGAGCCAGGCAGGCTCCCAAGAGCTCGTGTTGGCCATGCTGCCCCAACTGCCCTGTGCTTGACTTAGAAGGGACCTGTACGGTTTGTCCATTTTAAAGCAAACATTTGCAACAATGTGTGAAAATACCTCAAGAGAACCATCCTATTTAAGTCAAATAATCAAGCAGGTGCTCGGATTGACATCTCTTCAGCTTAGCCCTCTTCTGCTTCTCTGAAAAGAGCTGAGCTCCGGGTCAGCAATGCAAAAAGTCTGAAGCAGATGAAAGTCGGTGAGAAGGAGGAGGAAAAAAGAAAGAGAAAAATGGCTATTTATAATCCTCTAATAACCTGGTTGATTTTGGGGGTATGCCCGTGGTATTTTGTGACAGGATGTGCTTAGCTTGAAGAAGGGGGCAATTACACCAGGAGAAAAACTCACCAGAGCACATATGTCTGGTATGATCTGCATAATAACATAAATCCTTATGTATGTGAAGACTATTTCAGCTGTCTCTCATACAGAAAGGCAGCTGGATTTTGGGACTAGGCCACCCACTGCCAGGAGAAAAATGCTTGAATCTTCAATACCTTTGATTCACGGGCTTTAGGAGGTGAGAATCGTACTGTCACAGCATGTGCCTGGGAAGCATGTTAAATTTCCTACGCCTCGTCCTCTCCCCATCTCCCACAGTCTGCTTCTAAATTGAAGTCTCTGCAGATGAAACTTTGTTTCTGATACCTCTACATAAATCGCTTGTTTTCCATTTTGACAGGAGTTTCACTGGAAATAAAAAAATAAGTTCTTTTTCCACTTGTCTCTGCAGCACCGATGATTTTGCACTTGTCCTTTCCTGAAACATCTAAGTTAATTTTGTAGTTATTGAAGAGTGCTGTGTAAATGCAGCTTTATAACCTTTAACCACAACACAACACCCTCCTCTCTGTAATCTCCGCCTCCTGTACCTATTCTTGAAAACTGCCTGAAGCAGTGTTTCTGCCTCGTAAATCTGAGCCTTTAAGATAGGTAGTGTTCTATGCACTGTTATAGCTGCAGTAGTCTACCTGACTGATTTTTTTTTTCCTGATAATACCTTTTTGATGTGTTGCTGGTAAATAGATATTTGTAAGAGACTACAGTCATAGTAAAAATCCAAATAGTGACAAAATAACTATTATGGGCAATGCTGGAATTTCCACTTGTTTGGAGTTTACCTTTAACCTCCAGTTAAGCTTGCCGCCAATTATTTTTCTGCACCGCCTACGTACAGACCGCAAAAAGTTTTGTTCTTGCTCTGTCTAAAGTCCCACACCATCAATTAGTACGGGAGGATGGGTTCCTTGGTGGTATTTGAAGCCAAGCAAACCTAAAGCAAGCAACGCTTTGCTCGTGTTCGCATGTGAATTCTCTGCCTGTAGAGAAACGGAGTCTGCACCTGTGTGGAAAACAACCAGTAGCTTTTTGTGTGTGGAACTCACAAATGTAGCAATTACATAAGCCAAATCATGAGGGGGTGTGGTTTATTGGTGGCTCCGTTTATTGTACCTTATCATCTGCAGAACGTGAATCATCTGACACTGAAATGGCTCTTCAGGGACCGACATGCAGCTGAGCCCAGATTTGCAGAAGAGAGCGCTGATCATCTGAAAGACAGGAAAGAGTTCCCTTAGAGTAGAGCTGGAGCAATATTATTGCAGATGCATTATTTTCTGGCAGGTAATTAAGACAAAAATATTCCTAATTAGATACTCTAGGCACCTAGGAAGAGTCCTGATTTTTTTTTTTTCCACACGATAACTCAGAGCTGTATGTTTTTTAACACATCTAAAAATCAGGCCTCTCGGATCGATGCCTGTGTTTACTTCCAGCGTTAACATGTAGTTGGCTGAATCATAGGATAGCGGTGGAAGCTCCTTCTCTTCAGAGGTGTAATGGCAGTAGGAACAGGCAGGTCTGTATGGGCACGTGGACTCGTGCAGTTGGACCAGTATGGCAAAAAATGTTGTCACAGCTTTTGAAAAATCCTGATCCGACTGAAGGTCTATCTCTGTGTGCGCTATTAAAGCACACCTTCAGAGTTTCGTTGGCACAGAGCAGCTTGCTTTTCAAAGCAGGCACGTTAATCATAGCTGCAAAGAGAGAGCAGAAATGACCACTCTGGGTTAACAAGGGTATAACAGCAATGAAGTGGTATGTGTGTGTTGGGCGGGAAAACTCTCCCGTTGAGGGGTACTGTGGATGTAAACATCCTTCACTATAAACACCGCATAATTGTATGAACAGAGTATTTCCTTGTGTCTCTCTTATTTCTTATGGGGGAAAAACTGGATAGTTTTTTTTAAACAGTATCTTTGGAATATTGATATTCCTGTCAGCTTATTTGTCCCTTTCAAGCTTTGTATCCTGGTACAGGTGGTTCATAACTCTTTTTGTCCTTCAGCTAATCATTGTCCTGAATAACCCGTTGCTCAGAACGATAACATTTCCTTCCCTGAATGCCAGATGCTCTGTCTTGGGTCAGTCTGTGCACAGTGCAGATGCTTTCAGTGCAAGTGTGGCTGTGCAGTTAGCTCAGAAGTTTCAGCAATGGAGTCTAACGACAAGGATGATGCTCACAACAAAAGGGTTGGTGTTTACCTTAGAGATTTTTGCAGCCCACCTTGAAGCCAGAACGGTGGCTATCTGCCTGCATAGAGCTGATGGAGTTGCAGATGAGACCCTTGAATGCCAAGGGTGAGAGCCTATTTTGTACTTTTTAACAACTAGAAGACACCATTTAGACATTCAGAGAGTGCTTTCCTGAAGTGTTTCCCACTGATTCAGGCGAGGTTCTCATTTGCTAAGTTTTGCAACGTTGATCTATAGCTGCTCTGTTAACTCCCATAGAGGTTCTCTTCATCACAGTGAATGGGGTTGCAAACTCACACATTGACCTTCATCTCCAACCATGTCAAACAGAAAGAAAAGGACTTGAAAATGCTTTATGCCCATGCCATCTGACTTTGTTAAGAGAATCAGGTTAGGATAAGGTTCTGCTCCATTTTTGCTTGGCCATCTGTATCCTTACGATATCTCTAGACTTCCAGCTGAGGTGTATGTTTTTATTTCATTTCTCCTTACTCTGTGTTGTGCTTTATCTCCGTGATTAACAGCTCCATTTCTACTGCGTTTCACAACGTTTGAACAGAAGTGGCATCCAAACTTCTTACTCCTGTGTTTGCTAGAAGATGACAGGAGATTTCTGGTAAACTTGTGATGTGAGATGAGAAAGTGTAGTTAAGGGGGGGAAAAGATCCCAAATGACACTCCTGCTCATAGCGTACTGGAGTGTGAGAAGGAAAGGCAGAGAATTCAGCACAGTGCTCTACGAATCACTTTGTCACTTAGACTGAATTACTTAATGACAAAGTTCTTCCTGCCAAATTCTGATGGCTTTTTGCCTTCACAATGTCTGCACTAATCAGTAACTTCACTTGGAAGTCGCTTACGCAAAGCATTGTTCCTGTGTCACTCATCAGACAGTGATACCTTGCTAGATGAGAGAGAAAGAGCCTCTTATGCAGTTTGTTCGGTGATCTAGTTAAATGCATGTCTATGGTACTTAGACATCACTGGAACACAAGTCGCGTGCATCAGTTATGAGTCCATTGGGTGGTCACAGGATCATCGATGATCATACACTAGTAACACTAAGCAAGTGCAAAAAAGGCAAATGTGATTGGAAGATGTCAGGAGAAAGATTTCCAGCTTGCAGAAATTTCACTATCTTGAGTATTATGTGAAGTTTGTCAGGAGCGTTCATTAGAAATGCATTCATGATGGAAAAGATGAGAAGAAGGGCTTGTAGGAATGGACACCGTATATCAGGAGAGTGAAAGTGCTTTCCTTGTTTCACCTGGTAAAACAGTACCTGGGGAAGGGCATGAGTGGGAGAAAGATGAATTATTTAAGGAAAATGCTGACCTCGAACCATGGTGGACAACCTGCAGCTGGAGTCATAGAGCCAAAAAAAAGCTGAACTATCTGTAAGAAGATTGGTGAGTTCATTCAAGTGTTTATTTGATGCGGTGCCTGCAATGATATAAGTATCATCTCAGTAACCCAGGAGATTCTTTCCAGTACCATCTTCTGACTGTCCACAAGGAAGTGGAGTGGCCACTGGTGTGGTGGTGTAATCCAGTACTCTTTTCCAACTAACATCTAGATGAAAGAGAGAGGTGTTATTTAAGTGTTTTGTTTGGCGGTTGTTTTTCCTTTCTTTTTCCCCCTCCTTCATAACTTTCCTGTTCACTGCTGTTTATCCTCAGTTCCCCTTTATGGTCCAGAGTAGCCCAAACACCTTGCTGGACTGTTTTGTGTGGCCGCTCTAAATTTTTAACAGCTATTGTACCACGTTATAGGTTGTCTTAAATTGTCATTTGCTACCTGATTTGATAATTCTGATTAGTTGGCTTTTTCTCATCACCACTTCCACGCTTTCTTGGGAGGATTAAAACAAACAAAACAACAACCCCCCACAAAAATGGCACCAACCCTTTTCTCCCAAAAGTAGAGACTTTAAAAACCCAAAGAGAGTAACCGTTGTTCACTTTTTTCTTCCTTTCATTATTTTATTGTTCTGTTTTTAAAAAGCAATTACGTTAAAGAAAAATGAGAGAAAAAGAAAATATATGGTTCCATTTTAAACGTCATCACGTCTGTTAGTTTCTTATGACAAAATGCAGTTTGTGGCAGCCTTCCTCCTGTCTGCATTACTGCACTTGGGCAACCATGGGAGTGTTCCAGGGAGAGCAGACCCTGTCACAGAGCTGTTAAATACAAAAGAAACCAGCACCCAGGGAAAGAAGTCCCCTGAGTGGGAGCAGGGAGAGTATTACAGGGAAGGATCATACATTGGTATACTGAAGCCTTGTTCTGGCTCCTGGGCATCCACTCCTGCCTGCAGCTGGGCACAGGCACTGAGCTAGACAGGACTTGTGCCTGACCCAGCGTGGTGGTTCTCCTGTAGGCTGGGGAGGAGGTTGTCTCCGTAGCGAGCTGTGTCACAGAACACATCTAGCCAGCAGCAGCTGATCGGCAGAGAACTGGTCTGGTTTTGTTACAAAACAAACAAAAAGTAATCAGGCAGGACTTTACTATTGGTGATAGAATAGTCACTTTGGAAAAAAAAAAAAAAAACAAACAAAACAAACCCAAAAACCCAAAACCAAACCCACAAAAACCCCAAATGCCCTGCCTTTTAGTTTTAATTCCAGTATTTGGTTTCCAATCTACATAGATTCCAGTACTGATAGCAAGAATCTATGTTTTCACCTGGAAACTGAGCACTGTGCTTTGCAGTAAGTGAGATAGAACAGTTCCGAAGTCTTCCTTTTAGAGTCACATTTTCATGAAATAACTTGCAGAATGATACTGGAAAATACATTTACTCTTACATTTACACACTGTAAAATGTGTGTTCTTGCAGTTCTTTCCTTCCACGTGTTCCTGTTCTGAAAGTAACTTGTTTCTGTGTCTTCCCCAGAGTTGCCACAACCTTCTCCTTTCTGTGAACAGTGGTGATAAAATGTCTTATGACAACTTGCCTAATTTATCAAAGTTCAGTGTTTGTTGGAAATTTGCTAGAACTTGTGGGTGAGGTGGTAGAGAGACAAGGAAATCTGGCAAAAGAGATTAATTGAATGGGCCTGGGCATTAGGGATGTTCCAGACTGGTTTTACTGTGCTGTCCTTTACATGTTTGGTCAGCATAAGGAAGCTGAGAACTGATTTAGAGAGCACAGTGTGTCTAAGGTAAGGTTCAGCTGAAGGTTCAGTACAACACTGCAGACAAAGTTTGGGTTGAAGGGGAAAAATCGCTTTACCAGTTAGTGTGAAACCAAAGACTTAGTGTGCTGAGTGCTGTCTTTGTTAATATTGACAATGTCTTGAGTGATGACTTTCTTACGACACTTTTATCTTTATTTAACGTATTCATAAATTCTAAAATATTTACTCAGGTCTGGACACTGTCTAATATTTAGATAACCAAGTGAACTAAAGCAACTCATGTCACTGACTAATCCAGATGCTCTGTGTGTAGTATTCTTTTTTTGTAGCAATTAACTCAGACTATATTCTAACTTTCTCCTTTAATTTTATGCTCTCCGAATCTGATTATTTTTTTTACTATTTTGTCATCTGTGTCACTAATTCTAGCATATAATTCACAAATCCTTTTTTAATAAATGAATACTAATGATCAGCTAAAACATCAAACATTGCTGATGTAAATATTTTTTTTCCATAATTGCCACCATGCCACTGGCAAGGGTGGTGAATCAACTATTTTGTGTCTTCCTGTTTAATGTTAAACATACTGAATTTTATAGACTAACTGAATTCAAAGTAAATGACAAGGAAAAACCCTTTGTCATTGAAAATGTATACTGAGTGGATTTCAGAAGTTTGTGTTAATTCATGACTTCTTGTGCAGAGCAGCAAGGTAACGACTCATTACAAGTGGTGAGAAAGGAATGATTCCAATGGCATTCAAAAATCATAGTGATCTAGAGTATAAACATGTAAGAGTAATTCTGTGGACTTCATGATTAAGCACAAAATTTCAGATTCAGGGCTTGGTCTTTGCTGTTTTGCTTATATCAGGTTATTTCACATAGTGAGCTGAGTAATTCACAGCGTAATTTAAGGAGAAACTCAATTTTTGCATGAAGTATATAAAGCATTGTCAACATATATACTACTGTATATGTCTGTATGTGAAGACTCAGTACAGCAAAGAAATGTTTTACCATATATCAGTATTGTATACTCCATGAAATAAGTTGGTTTTTTTTGTGTTCTAATTGTACACAATTTAACTAAATTTACCTGCTGAAATATTTTACTTAGAGAGACTGCCACGAGGTGTTCACACATCAATTGCCTAACACGCAGCGTTTACAGTTCAATAGCTTTGAAAACAATGACAGTGAAATTGCATTAGTGGACCTTTTTCCTTTGTACGTGTGTAAAGATCAATCAGACAGCTTAAGCGGGGTATTTCTGGAGAAGGAAAAACATTACGGACCCGGGCTGTAACGAAAGAGTCATAGGCAAGAACTACAGTCAATGTATTTTTAATGTGCCAATAAGCTATCGAATGCTCTGACGTTTGAGCATCAGTCGATGAGCAAGGCAGAGTTATTCCAGCGAAACCTACCCAGACCCTTGCTTTCACTTACACTTAATTTTTTTATTGTCTCATGCTTTAGTTACAAGTATCTCGGGTGGACAGATGAGAGGGAAATGACTGCTCAAAAATGTTGAAAATGAGTTGAAAGTATTTGCACTGAACAAAGAAAGGGAACTGAAATAGTTGGACTGGTTATTTTGTAGCACAACCAACACTCTGATCATACCCTTACCCTTTGACAAGCTGTGCCTACTAATTTTCCACTCCTCAAAGTGAGGGTGAACATGAGGAAGAGTTGTGATTTCAGTCTGCTTTGTGCTGTTTATGTTCCAGACGTCACTGTCTTCTATCTGGTCCAAGTTTCCTTTTGTAGTTTTTAAGCCTTTCTGTTAGATGGAGTCCTCCAGCTGACCAGAAGACCAGACTTTCTGAATACTGGTGAGCTAAAACCACATTCTAATCCTCCCTCAAGCTTGAATCCAAATACTGGTCAGGCCTTCCCTTTTCCTTTTGTAATACCGGCAGAATGATCTCCTTTTCCCCAGGACAAGGTCAAGCAGACCTTCCGTGCATGTGTTGCACACATTGAGACAACAGTTATACCCACCACTTGAAGAACCTTTCTGGAACAACTATGGCCTTGAGTCCCTCTTGTCTTTCTGGTGGTCTTGGGTAATATTCCATGGAAACACAGAATGGCCAGAGCAAAATTCAGGGGGTATACTTAAAGTCACTTAGGCTGCTTGTGCTATGAAAAGATGCTGATACAAGCGAGGCAAACTGTCAGAAATATTTTTTAAAAATAACATGTGTCGCTGGGGTTGAGTCTTAGATTATTGAACTGTCTTGCAAGTGGTAAGAGTGAGAGAATCTGAGTGAGAATACTTGAGCACTGCTGCACAGTACTCACTTCTAAAGATACATATTAATGTTGAACAACACTTCATTAATTTTAGGCATAGTTAGTAAATCTGTGTTGCTTCTTGCTCGTCTCTACATTTTTAAAAAGACAGGAATAACACGGCTGTCACAATAAGCTATTCCTCAACAAGAATGCTAATCTCCTGTGTAGCCAAACTCCCTCAGCAACTTGAAAGCTATACAAGGCCACTTCTTAGTAACAAAAGGGATGGTTTTGTCCTTGGATGCGTACAGATGGTATTGAGTGAAGTGCACGGAAACCAAGGCACGTCTTAGTAGCAGAAATAGTTGAGATTTGTGAAAGATTATGGTTAGAGGAGAAAAAGCAGTCTCTCTTTCATCCCTTTGTAATTGGTGTGACTGTTGGGCAGTGGGGAAGCGCAAGCAAATACACAACAACTTGTACTATGCAGGAGGATTACAATTGAAAAAGGAGCCAAGGAAACAAAGGGAGGGAGAGCTAGCTCTTGTTTGCCTGCTTGGTTAAGGAAAAAACCAAGCCCTTCCCTCCCCTTAAAAAGTAGTCCCACTTCTATCAGCACATTGCTTTTTGGGCAGTAGCGTAGGGAGGAGAAGGGAAAGAGGATTTTGCCTCTGCTGTGTTGGACCATCCGTTTTTTCTGCATTGCTGAAGCAATCTATTTTTGTAAATGAAGTCCAAAAAAGATGCAGTCTTTGAGAAAGAGATGGGTCTCTGAGTTCCCTGTGGAGCAAGCAGCATTAAGCTAAACCCCAAATGGCGGGCATGCCTCCTGCCATAGACAGCAGTGCTGGGTCGTTAAGAAAGCAATATACACAGACCAAAAACATGTCAATTGTGGAGCTGACCGCTTTCTGCGGATTGGATAATCTTCAACTGAAATACTTAATCTTTCCTCCCTAGGGAAAAAAAATGGGATTTTTGTGAGATTTAGCACAACAGTTTGTTCCCCAAAGAGGACATCTGTGTGTTTCTAGGTGCTTGTCATAAAGTGACCTGCAGGAGTAGTAACTAAAGGAGAATCTTCTTTTTTTACTCAATTAAGCAAGAAATAAAATGGCTTTGGTTGAAAATGCGTTATTTGCAAGAATGTACTTTTTAGGATAATGGGTTTGTGCCCATGTATGTATGTCCTAAGTAGCCAGAGCTGTAGTTTTCTAGAGAACGTTGAACGCTAATATCCTACAGCATGACAGTGTGTCTTTCTGGTTACCAAGGGTAACATGGAGTGTGTGTTTAAAGGTGTTTCTGTTGGTATTGCATACACTTTACATTTTCTTTCTGCTGATACTAGATGACATAATGTTTGCACTATGTCAAGTTTTGAGACATTCTCTTTAAAGGAGGAGCGAATGAGTTAATTGGGCATCTTTGAAAATCAGGAACTGATCAGAAGGAATTTATTCCAGCATGTTTCCCATGGTCTCCCTCCAACGTTAACACAAGTTTAAAATAAATAAAGTAAGCCTATATTATAGCCGGTAGCTTCTGATATGCCTGTACCTGTGCTAATATGATAACTGCAGAGCTTGAATTAGGATGTCTCTAAGGAAAAGCTAAAAGATTGCCTAATCTTAATGTTGCTGAAAGCAAGCCAGTGATGTTTTTAAAGCTTTGAGTTGAGAGCTGCCTTTACCCCAGTACAGGGCAATACCTTTATTCCAGTTTTAGCACATTCAGGCTGAATTTTTGTGTAGATGGTATATTATGGCTATTATGTATAAATTACTGTGTATAAAACTAGTTATGCTTATTTCTGTAACATATAGGTACCACTGGTGCAAGCTGTTTTTTATTGGATGTTTGAATGAATTGAGGTTATCTTCTACGGAAAGTCAGTGATTTCAATGCCTTTCTTATGATAGGAGCTAGACAGTATTGTGAGTTGCTTTTAATGAGCTCACCATGGCAAGGTGTAAGGATAGCAGGAATTTAATTTGGCACATAGTCCTACACAGTTAACAGCCTTTTAAATGTTTTTCTCTGTAAACTAGAATTTGTGACATATGAAGTATGCATTCAAATACAAACAATAGGTTCAAATACATACAATAATGGTATGATCATCGGCATTTACTATTTCATTTTCCACTGACATACGACATGGAGCTCCTGACCACCTGCATTTTTAAACTTTTTTTTTTTAGCCTTCAGTCCTCATAGATGACATCCTGACTAGTTCTCGCTTGAGAGACTTATTTCCTGCCTACATAGATGTTTTTCTACAGTTTTGAGTGGATACTCTAATTTTCAGTTTGTAAACTAAACCACTGCACCACATAACATGTTGCAGTTGGCTCCACCTTGGGTAGCTGAGGTTTTGTTACGTGAAATGTAAGCATTTTTTTTTTTTTTGGAAGGTCCTGATTCACAAAGCACACATACACTTGCTTAATTTCAGATGCTGGGTTTACAAGGCAGAGAAAGCTGCTCAGCTCTCCCAGGAGAAAGCCCCGGGACAGGGACAAATGTTGTAACTTGGGGTGGGCTTGGAAGCACCTCATGTCCTATTCTTGACTTAGCAGTGTCTACTGGATCATAGAATCGTAGCATAATTTGGGTTGCAAGGGACCTTTGACGGTCATCTAGTCCAAACTCCCTGCAATGAGCAGGGACGTCTTCAACTAGATCAGGTTGCTCAGAGCCCCATCCAACCTGTCCTTGAATGTTTCCGGGGTTGGGGCATCTACCACCTCTCTGGGCAGCCTGTGCCAGTGTTTCATCACCCTCATCATAAGATTTCTTCCTTCTATCTGGTCTAAATCTAGTTTTAAATCATCTTTTAGTTTAAAACCATTAAGCCTTATCCTATTTTAACAGGACTTGCTGAAAAGTTTGTCCTAATCTTTCTTATAAGTTCCCTTTAAGTACTAAAAAGCTGCAGTAAGGTCTCCCCAGAGCCTTCTCTTCTCCAGGCTGAACAACCCCAACTGTCTTAGCCTGTCCTCATAGGAGAGGTGCTCCAGCCCTCTGATCATCTTTGTGGCCCTCCTCTGGCCCTGCTCCAACAGGTCCATGTCTTTCCTGTGCTGAGGGCTCCAGAGCTGGACACAGTGCTCCAGGTAGGGTCTCACCAGAGCAGAGGGACAGAATCACCTCCCTTGACCTGCTGGCCATGCTTCTTTTGATGCAGCCCAGGAATACAGTTGGCCGCCTGAGCTGTGAGTATGCATTGCTAGGTCCTGTCCAGACTTTCATCCACCAGTTACCCCCAAGCCCTTCTCGGTAGGGCTGCACTCAATCCCTTCATCCCCCAGCCTGTATTGATACCAGGGGTTGCCCTGACCTAGGTGTAGAACCCTGCACTTGGCCTTGTTGAACCTCACAAAGTTCACATGGGACCACTTCTCGAGCTTGTTCAGGTCCCTGAGACCTGGGCTGTCAGCTGTGTCACCTCCTTAGAGGAACACCCCTTAATTCCTTTGAGGCATTTCACTGGTGTTTCCCTGTTGGCTTCTAAAACCTCAGGAGCTCCTGGCTCATCTCTGTAAGACTTTGTGTGCTGTACCGTAGCCAGCACATCTCAGAGCAACAGGCTTCGGGTCCTTGTTAACACCCCAGCCCCCTAATCTTGGTGTGTCATCTCACAGTTTGTCATAAGCAAGCCTGGTATTACACCCTCCCCGTTTCTGCCGCCCCGCCCCCCAACACACACACACACCCCCACACCCCTTCAAGCCTAGTTTAAAGCTCTGTCAAAGAGCCCCAGTAGCTTGTGAGCAAAGACCCCTTTTCCCCCCTCTCAGAAAGGTGAATCCCATCTGATGCCAGCAAGCCTAGTGGATGTTTTTGTGTACTTTCCTGTGTAGTGCAAAATAGAATCATAGAATTGTCTGGGTTGGAAGGGACCTTGAAGATCATTGAGTCCAACCATCAACGTAATGCCACCAAAACCATCACTAAACCAGGTCTGTAAGCACCACGAAGGTGGCTGAATTTGCCACGAAGGTTGTTTGGATTTGCCACCTGCTGAGACAGTGACTTTATTTCCTATGTACGTAGCCACTCAATATCTGCCTCAGGGTTGCATGGTTGGAGCCAAGTATCATCATATAGCACTCAGGCCAAGGATACTTCCTTGGAACTGAAGTAAGATATCTATAAGAAATCAAAGTCCTTTTCTACCTACTGTATAAAACTTTAACTTGAGCATTTGACTATGTCTGTCAGCATGCAATCTGGTGAAAGCTTTCATGAGTCCAAAACAGAGATTTTTACACAGAATAAATTGGAAGATACAGTGCACACATCTTGGGGCATAAACATCGAGAACTCTTCCACTCCCCATGTGAACACTGATGCCCCCAAAATGCAAGAGAGTAGGATATCTCAGAGGCTATTGGTAAGAAAATAGTCAACTGAGCACTTCTATTATATTTGCTATAACTCCAGCTGAGTCCTGTGACTATTCATAAATACCAAGTAAGCTTTAATGCTCCCCATTTATCAACTGCAGATGGCAATTGTTGTTCTATTCCTTCACTAGTTTATAGAAAGCCAGTTAGTCAAATTATGTGTTTTCAACAGCAAGGTGAGTATTGCATGTGACCTCTCTCACCTCTTGGACTATGCTGTAAAACTGCAGACCTCGACCCACAGCGATGTGGGCTTCCAACACTGTTATCTGCACTCATCGGCAGTGGACACAGGAGTAGAAACTAAGAGAAATGAATGTTCAGAGAGCAGACTGTCACTGTGCGATCAAAGGCAAGAAATAATGCATGGGCAGGTTAGTAAAAGATAAGTTTGCTGCGGCTTCTGGTAGGAAAAAAAATGTTTTTCTCCAGCCCTAAGGAAGGTCCACAGGCCAGCAAGTAAAGGGCACGTCAGCAGTGTTAATTTCCTTGAATGTCCCAGCAGAAGACCAATATGAAATACTAATCCCTGTGAGAGAGAAATTACTGATGTGACCTTCGACCATGTCAGAAGTGTGTCCACATGTACAATTTCTCTGGTGGTTTGTTGACAGTTTGCAGTAAGGGCAGTACAGTCCCTACAACTGTGAAGTCAGTCTGCATCTTTGTCAGAGAAGCTCTTTTCTCCTTTTTTTCCCCTCCACAATGGCATTATTGCTATGAGGCTTTTTTGGGTTTTTTTCCCAGCTTCACAATGGTAGCTGGTCAGGCAGAGAGCACAAAGGAGAGCGTGAGCTACGGTTTGAACTAGGCAATTACAGAAGTTTGCTGCAAATATTCATTGATACAAGTCACATTTGGAGAGAAAGAATGAACAAAGAGAGGCTGCTGACACACAAGTGGGATGTAGTGTTCCTGACAAAGTCCGATGGAGAGGGGGTGGGGGTGAATGCCATGAAGGCAACAAACTGCAATGTTTAGGAACTATCATTCACTTGTTCAGGGTGCCATGTGATTTATGTGACTAACCAAGACAGCAAGCAGTGAGTGTGTATAATTAATGGTTTGCCAATGATTTATGGATCAAGGACTACTTGCTGTAAGCATAGCCTCATAATTCTAAATAATGAATTAACCAATAATTTATTTGGTTTGGGAGCAATTCTTCATTGGATAAAGGGAAGAGAATTCTTCTCATTGGTTATTTGATGCAAATTCTTCACTCAGTTGTATTTCATTGCTTATACACTAGCCTGGCAAGGGAAAGAAGAAACCTAGTGTATGCAACAGTGGAAAAAACAAAACATTTTTGTTGATCAGTCTGAACACTTCAAGATTAATGAAGTCCTTCATCTGCATTAATATAGCTATGGGTGGTCCTGTAACTACTGTTTCCCTGGCTAGTTTCCAAAACATGGAGTTTAAACTGAGTAAGAAGTAGAAGAAAAATCTGGTCACATTTTACGCAGATTTTCTGGTCAAAGTAGGTGCTTTCTGATTGCTGACCATGCAACTAGCACCAGCTCACTTCAGCATGCCACCAGAAATCTGAGGCAAAACCAAGGGAGGAGGAAAAAAAAGCCACAAAATGACAGATGCTACCTTCATTGTCCTTTTAATCGCTGCCAGATTTCCTACTTGTTGCACTGTGGGGTCTATGATTGGTGTGCCTAGAAGATAAAAGTTTTCATAAACTGCAGATAACCAGGAAAATGGCAGCAACTGCTTCTTGCATCACCATCACCCAAACCTCTCTGCGAGTCTGTAAGCTCTGGGAGGGCAGAGGCTATCAAGTATTGTGCTTGCCTGTATGGTCCCTGTATGGGACTTTGACCCCAGACTGGGATTTTGAAGTGTGACTAAATACTACATAAAAATTAATACCAAGGTTTAAAATACGCAAATGTACGCATCTGCAGAGTGTGCCTTCATGTTACTCAAGCGAATTAGGAGAGGGCGATGCGGCAGGAGCAGAGTGGTGCAGTTCATCCAGCTGTTGCCCAAACAAGGAAGCTGCAGGTTTTCTCTTCTTTTCTTTATTTTTTTATTCTTGCTTATGCTTCCCTGTCACTCTCTGTTAGCGTTGCTGAGGGCAGATGGTCCACATGTATAATCCGTTCTTCACCTGCACTTTTCCAGGCAGGAGAGACAGTGGTGAAGCTGCACCTTCCTTCCTATCACCTGTGGGTATTTTGGGTCATTGATAAATGGTGTCTTTACTGTCGTCCATCTGCAACAGACACTAAAAATATTTCAGGAGTTAGATCGCTTTAGTGGTGACATCATGCCAGCACTGTCACCTAGGTAATGGAACTAATTGCCATGGCAACAAGGCTTTATCATTCAGCAGCTCGAACATTTTTGACAGATGGGAGAGCCTAAAGATTTGAAGTAGGACACAAATGAAACGTATCTGATTGGGCTAAGTCATATTAATAGTTCATGAATAGGAATCTTCTGTGCAGGGTAAATCAGATCAGAGTAAATGATATATCTTTTAGAGGTCCATTTATTTCAAATTAAGCAATTTAATGTTAAAAATTTTCTTCCTCTAGGGAAAAAATAGCAGCATTTAATTAAAACAAGCAGATAATAAACCTGATTGTTTAAATATTATTGTACAGCCCCTGGGTACTGCTCCTGTTCTAGGCATCGTATGAGACTAACTAAATGACAAAGTACTTCTGAAAAAATTTTAGCTGACTGTTGGCTCACTTCAGGGTTAGTAATTTACCTTGCCAAAATGTGATTGTGGCAGGAGCACTGGTGCTGGTGTCAAGAGTGCCCTGAGCCCTGCCTCGGGGACCTCTGACAAGGTTGCCTATTTCCAGTGGTGCTCTGTCTGCCTCAGCCTTTTTTGGGAAGGGCATAACCTCAGGTGGCACCTGGCAGAGCCAAAGCCAGCTGGGACTAGGCACAAAATCACAAAGAGCCAGGGTGAAGTTTTTCCATGCTCTAGTCAATGCAATTTTTGCTGTTCAGTCAGTAGACCCATGTTTCACCCTGCTTGTACTGCTCTCAGCTTGCTTGGACTCTAAAGGCTGAAAGTATCCCTTTGTTTTCTGCTCTGGTCCTTGGGCTGTTATTCCGTATTGCGTATTCATCCATAGGCAGCAAAGATGCTGCTGTCGGTGGTGTGGAATAAATCAAGAATGACTGCAGAGCTTTAGGGGCAAAAGTGAAGGACCTGGTTAGCCCTCCTTGATCCAACAGGTGAGGGGAAAAGTTTGGATAAGAGTGGACACATCCTGCAAGGTAACAACTGGCTGCATAGTCAGCTGAGAAGGTGGGTAAAGACATCTTTGCCAGGAGGCTTGGCAGCCTGGTAAGGAGGGCTTTAAACTAAACACATGAGGGTTGGTGATAAGTTTGCAATTAAATGAGCAAACAGGTTGGAATGGCAAGTATACAAGGCAGGCTCCTTTCTGAGCAGTCTGAGGAAGTCTGCAGATCAGACCCTGGTCCTTATGGGAGACTTTAACCTCTTTGCCTGTAAGAGCAGCACGCTGGGACGCAAGCAATGTGAGGAGTGTCTGGAGTGTGTTGGGTAATTTCTGAAGGCAGATGCTACATAAGATAGGTAGACATGATGTTCTGGTTCTGCTGCTCACAAACAAAATCTGGTTGAGGATGGGACAATCAATGGCAGCCTTGACTGTGGTGATTGTAAAATGGGTGGAGATCAAGATGCTGACAAGAGTGAGGAAGGCAAGTAGTACCGTAGACACTGAAGCTGAAGGGAACAGGCCTTGATGTATTTAGGAAACTGGTTGGTAAGGTACAGTGGGAGACAGCTATGTCTCGCCAGTCTTTAAAAATGGCAAGAAGGGTGATCAGGGAAACTACAGGTCAATTTGGCTTCCTTTGTTTCTAGGAACAAATCCTTTCAGAAGTCGGTTTTAGACATATGGAGGAGAAAGTGATTGGAAGTAGTGACTCATTAGATGCCATATAGAGTACTGCATCCAAGCTGGGGACACCCAGTATAAGAAGGATGTCAGTGAACTGGAGGGAATTTAGAGGAGGCCACCGAGATGGCTGCGGCAGGATCACTTGCCCTGTAAAGGTGGACAAACACTCCCAGAGGCTGCACAGAGAGGTCATGGTGTCTCCATCCTTGGAGGCTTTCAAGCCCTGACTGGGCAAGACCCCAAGCAACCTGGTCTTAATTCAGTGTTGATCCTGCTTTGAGCAAGAGGTTGGGCTAGAGACCTTCACAAATCCCTTCCAACTGGAATGATTTTGTGATTTTTTTTTTATTCTTTTTTTTACCAGAAGATACAATTCTTCTTTATTCCTCCTAATCTTTCTATCTGTATCTAATCTCTTAAAGCTGCATCCCTACGGTGTCTTGTGAAGCAACAGCAACCAAGATATTAGAGTTTATTTTCTATAATAAAGGGGAATGTACCATATTTAGATGAAATGTAACTAATTGCAGAATATACTTTTTAAATTTAAAGTGCATGTTATACTTGCCTGTACAGAAGTATGTATTGCCATTTTAATCAAAATGGCTTATATTGGTTCAGGCAGCAACAGTGAGCAAAGTCATGGATAAAGAACAGTGGCTTACTGTTACTTTTTCCTTTCAACATAAATATTAGCTGCACCCTAGAAAATGCAACTCATCTCTGCTTACAAATGCAGTACACAGCAGATAAAATGCCATTTCTTCCAATTATTTATCCATATTATACAGGCTCAGTATTAACCTAAGCTTTTCACTCTGATGCAATGAGACATGATAATTATTTTTAACATATTGTCTGATTGCTTTCCTTATCAGGTTTGCATTCCCACCTTTAGTATCCACCACTTTCTAATGGAAGCAGAGACTTTGGGCAATGAGGCTGGAGGGTCAAAATAATCCTGGCAATTACTTTTCATTCTAATTGAGATTGTGAAGACATAACTCGACACTAAGAATTTCGCTATGCATCTTGTAAGTTTTTCACATTATCACCCTTCCAGGCAAACATAGAAATAGACACTTTGTGGTTTATGTTCTATAACCTCAATGGCTTTGGGTCTTGAAAGCCAATTTTAAAGACTCAGAAAAATCAGAGCAAAACAGCTGCTTGGTTTTATGAAATATAAATGGTATAGTTGAAAATGCACAGATGGCTTATTGGTGATGCATTTCACAAACATGCTTAGATGTTGTTCAAAATATGAATTTGAATAAATCTGTGATTTATTAATAATTTTCTAGTTGGTGACAGCAGTTAGTAGGAGAGCAGGTAGTCAGATATAATGGTCTTATTTTTTAAAATTGCACGTAACTCCCTGTTTGCTTTTTTTGTACTTGGTGAGATTAAAACCACTTCTTAGCTTTTATGGTTTTGCTATGTCTTTGAACAGTCATAGAATTATAGAATGAATCATAAAATGGTTTGGGTTGGAAAGGACCTTAAAGATCATCTAGTTCCAAGCCCCCCGCCATGGGCAGGGACACTTCCCACTAGACCAGGTTGCTCAAAGCCCCATCCAGCCTGGCCTTTAACACCTCCAGAGATGAGTCATCCACAGCTTCTCTGAGCAACCTGTTCCAGTACCTCACCACCCTCATAGTGAAGAACTTCTTCCTGATACCTGATCTGAATCTTCCATCTTTCAGTTTAAAACTGTTCCCCCTCATCCTATCACTACACTCCTTGATTAAAGGGTCCCTCCCCATCTTTCCTGTAGGCCCCTTTTTAAGTACTGGAAGGCTGCTATAAGGTCTTGCTGGAGGCTTCTCTTCTCCAGGCTGAACAACCCCAACTCCCTCAGCCTGTCCTCATAGGAGAGGCGCTCTCGCCCTCTGACCATCTTTGTGGCCCGCCTCTGGACTCGCTCCAACAGTGTGGTAACATGGGATGGAGGATTAATACTTCTACAAAAGAAGTCTAGACTCATTACAGCTTGAACCACTACTTTCTTTTTCTGGAGAAAGTATTTTTTTTTTTTTTTGGTCTTGCTACACTGTACTGCACTCATGTGAAAAGAATAAAGAGGAAGGGATGTTACCACCTTCAGAACGTGCAGAATAATTTTGAGTCATGGACACATGAGTGAAAAATACCCAGTATTTCTTAATGTGCCTGAACAACGATTGCTTTAAGGGGGGGAAGGCCCTTCATTTAGTGCTGGTAGGGATTTCTTCTGTGATTTAAGCAGTCACTGAAAGAAGGTTGTTTATTTTGGTTACACTTCATGACAAGAACAGTTTGAAAGAAGCAATCGAATGCTTTTGCTTGCATACTGATCATTCATTATATAGCTATCAATAACTGTCTAATAAAACTAGTCCAAAATAAATCATGCTTTCTTAACTACTTGGTAAAGATTGGACAACACTTCAGTATACTTCTCAATACAGTAGTGTGTTACAAAAGCAATCTATACTCTAAGCGCCCATTGCTGTTACCGATTCATTAAAATGTTAAGTTAACGTATTCAGGTTCCTTTATTGGAAAGCGAAAGCCAGTAACAAAGCCAACAAAGATGCATGTGTCTGATTATACCATGCTAGAAGTAAATGATAGAGCATTATGCAATTCATGGCACAAGTAATGGATTTTGGATAGCAGCATACATCCAATTGAAAAATGATGGATATGTCAAAATGAAGTATGCCATAGTCAAAAAGTACAAGCTTCTAAAATAGATGATGATAAGTTCAAGACCTGTGCCCGTAATTTTCAGACTCAAATAAGACTTATTGGTTCCCTTAAAAAATAAATTGACTGGCAATCACATTTTATTCAATTAAAATGTACAGCTTCAGTGAAATGTTCACGGGATTTTCCAGCATGTGCCTTGTATTTGCAAAGCTTAGAGTAATTGGAGGCATGTGTTGGAAGTGAGGCACTAACAGGGAAGCGTACACATTTGAAATGTTTAATGTTAACCAGAAGTGATCAACTTGGCACTGAAGCTTCAAACATGTTTGGGATGATTTCATTGAAAATAACTTGTAATTACTAAAATCCAGTGCTTCTAAAAATTGAGGCCTGGCGATCCGGGTGCAGACATCTGAAATCAATGAGTGAAAACTCCGTATGGAAATGTTGGCCCTCAAATCCGGTATAATAGCCTGTATTCACTTGATAGGAGTTTAGCTGAAGTAAAACCTGGACATAAAGTCTGCCATATATTAGCTGAGTAAGTTTTGCTTGATGAAGAAAGTGTATGGAGTCTGTCCTGTTCCTTCAGAGCAATGAGGACAGCATGATCCACGTTTGAGTATCACGAGCAGGTCTCGCCATTTGCTCATTGGAGGACTTGCGTTTATTGGTCACGTCCACAGCAGCCTCAGTCAGTGCTGGAGAGATAAAGATGTAGAGGCCCGCTAAGGCAAGGGGGTTAACATAACAGAAAGAAAAACGTGATATGCTAAAAATTTGATGAAGGGGTTACAATAGAAGGGGGATGCTGCTGTGAATTGCTGTAGGAAGGAGTTATGGAAGCATGGCAGAACTTTGGTCAGGGGATATGAACTGCAGACATGGGGAATTTAATGGGCACTGAGGGAAGAGGAGTAGTCTGGAGTTAAAAAGAACAAGGGAGGAAAAGTGGGTTTTACCTTCTAAGGGTAAATTTGAGTTTTTTAATAGACTACTTACCTAAATTTGTTATCAAAGGTCTTCAGAGATGGAATTCCTACAAATTCCATCGATAACTATCTTTACTGCTGCAAGTTTTTCCTAATATCTACCCTTGCTCTAACTGAAGTTCATTAGCTTTTTTTACTGTCTACCTTTGACACAAGTAAGAGATTTTTTTACAGTGTTCTTTTGCATAGATGAGCGCTGTTACCATATGCCTCATTTTAGCATTTTCACTAAACCCAGCTAGTCTCAATTTTTGCAGAAAACAGACCTTTTTTGTCACTCACTACTTCTCCCTTGAGTGGTCCATATCTGCTGAGAAGCATACTGGCCGACCGGTTCCCACAGAGGCATTAGCATCCTTGAGGAGAAGGGAAGAATGACTTCGTATCCCTCTTTCTTTTTTTCTTGGGGGGACAACTGCCTTTTTGGTAGCGTAGCCCTTTCAGCTCTTGTTCATCTTGTAGTTCTTCACACCCTCCTAACTTGTGCTCCATGACACTGCTGGCAAGCCAGTACTGCATCCTCTAGCTGTGGAGCCTGTTGTTCTAACTTAAATGTAAAACTTTGCATTTGTCTTTTGCCTAATTTATTTGCAGACCTGACAATTTAACACGCGTATTTAATCACTGGGTCATAAATGAAACGTTGAGAAGATATATCTCTGGAAGCGTGCGCTCTCTGGATATGTTTTTCTGGACATCTTGGTTTCCATCCTCTAGTCTCATTTAGACTGTGTTTCTTAGGTTGCTTATGAGGATGTTATAGGAGATGAGGTCAGAAATCTTACTAAAGTCAAGATATGGTATCTACTGCAACTTCTCACTAAACATAAGCCTTTTACTCTGTCAAGGAAAGAAACGAGATTGGTTTTACATCATTTGTTCCTAATGAGTCTTTGTTGACTGTTCCCGGTCTTCCTTATTTTTCTTGTAATTGCTTATACATTCTTTGACTGTTTATTTCAGTGTTTCTCCAAAAATTAAATCGTGTGGTATGTAATATTCTATTTTATACCTTATGGTAAAGGAGCAGTGTTTTTATCCTTGCACTCTTTTAGGTCTCCACACATTTTTCTGAAATTCTCACAGATAACAGCTAGGCAATCTGAGACTGCTTCAGCCAGTTCTGTAAAAGTATCTTAGGACAAATTTAATTAGACCCAGACATTTGGAAAACATCTAGCTTATCTTTATCTAAGTATTCATAGAGCTTCTCTGTGAGATCGTTTGTCCTTATCTATAGGTGTTTAAATAAGTAAGCACCTTAATTACAGCTGACCTTTTTAATAAAGAATGAAATGAAAAAGGCATTGATGTTGAGATCAAGTTCACCGTCTCAGCGTTCTCTGTTTCTTGTCGTATTAGAGCATACATTGTGCTAACAGCTGCATAATCCATAAAAAAAAAAAAGAGAAATAAAGGACCTAAAACTTTTCAGAATTTCTACACTCATAGCACTTGAAAACCCAGCCTGTTGAAGTTTGGATCAAATGTTGCTGGGAGCATAACAAGTGTAGCTGGGATGTGTTCAAGGATTTTTATTACTGTGAGTCATCCTGGACAGGATGGGTAAAAGGGGAACATGGAGACTTGGAACAGGAAGATATTTCTGTAGTTCATAGTAAGCAAATATTTACTGGCAAAGTGTCAGTTATGACCCTAGCAGTGCATGTGACATGAAATTGGCCGCAATCATGTCTTAACTGTAAATGGCTCCAAAGGAACTGATAGTCTACCTTGAACAAAAAACCAATCTCTTTTTATGCTATCTTTTCAAAGGTTTTCCATGTCATGCTCTGACATAAGAGAGCATCAGCCGCAATAAAGAATACCAGCAAGCCTGAGTCATAGATGGGAGTATGATAGGAGCATAAAACAAGACTCCAGAAATCCTAAATGTTTTGACAAATGAAAATCAGCAGTCACAAACTCTCTAGTTCACTGGATGTGCAGTATGCAACAAGGGCTTATATTCTGATTCATTTGCATACACCAAACCCATTATTTTTTCCTTTAATAGCCACATAACTCTCCCAATATAGATTTTGATAAAAAGCATAAATGAGCACAAACTCCACCATTAACAAAAGGCCAAGAAATACAACAGTTATGTCTGTGACTCATGCATGTATATGCCTTTTATTGCTGGGGGTAAGGTATCTGGTCATCAGGTCTAATAGGAAAATTTCACAGGATTTGTGTAATACCAGAAGAAAACATCACAAAGGGTAGGTCTTAGCTGTGACATTTCTTAAAAAATAGGGGGGGGAGGGAAGCCTTGCAAAGGCTTTTAATATGACTTTATCATCTGGAATAGCTCTTAAAATAGGCTAGAACAGGAGTCTGAACTTCTTAGGAGGCTGCAAGAAGAAGCACTGACGGAATTGACAGCGATGTAGCACCTGGGACTTTCTTTACTGCATAAGCGCTGAATGAACAATTTTCAAGAGTGATGTTTCAGGAATTACTACTGTGCACAATAAGAAAGATGCTTTAAAAACACATATATGTGTATGCATGGGAAGAAATCTTGTTCAGTTGAACTCCTTAATCTCTTGCCCTTTCTGGATAAATTGATTTTTAGGGAGGAAATATTCAAAGGCATCTTCTTGCAGCGATGTCTGTTGTCATCCCACCAGGGAGGAGAAAAAAGGACAAGCCTTCCCTCTCATCCTCATGATGTAGGATGCTGAGAAGGCTGAATTACAAACCTGGTTGATGCCCTGAGCCTGCTGAGAGGCAGAGCTGATTGCACGGAGGGCAATGATGTTTCAGGCTTCTCAGCCTCCTGCCCCCAAGCTGCTGCATCTTCCTGGTGTAGCGTAGCTCCAACGCATCTGTAGGATTGCACGTTATACTCATATCTGGCTCAGTCCTCCCCATTTCGAAGGTATGGAAAAGCTGAGGGGTGGAAAAAAAAAAAAACACAAAGTACATGTGTAAGCAGTATTCTATGCTTCTGTAAAACATCTAGTGTTGTGCCAGATGGGAAAATATTAGTTAAACTTAATTAAGTTAAGGTGAAGATTGATGTATAAGAATTATAAAGTGAATGGTGGAAGGTGGCCCAGAGGAACCTGGCACAAAAATATGCTGAAAGGCGAACTGTTAGAAAGTGCGTGGAGATGTACAATTATCGGATTAGGGCATAATCTGATTTAATATTTTCATTAACAACCTAAAAACCAAAAGTAGGGGTGAATTAATGATTTTTTTTTTTTTTACTGGTGGCATAAATGTGGGGCATATTAGCAATAAAAATGTGAATTACCATATTATATAGAAATAATTAGATGACCTTGAGATCAGGAATGATATAAATGTGATGGAACATTATAGTAGAAAATGCAAAGTTATGCACTTTGGGACCGTGAACAAGAATTTCAGACATTAACTGGTGCTTGAGCTGGGAGCAGAGGAGAAGCCAGGTCATGTGTTTTAGTCAGCTACAGACATAGCTGCGAAAAAGCTCATTGGGGTCGTAAGCTATTATGTTCTGGTTTTAGTGTAGTGATTTCCATGCTGTGCACAAGGCTCCAGTGTGACCTTATCTGAAATACTGTGTGGATCTCTGTATATAATCTCTCAAAAATTAATTTAAGATGGAATGAGTGAGAAGGGTACAATGGTCTTAGCAGCCTATCTTATGAAAGAAAATTCAAAGTGCAGCTTCTTCAGGCATGAAAAAACAAAGGCTGGGAGAGGATATGACTGCCTTCTACAGATTTACCAGAGGAGAAGACCCTAAGGAAGGGGCGAGGAGGGGAGAAGAGCTTTTTGAGCAGAAATGACAGGGTTGGCACAACAGCATTTTCATGTTAGAAAAGAGGCAGAGCATTTATGAGAGATTTCCTGTAGTAAAGACAGCACAACTCCTGTAACTTGTTTTTAGGATAGGAATTGATGTGTTAAGAGTTTATGAAGCCTTATTGCCAAGGACGGCAGGAGGCTGCAGGCAGATGATTGCAGATACCCCTCTCTTGCTCCTGCGTTCCAAGCTTCATTCTGGAGATCCCTGTTCCTTCCACTCCACTACTCCTGCTCGCTGCTTGTTTCCTCCCACCTTCAGAGCTTTGCAGATATATTTCATTTTATTTGCATTGCTTATTCTGCATGTGATTTGGCTAGTTTTTTTTCTGGGATAAACTTTCCTCAGAAAGGGGATGAAGATTCCTGCACTACCCTCAGCCCTGTAGAGTCAAGCACAGGAGCTATACTCACCATGTTGCCTGCTTTTCTAATGCAGAAGAAATTCTCCTTCACACTGGGTCTGGCTTTTCAGTTCACGGACAGGAGGAGGGAGATTCACTGAAGCTTTGAAGCAGAATTTAGAAATAGTGCTATTCAATAACTAGAAACTCTGATGTTTTTGTGTAATATCAGAGAAAAGCTCCTTGTATTAACATTCAAATAGGTGCATAAAGTAGTTATTGTTTTCCTGGCCATACAGAGTATGCTGCCATATGCTCACAGTCAGAAATGGCATGAGGTACTAGTCATAATGGCTTTTATTTATGACAGTTTCTGGGATCCAGGGTTCTAGCTATGATGGCTCAGCAGGTTTCCACAGCTCAGCTGCGACTAGACCTAATTCTGTTTCATTCAGACTGTTCCTGCAGTTGAGAGCAGTGGCAAACAGAAAAGATACTGCTGATAAATTGCAGATAGAAAAATATAAAATCAATATAACAATTATACCTGATCCAATCAGAAACAAGAAGAGAAATTAAGGGAAGTTCACAAAAGAACAAGGGAATAAAAATCCACTGCGATTAGTACTAAAGTGTGTAGTGCTTATCACAAAAGAGTCAGATACTTGGATATTATGCAGTATGACAAAAGAATGCAGAAAAAATGCTGCTGGGAAAGAAACTATGTACACTTAAGGCGAAGTGTCTTGCAGGGGCAGGAGTGGTTTACAGAAGTACCACCTGTGGCATCACATTCAGCTCTGTCTTGCACCTCTTTTCCTTTCTCTGCTTTTGCTCCTGTGTGTTTTTTCCAGTCAGTTGCCATCTCAGTAGTGAAAAAGCTAGACGCTACAAGAGGTTTTGCTCTTCCCAAACCCAGTGTCTGCTGCATGCTTGCTAAGTTACAGAACGCAAAGTGATCCGTTCAGTGCTGTGTTGGAATGGACATCAGCCCTTACTACTTTTGCATCTCTGTACGTGGCGAAGTAGTATTTGTTGTTTCAGCCAAGGATTTAGCAGGCCCTATCTAGATTTACAGTTACTTTGCCGAACTGCAGCCTCTCAGGAGTTATAGCTAAGGGAAAAGAGGAGCTCTGTCACTCTGTGTTATGGCATCCCCATCAGCAGGACAAAGGCTGAGGGATAAAGGGAGAAAATTATGCTAAAGAAAAGTGTATGTCATCTCTTGAATAGTTTCTCAGCTCTTTGAAAGACTTTAATAAAAAAAAAAAACCAAAACCACAAACACTTGGTATTGGTAATATGTTTTATATGATCTTAACTATGCTCAACTATTTTTGGCTGTATGGTAGTGTTCAGTTGAATAATTATTTCTCTGGGGGAGAAGAAATCACAGCTCACTGGCAGCAACTTGCTCAGAAGCCTTATGAGCTTGCTTGGATCTATAAGAAACGAGAAGTTAAAATGGTTCCCAAAACCATGCTGTTGACATCTCAGCCCGTGTTCTGTCCCTTCTCTTCCCCAGCATGGCTAGTTCCTATTTGTCAGAGGAAGGATTAGTCCCTGCCCAGCACTAGCCTGAGGCCTTTTGGGAAAACCACAGGTTATTTCTGGGCTGAACCCTAAATGCCCATGGTTTGTAAAACAAACAAACAAGCAAACAAACAACAAAACAACAAAACAAACAAAAAACAAAAACAAACAAACAAAAAAAACACACACACACAAAAAAAAAACCCAAACCAACCCAAACTGTGCTGGTTAGTTCCTAGGTGCAGGTGAAACCATGATGCACGTTTGTTGTGGCTTAGGCCGAGTGACAGATGCTCCCCCCCACCTCCCTTCAAAGAGGAAGGCAGAGGAGGGAAAAAGAGACTTATGAGTTTAGAAGGAACTAAACTACTTCAATGAAATATTAATAATAAAATAAAAAGAAAATAATGAAATATATACAAAACCATATCAAGCTCCCAGGATGGCAATCACTCAGAGCAGCTAAACTCAAATAGCAATGGTGTTATCTTAGCATTCAAGTGGACACAGACCTTTCTCCTCCCACTCCAGCCTAGATGAAAACACTGTTTGATGTGTTCTCCATCACAGCAGGGCTCTGATCCAGAGGAAGTCATGGATCCATCACAGGATCTCACTTGCTCATTTCAGCATATATGCATAAACTGCGATTCAGATGCCTACCCTGACCATAGCCTGACTCCGTGCTGGGGCAAAACCTGGGTGTGCAATATACCTTCCCCACAGTGACTTCCAAGGGGGGGGGGGGGGGGGGGGGGGGGGGGGGAACCTATGTACAAGCGCAGGAAGGAAGTCTCTGTGCACCCTACAGGTCCAAAAGATCTCCCCACAGTTTAGGGGTGGCTGTTGACAGCCCTTGGCTATCAGAGGCTGGCCATCAATACTTTGTTTGTTTGCGACAAGGGGTAAATGGAAAGTAGGTCTTCACTTGCATTCTCAAGTAGATATTTGAGCAGAAGTAAGTAGATATTCATTCCTCTTTTCTCACTCATATGTGTAACGTAGTTTGGTGCTGACAGCTTTTTCTGCTGTCAACTTTGAGGCTGTAGGGTAATTAATAACCAGGATCTCAGTTTGACTCCTAGTCTACTGCAGTACTTGCTTAAATAATAAGTTGTTGCTTCCTTAAAGCTTGCAACAAGCCCAGAATTTAGCAATTGCTCTTGAAAGGTGAAATACTGCATCTTTTCAATGGACACTTGAATTTAGCTGAGCTCAACCTGATGTGGCACTTGACTGCAATCCAATCATGGTAGTCAAGAATGATTTTTATTTGTGTTGCCTGCCATGAAAAGTAAACTTTGACAAGTTGCAGGTGCGTCATTCCATAAATTCATCACTGAATTTGTGGATGACCTGAAGTGATGGAAACAAAACAGAAATGTTTATGGGTGTCTGGAATCTGCATGATGGACTGTGATCTGCAGAGTCATCATTTCACCTGCAGCAAATGTCCTATTCCCAATATAGACACCAAGTGCAGTCAAATGTGATTTGTGGAAGGAAAGAAAGAAAGAAAGAATTTTCTGTAGCACACATGCAGATGTTTTGGCTCAACTCTGAGGAAATGTCACTGTTTTTTTTTTTTTTCCCCCAGGGTGTTGCAAAGAGGCTTATAACCCCTGATTTCAAGAGCAGAACTAAGTCTTGTGGGGGCTTGTAACCTTATTGCCACGTAACTCATATTGTGGGATCTCCTGCCACAGTCAATCTACAAACACAAGCAATAACATTATCAAATGCAGAGTGTGCTTTGCTGCTGCTTGAAAATAGTTTAAATAAAGGATAGCATTATTAGCTCTTTCTTTTGCTAGTTGTATTGGGTTTGCGTGGCAAGGTTTTGGGGTGGGGGTGGGGGCGCTGCAGGGGTGGCTCCTGTAAGAAGCTGCTAGACGCTTCCCCTGTATCTGACAGAGCCAATGCCAGCTGGCTCCAAGACAGACCCACCACTGGCCAAGGCTCAGTCCATCAGCAGCAGTGGTAGTGCCACTGTGATAACATATTTAAGAAGGTGGGGAAAAAAACACCTGAGTAACACTGGTAGCAGCAAGGAGAGAGGAGTTGAGAATATGCGAGAGCAGCAACCCTGCAGACACCAAGGTCAGTGAAAAAGGAGGTGCTCCAGGTGCCAGAGCAGAGATTCCTCTGCAGCCAGTGGTGAAGACCTTGGTGAGGCAGGCTGCAGCCCATTGAGGTTTAACTGTGGAGTAGATATCTACCTGCAGTATGTTGAGGATGCCATGCCAGAGCAGGTAGACGCCCAAAGGAGGCTGTGAGCCTGTGGGAAGCCCATGCTGGAGCATGCTCCTGGCAGGCCCTGTGGAGAGAGGAGCCCACATTAGAGCAGGTTTGCTGGCAGGACTTGTGACCTTGCGGGGGACTCATGCTGGAGCAATCTGTTCCTGAAGGACTGCACCCTGTGGAAGAGGTCCATGCTGAAGCATTCTCTGCTTCTGAAGGGAGTCTCTGTGCACCCTACAGGTGCAAAAGATCTCCCCACAGGTTAGGGGTGGCTGTTGACAGCCCTTGGCTATTGGAAATTGGCCATCAATACTGTGAGTGCTTGTTTGCCACGGGGTAAACTGAAAGTAGGGCCTTACTTTCATTCTCAAGTAGATATTTGAGCAGAGGTAGGAATCAAGTAGATATTCATCCCTCTTTTCTCAATCACATGTGTAACTTAGATGGTTTGGTACTGACTGGTAGATGGTACCAAAGGACTGCACCCCATGGAAGGACTCACATTGGAGAAGTTCGTGGAGAACTGTCCCCTGTGTGAGAGACCCCACCCTGGAGCAGGGGAATAATGTGAGGAGTCCTCCCCCTGAGGAGGAAGGAACAGCAGAGACAACGTGTGATGAACTGACCACAACCCCCATTCCCCGTCCCCCTGCACTGCTCAGGGGCAGGAAGTAGAGAAATTGGGAGTGAAGTTGAGCCCAGGAAGCAGAAGAGGGATGGGGAGAAGGTGTGTTAAGATTTGGTTTTATTTCTTATTACCACACCCTGATTTGATTGGTAATATATTAAATTAATTTTCCCCGAGTTGAGTCTGTTTTCACTGTGACAGTAATTGCTGACTGATCTCTCCCTGTCCTTATTTCAACCCATGAGCCTTTCATTATGTTTTCTCTCCTCTGTCCAGCTGAGGAGGGGGAGTGACAGAGCAGCTTTGGTGGGCACCTGGCGCCCAGCCAGGGTCAACCCACCATAGTAGTAAAATGGAGAAAAGAGTGGCTAATATCTAAAACTCTAGTAGTTCATAGTTAGTATCCAAATTCACAAAACTAAGCGACAAAGTCCCTGGACTAGGTTTTTCCTCACATAAAGGCAGCAGGTGCTATTTCCATGTACTCCTCTGGAGACGCCACTCCTTGACTTTTGGATGAGTGAAACAACTGATACATCTTCACCTGCCTCCAGGTGTCAGCTCCTTTAAAAGGGAAGAGGTAGAAAAGCAGCTGTGGGGCCACCCCACATCCTTTACTTTGGTTCCTCATGTTTGCCAAGTGCAAAGAAAGAAAAGCTGGGTGCTCCCTCTTTGCTCCAGGCAAACCTGGCAGCAGGGCTGCCATCAGACGAGAGTTGTACCAGGACTCCACCAGAATCAGAGTGCGGGTTTTTTTGTCCCACACTGTGGGCTGCAGTGTAAAAGTTATACCCTGGGCTCAATCTGCATACTTCAAACATCCAATATCCCCACTGCTTTGCCAGGGAGGATTATACATTTTTCACGAAGTGAGCAAGTATGCTTTCAGAGAAAAAAATATTTCCATGGCTACAGATCCTTCTCATGCAGTGGAATGGCTTATGCAACTCAGCTAGCACAGAGCTAATAAAATGAGAGGAAGTAATTAGATGAAAGGATGGCTGGGTGTTTGATGTCAAATTTCTGTTTTTCACCTGAGACCCTTGGGAACTGTCTCAGGTGGCCAGAGATGCTGTCAAAATTTGTATTTTGCATGCAGATTACACTCTATTTTCGGTCCTGTAGGTTTTTGCTGCTGCATTGTGCACAAAAACGGTCCTTGTGCAATTTTATAATTGCAGTTAGTCCATATGCTGTTGTGCATTCATACCTCACATGTAAGAAATCATACCTGTTATGCAAACAAAAGTTTGACTTACATTACTGGTATGGGTATGAAACTATAAAAGCAGAGAGAATCTGGGCAACGCTAAATACTAGAAGACATTTATCTCCTTGTGTGATACTTTTGCAATGTGAAGTACTGGAATTAAGGTCTCCCTGGTGTTAAACAGAAGGCGATGGTGCAGGGAATATCTGGCAGACAGTTTTTGCCTGTAGGGAGCATCCTCTTGATGCCTAGACTTTCATATTTTCTCTGAGATTTTCTGAGATATAGATCATGAGAGTGACATAAAATTTCCTCTTCTCTACTTAACCTAAATGTAGTTTATTAATAGGTTAATTATACCAGTTCAGTATAAAGGACTATGAGACTCTAAGTGGGCTCTAATTTTTTTTTTAAGTGCTAAATTTTTGTTGTTCTTGATTTATCCTTAATCACTTATGTAGCCACATGGATTATGTGAATAGGAGGAAGCACTCAGAATTTCTGTTCATCCTTAAAACCCTGTCAAATAATTTTAAATAGTTTTGATCATTTCCCTTAGAATTCTAAGTGCTTCCAGTTTTAAAATAAAATCCTGCTGTTGCAATGAACCTAGGATGTGTCTCCACTTTATTTAATGAGGTGAAGGCATTTCTTAAGGATTGGAAGTTAGTGTGACACTTATTTGTAACTTTAAAAATATTTGGCAAGCTAGAAAGAAATTCAGTGTTAATTGAAGGACAGCTTCACTGAAGATAAAATGAAAGAATCCTTCTAATGATGTATGTATGAACCAAAACAGATGGTAAAGATATTTCACCAACATCCTCTAAGTACTAGCAAGCAAATGTGACAATATTAATTTGGGCGAAAGGACATTATTAGTACCCTTTGACTTTTTTCTGTAACAGCTGAATTTAATGTATCCTATTTATATGACTGTGAAGAGCTTCCAGTCATATTGTAATGATTTCTAAGGGCCAATTTGAAAGAGATTGCACTATGAGTGTCAAATTGACAAGCTCACATCCTCTCCTTGATGTGAAGTGCTAAGTTCATGAAGATGTCAATGTTGCCTTGCCAAGTCTCCCAGCTGGAGAGTAATACTGCATAATAGTTGTAAGATTTCAGATCCAATGTTATCAATTCAAGCATTGCAGCGTTTCACAGGGAAACCTATGGCACAAGCAACTAATTTTCAGATAAGTTACTTTCAATGGTATTGTCAGAATTGATTCCACATTGAGATGCATTGCTGGGCGAACGTACAAAATTTACGCTTGCGCTTTCAAGTCGAATAACATTCCTGGTAACATTCAGTGGAAGCTTTGCCTGGGTTGGTAGAAAATCATGAACTTGAGGCAACTTCAGGATGTTTCAAGAGATGTGCATACATTAACACACATGAATAGTACACCTGTCTACATCTCAGTCCTAATGTTCTCCTGGTTTTCCCACAATGTTAGTCTTAAATGTGATCAGCAGGCATTATCTGAATTGGAGCCTCCTTGATTAAAATGAATGAAGAAAGATGGGCCAAGCACTGACGTACTTCAAATGTTCTTGACACTTGGTTTGAAAATGCCTACTCTCTTCTCAGTCTGAATAAAACAGAGCCTGAGTCAGGGCACATTGTCAAGTCAAGAAGCATCACAGAATTCAGTCTTTCCCCCCACCGGCAGCCCCTGAAATTAGTGAGACGATAGGGAAGTGACAATTGAAGGGGTATGGAGCTGCTATGATTGGATTTGCTTGTGATGGGATGTCTTTAATTTGTATGGTTGTTTTTGAGATGCGTTCTGAAGTTGTGTTGAGAGTGCCTATCCATCTGGATAGGAGCCCTTGCCCTCTTAATAGCACTTCTATACACCTAATGAATCAGTCAATCAATACCAGCTTACAGAGCTGTGCTTCTGAATGCTAGCCAGTTTTTTTTGCTGTCACAGTGGTGGGTTTTTTTCCCTGTATTAAATTGTTGCCCGTGTTTTAATTTGTACTTGCTAAAATATATATATTCTTTTGAAGTGTGTACCTTACAACAGGCAGCTTGAAAGCTGCCACCAGGCTTACCTCTCACTGGGGTCCTGCCTGCTAAGTGGCGGAAATTGTCCAGCTTGTCAATGCCAATCTAATAAGGCAATAAGCCTTTTTTTTTTCTATAACTGCAAATGTAGGTAATTTAAGTCCTGAATGAGACTTTTATCTCCCTTTGGTGGCCATAAAATGTTTGAGCTGCTCCACGTCATATTCGCCATGTCCAGAAAAGAGGTTTTGACTACTGCAGCGTAGTTGTATCTTATCAATTTTCCAAAAGGAACATATTGGTGGCTTTTTCCATGCCAATTAGGTCAACATAGTCCCAGGGCTAGCCTGTGGTCCAAAGGCTCTTGTCTCTCAATCAGAGTGAAGGAGAAAGCCCAGCACCCACAGACATCCTTGTGTTCCTTGTGAGAACTCCCTGAAAACCTTCTACCCAGCTCCCAGTCCTGTCTTTGGGGACTTTGAGGGAGAAATATGTGGATTCATATGGTTAGGCAGTGTCCTATGAGCTAACAAATACTCTTACTTTTCTCTTGAATTCTCACGTTTCAGCTTCTTGCTTTCCCAGATGCATTCAGCACAAACCAGCTATGCCACCAAAGTGGTCCTTGGAAACCGCTGTACCTGATTGCTCTTCAGTCTTGTGTATATGCATCTTTGCAATGTGAAGAAGTGCTAGTCCCACCATGAGGGTCTAAACTGTAACACTCAGGTCTTTGGTGCCCAAAGAATTGGTGTCCACCATCTTCCATGTAGGCAGTACTCCTTGTGTACTGGAAAGGCATTCGATCAGTAAAAGGTCCTTATGGCAAAATTGTGAGTTAACTATGAATACTGAAATGCTTGAGCAGTTGGCTGAGAACTTTGCTCGTTACGTTGTAGCTCTGAGATGCTTGAGGCGCTCAAATGTAAAGCTTTATACTTATACTCTAACCAGCAGACCATCTAGCCTCTCCTGGATATAGCAAGGAACTCGTTCTGGTTAAGGCCTTTGCGTGCTTCTGTAGTAGGAATATCTATTCTTAACTTCAGTAATGCACCATGAGACTTCCTTTCATAAGCTTTTCCCCTCTGGTCCAGTCTGTCCCTGTGTATCTTCTGGACTTTTTCTGGAGCAAACAAAGTGGGTAATACATGCTCTTTGACACAACTCCAGTAACACATCGAAGATTCTTGTCTAATTTGCTGGAGAGGTGTTAAAAACAAGAATAAGTGTGAAGCAATTAAGCGAAAGGCATGATTACTTGTCCTCACACAGACCTCGAATTAAAATACTGAACATTATTTCACTTGAATGCGTTTCCCTTGGTTTATTTGTTAAACACTCCATGAGAATAAATTTGATAAGCTGTACTTGGGGTTGGTGAGTTATGAAAATGGAAGTTTCATTGCTGTCTTGGTCCCAGAAGACAGTATCTTTATTACCTTTTTAGTTCGGATTCTGGGCATAATATTATGTTTAAAACCATAGATCAAGCAGAAAGGCAATAGGTTTTATGTAAAGCATGCTACTTTTAAAAGATGTAGGAAGCTGAACTGTTTTTCTTCATATGGGTATGAAAGCCTATTAGAAAAATTGGAATGATTCCCTTTCTGTGCATTAAACCCTTGCTGCACCTTGTTATGATACTTCATGCTAGAAGACTCACGTTTATGCTACCTATAAGTTTTCTAAACCACCTGCATTAAAGTAGTTATGCTAACCAACATATACACAGTCTCGATCTTTATGGACTTGTTACGAGCAGCACCCAGGGTGGTGGGGAGAAGCCTATTAGCTACCATATAAGCAGGAAGGATGAATGCTCTCCTCCCTGAAATCACCCTGCAACCCCACCACGGAGCCATTTGAGAGAGCACCAGATGAATCCACACAGGCGAAATCCATCTGCACCTTATGAGGCATTGACTTCCTAATGGAAACTGTTTTTAACATGAGCAAAGGCTAATCCATAACTTACATACTTGGGAAAAATCAATCAATAAACATGCCTGTGACAATGGGATTTTTGACAGGAAGCACTGCAAAATCTTATTTACCTGCTCTGCTCAGCCAGCAAATATACACCAGGGAAGCTGTTACTTTTGATGTCTACATATAACTTAAATAATGCTCAAATGATTGGTGCAGGCATTGGCTACAGAAGATAAAAAGAAAAGCTGGATTAGCTAAAAATAGTTGTATTAAAAATCAGCGTATTTTCTTCCTTGAGGAGGAGGGAAAAAAAAAAAACAACTCTAATCTTGGACTAGAAGACTACAGGTAGAAAAGTTCAGGTCTTGCCCTTCTCATTTTTAAAAGACACTTTTCTAGTTCAAAGGGGCTTTGGTTTAGCTTCAGGGGAAATATCAAGGATTATAATTGGAAGACTTTTCTAGGTTTTCCTAGCTGGATTTCAGAAATACGGTATGTACTTAACAAAACCACACACACAAAAAAGAACAGAGCAACTTTGAAATAAACCTTTCATTCCCTCTGCTGCCATGCAGTCTATACTGTCACTGCACATTTTCCCTGAAAGGGAGGAGTATGGAACGAGGGATGAAAGGCATTAGAAAAAAGGAGAAGTGCAAGATTAAAAATAAATCAAAAAAGGGAAGGCATGTTGAGAGAGGTGGATTTATGCCAGCTCCTAAATTTTCCTCTTAAATGGATACATCTGGAAAGATTTGTCTGTATGTAATGGGATACTTCAGAAATTAATTGCAATGCAGTTGATTAGTAAGGTTTGTGGAGATCGTAGGAGGGTGGACACCAGGAACGACTAACTTTAATGATCTGCCTATCTGTGCTGTGCTCTGAACTTCTCCTCACTGAAAGTCATGGGAAATGAAATGCTGGCCCTACCGAAATCAGGGGAGTGGTGTGGCTGACTTTGGGGGGGTGGTGGTGGTAGGATTTCACCCTGAGTAATATGGTTTTGACGTTAATGACTTAATAAACATTTGTGCCCACCCTTTTAGTTTGAGGTGGGGGGCTGCTGCCTTGTTTTGCCTTTTTCTTAAGCAAATAGTACATTTTCCTGCTCTTGCCTTTTCTTGGTGCATGCTTTGTGTTGCACATGCCCTAATTGAGTATAGTCTTGTGGGTGCAGACACATTAAATATTGAGAAGGAAACATTTCATTAATTATGTAGTTAAGGTATATTAAAACAATAAAGATCACACCTTATTTGTGGAACTCCTGAAGCCAGGAGCTCTTGTTTTGAAAACAAAATAAGCGTTTTAAACAAATGGTTTAGCTTGCAGTAAATTAACTGCTTTGCAGCTATTACATATTTAGAATAAGAAATGTTTTCCGTTTATATGTTTTAAGAGCTCTAACCAAGACGGGTCTTGCTGGTTTA
The DNA here is from genome assembly GCA_017639485.1 of Pluvialis apricaria. NCBI lineage: Eukaryota > Metazoa > Chordata > Aves > Charadriiformes > Charadriidae > Pluvialis > Pluvialis apricaria. Next base: position 16,853,301 of record CM030009.1, read on the forward strand.
CTCAACTATTTCTGGATTGCAACATAATTGAAGACACACTAGTCACTTTAGTCTTTTAATAATGCCTGAAAAGGTTGATAACTGCTACAAACTATCAGCCAGAACCACTTATTCACACTTTACTGGTCACTAGGAAAAATTTTTTCTTGACTATATTTTTATTGTGTCTACTGTTCGTGGTTAGAAAACAACTTTGCATGATCCAAGGCTTAAAGCATTTCTGAGTCCTCAGGAATGAGGCGAGTGATCGGCTGGTCCTTTCAGCCTGGTTAACTGTGAAGGGTACAGCAGTCAGCGCTCAGGTATTTGACAGATGGTCGTTTCTGTGAAAACACCTAGTTCACGTGGCATCCTTCCACTGAAAAATGGGTTTGCCTTGTAACATTTTAATGATAAAAATCTTAATTTTTATGTTGAAGCCTGGGTCATCTGACAGTTTGACTCCAACTTTATGTTCAGCTGTGGGACCACGTAATGTTAAAGGCTTGTGTAATGTTGGGATCTTGTCGTTCAAGAGAGTTTTGGCAATGACGTCCATAAGCGAGCAGCTTTCATGTTTGAGGAGCAGTTCGTCCAATGATTAACAAGGCCAGTGGGAGTTGGGACTTGTGGATTTTATTCCCTGCTTTACCACTGATTTGTTATTTGCTTAAGATGCGGAGTGCCTTGTTGACAAGGCTTATGATGTTTGATGTTTTATTCTGAAAGTGCCGGTTCCCACAATCACTTTACAGGGTATCTCAGCTTCCCATTGTTAAGGAGAGGTGAAGAAAGAAAAAAGCCAGTTTCTATCCAGCTTGCTGAGAAGAGTTGGAAAAAGTAACTTATTAACTTTTTATTTTTTTAAAGGTTATTTAAAAATATCAAAATAATTGTTTCTAGGGCCAAAACCAATACAGGATCCAAATGTGACAACTGCATGCTGTCAAAAAATGGATTCTGATAGATGCTTAGATCTTTCTGTACTAACTAAATCCAAGGAAGTGTTTGGTTTTATCTTCCTCTGCTTTGAGAAGTGTTCTCTTGCAGACTTTTGGTAATATTCTGAATATTAGAGCTTTACTAATGATAACAACCTTCATATTGACATTGCTGATGTTCCTCAGAGGAAACTTATTTCTAGACACTACCTTCGTTCTCCTCTTCCTTCCATCTGAGATTGGAAAACTTTCCCTGTTTCATCCAAGACCATGGAGAAAGATCTCAAGGTCGGTCTGTGCTACCAGTTTCCCAGTGAGAACTACAAGACGTCAATGTTTCTGTTCCTCAGATTATGACATGCAATGGTTGCTTGCATGGTGCGACTGCTGTCTAGAATTACAAGGCTCTGGCTTGGAGGGAAAAACCTGGTGAGGACAGGTGGACACAAAATAGTAAAAACAATAGAAGGACACTTTATAATATGATTATATTGGAAATCATTACGGGACTGTGACTGGACCTCTGGCCTCTGTACCATATATACCTTCCAGGAACAAATAGCTAATGACCAGAGTGGTTTTTCTTCTCTTCTGGGTTTTGTGGGCTAAAATCTTTCTCTTGTATGCTTGTTCTAACCTATTAGTAAAGCCTATAGTGAAATTTGAGACTGTGATCACTTGCTCTTTACTCTCATCACCATCATATCAGAAATTCCCAATGAGTGGAGAATGATGGATAAGTGCTCTCTAACTAATTCATATGTGATGTATGTGATGATTGGTGTTGTGGTTATCTCATATCATCTGTAATGAAAGAAATGGCACATTAGGAAATAAAATATCATAAATCTAGGTAAAAGTTATATAGTTAGAGGTTATAAGATGTAAAAAAGCAAAACAAACCCCAAACCCAGCTGTTCATCTGTATGTGTCTTTCTAACAATGACCAATGCTTGGCTCCAGTTCTCTCCCAGGAGAACATTGCAAATCCTGAATTATGTTCCACCTTTACGTTAGTAAGCAGTGACTGTGGGGAAAAAGGGCTGCTTCCACCCCACAACAGTGAGAAAAATGCACCACTGTGGGAGAGGCAGCTTTAAATCCCCTCAGACTGAGGAGTGGACCAAGCTGAAGTACGCACGGGTTGTGCTTTAGCCATTTGACACAACCTGGGATGGAGACAATATTTTCTCTGCATCTGGCTGTGTATTTGAAGGGAATTGTTAGCTCTGTTTTTCGCAAAGCCCAAGAGAGCAGGCACGTAGCAAGCCTTTGCAGTTCCTGGGCCTGGGGGATGGAGGCAGGACACCTCTTATTTCATGAAGCCCTGCAAAAATAAGAGTTAAAGATGAGTTACTCAGCTCATATGATTCTATGATTCTATGATTTCCAGTCTGAGGTTTTTCTGGGTATGTGCCTGGAGACACTGAATGCAAAACCATGTAGTTACCTATGGCCTTTGATATTTAAAGGCTTATGCAGGGGCTGGTGTGGGTTCAGGCCATCCGCAAAATTAATATATAGTGTGAAATAGTTAGGTGGAATCTGACACATTATTTTTAGCACATTATTTTGAGCCTGATTCTCATTCACGTGACACCCCTCTGCCTCCCAGGTAAATGCAGGCTCTCTGCAGGGCTGGAGTTGTGCAGAGACCTCCGTTGGCTCTTCGAGTTCAGGTCATGATTATAGATATGTCTGAGTCGAAGTCTCTGAGTTATTCTTCATCTTTACATGAGGAGGTAGGGAAGATTGGAGACAGGGAGTGCATTTGATAGAATTAAGGGGAACAAAAGGGCAGCTTTGATATCATGGCTTTTGACAAGGAGAGGAGCTAAAGAGAATTATGGTGACCTGAAGTTGCCACACAGTCTGCTTTAACTCAGACTTTGTTTGGCAGGCTGGTAGGGGAAAAAAAAAAAATCAATATTCTATTCTAGATGGCAAATATTATATGGTTTTGTCTTACCCACTATTTCTAAGGCATGAAATCAGCATCTAACAGTGCAACCTTTGTCTTGAAATCAGACATTTTGGAGGAAAGTTCATCTCTTATGAAGAAAAAAGGGAAAATGTAATTTCCCTTCTAGCTTCCTATTATTGCTCACCCCTCCCTTCCCTTCCAGGATCTGAAATATTCCACTCCTATAGGAATCGTTTTTACTGCTTCACTTAGTTTGTCTGGTGATTGTAATCTTCTCTGACTTTTTCCATAATCGTTCTATTGGAGACGATGCCTCTTGCGTCCTCCCAGGACTTTACTGGGGAAGGAAGGTGGGAGGAATAGCAAAGGTTGAGCTGACTTCAGACTGATGTGATCTTGCAGTTGACAGTGGGAGGCTTTTTTCCTCCTTTGCAATAACATTTGCTGCTACTGGAACTGTCAGCAAAGTGGGAAAAAGCAATTAATATTTTTGCCTCTGTCTTTCACAAAATCCTTACTTTCTGCAAGCAAAGCTCTTGAAAGAAATCATAGTTCACCTTGAGGAATGATAAGAGGGGAAAGAACTATAAGAACTTTCTATGTGTCCTTTGCTCATTAACAATGACAGTCTGTGGAGGAAAGATATCCCACAGTACAAGTTTTGTAAATACAATTGCAATAAAATCTAATTTCAGGACAAATAAAAATCAGAAATGGAAGCTAATTGGACATTTCTTTCAACAGCTACTTTATCTTCAACTTCATGTCTTAATGAGCTCAGCCAAAAATTTTGGTAGCCTGAAATTGTAAAACAGGGAAGAACAATTACACTTTGTGTCAATTAGGTGGAATGCTTTTTAACTTAATATACCTGCCCCTTTTGCAGATTTTGCTTAGGGAGTTGGAAATTTGCCCCTGTGAGTGACTCGCCAAAGTCCCATTACCAGTATATTTATTCTGTTATGTGCATCACTAATGCATCCCGAGCCAAAAGAGAAGCAGCAGGAAGCTGTGACCTCTGCTCTGAGCAGTCAGATCAGATCAGGTGGTTTGATTTTCACAAGGTGATGAGCCACTTTGGCTCCCATTGAAGTCCTGAGTTGCCTTTCTCTAGGGCATTAGGTATGCGAGTAGACAGGAGACAGCTGCCCGCAGCACACCCCCTCGCTCTGTGTCCTGGGAACGGACATTTCTCCACAAGCCTGCTGGTCCTGAGTCTCCACTTGGAGCTGGTATCGTGTTTGTTGGGTGATCACGGTGTCTTCCAGAACCTGGAGAAAACCACTGCCTACATGCAACACGAGACAGGCACATGTAAATTACCAGAGACCTTAACAAGCAAAGAACAAAAAATGGCCTCTACCCTAGAGAGTGTGCAGTGTGAAGACTTCCATTTGCAGATGATTCTCACCATTAGTGGTAGCACCTCTCCCACTCCAGTATTCAGAAGGTCTCCCACTCCACTATTCAGAAGTGAGTTGCCCAGCTGTGCCCTACTGCAGTCCGTAGGAATTATTTATTTAAATACTTCTGAGGCGAAAAGCTTTTAGAAAGTTGCCAAGCTGTTTGGGGGGGATTTGTTTTAAATTTTCCTCTGCAATGGAATTGCAAAGGGCAAAACTCACACTGATGTAACAATTAGGGCTTCGTTCTTGTTCCTTAAAACCTCAATCTCTACTACATTAAATCTACTTCAAACTTGAAATATTTCCCAATGTAAATAATTTAAGAACATAAAGGGAGTGCCTGGAAAGCCAGGTCGTGTTCATGATCCCATTTTCCGAAGCATTAAGTAGGTACCTAATGAAAATCAGCCCCTCCTTGGATTGCGTAGGTGCTCAGTAAGGGTCTCTGAACTGCTTTCATTACAGATGATGCACAATGCCTGATTCATTTACAGGGGTGTTATCGTCTCTATGTACATTTCTTTGAAATGAGCGTGTGCCTGAAAAAATATCTTAAGACTTTGGGACAGTTCATAAGCAGCAAATGTCTTTGAGATGGAAATATTTCCTTTCTCAGTGAAAGGCCAGCTGTGCCTACGAAGTCTGCGCGTGGGATGGATAATGGTGCTTAAAAGCTTCAGCAGAGCGTTAATAAAGGGAAAGAATTTTCTGTGGCTTGCTAGTTTTTGTACAGTGTCTGCAACCATGTCCAGCCTGTGTAAACACCAGCCTTAGTAATGAATCTTCAGTCATGCCAGGCGAGAACGGATGGGGCAACAAGGTCCAGAGGAGCCAGAGGTTTATATTCTATTCCCAGCGCCTCCTCAAACATCAGCTTTCCTCCTCTCGCCTAATTCTGGCTACTTCTATAAGCAGAAGCAGAAACACACGAGTGCCTGCAGCTTTTGCTGTAGCTGGGCAAGACCGAAGTGTTCATCTGGATGTCTCTTGGTGCAACGGTGTTCAGTGAGCTCGTGCCCTGATGTCAGGCTCAGTGTGTGACCCTAGGGTATGTCTGCACCTATATCACCGTCCGGCACATCTGATGAACACCCTTCTGTCCATGGTTACGCCCGCAGCAGCTCATGCCTAGCGATTCTAACAAGTAGAGAGCTCTCTGACTTCCCGGTGGGCTGCTTCTGAATAAAGCATGTAATCAACATAATTCATGAAAGAAAAAACAAGTGCTGAACATTTAAAGTTCCGGCAATCGAAAGGGAACAGAAGGGTTTCAGAGTGCATCTTTTAAAGTTCATTGCACGTGGTTTCTTTCTATGCTAAATGGAGACCTCATAGGACCCTATTGAGTTAATTTCTTTAAAAGTAGAGTTCGGTGAGATCCCGGGGTGCAAACTTCTGTAGAAATTTTGAGTCTCTGTAGGTCTTGGACCAGATAGTCTCATCTCGTCAGGGATATAGGAGAGATGAGAATCCTAGAGGTAGGTAGGTGACTTCAGTTGCGAGGTTCCCTCTGGACTTGCTGGACTGTTTGTCTGAAAGAGACTTCAGATGGAGTCTGTAGGAGTTGAGGGTTACAAAGTGCTTTTCAAGCTGGGGATCATATTTTACAGTAGTCTTGATTTTTTAACTTTATTTTTTTTAACCCCAGTAAATATTAACGTTTAGCTGAGTGACAGCTATAATTAAAATCTTTTTTCTCAAGAACATCTTTTTAAACAAACTAAAGGATTAATATAACTTATCTTTCTAACAAGAATTATTGGGTTGGTTTTTTTTTTTTTCAACAAAGACAAAAAAAGGATAATTATTTAAAAGCAGGGGAAGCTTTCTGAAAACCCAGTTGTTTGTCTGCTGCTGAGAAACTCCCTGAAAATTTGTAGGGAATAGAGATATGACAAGGAATTGAGGAAAGACAGATTGCCTTTTTCATCTGGCTCTAACTAAGACTCTGATCAAATGTTTTTGGTGAGTTCCTCAGTCTGTGGAACTTGTGAATTTTGAAGAAGAGAGCAGGGCTGCAGGAGGGTTTAATTTGTTTCATGTTTTCCTGTTGGGTTATTACCAGTTTAACCATTCTTTGTGGTGCCTGCTATTTGTTTCGGGCCATTTGCTTAAAAACCTCCATCCAGGTGAAGCCGCTCACCCCATCCTACCCCTTCAGCTTCCCCAGGGCTGGGGGTGTTGGGCGATGCAGGTCCCCCTGGGGCACTGCTCAGCAGCGGGGCTTGGTGGGGCTCCCGTCCCTCCTCCCTGAGCCACCCAGGGGAGCCGATGCAGGAGGGGGATGTCCTGTGCCAGTGGTAAATGCCAGAGCCGTATTGCTATGCAAAAGAGCCAGGAGGAAGCATGGAAATAGTTGGAATTTGGAGAGGTTTGCTGGCAGCGCAGATTAGACCTCTGCTCAGGGCTGTGTCTGCGAAGTTGCTATCTAGTCTGTCCATTAGATAGCAAAGCTTTTGTATAATACCTGCTTTAATTGAATTATGGGTATCTTGCTGCACTCCCTGCTATAAAATCTGTGACTGTACTGGTACGCACAAAAACACTGAAAGAGGGTTATTTTGCTCAGTATTCTGTAGCATTCATGGTTACATATAGGGTTTCTATAGGTATAGCTCAAAAGAACCTACTGACTTCATTGACTTTTCCTTGTCTAAGAAAGATGAGGATGTCTCTGTATGAGTTGTGCAGAGTGGACGTGAGTTGCAGATGCATTTTCTTCTACTTACACATTGTGTAAATTTCAACTTGAGACCTTCTGTGCACAAGGTGAGAACTTGCCTTATTTGTCACTACACAACTAAGTTCTGTCATTTTCACCCCTAATGGGATTTTGTGACTGAGTGACCTTGTTAATACAGCAATATGTTGCCTGCCATATCATGAGTAAAGATGCTCCAAATAATAATAGAAGGAGGAAATGCTGGCTGCAAAAATAGTGAAAAAAAAAACATTAGTTTCTTTCTATTCTTTTCCAGGAAAAGAAAAAAGCTTCCATTATCTTAAAAAATTGTATTACTTTAGAATCCTACTTAATGTGATGAAATAAAGCACTGCTCTCCTCTAGCACAATTTGACAAAATAGCTTGTTAAAGATCTTCTTGGGGGAAAAAGGGACATAAATATGGAGTGGATCCTTTCAACATACCAAAGCCCATCATTAGACTAGGAGGATATTATGACGCCAGTTACCAAGAGAAAAATTTATGTGAATGGACTTTATGACAAAATCATGGAGTTTTTTTAGATATTTGTTATCTCCTTATATAGTTCAGCATCTTTTACTGTCTTAATGATAAATATTGTTCTTATTGAAGTCATACTAAGACTCACTATTTTATGTATGTAAAGCTGATGTGCATAGTACATAGTTAGGAGTGACCTCATGACTTTATGAACTGAATAAATAACAAAAGGCAGAATAGGTATAGGCAGATAAAGTGACAACCAAGACTCCCAAGTCCCTGTCCGGTGCTACATTTACGAGACCACACTGCCTTTTGATTTATGACTAAAATCTCCAAGGGAAGTTTATATTGCTGCCTCTAGGAAGGATGTATGAAATAAGGTTGGAATCACATTCATCACAGCTCCATGCCTGGGACAGTGAAGAAGGAACGGAGGATCTGTGGATCTGGGCAGGATCATATAGGCAGAATTGTAAAGAGGGACCTGAAAATTCCTCTAATTATCACTCTCTCATAGCAAGCCAAGAGCAATGTCTTCAGAAAGCCAACAGATTAATTCAAAGGCAGACTTTTCAGGAAAGGAGGCAAGAGTGTTTATGGGATTAGTGGTCTGTGGGGGACTGCCAGTGTCAATGAGCAAGTGTCCGCTGCTCAGTGAAGCATCATGGTGGAACTGGAGCTTTCCTCTGCTAAGCCAGCCCAATGGCACGGTGCAATGTCATGCCGAGGTGTTAGGTCTGGTCAAAAAGTAGGATAGCTGCACTGATGGCTAGCAAAGTGCTAGCCAGGATGTTGCTAGTGCAAGAGTCTGTACTGTGCTGCCTCCGGCACTGTGGACACGTCCATGGAAAATCATTTTGTAACCCACAAATTCCTGTTGGATTGAAAACTCTGTGTAGTGCCAGTGCCTTTTTTTTTTTTCTTCTTGTGGAGGCGTCATGTATTTTATGAGACAAGATGATGTACTGAGGATTTATACATTTCTGGACATTTCCAAAAGTGAGAGAGTTTGAACATTTGAACCCTAGCTAAAATCCTGCGTGGTGTGAAAATATCCTACCCAGTTGTTTCACCTTGAATTTTCTACAGGATGCAGTACTTAGAGCTGTTTACACATAATTAGCAACAAATCAAGGAAGGAAGAAGGATGCATAGTATTTATTACTGGACCATCTTTTACATATGCTTGCAATTTTTATTTAGGAATTCATAACAAACTATAATTGACTGATCACTATCCATGAAGCTCCTAGACAATCATTAAAAATAATAGCTAAAAAGGGTAACAGTCAACCAGCTTTTGATATGTCCTTGTTAGATTATGTGTCCATTGCCATGGTCTATAAAGAAGCACTGGAGCATGTTGCCTAGAGAGGCTGTGGACTCTCCGTCCTTGGAGATGTTCAAAATACGACAGCCCTGGGCTTTAGCTGGCCTTGTTCTGCGCAAAAAGGTGGAGTAGATGATTTCCAGAAGTGGAAACTTCTCAACTGTTAACTGTGATTTTGTGATTCTGAGTATTCTTCAATAATTCATTCTCCACGGAAAATGGCAGACTTGCAGTAGGAAAAGAAAAATAACTCCACATATATGCTGCTTCCTAGAGCAAGCCCCAATCCAATAAAATATGTCTAAATTTAGGGATGCAAGTTGTGCGGCCCATAAAGCAGGCTTGCCACTTTAAGTAATTGGGGTACTGTTATGCTTGAATCTAATATCCTTAATTGCTTTGTTGAAACCCAAGAAAGGACTCCTTCATAGAAAACATACAAAATTTCCCCAAGTTAAATATGTATATTAAGCATTGCTTGAATATATATTTAAGTAAGTCTCAGACTAATTTTATGCAGAAGCTACTGTAACATTACTAATCTTTTGGGGTTTTTACTAAAAAGAAAAATAGAGAAGAAAAATCTAGTCAGCCTTTAGCTGTCAGTTTTCACCGGCTTGAATTCCTGGGTTCCCATAAACAGGATTTAAGAATCAGTCTTTACAGGCTAAGTCTTAACCACAATCTGGACTACATGGAGTCCTGTTGGGGGGTGGGTTGTTATTTCTTTTTGTTTCTTTTTGTTGTTGTTGTTCTAAGTCAAAATATTTAGTGTCAGTCATCATTTTGGCCAAGGATTGGTGTCAAACAGGGTTGTTTAATGGACAGGGCCTGCCGAGTGTGCATCTGTCTTAGTAGACAGCTCTAATCCTTCACGGTCCACTGACTTTACCTTTATGAGTTCTTTTGATTGGTAATTGAGAGAATAAATCTTTGAAGAACTTACATAAATGCAAAAAAGAAACCCCATTAAGATTCAAGCAGTAAAGTGCCTACTGGCATATTTTATATGGTACCTTTTCAGTCCTTCTACGATTTAAATTCACTTTGCCAGACAAAGATTCGAGATTGGCATTCAGTTATAAATTTTGTTTTCTTCTGGATTGTCAGCTGCACCCTCTGTATTTTAACTTTTAATACCAGCACAGTAAGTGAACTGTTCTGAGAGCCGGATTGCTCTTTGCAGTACTTGCAGGGGAAATACTTTGCAGTATTGCAGATGCAGAGCAGAACAAAAAATTCAGTGTATTGAGGCACTTTATCCTCCCTGCCCCTATTTAACTTATACAGATGAGGCACTCTTTTTAGTAAATTTTAGGTCTTATATTGAGTATAGGATTAGTTAGTGGTTTGACTAATACCTGTCTTCCTAATGATGAAATAGGAGTGAGCTCTCACTTGGGGTGAAAGAGTCAGCTCTGGGCGAGACTTCTTATAAAGCAAGAAAGCAAACTGGGAGCACTTGCATCTGCTACCTACCTGCTAGGAGTTTATTAGCCCGATAAACATGGGCTACCTTCTTTTCGTTTCATTTTCAGTCAAGTCACCACTAGATCCTGGGGGAAAAGTAACTCAACAAAGGGAAAAATGGAACCGAAATCCCTAAAAGTTACTTTGACTGTTTTCAAAGACAAATGGTTCTCTGTAGTTTGTAGTATAGAGCTCAGCCCCTATAGATTTGCTTACTGGCTAGGAAGAGTTGTTTCAACATGGCTGGCTAGCTTAAACGTAACCTCGTGCAGAGGATGATAAAGATTTGACCTCAGTAAATGTGTCTTTGTGGTGCTCTAGTTATTAATTTAAAAATCCTCCTCTTACATGTGCCTGTTATAAGATGAATACAATCACATACAAAAGGGAAAAAGTGAGAATGTTTAGTGAAATAATTTTGAGGGATTTCTCAAAAAAATCTGGACCATTTGTGTTGTTTACATGTTAGCGTAACAGTTATAAAAGCAATACTATAGCAATGTACCCATGATAGTGCACTATTCAAAAGTGTGTGTCACAAGAGATACTGCGTAGGTAGATAAAAGCATAATTTCCCAACAGATACCCTGCTCACCCTGGGAGGTTGTGGCTGTAAAACTTGCAAGAACTGCATATTCGCTGTGGAAAAAGAAAAGTTCTGTTTATTCAAGCTAATTTACTCAGTGATTGTTCTCTAATATACAAGGTTAGATACTACTACTGTAGGAACACCCATGTTTGTGCTGTACAATTCATTGTGCCCTCGCTTTGATATTGAACAGGTCATAACCTGTTTGTAGGGTAGGTGAAATACGAATGGCAGGCCTTATTTTTATCTGCTGACGCTGTAGGTAGCATTAGACAATATTCAAATGCAGCCTCTGTGGTAAGATTGTCATGTTCCAAACCTAACCTCTCTTTTAAAAAAAAAAAAAAAAATCAGAACTAAAACGTGAAAGGGGAAATACTGTTCCTATTTCTGTGCATGAAATCCAGGCATTGACCAGAGAGAAGTTGCAATAAATGCTTCAGTAACTGGATAAACAATAATCGGGGAGGAATTGTTGAATTCTTTTCACAAAAACCTATGAAGAGTTCGTAGATCTTGTGTGTTCAGTGCTTCATAAATCAAACCCAGGAGAGGAAAGTCCTAACTTAAATAACCCATAGGACTCTATGGTACCAAAATGGATACAGGCTGCAGAGAAGGAAGGACATGGCAGTACTTCTATTTCTGTGCTTTTTGTGGATTTTAATACTCACGAAGAAGTCAAGTTGGCAGTCTCAAAGACCAAAAGGTTTTGGCTGGCCAAATACAGCTTATGTAGCAGTAGTGCAAATTTTGCTGTCCTGCCACGTCAATGTCTGCTGCTCTGCACAGGAGAGAGATCATCAGGGGGGGTTTGTAGGATGTGACCTGGCTGTCAGGCTGATACGTCATGTCCTCTCATTGACAAAAGCTGCAGCCAGGAGGGCTTTGATGAAATGCAATTGACTTTTAAGGAGAGGGTCATCCCAAATACTAAATACTGCAAAATTTTTAAACACGTAATGTAAATAAGTCAAAGCTTTGATTCAGTCTTTTGTGTCAGTAACTTTCACTCCAGATGAACGCCATGTTTAGCTTACTTAAACTTTCCTATTTTTTCTCATGTTGGAGTGCTCTTCTGCTTCCTGTGTCGTATTTCTTCCAAGCAGTAACAGATGTTTGAGGTCTTCTAGTAAGGAAAAATCAGAGAAGGTCTGGGGTACATCCCTTCTTTAAATTGCTTTATCTGCCCACACTGATAGCAGTCATAAAATGAGATGACCCAGCACAGCTCCTTCTTCCAGTAGTCTTAGCTCATCTCCAGTGTTTTGTGCTCGGAGAGTGGCTCTGAAGCCAAAACTGACCCAGAGCCCAGAGAAGGGCACACAGACCCTACCGAAAACCTTACACCATGCAACCCTGCACTCTAATGTGTCATCAAAGCCTACTTCACTGTGTCTACAGCAAGAATTTGGAGACAGTTATGATACCATGAGGTGAAACTTGTCTCACAACTGTGGTGGCGTTCTTAATGGGAGCTTTAGTGCAGTCCTGAAGACCTTTATGTCAAACTTCCCAGTATTCTATGACAATTGCAAAAAACGTTTGCCTGAAGAAGGTCTTTTTGGAAAGCACTAGTTTTAACTATATTTAACATCACAGATTTTTTTTTTTTAATAATTAGTATTATTATTTCACTTTGCTTAATCTCTGTATCTGCCCTGATCTCATGTTCCCATCACCTTTCACTTTTTTCTTCCTCTCTAGCCTGAACTTTTCCATGTTTTTCTGTCTCTACCATATAATGACTTCTCTTTCCTATCATTCCTCTTTCCCCTGGAAACGCTGTGCAGCTTCCCTATCTTTTTCTTCTTCATTAGACATAATGTACTGCTTTACTGTCTGCCGAACTGAGCATTCCCACGTGCTACTGTCTAGAAGTGACATGGGTGATTCAGGGTGCTTTTTTTCTTAATTTGTAGCAGCATTCCCTAACAGAGGCAGCTGTAATGGCTCTTCCATTTTGTATTCAATTCCTTTTTAATAAGGGCAGTTATGCTGGCAAGCTTTGTTCTGCACAGACATATATGCACAGTTAACGCAACACATTTCGTATAAGTCTTCAGGTTGTCATTAGAGACATGACAGCTTCACAGTGCCTGTTCCCACTGTCTCTAACCAGAGTATGAATAGAGCAGCAGCTTTTTAAGAAATTCCTTGCTACTGTAGGGCAATATTGCTAGGACTGCTGTGTATTTAAAATTTATATATTTAGTATTAGAAATTAAATTTTAGGTAAGTGCAGCAGCATCACCAGTACTGCATTCATTTCTGCGTATATTTAAGATAAGGGGGAGGCAGAGGTTGCCAGCTTTTAGGTGCCTTTGCCTTTTACGGTATAAGAGTAAAAGTAGTCAGAGTAAACTTAAATCTCAACATTATTTCAGCCCACCCGTTCTTAAGGCCTGAAATCCTGTGATGTTGGCCAAGTTTGCTTTGTACTGTTCTTAGAGTTCAGTAATTTGGATGATTCTGGGATGGAAGGGAGGAAGAGTCAGATTAGGTCTTTCAGGTACTTTTGTCCCTGCCCTACTAAAGAGGGTGGTGATGGCTGGAGTGCGGCTCCCAGTATTTTTCTGAGCAGACAAGTGCTTAACTATGAGGGCTGGAAATTCAGATCAGATCTGCTCTTCTCTGGCTGCTGCACATAGTGTGTCACATATGCTCTGCCTGCCCACCAGTGTAATTCATCTTAGAATTAACACCCTGTCCCCAGTGACATACCAGGAGCACTTTGGGCACTGAGGCTTCAGGCACATGCACATTTGGACAGGTGTCACCACAGTGATTAGACTTGGGCAACGTGTTGAGCTTTCTTTAATTTAATTTAATTTTTAATAGAGCTTGACATATTGCCAAAGTATAATCAATGCAGTGACATCTGCCTGAGCCCTGGCTCCACAGGTCCTGTCTAGCTCTAGGTCTTATTCCCAACCTTAATTTAACTAACTAATATGCATATTTAATGATGTGCACAAAATTTCTTAATCTTGGAATGCAGTATCATGTCTGGCTGGAATGCTTTCAAGTTGTTATTGCCTTGTTTCTGTCTCAGGCCTGGTCCAAGACTCTCTACTGCTGCATATTAACTTTCCTCTGGCCCACCTAGTGTCTGAGAAAAACCATTAATATTTTTATTTACAAGTGTAAATGAAACGTTTCTAGAAGAAATAAAATAACAGATTAAAGCTGTCATATTCTGTAACCTTCTCCATGTCAGGTACATATTTTCCCTTTCCTTTAAGATCACCAATTACGCTGTCTGGAAGGTGAGAATGGATTTTGTCTTGTTGTTAATGTTATTTTTTTTGTCGTTCATATTAGATCAGATATTAGGTCCAGCAGATATATATTAAGTGTTGTGTGGAATTTTCCAGACGCCTTTTTCCCCCATCCCCTGATAATTGTTACAACAGCTGAGACCATGGGAACAATTTCCCTGAAGTGCATTTAACAATACTAACAGACACTGCCTGCTTGGTTCGCTGACAATTTCTTTTATTCTTTAATAATGATTTCATTTCGTTTAACACCTTAATGAAAACTAATGTAGGAGATAAAACTTTAAATTGAAGTAAAAGTGTTCCTATACTATAATTGGCATTGACCTTACCAATTAAATGTAATAAGAATTAAAATTTTATGTATTTTTAAGTGTACATTTAATAAGTGAAGAATGTAGCTTGTCTGTTAAATATACAAGGATTTGTTTAGTTATTGGATTAAGTCCTTAATTTTATGAAATTCAATTACCAGCAGGGGAGAGAGACGGTATTATGGCCAAAAAAAATTACAAAGATTATTTCTTAACTATTTTCCTTTTAATAATGAAAACTCCAATCATAAAAATATTTTTCAGCTCAAAACTTCTAGTTATCCCCTTCTGTTAAAAGCACATGAAGGAATTATATACCTTCCAGGCAGCATGTGTAGGTAAACTATTTTAATTCTCTGGCATTCAGCATATAAACCCATTGTACGTAACTGGAGAGAGTTCCCTTTTAATGGTCCTGATAGAGGTTGAACATAATGTTTGAATAACGTTTGGTGTCAGAAGCTCCACTTTTCTCTCTGGGGTGTTCTTGAATCTCACTGGTAATTCATATGGTCATAAAAAGGAAGTGCTAATGTGGTATTCCAGCCCATCTTTGGACAAGAGGCAGATCATACACCCGGTCTGATGGTATCTGAACCATGATCCTTTTCTAAAGGGAGAAGTCTTTCTTCCACATTTAGGAAAAAACATTATGCTTGGCTTTGAAGTGCACATCTGGAAACCCCTGTTCTCCCTCCTGCTGTTCTGGCAGCTGCAAGTACCAGATGTGCACAAACCACCTGACTTCCCCTCTGACTTGGCCGATTGCCTTTCTCATAGGACTCGTGAGAGGCTATGGCACCCTTGCTGCCAAATGCTTTCATCACTGCGTGCTCCCAAAGCACAGAAACAAGTTGTGTTGGGGACTGTATGATGGCAATGTACCGTAGGAGGGAACACGAGGAACCAGAAAGCATGAGAAGTTTTTTAAAAGGAAGAAGGGTTGTACCAAATATGGGTAGGTGAGACAGTCCCCTTTTCAATTTTATGTTGCCTTCTGGTCCGCCTAGAGAAAAAAAAAACCAAACAGATAGTGGCTGGGCTTCCAATTAACAATCCCCACAGCAAATTTTGACCTGACATAAATAACATGGTTTAGTATGCAATCTATGTCAGGCAACTTCATTTGCTATTAGCAAACGGATACTAGGATACTGAATGATGATTCATGATCAGGGCACTGGGGAAAATCTCTGTCAAATGCAATATGGCAAGTCCCGCTCTATTATGTAGGTAATGCTGAAAGGGTCTGAGGGAATGAAGTTGGCAAGTTTGGAGTACAAAACATCTGGAAAACCAGAGGGGAAACCTGGGCCCTGGGGACATCAGTAAGAGTTTTGCTATTGGTTTCCATGGGACCAGGTTTTCACTCTGACTTTTACAGGCAAAAGATAGAAATAATAATAATCAGAAAACTCATCCATGGAAAAGGGAATTTGGCTTTTCCCTGGATCAGCAGACGCATGTTGTGTCTCGTCTCCAAATCTGCATTTAGATGGGCCAAAAGAATCCTGCCAAAATGATGCTGTGAAAGCGAGCCAAACAAAGCTCCAGCAAGGGCAGAACGGTCTCGGTTCTGCCTAATGGACGCCTCCACATACGGCAGTGGGATAGATGCACCAGAAGTGTGCCTGTGTGCATTAAGCACTCATGGGTGAATGTTTCTGTGGCACCGTGTGCTTTCCAAGCCCTCTGGGTTAGTCCCATCAGCTGCACCAAGCGCCAGGTTGGAAGTGGGCTTGCCATAAAAAGCTCCGTGAATTGTGTTTGAATATTTCAGTCTTTGGAGTAGATGCTGAGTTTCATGGAAGTTAGAATCTGCCTGAAGAACCAGACTGGTCGTGTCTAGAGAACCTGGAAGGTGTAATGCTGAAGAGCGGTTGTAACCTTTCTAAGGACTACATCCTTTCCAGGACCTGTTTGAGCTTAGATGTATGCTGGATAATCTGTACTTCTGGAAGGCTCCCTGGCTCTGCCAGGGTTATCTTCTACATGTTTCCAACCCTGAACCGAATGTGGTGCTGTGCTGATCCTCCTCCTAGTTTGAAATGTAATTACCATTGTATGATGGAGCCATGCTACACATTTTTAGCATCATACTTACTGCCCTTTCATTATCAGTGCTCTTCATGATTACAGAACATTCTTCTTTACCTTATCCTTGAGCAGATCTGCAGGACTCACAAGAATTGTTGTTCTTTGGCTGTGACTGAACCAAAAGGCACGTCTGCACCACAGTGCATGGTGCAGTCCTGCTACCCCTGTTCAGGGACTTGCTGGAATGCAGTCATGCCCTGTGCTTGGTGCTCACTTTTCCACCTGCTGTAAGGAAAGAGTAAGTAATATACCCAGATCTGGACATTTGAAAATATTTCCAGACCAGTTTAAATGGCCACTCTGTTTCCTGATTTCTATCACACCCACTCTTGGTCTTGATTTCACCTGTATTCACATGTAATAAAAGCCTTATTCGGTGGCTAGCCTTCAAACTCTCCCTCTCCTGCCCATAGTTGCAGTCACCTTCAGGAGTGTTTAGTAGACTTCTCTTTGGAGCCACTCAAGGACCATAATGTACTTAACCCTGCTGGGGTTAAGATGCAAGCACTGAGTATTATTTGTCCTGCCTAACATCCAAGAACTAACCACCCCACAGAAAAATATTGATCCTTTTGCTTCTTGCAGCCTCCAGCTGCAGGTGGACAATTGTGCAGTGCCACTTTGAAATCTGGGGCCGTTGACATTTAAACAGCTCCCAAAGTGCTACAGCCTCAGCCTGAAAAGGCAAAAGGCGGGGAGAAGCCTCTGAAATCAGTATGGTTTGGTAATCCTTATAATATTAAGTTGGATATTAAGACTGTTTTATCATAGGGTTTCTGCACTTGCTACATCAATCCCTTCAATAACAGTAGATCCCTGTCATAACTCCACAGGATATCTTTATTATTTAGGTTGGGAGATGTGCAATGACATCTGTAAAGATTTAAAAGACAATTGGTAACTCAGCCAATAACTAGATATTGTCTTGCAAGGTGGAAACAAAATATGCATGGGGCTTGAAATTAGGAGGAGGGTGGCAATCTCTGCTCAGGGTTTGCTTTCTGCAGACAGGTTTGCAATCTAGCTCTGCACCCCAGCTGTTAGAATGCTGTTAGAACACTCTCCTTGCTTCTGAAAGGAGGTGCTATCCCACCATTTAATTTTTGTGTCTCTCCCACTATCATGTAGTCAACAGAAGATGGCAGATGAGGCAGGAAGAGAACAGGTAAATTTATTTTTGGGTGTTGTTTTTTGGGTTTTTTTTTTTGTGCCAAGACTCATGTAAAAGGAATTAGGAAAGGAGCACCTGATGGCTGCTGGTGGATGTGAGTGCGCAGAATTATAAAATACTTCTATTGTATGTATTTTGTTGTACTATAAACTTGTTGCTTATGCTCTTGAGAGCAGTGGCCTCACCTTTTTCTCACACCACCTTTCCTAGACGTTTAAAAATTTAGGCACTTATAAAAGGTGTCTCCCCCCCCCCAGTTAATTTCCATCTTGACCTTCTGCCACACATGGAGCACTAGCCTTCCTCGGCCCTCCAATGCACAAATTGGGTAGGCTGGTTGGCCAAGTGGGAAAGGGCCCTTGCAGCTTTAAAGGGCGGTCCCTGACTCCACCCTTGTGGGTGAGTATATAAGGGAGGGCTTGGGACAGCTCTTCTCAGTGTGGTGGGAACCCCTGGGTGGTGCAGGAGGTCTGAGGTGGAGGTCCAAGTTGGGTGAGAGGGCATCAGCTGGGCAGTGCCTGGAGCCTCGTGCCTCCCCGCATCACATCTGACCTTCATGGTCCTGCAGACCCAGCTGAGCTGCCTTGTCCCCTTTGGCTGCACCACCCTGTGTATTTCTAATTTACGTTCACGTCTTCCCTCTGTTCAGCCCTCAACAAGAGCGAGGTTTTGCTTTGGTGCGTGGGCCCAGAGCAGGTTTCTGGAGCATGTTGCTGTGGCCAGTCCACCTGATGGTGAGATTGAGGTGGCCAAGGGATGCTTTACTGCTGGGCATATTAAAAAAAAGCCTGTGTATATTTATTATGATGTACTTCCTCTCTGGCTGAAGCTCTGCATTCACTTTGAATTTAGGCCTCTGATCAAAATAACCATTGGCACAAAATTGCATAATAGGTGAAATGTGCTTAACCCTTGGTTTATTTGGCAGCCATTTGCCTATGCAGTTTTATTTATAGTGTTTATTTCAAAGATTGATGGTAGCTGACAGAAAGTACTGAAACAATTGATAAAGGCGACTGACATTTTGTCAGCTGTCTGGGTGACAGGAATATATTGCTTGCTTTTAAACTGTTTTGCACGAATAAATCATCATTGATGCCAAAATTCACCTTTGGCCCTTTCCAACTGCTTCTTGAAAAGAGGCTGGGAAAGGTGTTTGCTTGAGCAGTGAGCAACTTGCTGCCAGGAGCAGATGCTTACCCTCAATAAATTTTTCCTTAGCGATACTATTTAAATATTTAAAGCATTATTGAAGTAGTTGAATTCTGTTCATGACAAAGTTGAGGACAAAATATTATTCTTTTCTTTGAATGGTCTATAGAAAAGTAGCTATGTGGTGAAGACCTGTGGGGCACCTTTTAATATGGATGAGGAGGAAGGCTCTGTGTGGTGTGTTTTAGTTATCCTTTTCCCTTTGAAAAGGTGCTAACAGCCTTTGAAAGGACTGAAGGCTTGTACCTGCCAAGGCTTTCCACCTGTCCGTGATTCTCCAAGTGACGCATACTCCAGTCCCACAATGTTATGCAAGCAATCAGTTTGAGCTTTGATCTGTTTATTTCTTCACTGCACCTCTAAGTCAATGTAAATGCCTAAATGGCAAAGAGTTTTCACATATAAATGTTGTGTAAGAAAACTGCATGAGGGGTATGCCTTCTGTAGGTATGCAAGAACCAAGGCAGGGCTAGTCTCCGAGTTACAGAGGATCTGTACCCTTCAGAGAATTACCTTCTGCTTTTACAAATGTGCTGTCTGTAGGGCTTGTAACTACCACCCTGTTTCCCAAAGGAGACAGCAGTTGAGCCAAGGACAGGCATGATGGAGCGCCCCTCACCTGTCCCTGTACAGTTCCTTACATATAACTCCATAAGGCATCGTGGATGTGATTGAAAGCGATGGAACATAGCTGAGCCCTTTATCAAACCATTCAAATGGGGAATGGGGGAAGTCTCTTCCAAGACTTGACAATTCAGTTGGGTGTGTTGGATTTTTTTTTTTTGCATGATGAAAAGAACATTGATGTTGCTATAATTGCCTGTACGTGCACTGACAGGGCCAGTGAACCCAGATGCTTCTCGGGTTGAAATGTTGTGGAGCTGTCTTCCTCCAGTGGCATACTTTTCACTTCTTGGTACACTTCTTTCCATCTGAACCTCATGCTGTCATGTAACAGTAAGAAGGCGCCTCTCAGAAATGTAAATGCGGAAAGAGACTGAATCAGTTCAGTTCCTCAAGCTGGATTTTGGGTAGCCTGCACAAGGGTAGACCAAGTTGAATGGTCATACCCAAACACAGTCTATCTCTCTGCAGATTGGGTGTCACTAGGATGTACCCAAACCCTTGGTGCTAATGCAGCAACAGCAGTGAGTAACAGAAACAGGGATGGGGGAGAAAAAGTTCGTATTGAGCTTAAATGCAACTGCTTGGCTGTTTCCATTGCCGCGTTTACTGCAGAGCTGCACAGTATTATTTTAACAGTCTTGGAAATAAATTCATCTAAGATAATTAAGTTTTCTTCATTCATAAGGCCTCTACATAATGCTTAAGAGCTCTGGACATGAATACCAACACATGTCTGCTTCTTCAGAATGTGTTTTACAATTATTTTTTTTCCCCGTCTCCCTGAAACTCCACAGCTCTCCATGACTGGTATTTTTGCAGAGCTGCAGGTTAAAGCCCCGTCGGGGTCTTGCTGTGCACCAGCACATGGGGTGTATTTATTGAAAATGGCTTGGCATTTAGGCTTTTTCCATTGGCACTAATACGCACCATGTCAGGTTACATCAGGCTGTGTTACATCATATGACTTGATGGGACTTGACATGACCCGACATAGCACAATGTATGTGTCTCCTTACATCAGAGACTAACAGAAATACAGCTTAATAAGGAGTAATAATGCACAAAACACAAGGACTTTATTGCTGCCTCTGATCAGGGGCAGGTAGCACGTGCTAGGTTTCTGGCACATGTTTAATTGTGAGGTTTTCGCAGTAAGCTCCCATCTTGCTATTTGTGGCCTTATGTAACCATAGATCTGCTGCTAGGTCAAAGACCACTTTTTATCATTCCCTCTGCAAATGTATTGAGAATGCAATAATGTAATAGTTCAGGCATTTTGCCATCCTAAGTGATTCAGTTTACCATTCTGGCCCGTAATGTTCTCATTTTCCCCTTCCCTGATCGCTTAATTTGTAGTATTGGAAAAAGTGGTGTATTTAGCATGGCTTTCAACTTCTATTTTCAAAGTTTCTCTTTGCATCTGTAATGCTATCCTCTGTCTGCTTTGCATCTTCTTGTAGTCTACCCACTGTTCAATACTTAATTAAAAAAGTTACTTAGGTATGGTTGAGTGACCTCTTTTGAAACTCTATCAGTAACTCTGTTCTGATTTCTGTAGTTTTAGTGAATGCTTGCGTAAGCATTGGTTAGAAAAGTGAAGGTCTTAAAGAAAGCTGTGCTGATGTCTTCCATGGAAACTCTCCATTGCTATTGTGGAAGAAAATACTGCCAAGATGTTATTTCATAAAGAGGTTTTGGGGACAAAGGCAGGCAAGTCCTTCACCTCTATAAATGAGGCAGGTTTTTGTCTCTGGGGCTGGAGCTGCTTTTGATGATGAAGGCCTGTTCTTCTTCCTCAGCTGGAGTCATCTGTTGGTGTTATACATTTTTACCACTACTGGGCACCCATTAGAGGATGTGGAGCGTATAACAGGAGGAAATGGACATTAAATAGTCCAGAGGTCCTTGAGGTTGCATGTGGAGCCAGCAAGGTGAGAGTTGCAGCAGCCCCTCTGAATGCTGTACTAAGTTGATTCAGCTAACTCTTGGGGAGGAAGAAAAAAAAATAAGGCGGGGGGTGGGGGGGGGGCAAACCCAACCAATCAATCAATCAATCAAACAAAAACATCTTGCTAAAGCAGGACACTTTACACAAAGCCTGCTCTCAACCTGTCCATACACCTACCCGTCTCGTATGGCTGCAGAGTGTTGGTGAGAGATTGTATTTCTGTACAGATTTATCTTAGTAAAACTCGAGACTCTCCTAGTACTAGAAAATGAGGCAGGTATTGAGAGATACCTTAGATACCCAAGGACAGGCTATGATCAGTGCTTGTCTGCTGAATAGCAAGGCATGCTAGACCAGAAACATTGCTCTGCAGTAGTATGGCTAGATGGCCACAAGTGACAGAGGAAGCCAATTCAAAGTTAGCTTGTGGGTTTTTTTTGTTTGTTTGGTGTTTTAGGTTTTTTTTAAATATATATGAAAGTCCTTAAGAAAATTTCAGCAGGATCTGCTCTTCTAACATAGAGCTTTTGAAACTCCTGCCTGGTGTTACAGCTGTTTTGGCAATAAACTTGTCACGTAAAATCTACATCCAAGTGTAACTGTGCCCTATGTCTTTGCCCACTCTGAGGTTAGGTTGACTTGGGTAAGGAGTGGGGCATATTGCACGCACAGCTTTTCTGTCCCCAGATTAGTTTCTTCCTGGAAGAAACCGTGGCCTGCAGGAATAGGGTATACACCAAGGCTTTGTTACAGGCTGGGGTCAGGATGCTGCCAGAGTCCTCTCTTAGAAGACCAGGACTGCGGAGGGTCTCACAGGGATCACTTACCTCAACAAGTGTTGTGTGCCCAAGGTGGTGTGGAGTATTTCTTGAATTTCAGGCTCCTTGACCAAACTGACTGCATTGCAACCGGGTATGCAGGCTGGATCACCAGTTCTAGTTAACCTCAGATGCTTCAGAGAAGGTGCAAGATTGCAGTAATTGAATGTAGGGTAACAGTCTGGTGGGGTCAAGCCCTGAATATTTATCTGCATTCCAGATCTTAGCATTGACTGGGTCTTGTTAGTTATGTATATGCCTAATCTGTTTAAATCCTGTTCAAATCTCTTCATTTGAAGAACAAATGTATGAGAGCAAATGTATTTCAAGAAATGCTAATAAAAGGCACAAAACCATCATCACCACCTGGTATTTGG
This sequence comes from Pluvialis apricaria, assembly GCA_017639485.1. Classification (NCBI taxonomy): domain Eukaryota; kingdom Metazoa; phylum Chordata; class Aves; order Charadriiformes; family Charadriidae; genus Pluvialis; species Pluvialis apricaria. The sequence goes on from CM030009.1 coordinate 16,875,973, forward strand.
AGGAAAACATAACCACAAAAATTTGAGTGATGACTATAGGCGTGGCAGTGATGGAGTAAGTGTGGAGTCTACAAGTATTGATAGTGAATGAATGAATAAAAACAGTAGCTGTATCTAGTGAATAAAGTCTGCAACTGTCTGAACAGCTCAAGAAGTATCTTATTCTTTGTACGAGTATACAAACCAAAAATATTACCATTTTCAGGTTTATGAATTTTAAATGAACCCTAAAATTAACACTTGTATCACAGGGAAAAAAAAAATATTTCAAAGAATCAAAGGAGGAAATCATGAAGCTGATCTTATTGACTGCTTCATAAAGCAATTGAGAAACTCGCTTTACATATATTCACTTTTTGACATCTTTAAATGGTAATTTTGTCTTTAAAATGTCTTTTCATTCTGTGTCTTCATCTTTCTTTTTCAAAACTCCCTTTCAAGCTTCTGAAGATATGTAATTTTTCTTTAGTATCAGAGAAAATACTTCGGAGTATTCTCAGTCAAATATATGGAAGTCAGGTTTCCTCTCTTGAGTTAGGGAGGTGCGAGGCAGGAAAAAACATTCAAAATCAACTACAGCAAGATGATTTTAATCTGGCAGTTTGGAAATCTGAAATTCTGTAATTTTACCCATACGATTCTTTTAGTCCTCTTATGCTAGCATATTCCTTATCTTATAAATACAACAGCATAATGGGGACTTGGGAATGATTCTTCATTTTAAAAAATTAACGGTTTCTGCTCTCTGACTATTTAAGGCAGCTTCTTCTAAAACTCAATTCAAAGGGGAATTGCAATCTTACTTTTCACTCCAAATAGATTGTGAGTCTTCTTACAATGGTCCATTCTTCCAGAAGGTCTGGTGTGTGTCCAGAATGACAGCAACCAGCTATGGAAAACTTTTGACTGCTGAAGCCTACAGTAACTATGCAAAAGGATTTCCATTCCTCAAAATACAGGTGTTGGATTTCAGATTATATTCCTTCAGGATGCTTGTAACCCTCTGCATGAGAGTACGGTTGCTTCCTCATGCTCTACTCTTCATCCTTTCACCCAGGAAAGCCTTGTAAGGGTGGAGTGGGTAACTTAGTGGTAATTTGGTTTTTCCTTTCAGAATTGTTCAGGTCCAGCCTACCACCCTCTGCACTTCAAAGGTCTGCTGCGGGTATTACCCCTCCTCATCTGCTCCTTTAAGGTCATCCTTCTGTGGTAAACATGGAGCAAAAAATGACTTTTTTTTCTCTGTAAGGTAAGGGCAGCTGTGGCAATTAGGTCTGAGCTGTTCGGTGGGAACGGAGTGTTTTGGGTAATTGCAGTGCCAGCTGCTAGACTGTGCTGTACCAGCTGTGGACTACAGCAGTATGGGATCTGGACTTAGGAAATTTTGAGGCAGGTACTGTTGTGATCTGAAATCCGAACAGCTGCAATTATGTTGTGACAAGTGATAAGAATTTTCTATTTCAGGAAACATTTGTTTACACTTTGGATGTGTTGATCAAAAGCTCTGGGGTGACTCACAGTCCTCCTTCAGGAAGAATTTTTGTCTAGACAGATGGGTATTCCTTGTGCCCAGCAGTGAGCACGGCGTATTTAACATTATCTGATTTTGAATTAAAATGAATGGTTCCAGTCATAATTATTGATGCACTGTTTGTTCTTGTTTGAATAAACATTATGGTATTGCCTGTCTAGAGTATATCTTAATTGTAGAAACTCTACATTCTATTAATCTTAATTGCCTCTGCTTTGATATTTAAAAGCTGGGGATGGAGCTAGAATAAGAACCTTTGAGAAATCCTTTGTCTGTAATTGTCAAATGGCCAGTGGCTTCAATGGAGGTACACAGCTTACCCTGTGGAGCATGTAGAATTGAGGAGTAAAGAGCTTGCGGAGGTTTTAGTGCTTTTTTCCCCAGAGTTAACTAAACTATTGCCTTGCCTTTTCCCGGTGTTGATGAAATGGGCTGTTCAGATCTTCTGATCTTACGTAGCTTGGTCAAGACACGTGTGTGTGAGAAGAAGGACGAATCATAATTACCATCTTACAGTAACAGTTTTTAAAAAACAACCCCCGAATATCATTAACATGTTAATTTAAAGTGAACTTTATATTGATTGTCAGCATCTAATAAGAAATTGATCCTCTATCAAAACAAGTACCTCTCTCTACTCTGACTTGACCCATTCCAAATTGTATTGCTATGCACCAGCATCCCCCAAAACTATGTTCTCTCTATTGCCATTATGTCTGTATGTCTGGTGCAAGCCTGACTGTCTTAACTTGCCTGTCATAGCATATGGCTTCCCAAGGACACCTGTACCCACTCAGTTCGTGCAAAACACCTCTGTTAAACAGAAATGATACCGTGGAAGTAAGTTCATCAACGGCAAGAAGCCATGTTCTTGTTGCTTTCAGACTTCTCCAAATTAACTCTCTACTCCTCCCTGCACTGTCTGGATCTATAATATGGTACAGTGATGTACATTATTAACGTTCAGAATAAGCCGCATTATATCCTTACAGAGTGATTTAATTTTAAGTGATATTATGAAGCTGTATTGGAACTTATTGTGCCATGCCTTCATTCAGAACGCTTCCCATTCACCTTTTTTTTTTTCCTGTGCACATATAGGAAAGGGCTTTATGGAGTTGTGGTGTAGAGAGTGCCACAATTGTTTCCAGTCATATTAAACTTTTTTGCTCAAATATTTCTTTTTTTTAAATCCTCTACTTTTTGAAAAAAAGTCTGCTGTGTTGTACTCAGCAGTTTCACCTCCTTGAAGTATAAAGCTACTGTGTTTCATAGGTTATGTCTCCTATTTCCAGATAGCAGCACATTTCACATAGCACTATTGTTTTCTGGGCAGTGCTAATGATTGACACCAAAAAAGAAGTGGTCCTGCACATACACAAAGCTTGAAGAATAGTGGCGTGCGCCATTCCAACTAGGAAAGAACATATATTTATTTTCACTTGTGATAGCAGATGTACAGTCTGCTTCCCAGGACAGTAGTTGTAAAGGAAGAAGCACATTCATAAATGCTGTGAAATGTTTTTTTATTCTTTCCAATCAATTGTTGTGGAAATGAAGGCACAAGTTTGTGACTCTGCTGTTCTGAGGACACCGCAGAGAAGGGCATGAAGCAAAATTCAGTGAATTTATCAGGAGTTTCTTCATGGGTTTCATCAGTGGCCATCGGGTCAGCCCCTAAAACTGAGTTTTCTTTTCCTGGGAAGAATCACAGTTTTTGACAACACAGCATGGGAATAAGATTGGCTTTTCATTAGCATTAGTTACTCTGGTTTTGAAGTTTAAGGAAATAAAGTCGATTGGTGATTATCTGTGTATCTGCTCAACCTACTTCATAATGAATTTTAAAATAATTTGAAGCACTACAATGACAACTATTTTACCCCTTTGGTGAGACCTACCTAATGTACTTTTCAGGATTGATAAATAGAGCTTGCACTATTTGACATCAGCCTATTCCCTTGAGTGAATTTTAAGTTGCATTGTATTCACTATGGGGCCATCTTCTGGTCAGTTTACTGTTATAAATAAGCATGTTATTTATAATTGCAAGTAATAGTAAGTGTGCATTAGAAACATTTATGGTATCTACCATAAGTGCTAATTAAATTACATGGTGAATGTGTGCCTCACTGATTTAAATATGTTGAACACTTTGCAATATTGTTATAAATAAATGAACATATGCTCTCTTCTCCCTTGCTACCACTCTATCTCGTTATCCTGTTAAGCACCTTAATTTTCTTTGACTCCTCTGCAAGCGAAAAAAAAAATCAAAATTCAAAGGTCCAACCAGAATCTGAGGCATTCTGGCAACAAATATTATCTTGTGTAATTTTTCCTTTTTTTTTCTGATCAATTTGACCCATTGCAATTTGACCCATCATGTTGTATACAAAGCAAATAGTGATAGATCGTGTGTGCAAAAGTTTCAATGAGACCTTGTAGTTAAATCACTGATTCCTTCTCCCCCCTTATCTACCTAGTTTTTCTTTCTTTTAGTTTTCATGAATGGAGAGCTAGTTAACAAAATGAAGGAATTTCTATGATACTGTGCAGAGAAGAATGTTCCCTTGGTCTTAAAAGCTGCTTGCAAGCTTTTAGAAGGTCACAGACATGTCAGTCACAATCCATTACCCCTCTTTATCATCCATGGAAAATATCTAAGTGCAAAGCTATTTTCAGTCTTGTAATATGTTCTATGCTGCGTTCTGTCTGATTTCTACCTCACAACAATCATTTTCTGTTTGTAAAACCAACAGTGAATGATCTTGCAAAACTCAGGAGCCAGGCTACAGATTGAGGTATTCATACTTGTTGGAGGCACAACATTTTTTTTCCAAGTATGTGCAGTAGTTATAACCTATTATTTCTTCCCATATATTGTCATCTGTGCAGTTTCAGCAGCATAACCAAGTCTTCTGCATGACATCTGTCTACAGGTTAAGATGTTTCTTAATTCCCTATGGCTAACAAACTCGATGGAGTGATTCCTGCCCACTCTGTGCTTTGGGTTCAGCCATGACTGCCAAGAGTAACTGAAAGAATTTTAAGATTGAGGGTAATTATATAGGCAAATGGCTTCAAGATTATTATTATTATTAGCTGTAACTATGTTAATTCAGTAATTATATTACAGGTGATATGCTCTGCCCTTGGTCCATGAAAATACTGGTGGAGTGCAAACAGTAAAATCCCATAAGTCATTGAAGAAAGGCATCAAAATAAGGTTGATTCTGAACCTTCAGCCCTACTCACTAGGGATAGAATGGTGCCATTGAAGCCTAGAGGAAGTCCCTTATGGATTGCTTTGTATCTTTGCTGCAGATAACTTTGAGCGCAACAGCAGATTTACTGCAGGAGGCAGAAGGTGGCAAAACCCTACACAGCTGGACAAGAACCATCTAGAATTGAACCTTTCTGCTTTTCTGTCCCTTTTGCCATCCATTTTCCTTTGCAGTTCTCTTGAGTACTGCTCTTTCTCTCCTCGTGTATTCCTCATGTCAGAGCTCTGTTTTCTTGGCCTTGTTTCTCTATCCTTTCACATCTTGTTCCCTGTCTCTGCCTTGTGGATAAGAAGCAACAATCCAGACTGCTACCCCAACCTGTCATCTCTAGAAGAGCTTTGCTTATATTTCATGTCTTTCCCAGTATGTCTGGGGTCAACTGTCTTGGTTATTGTTTCTTTCCATCACTCACTCTGCGCTCTCTTGTGCGTTTGGGATGTCTGCAAGTGACTGCCTACTAGCATCATGTGATCTGCCTTCTGATGGTATTCCGAAGTAACATTGAAAGGAGATCCGGCAGTGGGAAGACCTAACGTGTGCTATGTTACCTGGGCAGGAGTCAAGTCCTGAAGGGTGCAATTTCTTGGGTGCTCAGGTATCAGTATAAGAATCCATGCCTCCAAGTATCAGTAGCACAGGCTTGCTTTATGGGAAGGGAAGGAGAAATGTGCTGTAGTCTGAAGGCAGCTGCTATCAGCAGATTTGATTGCTGTTGCAGAAACAACAGGAGCCAAGGTGACTGCTCCATGAGTACAGGTGAGGGAGCACAGATCTCTGGCAGTGTATATAGAGTCCTGTTTATCAGGTATGAACTGCTGGAAAGCAAAGGGGGGAACAGAGTGAAGTGCTGGTCTCTTGTACCTTCCAGATGTCCTGAATGGCCCAAACCAAGGAAATATAGATGCATTCTGGATTTTTTTAGTGAACTTTCTTGGTCAGAATTAAATTTACTGACTGATGAGGTGAAAACCTTGCTATGTCACTGACAAAATGTCAAGAACTACAAAGTCATGCAGAAGGAACTTGAGATTTTAGTGTGAAAATTCATGTTCCCTTTGTCCTCGGTTTCACACTTCGTTACAAAAGGTGAAAACTCTGCTTTTATCTCCTCCGGGATGGTCCTGCTGTAAAGGAAAGACCTTTTTTTTAGGAGCTTATAGTAATCATTTTGCAGGGATAAAAAATAAGTTATACCACCCAAGCTTTCATTTCTCCTCTGTGTTCTATAGCTAGAGTCTAAGAAGCACCAAGAATCACATTATCTGTTAAGCTCAATTAAAACAGCATCTGTGTTCCAAAATAAACAAGACAAAACTGCTGTACTTGATAATGCATTAGTGGAATAATACTGTGGAGGTGCAGATTATAATAATCAGGACCATTGAAAAATTATGGGGATTATCGTTTTTTCCAGTGCCTGTGTGTTTTTTCCAGTTCACATCATCACTTTTTGTGCTCTGTCATTATGCTGGGTTTGCTCGAGTTTTACCATTGAGTGGAGTTCTGGGTTTGGGATTTCTTTCAGATTCCAAGTCCTTTGTTCTTGCTTATTGTCTCGTAATTTTTCTATGCTGTTGCTGAATTGTGTTGCTGGAAAGGTGTTTTTCCTGTTGCAAAGGCAGATCTTTCCAAGGAACCAATTGCCAACATAAGCATAAGGTGAGCTTTTGGGTCTTTAGTGAACAAAGCATGGTGGGAGTCTTTTATCCCACAAAGCAGAGGACAGGAAGAGTTTGCATACAGGTATAACATTTGCAGAATGTCTGAGGAATAGATGAAGTTCTGAAGACATTTGTTACAGGATACCTGGAAGCAAATGAGAAGATGAGGAAAGGAAAGAGAGCTGAAGCTCTCAAAACAGTGGCAGTTCTGATGCTTTTATCTAGCACATATCTCAATAAAAACTTAGTAGTATGTTTGTGTGTGTGCACACATGGATATAATGCTGTGGAGACTTAAGCAAACAGTACTGTACAAAGCAATAGGATAGGTTATTCATTGCTAGATAATACTAAAAAGAGAAGCATCTTTACTTTGTAAATGTTGAAAAAAAAGAAGAAAAAAAAAGGGTCATTACCTTGTAAAGGAAATTGTAATTCTCCCCTGCACGTTGCTTTTCATGTACAGCTACATGTAAGTCCTTGCGATTTTGGGGATAGCCAGGGAAAATATTTGAGGTGGGCTGTTGTACAGGTGCAGTATGCTGCTTCTGGTGCCCTGTGGTGTCAGGCTTGGTGCGAGCGCTGTCAGCTGTTAATACAGGAAGGGGAAAAATGTTTATAAAGCCCTGGGTGGTAGAGTGGACCCAAAATCTTGTGGACATACTATCCTCAAGGTAAGTACCACCCATCTTTCTGAGAAGAAAGTAATCTAGGTGGTGTAAAAGGTGTCTGCGTACAGCTAAAAGCAGTAAGGAGAGATAATCAGATAAGCAGCAGTAGCAAAGAATAAAGCAAAATGAGCATCAGACAGGTAGTAGCAGAATGAAACTGATCTGTGCATTGATGCCCGTGACCCTTTGATATTATTTCTGTTATTCCCACAAATCCATTGCGGCAAACAAAACAGCAATGTTTAGAACAAGGTAAGGTTTTTCACATGTACCTATGCAGCTTACCGTAGACAGGGCAAAAGCAGAGAGTTAGTAAGATAGAAGCATCTGAATGAGTAGTTTGTTTCCAAAGCAAAACACTTTGTTATTCTGTGCATTTTTTTCTGGCTAGAATCATAAATTGCATAAGAGGCATTGAAAAAAAGTTTATTAATTGCATGCTTTTACATCAAGAGTGCCCTAAACTATAATACTAGTTTGCTGCAGTGGGTCCCTCTCAAATAGTGTCGTTGAATTGTTCTTCGTTTCCCACTGGAGCAGAGGCTGGCATCCAGAGGCCCCTTAATGTTGTTCTTTAAATCGTTGTCTGTGACTCAGTGGAAAAATCCTGGTTTACACCAATTCATACCCCAATGAACACAGTTTAGGGGCACTTGCCCAGAAGTACTTAGGGGACGAATCTGCTAGTAGAAGTAAACAAGTGTGAATCATAAAGAATTCAGATCTTCAGTTGAACAAAACCATATGGCGTTCCAAAAGTGGAAAAAAGATGAGATTACAGTGTTCACTGTTTCATTCACAGTCTGGTTTTAACAGGCCAGCGTTGTCTTCATCCTCTTTACCTGCCTGCAAGCAGTAAAAGTTGAAAACAATAGAAGAAAGTTGCTGCAGCATGATTTCCCTGCCTGGTATCTCTGTTTTCCCCCAACCTTGGCTGAGAAGATATGGATGAGCATTGCTGCATTTTTCCATTTCCTCCAAAGCAGAGGAATACTGGGGTCATGTCTTGTCTCAGACTTCTGGCTCAGACTCAGTGCCCACTGCTGTGGCGCCTGAGCCTCTCAGCAGCGCGTTGAGAGGTGTCACTGACGCCTGTTACATGTGCTTCTCCCTCTCCTTTTTTCTCTGCTTGCCCGGGTTTTATTAGATTTCTGTGTGGTATACATATGTCCAATTAATTAAGGCAGGTTGAAATATGGTTTTCTCTTGGAAGTCTGCAGAAAGTGTTGAAGCTTGTGATAGAGCGGAAAATGTTGATGCTGCAGGGTTGTACTTCACAGCCCTGTAAAGTCCCTCAAGGAAGTCTGTCTCCTGCACAAATGAGATCTACTCTTTCCAAAGACAGTTCCTCTGTGCTTGAGGAGTGACACCGCCTGTGATCCTCCTCTCAAGTTTTACATGCTACCACCACTCCTGGGTATCTTTCTACATGAACCTCTATTTGCATCCATGGCCTAATGAATCTCAAATCTTCACATTGTACCTTGCAAGTGCTGAGACGGTGGAGGATGACTGCTGCAGGGTATGATTCCCTCTGCATATGTAAAACAGGTGAGCAGCCCCCAGCTAGGATGAAAATTCACTGCAAAAAATCTTCAGCAGTGAGAGCACTTACTTGTTCCTAGTGCTGGAGACACCTGGTGCCATGATCAGTTACTTCTTGTTTCTAGAAATAACGCACCTCTCTTGGTAACAATTGTGAAAAGTGGTCTTTTTAACGTATTGCATGTAGAAACAACAGAAAACGCAAAACTGAATATTCTTTCTAGTTTCAGCAATGTAATGAAGAACATTGCGCACTGTTTTCACGTTTTACCGTCCATATAGACTCCATGCAGCCCAAGTCTCTCTAGCTTAGCATGTTAAAATTATAGCTGTAATATATATGGAAACATGTATTTATTTATTCGAATGTACTTTTCTGTTTCCCAAGAGAAAGGATTTTGGAGCAGGCTTCACAGATCACCTTGATTCAGCCCTAACTACATTCATTTAAAAATGTTTGCTGTGCTGGACATTTCAGCTTCTTACAGCCTGGGTCTGCCTGCTGTGGATATTGCTCTGGTTGCATGGATCATTGAACGGAGAACAGACAATGCCCTTCCTTGCTCTCCTCTAATAATCAGTAGGGAAGTTGCAACTTATGTTTCCCTGTAATGAGGTTCTCAAAAAACAAACAAGCAAACAAAAACCCTCTTTTGTAGCTCGTGGGAATAGACAGTCTCTGAATTGTCTTGCTGACCCGCTCTCATTGTAAGTGCTTCTGATTTGAGTCCCATGGTGTTTGATCATGGAATGGGTTCACATTTAAAATTTGCATCTCTGCTGTTTTCACTTGCTTATCACAGGGTGTTTACTTTCATCCACTTGAAACCTGCAGACTCCAATTTTCATGCCTAAGAAAAGAAAACACATGGAAAAGCAAGGCTAGTACTCATACACACTTAAACTTATGAATGTCAAAACCCTCTTATACTTCTTTTTGCATCCAGTATTTTTCTTCTCCCTCAAGACCTTCATATAGGCATGGTGGCTCTGATGATGCTATCTCAAACAGCAAGCATTACTTAATAGCTCTAATGAAATCTCATCAAGCAACTGATCCCTAAAAGGTATCTTCTTTGGTAAGTGCATGTAAAAATAATCAAGTTATAAATCAAACAAATTATTTGCTCTTTATTCCTTTGATGTTTTTGTGCTACTGATAAACAGAAAATCCTCAAGAGCTGGCATGTCATTTTAAGTCTGTGTTTCCCATTCAAAAAAGAACTACACCTGGCTTATTTCATATAATGAAGAAATGTTGCTTTTATGGGCATCTTTGTGGTGTTCTGCGCCATTGTATGAGTGACTTAAAGCACCCTGCTTCTCATTCAGATCCGTACAGAATATATCCCTGGCCCCTTCTGAAATTAATGTCTCTAATACTAAAAGTATCTGTTCCAAAAAAAATGAACTCAGACAGGACAAATGGAACCTTAATATGAGCGCATGAGAAATCAGCGGTGAAACCATCAGTAGGTAGCCTACGTTTCTACCCTTCGTATCTCTTTCCTATTCAGCTAACAGGACAATTGAGCTCATGCTGTCTGTACAAAACGGCAGTGGACTCTGGCAATGTTTCTGTAATTTCAGAGAGAGGCATGTTTGGTAGCTGTAGAGCGAGGAACTCTAAGATGGTGTTGGAATTGCTCTGGATGGGCAAATGCAGAATTCACCTGCCTGCAGTGACGTTAGGTTGACGGTAGCTTTCACTTTTGAGGTCACTCTCAAAGCTTTCTCTCCTTCAGGGGCATATGTCTTGGTCTTGCTCAGCTTTCACAACAGTCTCTAAAACCACATCAGTCTGAGCTATATAAACTGCTGCTTATAGCAGTAACCTTTTTGCACTTGAAGACTGAAAGAGCTTTTCCTTTATAACAGTTTCAATGGCTTTTAAAATGGTTAACAGTGGGAATTTTATAGCACTGGACTTTAAGGTGTTGTTCCAGACTCAAGTTACTGAATGAAATAAGTAGACCTGGCTTGGTTCCCTCTGGAAAGACCCATTTCTGGGGTCACCATTAGATGTAAGCACCCTTATGTTTGTACTAAAGTGCAGTGACATCTCTGATCCTTTCTTTCTGAGGGAGACTGGCAAACCCATCTGGCTCTAGGAAGCTCTAGCTTCCCTATACTTTAGGGACAAATAAATAGAATAAGGTATGATCCTGGCCCCAAAAATGGTTTCTAGAGGAGCTATGATATTGGTCTCCATGGAATCAGTGATAATGGGCATGCCAGCTTTAATACTGAAGTAAACTTTGGTTTATGGAGACGTTTGCCTGTGAGTGCAGAGTGCAAGTGCCATGCAAAGTGGTTACTAGATAGTTTTCTGCTAAGCCTCAAAGCTCTCACTGCTCTGGAGCCTTGAACTGAGAGACAGTAGATGGTCTTTCCCCCCCCCCCCCCCTCTTTTAATTCCCCCCCCTCTTTCTTTTTCTCTTAATTTTTTTCCTCTCTTCCCCCCACCCCCCCTTTTGTTGGTAACGAAGACCCTTACCTGGACTAGGACATGTGTAAAAGGGCCCTAGCCATGTCTGCAGTGTATCACACGAGGAGATGAAACAGCATCTCATCTCTAGGAGAAAGTAGAACAACACAAAGCATGTAACATGAGAGCTGAATGTCTGTTTCTATGAAGGTGGTAGCCAAGTTCGCCATGGAGCAATCCCAGTTCACACTCAAGACTGCAGTGCTTCTGTGCCAACAGAAATTGTGCAAGACATGAGGGTATAATCTGCTCTGAAAATGCATAACTACCTTACCATGGCTAATAGTAGTTAGCATTGCAGCAGGGCTGCTGCAAACTTTCTGATTAGGATAGTTTAGAGGCTGTCATTGATACATGGTGATTTACCCCCCAGTTCCATTAGGATTAATCCCCTGCCCATTGATTCTCAGGTACTCTCCTCCTGCCTCACTAGGAAAACCTGATTTAACTTTTTCTCAGCTCAGATAAATAGTACTGCTGGCTGAAATAGGATTTGCTTTCCTGCACACCTTTCCAGGAAGCCATCCTCAACAGTGTTTTCTGAACAAAACTTCTTTCTTCTGACTTTGTATAAAGGAATATAAAAGGTTTTTCTACCTTTTCCCAGGGATTTAGTAGATAATTCAGTGCTGTTTCAATACTGCCAGGTCCAACATTTAGACATGAGTTGTCTTTTTGCAGTGACTGCCGCAAATGTAAGCATGTGGTGTGTTTCCTGAACACTTCATGGTGGTTGTGCTATTGCACGTGGGGTTTTAAATTAAAGATGTTGATGTGCAGTGATTTTACTTGCTACATAATGAATCCAGTATAAAGGCACATTTACGTAGAGAGAAAAACTTCTGTGTAAGGGCCACTTTTCTGTGGCTGTGCCATAGCATGCAGTAGTGTTCAGACAAACCTGAACCTTTTGCACAGTCCTCTAACCTACCCAGCCCAGGGCTACAGTGATGAGGGGACCACCTCTGTCTTGGGAGATAGGAATTGCCACGCTGAGCTCCGTCTGTCCCTGCATGAACTAGTTCATTTTTCATAGTGTCCCTTGCAGCAGTGGAGCACAAGAAGTAAATGCCACGCTGGCTGTCACTGCAGCCCTTCCACACCCCTCAAGCCTTGTGCCTGCAAGTTGTTAAGCAGAATGTTTGGTGAGGAGAGGAAGCCAGTGAAAGCAGCTTCATGTGGTGCTGTACCTGGGGAGCAGAGAGGGAATATGCTGTTTGCAAAGACAGTCTTCTGGTTTGGAAACAGAAGGAGGAAGAAAGCTGGAGAGACAGAGAAAAAGTCAGGCATCATGTTGAAGGATGGCTGCAGTAAGAAAGTGAGTACCGCAGTCAAATATCCCCTACAGGGCTTCTGTGCTATGGTGGCTCACAGGATGAGCTGGGTTGCTTTTTTTTTTTTCCCCCCCAGTTCATAAAACCTGTGCTGTGGTAGAGCCCCCAGAGCCCAGATACACACAGCACTCCGGGGGTACTTGGTGATGGCTGCTCCCAGTTTTCTTTCCAGATGCAGTAATGGGTTGGTGTAGTGATGGCTTTGATCTCTTGTGCCTATTCCATTCTCCTTGCTTTGCAAAGTCTTGGTCATTACTTGACATCTACAGCTCATGCATAGTTGGTGCAAGGGTCAGTGCTCTGACTGCCTCCTGTAGAGATGTGCAAACACACATCCTCCCTCCCCTGCTGCTCCCTTCCTCATGATGGGATCTGTAATCTGGCCCTGATTATGCATGGATTGTTGTATGCATCCTTTAAATAACACCAACAGGAAGTGGTGGCAGATTTTAATCGTGGTAGGCTCAATATAATAAGACTCTCCTCCAATTGACATCGCTCTAAAATTTTAATAAGGTGCAATGTAATTATCCAGCTGGCCTTTATCCAAATTTAATGCCTATGTTCTGGCAAAGAGAGTGTATGTAATACCACTAGTGGTAAGGATCAGCCCTCTGACTGTCTTAACACACTGCCTCCAGCACAAAACCTGAGCACTGTGTTTTCTTTGTTGCTCAGCATCCCTTCCGAATCCACTCCCACCAGTGACTGATGGGGACACGCTCAAGTCCGACAAGGTGAGAAGCAGTAAGGGTGCTTATCAAATGATGCAGCCAGCTACAGCTCACCCTGTGGCTTTTGGATCCATCATGGCTTTTGTTGTGCAGAACGCTGTGGGGTCAGGAAGAATCGGGGCTGGTTTTGCCCTGAAAATGTTACGGCTGATGACATAATGGCTGGCCCTTCCTAGCAAAAAGTTTGATTATTTTTTTAAATTTTTTTTTTTCTCCTCTCTCCCAGCCGGCTGCACATTCCTCACTAATAGTAAAACAGAAACGAAGAACAAACAAGGCAAAACCCAAAAGGGCTAAGCTTTTATGGTTCTCTTACCGAAGCAATTAAATTACCACAGCACTGTATCAGGCCAAATGATGTCAACGCTGAGGCTGTGGTGTGCCAGCTTTTTTTTGGGAGTGAAAACTAGAAAACTAATTCTTGTTGAGGGAAGAGTTCAAGACATCATTATCTGTCCATTTTCACAGAGCAAATGGGCTCAGCAGAGCAATGTTTGGTATATGTTTAAGCTTAAGATCTTCCTAGTTTAAGGGATCCTGGCTTTTGCTACTTAAAATGTTCTCTGAAAACAATAAAACAAAAGAATAAAAAAAGAAAAATTTCTAAGCAAACTATAGGACTTTATGAAAGGAGTTTGTTCCATTTACACTTTAAGTCCACTTTTTACTGCAATTAATTCTATTAAAATTCTATTAAAAAATTTTCAAGAAAGCAAGGATTCCTCACTACATCTCTTTCATTGAACAAATATCTTTCCATATACACATATACGTATATTGGAAATCTTGGCAAGAATGGAATAGCACTGAATAATTCACACAGGGACAGTAGACTTCAGATTCTCATGCCAGCTGGAGCTTCTGGGTACTAATTCAATACAAATAAAAAAATGAAAACAAGGAATGCTGGTTTTGCTATCTGCATATCAGTTTTTCTGTCAACCATCAAATTCGGTGTTTATATTCTGAATTATAGCCCACAGGTAGAGAATTGACTAAAGCACGACCTGCGATGCAAAATAAGAGGAATTCAATTTAAATCAGCATGTACCAAATATACCTGCCAGGTTTAGGGTACAGCCTAGACCAATTAGGCCCTGGTTTTCTGCAGCTCTGGCACCTCTCACACCAGTTTGTAGTCTAGTGCTTGTGATTGCCCAGAGCTGCAAAACCTCAGGTCTCTTCACGCTTAAACACTCCTCTCTCATGTCATGTTGTCCTGACATCAGGAGGACTTGGAGTGGAATGCACTAAGTCCAAAATATTTGCCCCCTGTGTGTACCGCTGTTGTCAGGTTTTGAAATCATCTAAGCGTTTGCTCGATCTCAAGGTTTGGTAAGAAAAATCTGGGTGTGAATAAGTGTTCCCCTGCCTTTTTGCTTTTTTTCATCAGGTTCTCTTTATTGTTTGCTTTTCACCTGGGAAAATTATGTGATTTTAAGTTTCTTTTCATTTCTGAAGCAGCTTACTCAGTGCTTTTGTTTTTGTCTTTCTTCCTTCATCTTTAAAAATATTTACGTTAGAAGCATTGTTGGACACAAGCCTCAATTGTAGTGTATAAATAACAAGACTTCTCTCATAGAGGGAAACATAATGCACTGAGTAAATGTAATTGCGTATTTTCACCTAAGGGCTACATTTGATCCACACTGTTGTGACAACCACACTGGCCTTACCAGCTAAATGAATCTCTTCCTCCTAAAATGTTAAACCCTTGCTAGTCATTTCAAGATATAGCAAATACCAGCCACGATTGTGCAAGAAATATATATTGCTTTAACATGCTTGGTGTGCAACGCATGGTGGTAGCAATCTGCACAAGGTTTGGGGAGCGTAATATCAAGGAAGTGTCAAGAGCAGAGAGTCAGCAAAGGAGGAGTGAGGGATAGCTGAGAGCATTCACAATTTCTACTGAGGGACATGTCAGTGATGAGAGCATCATCCCAAGTGCACGGGGAGATGGAGGAACACAGCACAGAGGAACGTGACTGGGGAGAACAGATATAGGGAGGGCAGCTCCGAGATCATCCAGGTTGAAAAGTGGACATCTGTCATGAAGGAACTGCTTAGTCCTACTGGAAGTGAGGAAGGCAGAGACCAGGTCAGCCTTGCCACCTCTCAAGCCAGATGCACCTAGGAGGTTTCAAAGGCACTTGAATCTTCAGTAGCGTTTCTGAGAGTCACATCTTCTGGGACAAACCCAACTCCTTTGTTTCAGTAAAGGGGTTTTTGTTTCATTTTTCTTTACATCACTGGTTGGTTCCTGGTGCTGAGGGGACACTGGCTGT
Source organism: Pluvialis apricaria (assembly GCA_017639485.1). Lineage (NCBI taxonomy): Eukaryota > Metazoa > Chordata > Aves > Charadriiformes > Charadriidae > Pluvialis > Pluvialis apricaria. The sequence goes on from CM030009.1 coordinate 16,891,512, forward strand.
GGAGTGAACCCCAGTCCCAGGGAGGAGAGCAGGACAGGGCCAGACCCCAGTAAGAGCCCAGCACGTCCCTCAGCACCACATGTGATTCTCCTTCACCTTTTTCTTTTTCCTCCCTCCCATCACAGCCACTGCTCCTGTATTGTTGTTTCAGGAAGATGTTTGATATACAGGTGTTTCTTGGGGAATTTTTTTTTAATCAAGTTTCCCCAGGCACAGGGCAGGTAATAGCTTCAGACCTTTCCAGTTCACGTTTTCAAGCTTATTTGCGATGATGATGGCTCAAATTTTTTTTTTTAATGGTATTGTTCTTGAAAGTGGAGATTCTGCTCTGGTTGTGCTGTTGGGCCTGCAGGCGCCCTGTGGAGCTGGCGCCTGTCTGCCACCACACAGAGATGTTTCTCTTCAACTGGGAGAGATCTGGAGCATGTAAGGCCCTCAGAAGATTTTTCTACCAATCTCACTGGGGTGGTTTCCTGGCCACCACACACCTGCTCCCTCGCCGGGGGGAAGCTCGACATCAGTGGAGACTCTCAGTTGCTCACAGGATTTCTTTAGAAAGCAGGAAAGAAAAACACTCCTTTCAAATGCGCCACTTCTTTAAGTTTGAAACCATGTTCAGCCACCGTAACTTTCCCCATTCCCTGCTTGTTTGATGTCAGATGTTTCGCTTGCACTTTCTGATCTGCGGGAAACATTGCATTAAATTAAGGGTTTTGAATAGCTCCCGTCTTTAGATTCCCCTCAAGAGGTCTCATCTGCCTTTCTCTCTCCCTGCGCTTTTGAAAGCCCGAATGTGTTGTTAAAAGCCACACAAACGCAAGGTTCGTTGGTGTGCTATGTGCTTCTAGTAACTTCTTCATGGTAAATTAGAGATGGTTTGTAGTTGTAGTGGAACGGGGAATGACTGAAGTGCAACACGGGGAAGGCTTTTAGTTTCAGTTTGTACGTCTGGGTAGGCTGGCAGACGGTACAGGTTTAAAATGATCAAGAGCATTGGTCTTTACTCTAGGCCTCTGAAAAACTTAATCTGATTTATGTCTTGTGGAAATCTCCCAAGTCGAATGACACGCAAATAAAGGCAGAATTGCTGCATTTTTGCAACCTTACTTTGCTGAAAGCAAGCACGGCAAGCATTTTGGAGGGTTCTTTCTTGGTTGGTTTATTTTTTGTAACTTCGTCTTGCGTTTAGAAAAGTGTTGGGACAGACTTGTAATTTGTTTTATCTTCTTATCTACATGAGAAATTTCATGCAAGTCAAACTCAGATAACAGAAAAGCGATAGCTGATTAGAACTACTTGTTAGGTTCTGCTTGACTCGAGTGACTGAGAAATGCTTGGGAAAAAAATATGTTAAGATTACTCGCCTTTGCACTTGAAGTAAATATCATTACCCGTACTGAAAATGTCAGCATCCTCCAACAATACTGGGAAGGGCAGTGTCAGTGGTGCAGGAAGGGGCACAAACACCTTTATTCCTTAACCCTGCTGCCCCTTTTCTCAAGGACGCTCTTCTTTTCTATTATTTCTTAGTTAAATCAAGTTTAAGAGTGCTAATTAAGTAGATTCTTCTGCACGCAGGCATGGCATTATAGGGTGTTTCTGCTTTGTTGTCAAACTTACCTTTGTGCTGCTGGTAGACCATTGTTTTCTGTACCTGTATATATGCCAGATAATTTTCCAGCGCTGCTGAGGGGAAAAGCCTTCATTGTGGTTGTGTATGGGCCCTCCTGCCTCAGCATTGCTGAACTCCAAGCACCTCACTGGTGACTTTGAACACAAAGAAAAAATAAAATCTGTATTTTAAACTGTAGAAAAGATGTAATCTATCTCAAAGCCAGGACTCGAATGCTTTCTAATTAATGTCCACCTTTCTTGGGTTTTGTTTAGGGTATTATTTTGTTATTTAAATGAAATTAAATTTTATTGTTGAGAGGAAGCTGGTGGAAAAAAACCCCTTGTTAAAATGGCATTGAAGAAAGCACTGCTGAACGAAACATTTTATTTCTGCATAGCTGGGGGGGATTAATGTATTTGCCTTCAGCTTTTGCATTAGTATTCCCAGCTACTGAAAAACAAAAATCATAGGGTTTGGTTTCTTTTTTCTTTTGAGCGGTTTGTCTAGCTCTGGGTGATACGCTTACTAGTTAGAATTTAAAAAGCTATTAATTTTTACCTAATTTATTTCTACCCCTGCAGGCTCTTACTTTCTCATAGGAAATAAGGAGGGCTCTTAGTGGCCTTTCTTTGGCTGTGTTATACGTATTTTCTTTTTCTGTTCCCCAAATGTGCTGAAGCTGTAGTGGCTGGGCACAGATCCTGACCCTGTACCTATACTGACCCATTTATCACCACAAACTCATGTAGGTCTCAAAAGCTTCTTTTTTGGTCTGATGCATGCAGTAATGCAGAGATTTTTGCATTTTTTCAAAGGGTGAAACCAGGTGAAGAAAACTTTTTTTTCTGGTAAAACATCTGACTGAAGGAAAATGAAAATCTGGTCTCTCCTGAGCATTTTTTTTCCTCTTTGGCAACTGCAGCATTAACTCCCTAAACTAGGTTAAGTGCTGTGGGGACCTCTTATAAACTACTGCTGCTTCCCAACATAAAACATGAGTAACTCAGAGAACGCCAAAGGCAATATATAAAAGATATTTCATATACAATATACAAACCACTAGAAATTTTGGGGTAGCCCAATATTTGGATGCACACTTGAGACAAAGTACAGAGGCTTTTATTTAACAGAAAGAAAAAAAAAAAAAGGCACTCGTCTACAGGTATGTTTGTGTCTGTCATACTATACATAAATCCTGCTAGGTTTTTCCTTTCTTTCTTACTCCTTTGGCTAGGAAAATGTGATTTTTATTTTTTTCTCCCAAACAGAAGAAAGTATAATAGTTGTGAAGGCTCTTACAAAGATGATAATGTGTGTCTGTTACAGCAACGCTGCATCTACCGTCAGCCTTACGTGACCATAGTGGGCGTTATGGTGGGCGACCTGCTACCGTGCAGGCATGGGTGCCTAGGGAGGACAGGGCGAGAAAGACATAGACTTTGCTTTCGGATTCGTTAACGTTGATGTTTGTGTATGGCAAGAAAACAAGCTATGACACCAAATGACTGTACTTCTGGGGAGTGCTAAAATTAGTTTGGTCGAGCAGTTCAGGTGAACAAGACTGGAGCTGGGGAACTGCTCCAGTTTTGCTGCTTCAGCACCTCTGCAAAGAAGTGTGAGAACATCCCTATCACTTATCCTGGCCTGCTTAGCAATGCCGGCAAAAGCTCTTGTTGCAGGTGGTGTAAGATCAGTGCAACGTTGCTCACATCAGCTGGGTTTGTTGTTGGGAGAATGCTGGTGGTGGTGGTGCAGGCTGGTAAGCACCTCTGCTGATGCCGCTCAGGAGACCAAGACAGTGCTACATGAAAAGCATTTTCCATAGCTTTGCACAAGCATCTAGGCTTTGGTTAGAGGCTCTGTACTATGTTTTATTCTGCTCTTGGAAATTAATAGGCAGCCTACCTAGGGTAATTGGGGATGACATGTAAACGTGGATGAGACAAATTCATGGTTAGATTTTTCCCTCTAATATTTTCTTTAAGAAGGCTGTTGTTCGATACATCATTGATCACTGGAATTTAGAAGCATTTGCACTTGTTCTTAAAACCCAGATGAGCCTCTCTTGCAACACACAGTTGATGGGTCCCCAGAATGGTTGTGTCTGAAAGGAAGGTGATCCCAGCAGTCATCCTGGGATAGGTACAGGCAGAAAAGCTCACGAATCCAAGGCAGATGTAATAGAATTAAGGGTTAGCAAGCTTTTTCAGCACAGCTTTGTAACATGCAACTGAAATTATTTGAGACAGGTGACTTATTTTCACTGTCTGCAATGGGTGAGGAGTGACTGGGAAATCAGCTATGTTCTCTGCATGGGTCAGCATCTTCCACCCAGTGGGGCTCCTGAGGCCAGCTCTCTCGCTGCTTCTCTGCCTGATTCCAGTAGCATTCCTAAATTGGTTGCCTTTGTAGCAATGTTTTTGGGAGTATGCATTACCAGAAGCTCTTGATTGTACTGGGCAAAATTTATCCAACATGTTTTGAAACCGTGATGTTCATGGTTGTCTGAGTCTGAAACGCTCTTGTAAGCAGCTATGAGAAATGCATATTGGCAAATGCAATAGGTGGTTGATTGCTGCTTGGCAGGCACAGTGTGTTGATACTCAAGAATATGTGAAGAACAGCTTTCAAAGCTGAAATGGTATCATTAATAAAAATAAGGTGCTTGTCCGCCTGTAGTGTCTTCCATGTGCGACATAAAGTTCTTGGATGTTAGGCATTACAGGCACCTCTTATGCCTGGGAGACAATTATTGTACAAGAATTATACATCCTGAAGGATGCTAATCTGCTAAGAAGAATCTTGCCTTTAATATAAGGGTTAAATGGAAAGAGGGGAATCTCTAAATTCTTGTAAAGTAGTTAATAATGTAATTGTTGCAGTTTATTTGTATTTTTTAAGATGGACCAGGTGCATCAGATGCCTTTTACTTCAGAACATGGTGCATTTAAACTCCGAGGACATTTGTGCTCCCTATTAATTTTAATTCACGTTCAATTTATTTTGCTTTTAATTAACAACTCAACTAATAAGGATGCAAACAAGTTAAACAATGAAAAATATTTATTTATGTATTCCACCAGGTTTGCTCAGACCTTCTCAGGTTTCGTTAGGTGCTACCCTGATATTCACATACCTTCACCAAAAACCCAGCAGAAGAAAAATTTAGCCAGGCTCTGATCTTGAGCATTGTCATCCATGGTGAAGTAGCTTATGTTACGAGTAGACTAAAATGTGCCTTTGCTGTAAGTGCTTCCAATCAGGGAGTGAAAGGAGCCCAGCTGGAGATCTGTGTGTATGAGGCAGCTGGTGATGAATGGCATACACCTGGTGGTCTCTCAGGTACTTTACTGCTTGACCAAATCAACCCACTGTACTAAATCAAAGCCAAAGAATTACCAATCACTTTCCTATCTAGGACTGTCATATACAAATAATGCTATAATTAAGCACAGTGGTCTAATCAAAATTCATTTGTATTTATTTTCTAGAAGCTAGGCTTCCACATGCAGTTGAATTTACTCTCACTAAATGTTCTCAGCTGCCTCCGAGTAGCCAGCAAGCAAAAAGGTCTCTACTAGCAAATGAGGGGTTTTGTTTGAGAAACTGCTTGTTGAGAGTTTGGTCAAAAAGACCTGATGTTTGACACTCTTGTAGCATATTGCATTATTCATAGCATCATTTTAATCTAGTAAAACCTTTATTTTTTTCTTTTTTGTTGTTGTAGCTGTTCCATTTCCCTGGTAAATGATTAAGCATGTACTTGTTCTAATTTTCAATGCCTGCAGGTGGTAGTGAGCAGAGCTGTCTCTAGCCCTGCTCTGTAAACAATACAGGTATTATTCTTCACGAAAATCACAGTGTAGCTTTCTATAGCACAGAAAGTAGCTCTAGGCACCAGGCTTTGAATTGTGAAATAACTTTATAATTTAATACTGGGCTCACATTAACAAAAAGAAGTACCACAGTCAGACTGGCTACTATAGCATGAATACGTTCATTTTGGCGAAGAAGGCATCTGTAAGTTGTTGGATTCTCCTGGGCTGATAAATTCAGACCACAGGTGGTTAATACCTGAAAATGTACTTGAATCAGCAACTCTTTTTTTTTTTTTTTTTTTTTTTTTTTTTTTTTTTTTTTTTTTTTCCTGCGTGTCTCCTATGAACCTCTGTTTCTGGGGTTGCAGGGGATGGCCCTTTGTTGCTACATTGGTTCTGCTCACCAACTTTCATCCAAAGAAAAAGGCTTCACAGCAGTACCATGATGTACGCTCCAGGGTTGCACTGCTCTACTTTGTGCTGGGAACAAAGGAAGAAAATGCACTGGGGGGTATCTTTTAAATGTTTTGTAAGCTTGCATGGCTGGTTATAATTAAACTGTCTCAGAATTTCAGTACTTAAATATAACATTGGTAAGAAGACCTTAATCCAAGATGTATTTGTTGTCTTCACAAATGGTTTTGAAAGCTGCTGCTTCAGAGTTGGGACACCAGCCTTTCAGCAGTTGAATAGGAGTATAAAACATATGCCCTAGACTATGAATGAAACTCAACCAGGATAGTTTGCTGGGCAACAAGCAGATGAGGAGATAAGTGACATCTTGCATGTAACAGCACTTCTGTATTTTCTAGCCAAGGCCTGATAAGTGCTTAAAGGTGAGATTTGGTTTGATGAGACAGCTGAAATTACAATTTTATCTGTGGCATAACAAGTAACGGGAGGAAATGAAACTCGGTAGCTATATGCATTAGTTCTGCTCAAATTGAGATGTGTGTGGTCCAAATTATCTTTTTATTGACGCGTCTATGATCTGGGGTAGTAAGTACAGTATCATCAGCATACAGGAGTGGATGTCTGAGGGACAGGCCAGGGTAGAGGTCTGCAGCGCTGTTGCTTTGTGTTCGGTATGGGGGAGTACTCCATGGCTGTTAGTCTAATGATGCACGTGGACATTCATTCCTTGGGGTTAAGGGATTTCTGTGCCATACCTTTACAACATGCATTTCTTTATGACCATAGAAATGGTGCCGATTCTATGAAAAAAAAATCAAAGCAGCAGTGCTTAAGCCAATGATAGCTGGCCTTTCTCTATGGCAAAATATTAGGCATCACTAGGGAAATTCTCCTGTTGTAAAATAATTGAAGTATGAATCTCCTTTTTTACATTTCAAGGGACTGTGGGAGGGACAAAAATGAAACCAAAACTTGAAAATGCTTGTGCAAACGTCTTGTTAATAGAACAGAATCTTGTCCTTGTATTCAATGTAGTCACTTTAGGCTCTTTGTCATTGCTTCTGTTAATGTTCATTAATCCATACATGAATTACTTAGTTTGACAGTGGAGAAATATGAATAGTGAATACAAATTTTGACAGATCAAAGTGGTGTATTTTCAGGTGATTAATAAATGCTTATGAGCTGAATAGGTCAAGCTTTTCACAGGGTGCCAAAAAATAGGGCCAAAGTGATTCTTATCACAATGTTTTAAAGAGATAAACTGATGTATAGCAAAGTTCCACTTTCAAGAGAATTTGCTATGACGTTGAGACAACAGATCAGCAAATTCTTAGAAGCAAGCAGTGCGAATTCATTGACAAATTTGCAATTCATTGCGAAGTCAACAGTATCTTTCAAGCACAAAGTTATCTCTGCACAGCTCTTCGATATTGTTAAGTATCTTTCATGGCAAAAATAAAGAAAACATGCTCTGCAAGTCAATTTCTTTTTGTCTAAGTGCGCAATAATGCAATGCATTTTCTACCCAGTCCTATGTTAATTACTTGTCTGTTCTATATATAAACATAGTGTTACTGTTACAAATAGCAGAGATTTTTCTTATGATATTTGGTCGGACCATTCCACCTTGAGTGTTAAGAGTGAAAGACTTCATATGATTTGTTGCTTTATTCAACTGGAGAAGGAGATGGAAATGAAAAAGGGTACGTTGTCGTTGTTATTAGCAGATTGCCTCCTCTCACTCGCGCACACTCATTCTACAGGAGCGCTGCCTCTCCACTCTTGGGGTAGTAGCAGAAAAGAGCTCATCTGCCCTCTTCATCACTTGAACATCTTTATTACAGAAATAAGATTTTAAACCTTACTTTCTATTTTAAAAGCCATAACATATATAATAACTAATGCAGGCCAGGAATATTTTGTGATCAGGAAAGTAAGAACACCTTGTAATACAAAGGGATAAGAATTGTGAGGAAGTTGAGGTTTGTAAATTCCCCTGCTCACCAATCTGCTTGCTTGGGATGGGATGAAGTGTTAAATTTCTGTATGAGTGAGTAAGTTTTTCCATCTTTTCTCGGCTAATCCCAAAATGCATACAGATCTTACATCCTTTGGGGTGGGGGGGAGGTGGGGACAGGAGAAGAGGCTTGATGCTATCAGAAAATTGCAGGCAGCATAGAATCAGGTCAGAATGGAAATGCTGAAGGCACTGTAAAATGCAAGCAAGGCATATCATTCATCGATCAAGTCTAAAAAGATTTTTTTACTAAAATATGTTAGTGTTTTCCTTTACGGTGCCCCCTAGTTACCTGGAATGGCAATACTTCACTCCTATCCACCAGGCAGTCGCTGAAACGCAGTGTTTTCTGAGATGTGTTGCAGTTATTCCTTTGAGAAATTAGATGCTACTTAACAAATTCTGAGTTAAGGTAAAGCCTTTCACCAGACTTCAGGAGTCTTTTTAATATCTTTATTTGACATAACATGCTACTACATAGAAAACATGATTCAAGTTTACAAGTTGCGGGAATGAGGATTACAAAAATGACAAGAGGGATTAGCCCACAGAGAGAGAACAGATGAAAGTCAATATTTGTATCATGGGACTAAAATAATGATTTATTTTTTTTATTTTTTCAAAATCTGCTGCTACTAATGGTGTGTTGCTGTATGGCTCCTAAAAGTCCTGGCAGTTGAGCAGAGGTATTGACTATGTTCTGTTTGGTTCGCATTGAAGTAGTCACTCTCAAAGTACTTTCTTTCCCTTTATACCCTTGGTTTTTTTTCCTTTTTTTTCTTCTTTTCTTTTTGCATTAGTGAGTGGCAGTTTATTGAGATCTATCTTTTCCTCAGACACTTACTAGATCTAGGAATATTGATAAAAGAAAGAGCCATTATGAAGGTTCACAGCAGTGAGCCATCTCCTGCTGCTGCATCTTTACGGTAATGAGTGGATTGTTAATAACTTGCTGCCCCTTGGCAGGCTGTACAATTTGGCTCTGTGCTGCACTTTGCTGGACTATATCAGAACTCGCTGCCTTTTTCTTAAGGGTCAAAACGTGCCAAACAGATGAATACGTTCGCATTCCTGAAGCAAATTAAAGGAAAGAAGTGGTAAATAGCCTGTTCTGTGTGTACAGTACTGAAAATGTAAGCTGTGCCTCATTCATTATCTGTTGTAAGCACTTTATTGCTGTATGTAAATACAGAATGTATGTCATAGCCGTGTGACCAGACTCCTTGCTCTTTTCCATTATCCACCTGCAATGTGCGGACAGATCTCAGTTACACTCCAGCTCTATTGGACAGATATCAGCTGGGTCAAGGCAGGGTTGCCGTGGCGTGACCTTGGAACGACTGCGCTGCTTTGCAGCAGATGCATTCATTGCAAAAGCACAGGCGCTTGTGCCTCTCTGTAATGATAGTATTTATGACTAAATGTCTGTATGAAGGCTCTCTATGCTGTGTAACTCCCTGAGCTAGGTAACTCGCATTCGTTCATGAGTATAATATTCTCTCACTTGTAAGAGAGGCACTGAAGATGAAAGCGAGTCTTTATAGAGGTGAGCGTAGCGCTCTCCCCATGATAAGGTATACGTAGTGAAATAAATGGCTGTCTTTGTAGAAACTGTTTGTGCACCTAGGCTGCAATGGTAGCCCCCAGTGTACATTTTTAGCACTAATGTAGCATTTTTACAGGTCTGTTCTCTATGAAGCAACTTTTCTTTATCCTAGACATGCTTTCTTTTTTTTTATGTCAATCTCTTATTCCCCACAGTGCAAGCTCTTCGATCCAGCAATGCATATGTTACAGTAACTGAAATCTTCTGACCTCTGAAAGTCCCACTTGTGAAATATAATATCATGAACTTGCTGTAATATTTTCATTATTTGGATAAAAATCCCACTGGTCCAGTAAGAGCTCTGCTTCAGTAGGAACTGAAGAAGTGCCCATTAGTTCCCACCAGCGCACCATATATCTGAAGGAGGAGTAAGGACATGGTCAGTGTCTGTACTAATGCTATAACTTTTCGTAAACAACACACCACCTCCATGGTCACAGCTGGCCTCATGTCCTCTCTTTCTTCTAGACCAGAATAAGAAAGGAATGCATTCATAGGAAAGCAGAAAAAAAAAAAAAAAACCACCAAAACAGAAGGGAAAGGAGAGGAGGGAAAAGGATGCTGCAAAAGACCGATCAGATGGGAGGCAGAAGATGGATCACATCTTCATGGCAAAATTGAGCCTTCCCAAGAAGGTTAGCAGCTGGTCCCCCGGGCTGTACGTGCTCCACTGCTTGTCACACCTCTGCTTGTCTGTGTGTTGCTCAGGCTTCCAAGGTATGTTGTGCTTCAGGAATTCATGTGCTTCATGATTTAGAAACTTCTTGATGTTTTCTGGGCAGAGGTGTTTAGGCAGGAGAAGGCTTGATTGTGAGAAGGCACTCAAGTAAGCATGCTCACTGCAAAATAAGTTGGCCAACTGATATATTAAAAGCTGGTTTGAAAGAAACGTAATTGTACCTAGTACATGAAGAGCACTACTTATTGATATTATTTGAATTTAAACAGGGGTTGATGAGGCTAGGTCTGTATTGGAAGGTTTACATTGGTTGGCACCTTAGTGGATACTAAAACAGTAGATTCCTGGATAAGTCAGCTCCTCCATTTTCTGTTGCACATAACCTACCAAGACCCCCTGAATTTGCTGAACCTTGAAGTTTCCAGAGCCACTGAAATCTCTTTCATTTCACCAGAGCATCCGTGCCAAAAGAACATCAGACTTTTAGTAAACCATTGCTTACGCTCTATTACTAAAATATCCTCTGAAGTGGATAATTCAGGAGACAGCTACGTTTCTTGATATAAAAGCAGCAACGTAAGTGTCTCTTGAACAGTGTTGTTGTGGGTTTAGTAATAAAGAAACTGGCCTAGGAGAGAGGATGGAAAAGAGGGAATGCTGCTGAAGTTTATGCACAGACCTCAGAGTTTCATTATCAGCATCGATTTCAGACAAGGCTCGCGGAATATCTTGAAAATTCACCAACACTCTGAGCACTGAAACCCAAACTGTAGATGCGGTTTTGATTTGAGGTTTTGCATTCATGCACACTTCAGGCAGATTAAAACTCAACTGTGTCAAACAAACATGAACAGACTATGACAACAGTGTCTTGTATTTTTTAGAAATAAAGCCAGGTTTCTTTCAGCTGTACTTTGAACATCTCAATATAAATGCAGAAGACTGTTGAAAACATCATAACAAACCTGGCACACAAGGACAGGTTTTAACATCCTAGACACTGTTTTTGAAAGGTTATCATCTAAAGTTATGTGGCTCAAGGAAGCAAATGTAGTGATATATGATAGAACACATGGAAAAAAGAAAAAAACCACTTATGTCATCGCTCTGTGTAACATGCGTAGCTGTGCTATTTATTTGCTCTTGGCTATTAAGACAAATGAGTGGTTAAATCAGTCTGTGGCTCAAGTCATCTGGTGAAAGCTATTCCTCTAGTAGAAAACAGCATGTATTGGTTTGCTTAGTTCAAAAAACCAGACAAACAGACAAGAAAAGGGTATAAAGAGCTTGTTCTGACGTGTGGTGAGTGAAGGCTAACAAGGAGGCGCAGGCTGGAATGCAGAGAGCGAGCTGAATTTGTGTCTGTGTCTATCAGGATACCTAACAGATGATGGATGATGATAGCTGGTAAACGTAGAATATATGTGGATTCATTGTTTTTTATGATGTACTTTTTCTTTTAACTCTTTGTCTGTAACACGGAATAATGCAGAGCTTTCTATAAGCAAATGGGCATCCAGTTTCCCCCCCGTTGTTACCCCTAAGAGAGAACATGAAGGCAAGTACTTGTGCTAAGGTTAGGTCCTTGGGGGCATTCACAGTGAATTGCCATGGGCTTGGAAGCCCAAAATCATAGTCCTGGGGGGAAATAAGAGAGGTGGTTCTGGCAAGAGAGGGGAAGGCTTATACCTGGAGGCACTAAAAGGAGGGAGGCAAAGATTTTAACCATCAATTAGGGCACTGAGGTTTTCTTTTAAAACCATAGTGAGATGCAGTTTTACTCTGAATTCAAAGATTATGAAAGGAAGCCTATAATAATAATTAGTTTGACTCAAAGCGTGGTAATTTATGCGAAGTGAGCATAAAACGTAGACATTGAATCACACCTACAATTCAGTAGGAGCAGATGTTTCATTAAGTCAGGGCAACTCCATACATAAGTTGATAGGGCCCAAAATATTCCTCTTGAAGAACGTATCTCATTCTTTTCGATGGCACAACAGTGCACGTTTATCAAAGAACGAAAGTTGGTCTTAGAGGTGGAGCATCTTCCCCTGATACCTCAGCCTTTAGAGGCTACTAAATCCCTACACATAATTAACACTTCTCTGGTGTATAAAACATAGCACCACAAGTGTAGGGTCAAGTGTTTAGCTTCTTGCAGCTAATCGTATTATCACTCTAGTGGAGCATCTAAGCAGCGTAAAAAGCAAGAAGACCGCATTGCCTGTGGCTAAGTGCTTTACTGCAGATGGACTTCACAGCCCCTGGACTCACACTGTCAGAAACAAAACAGCATGAAATTGCCTTAACCTCTTCACTTCTGAAACTCAGGGGATGAACAAACTAAATCAGTTCTCACTGGTTTGGTAAGTCGAATTCCTACATAAATAGGCCCCTAAGCTAAATGTTTCACATTTTGGTGCCTGATTCATTAAGTGTCACCCTTCATTGAAAGCTGTATACAGATCCGAACAAGCATCGTCAAATCAGCATGCCACATTTACAGTTTAAATTCAAATATATAACATCCAGATTATCTTTGATTTTGAGATTATTTTTTTTTAAAATCTTGTGATCAGCTGCCACTTTAAATATTGTTATCAGCTAAGGATAACTATAAAAATCCTCTTATTCTTTCTTTAGCATCCTTGTTTTGAATCAGCTGCAAGGACACACGAAGAACAAAACATGAATAGAAATTTAGTGTCCTCGATTAGGGAATATGCAGTACAAAACTGAAACAGACTTAAGAACAGAATAAATATTGTAAGGCAAATTCCTTTCTGCACCTTAATAAAGCAAAAATAGATTAAATATACAGAATGTTTATGAAGTACATGCAAATATATGTTAAGAAGAATCATCTATCTACTGAAAAAGCATGTGTTTAAATGAAAGGTGCATTAGATTACTTCTACACTACTTCTGTAAAGTGCCGTCTTTTTTGCTTGGCCAATTTAGAGCCATCCTGACTTCCATTGCTTTCCACCAGACAAGATTCTGACATGTTATGCATAATTCTTTATTAATTCCTCAAAGGAATTAGTCTCTTTTTAAAGTAAAATGCAAAAAAGTCATCAGGAAAATGTGTGAAAACAGTCAAATTTACCTAGCCAAAAAGCATAAGCAGAGGGGACCCAGTGCCGTCTGTGACCAGAAACATGGGTGGTGTCTTTTTGTTGTATACTTGAACTTAGAAAAATGTTACAGTGAAAAAAAATTGCCTGTTCTGAAAATCAAAAGGAATTAGGAAAACTGCAGATTTTGCCCTCGCACCTGGGAAAGTGATGCACTGAAGCACCTGAAACACTAAGCAGCGTAAAAGTTTAGGAGTTTCAGGACCTCCATTAATGCTACCATTTTATTGTTTCTCTGCAGATAGCAAATCATGATTGTCCTCTTAGAGGGTCTCAAAATTTCCATTTGTGCTTTGCTAATTTGGACCTGATTCTGTTCAATTCCAGCTACGGGCTCTGGCTGCCAATTTCTTATAAAAATGCTTTGCCTAATTTGAGGTTCCAGTACAAGGGTATTGCCAACTAGTCTGGGCTAATTAACCCTTCTAAAAGCCTAATCAGAATAAGGCAGGTACTTTTTTGTGTGTTAAACTGCTTGATTTAAAGCCTTCTAAGGAGGTTACAGTTATCTTCAACCAACTCTACCATATGGTAAAATCATACATTTTCTTTAGTGACAGCAAAACTTTTCAGCAAACATCTAAGCTAAGAGCTCTCTCTTCAGACCATCTTTGTTGGCTAGAGTGTGTTTGTCTTGGGGCATGGGGAGATGTGATATAGCTAGTATGTTTCGCATAACTTACTGCCGAGTCCTAGAGAGTACAAGTCAGTATCACTTTTAACAAGGAGACAGCTGGATGACATGAGCCACAAGTACACTTCACTTCATCTTTCGATCTCCACATAAGATCCATAAGATACTCCATTACCAGTACGATTTTACAGAGGTAGCTACCACGCACTTGTGTTGGTGAAAGCAAGCTGCCTCTTTTGCAGTGAAGCCCAAAGCATCGCTGTGTCTCTCTGCTGAGGGAGGATTGCATACAACTTAGCCTTGCCCTTCAGGTCTGGTCTCTCATATCCTAACAGTGGACGGCTACTCACGTTCTCCCAGTAACATGGTGCTATTGGCTTGAAATGCCACAACATATCAGCACAAACCTACTGCTATGCTCCCAAAGCGGAGGAGGAGAAGCAGCACAACATTCATACTTCTATACCAGTTCTACTAAATGGGGGAAACAAAGCCAAAGTCTCAATTTTGTATCTTCCCTATTCTGGAAGAGAGCTGTGAGAGACTGAGCTTCCTTTGCACGCCGAGTCCGGGCTCCCTTTTCCAGTGTTAGCTTACCCAGCGTCAGTCCTACAATTCACAGGCTCCTCACCTTGGGAGGATTTCTGTGTCCAGCTTTGCCCATTGATAGCAAGTTGAAGTTCAGCTGACAGAGACTCAGGAAAGTCATGTCTGATATATCAGTTGCAACTTAATAAGCTGCCGAGTATGTTTGCCTGTCCATAGGAGCAAGACAGAGTAATTTAAATGGTTAAAGAAATCTGGAGACGTTCTTTCTCTTCAAGAGCATCTGACTCCCTCTGAGAACAGGCTGAATTTAATTTACAAAAGAGAAGAGTCGCCTGTAGATGCAAGTTTGTTTGTGTTTCTTCTTTTTCTCAGTTACTCCACTGAATTTCCTTGCAGGGCTAGCACACGACTAGTACTCCATGAATACCTTCTGAAATGCCTACAACAATTGTTTTTCAGTTCCTCAGCCCAACCTTTCCTGCTATTTCCTTAGCTCCTTCCTGTGCTGGCATGTTTGGAAAGATCTTCCAGTCCTGACTGTGTACTGGCTGATCCAGCCACCACATCTAGCAAGCTTCCTATTTCTCGCTGCTTCCACCTGCTAGACCCCCCTGTGAGACAGAGACCTCCTGCAGATGTAGCAAAGTGACACGTTTTCTCTTCTTTTGGCCAGCAACCTTCTGTTTCTTGCTGAAAGTCAGTAACCAATAATACCTGATAGGGCAGGATTGGTTTGTACCTTGAGGGTAGTGACACGTTCTATGGCTTTTGTACACCAGGGAATTTGGGACACAACTTCCACCAATTTTGCTGGAAAGTTTAATTCACATATGGACAGAAGCCAGCGATGTTGTCTATAAGGGGTCTTCCCCAAGGGCCAGTTAGCACTCATCAAAAATGCAAATCCGCTGCATCAAAGCAAAGACCAGGAAAGGATGAATCTTTGCCTGGTTTCGTGACAAAATTGTGTATGTGCTCCAAGTGAACTGAATTTTGGTATACCAACCTGCATCACACATACTCTTCTCTGGCGAGAGGTGCTTGGCTTTAACCCATCTGAGTGTTGATTCAGAGTTGTGAAAACCCGGGCACCCTGATTCTATGGCCAAAGATTTCTGCCTGGTGATACTACATCAGGCCAGCATGTTTTCTGTTGTTTTGGCTTTTCCTGCTGAGGTCTCTGTCGAGTGGTACAGGAAGGATATGTGCTACTTCTTGCTGCTGCTGCCAAGTAAAGCACTGAATAAATGTCAAAATATTTGCATCCTAAATAAGATGCCCATTCTTATTTTTTCCTGTAGGGCATAATCATCTTTATTCCATACAGGTTCTCTCACTCCATCAAGATCAACCTGGCCTACTTTATATGTAAACTTTCGTTTGCCTGGCTAGATACTAATACCTTTTTATTTTAAAACCAAATTGGAAAATCTGTGAACATCCAGGCAGGGTGAATATTGCAGAGCCTGATTCTCCTCCTCTTCTCTCTTGCGTGCTTACTTGGTCCTGCACAAAGTAGGCTTGAG
Organism: Pluvialis apricaria; assembly: GCA_017639485.1. Classification (NCBI taxonomy): domain Eukaryota; kingdom Metazoa; phylum Chordata; class Aves; order Charadriiformes; family Charadriidae; genus Pluvialis; species Pluvialis apricaria. The sequence continues at coordinate 16,907,513 of CM030009.1, forward strand.
TTCTGCCAGTCTGATCTGAGAGCATTTACAGCCACACAGGTGAATGATCACACAACTTACAGGCAAATCAAGCTGTCTTTTTAGCAAGAAATTGCCAATGTACTTTAATCCCCAAAGAATGTTGCCTTCCCCCAGAAGTCATCAATGCTTAGCAAGTCCACCTTCTGTTAATTGTTAAATGCAACCATGGCTGCTGTTGTGCTCTGAATCATTTCTTTATTTTCATTATTTTGCTGTTTGTACTAACGCAGATTAACTGGATCCTGTGGAATTGCTCCTGGTTTCTATGTGAATACCTGTCATCTTTACATCTCAATCAATCTCACTGGAAGGAGTAGTTAAGAAAAATAAAATAAAACTGTGCTTTTTTTCTGACAAGCAGATGTTACACTTCAGCTAATGTTCTTTGGTAACTAAATGTTATAAAAATGATCAAAGAAATGGTGAAATATTAAGTAGTTACTTTCATTGCCTCAAGGACAAATCCAATGAAGCTTTAGTGAGCCACTGGAGTGAGTTATGCTACTTGATATGCGGTTTGGTGTTTACCAGTTACTATTCAATGAGATATCTTTATCAGAGGTAGCCTGCAAACCTTAACAGGATGGCTGGGTCGAAACGAATGCTAGCGTGACATCATGTGATAATTTTCATTGGACTCTTTGATGGGGGATGTGGGGGGAAATGAAACAAGACCAGCTGATGAAATAAGCTAAGAGTGGGGATTTAGGTTTATCGTAAAGAGAAGCAGGTGCAGGAGAAGGAATCAGAAGAATCTCCTTCACGAGGTTGTACATGATGTTTATATGTGCAAAGTGACCTTGTGATCGAAAAGCCATTAATTTGCTAGCACAGAACATGATCGCCACCCTGTGGTTGCTGGTAGAATGAGGCTAACGTAATGTGTTCCCTAATTAAAAAGTAATTAATCCTCCTGCTGTCTGCAGCACAGGTTTTTGCATGCGCTTTTGGATGCAGCTGGGAGCTCGAAGGGGGTGGAACAATGCTGGTTGCTCTCTTGGGAACGGAGGTGGAGAGCTAAGGCTCTAGCATGACTGGGGAGCGAGAATTTATTTTGGAGATGTTTGGCTTCCAAAAATGAGAGTCTTACCTCTGTGTGTGAGCTATGTAATTTACAGGTTTCTAAGTTGTCAGAATTTGACTTGATTTTCATAGGATGACAAAAGACATATCCCAAAACCATATGGGAAAAGTGTATTTTCTGTAATTCTACACTGGAAATCGCCCAAACATTTTTCTTGAAATTTCCCATGACAAAATCAGCCTGGTATAAATGCCTAGAGGGGACTATCCACAATATTAGTCATAGTTTAATAAGAAAATAGCCTTACACTTCCTTAGCAGTTTTCTGAGAGAAAGCCCTGTTTCCCAATGGTAATTTTGTGCGGGAGGCTATCTATATGTGGGCTACTTTGCCTGAGAAGTCTTTCTCCTTTCACAGAGAAAGAGTGAGAAGATTAAGCCCCCTACTCTTCAACCATCTTATATGATCATCTTCTTTTCTTTAAACCTTCAGTTTGGTTTAACAAATTTATAAGAAACATAGAAGCCTATAGTGGGAAGTGTCAATAAGCGTGGCTGCTAATTCTATCTGTATTTTTGTGAATGCTTAGTGTTCACAAAAGGTACCCACTATTATAGGCCAATAAAGCCAGGTACAGTGCAGCCAAGTACAGAAGAAATCTTTCACTGAGCAGTAGTTGCTCTCACCCTCTGCATGGGCAGCTTGAGCTCCATGTGGGACAGTTGGGCTGTCTGGGGATGAGGACAGTCTCCAGGTCTTGTAGTCCTAACGTGCAGGAAAATTCTTTGCGTGGACCTTGGCTTTGATGAGGAAGAAAGTTTTGTATAGCATATAGTGAGATCTGCTTGATGCTGCTTGGTTGGTTTTCTGCATCTTTGTGTTGGGTGATAAACATCTCATCTCTCAGAGGAGCTGGTCTCTTCTCAGAATACCTCTGCAGTGCCGTACTGTTTTTAAGCTATTCAGAGAGGAGATCCAAGGGTGGACAGCACAAACTTTACTCACCTGTAATTTAATTTCATTTAGAACTTCAAGCCGTGAAAAGTTAAGCGAATGCATTTAACCCACAGCACACTTAACCTTCAGCACAAATTAACCAGTATGGACTGCCCACCTTATGGTGGGAGCTTAAGCTAACATTTTTCTTCTACCAAATGCTTTTCCATCACACTGAGATCCTGTAAAGGACAGGAATAAATATAACCAGTCACCTCAAAATCAAGATTGGAGGTGAAGAAATATAACTGCAGCGCAGTGTTACCATAGTAACAGAAGCTCTAAAGTGATCTAATCTACTGTTAAATTCCAGCTCAGAGATGAACAAAATCAACATAACAGAATAAATGTTACATTAAAAAGGAAGCAAGGATATTTTGAGAGTGCCATTATGTTTGTGTCCCAAAATATAGCATAAAAACCATATTTGAAAAGAGAGGGAATTTTTAGGCTTTTGGGTTGCACATTTATCATATTTGTTTCTAATTTGGACTCTAATTAATATCCTGTGAGGTTAGCTGTCAGGTGACTTTTTAACATACTGCCTGAGTTTACTCACAGAGATGTACTGCTTTTCAGAATATTCCCCTCCTGTCACTCCGGTTGCACAGATGGAGAATGGTGGCCTGTACTCTATACGTCCCAGATTTTTCAAGCCATTAAAGCCTCGCACCCCTCGCTGTCGCAGGTTCTAAATGAGTTCAAATGCTGAATCTCTTCTAAACATTGGGTTAGACCATGAGGAGCCTCTGAAGGGGCTTGCACTGCTAGGCAGAGCTGTTTTCAGCTTGTGTTTCTCTTCATGGTGAAGGTTGATGTGTCAATAACTATTTTCATTCTGTTTCAAAAAAGAAGCAAGTCTTTAAAACTTCCCATGAAATTCATTCCCCAGAAAATGTTGGTTTTGAGAAAAATTGAAGTCCTGAAATATGGAAGTTTGTTGAGTCGTTTTATGGCATATCATTCTGAATATGGACACCATGTGCTACCTGAACAGGCAGAAAGTACCTATTTTCTTTTGAGTTTTGTTTTAACATCGTTAAGGACACTGGAGCTTCAACTATCCTTGAAGATTAGCTGTGATTTTGGTTTGGAGTATTGGAGGTTGGGTTTTTTGTGTTAAGCAGTCTCTGCTTGGCCTGTAAGTTTGAGATTTTAAATACCTGCTATTTAAGCATTTCTAAAGTAGATGAGATGGGAAATTCATACTAGTAGTCTAGCTGAGTTCGATATAATTTTGACATATACATAATAATGTAAAAGTAAAAAGAAAATACCTGAACTAGCACCAATACATTTGAAATAATTTCCAAAGGAATTTGATAACAGGCATTTAAAAATGGTGAATATATAAAAAAAATGTACTTTCGTGACAGAGTTTGACCAAAAAACCCAGTCCCTCTGAATCTGGCATCTGATCAAAGACATCCCAGAATTTCTCTCTGCTTCATACTGAAGAATGAATTAAATTTGTGTGTGTTTTAAAAGTAGGTCTTCAGCTGTATTTCATCAGCAAGAAATAGGTGAAAATAGAATTTGCAGAGCATGTCTTTTGGTTTACCTTAATAGCTTATAAACAGCATGTGAACAGCATGCTTTAGAGTTAAGTTTTCCTTTTCCAATGGGAGGAGATGTGCTCTTAGAAAATGACAACTCATTTGCATGCAATTTACACACTGCATTTTTGCAGGAATACATTTGACTTTTTGCACTCTTCTCTAGTAGTTGCATTTAGTTTTCTCACTGCAGAATAGAAGCATTAAGATCAGATTTTAAGAGACAGTTCCTACACTCTTTGCATATGTAGACTTAAGAGCACTATTTGCAAAGAGAGGCCCTTCTTTCTAGCTCTCTCTTGCACACTGTGTAAAATCTAATAATTATTTTTCGGGTATCAAATCACATATGTGTTTCTTTCTCCTTTATACCATGCTGATCACTGTGGTATCTTCCATAAAGTTCTTGCCTCATTATTGAAAGGTAGGGAAAGGAGAGCTATTTCTGAGGCAATAATCCTTGCTTTTATAGTCTATTCTCCTTCACACTGATTGCTTGAATTTGAAACTCTCATGACATTTTGCAGGCAATAAAAAACAGAGGAAGAATGTGTTTCTTTTTGCCAGTATATTCTTATTAAGCCAGGCAGAGCTGCTTACAAACTTGGTGCAGTCATTGTCACCAAATTCAGGTAAATGACGAAAAAGAGCAATTTCCATGAAGGATGGAGCTAGAGTTTCCTTCTGCTGTTTTACAGGTATGCTTTTGCTTTTTCAGCTCAATTTGTCCTCATTCTGTTTGAGACTTCACTGAACCCTAATGGATGAAGTTCTCTGGGAAGGAAAAAAATACCGTCATTCTCCTCTCTAAAACTAGGTACTAAAAAAAATATTCTAAAGTGCAGTGCAGTTTCCAAAGTTACTGGGATAACTAAAGAGTCTCTGCCCCCCCAATGTACTTCAGGATGTATTATGCTGTAATGAACATTTTCTGGGTCCTGCTGGACCTATGTGTTTTCCTCACATTAATGTAGCTAAGTAAAGAGTGCAAGATGATATGTATTTATACAGAGGAACAGAGTCGAACTTATGATTCAACTTTCAGGCATATCTACTCAACAGGGTTAAGATCCTCGTTGTGTGTGGAAGACACCAAAGGATGCAAAAGAATATCTATTCTGTTTCTTTTCATACTGTGTGTGTATATATATATATATTTTATGGGTTGCTTCGGGTAAATATAGCAACATGCAGGGAATCTGGTAGGTGAGTACCACTTTGACATCTTCTTTTTGTCAAACCTGAATTTTTATTTTAGTTACTTTTAGAGGTTCCATCAGGGTTTCAATCCCTATACTTCTTGCATTATGCAATCATATTTTAAATGGACTGAGCAACTTATAATTTAGTATTTAATAACTAGGAAGGGGAAGATCTAAGTGAGAGCAAAGGGTTTTAGGCTTATTACAGAGGAAGCGGGGGGTTTACAATGCCATGATAGAATGCGGGAATGTGAGAAATTTCAGATCCCAACTCCTCACCAAACTCTGAGCAATTTTGAGTAGAATTTTGTAATCCTGAGAGATGGCCTATTAAAACCTCTTAGTTACCAGGGGGCCCTTTCCCTCAAGACTGTATCCGTCTGCTCAGAGGGTACTCAGCCAAATTCAGACTTAGCATAAGAAGGTCCAACTTCTCAGAGGTATGGGGCCTAAATACAGTAGGGAAGGAATCGCAATATGGGTGAAAGTGGTAAAGAATAATGATGTTATATTTTATAGATCCACAGTACAAAATGAGTGAGATATAAATGTCTAAACGGACAGACAACAAAACCAAGCAAAGTTAGTAAAAAGAAAATGAAGATCCAAAAACTAGGGCCTGACTAGTCTTTTATTAAGTCCATGTCTGTTCCCTTGGTGTTTCTCATTGCCGACCACTTAGCAGACAAGGAACACAAGAATGTCTCTTACTGGCGGTGATCAATGGTCCATGTGTCTTGTTCCTGATACTGGCCAGAACACAAAAGTGGACCAAGTACATGGTTACACTTCTCCCAGCACTTCCCCAACTTCTGGCTGTCTGTAGCTATTGACTTATAGATCAAGCCCGCTGGTGTAGTTACATCTTTCTGGCTGTTATAGGTCATTCCTTCCAGTAACTTATCTATTGTTTTTGCGGTTTTGTTTTTCTAGACTTGTTTATATAGCTGGCTCCCACAGTGTCCTTGGTGATGATTTTTGACATTCTAGTTATACATTGTGGTCAAAAAGATAAACCTGTTTTCTTTTCCTACTTTTAAAACTGCTGCCTGATAACACAGAAATTAAGAAGCCTCAAATCAAACCGGGGCATAATGAATAACTTGTTCTCTAAACTCCTTTGCAATGACATGCCTTATTTTTGCGTGATTCCATCTTATCTTCCCTTGGTCATTGTTTTCCAAGTTTAGAAAGCCTTAGTCTGTGTGATCTTTCTTTGTATGAATGCTGTATTGTTTCTTCGATCATTTGCTTGTCCTTATCTGTTTTCTTCTGCATTTCTATCCTTTTAGAGGTGGGGTGCCCAGAAAGGCATGCAGTATACAAGCTGTGGGAACACCATGGGTTTATAAAGTGGCATAGTGATATTTTTGCTGTTGTTTTTCATCCTTCCTTAATGATTCTTACCATTCTGTTTTCCTTGTTCATTGTCCCTGAGCTGTGAACTAACATTTTCAAAGAACTATCCATAATAACTCCAAGATCTTTCCTGAATGTTGAGAGATAATTTAGAGTACATTAATAAATATATATATTTAGACCATTTTACCACAAATGCTTTACTTGAAATTTCATCTGATGTTGATTGATTGTCACGTCACTGAGTATTGTGAGATCACTCTGCTACTTGTCGCAGTTAGTTTACATTTTTAGTACCTTGAATAAATTTGAATCATGAAGAAACTTTGTCACCTCACTATTCATTGCTTTTCTGAGCTTTAAATATGTTGAAGAGGATTCATACGGGCCCTGCAGTTTAACTTGCCTATGTTATGAAAAATGACTATTTATTCTTATGCATTAAATTCTACCTGTTAATAAGTCATTTTTCCTGTAAAGGACTTTCCTTATAATTCCATGCAGTTTAATTTTTTAAAGAAACTTTGGTGAGAAGCCTTGTCAAAACCTTATTAGAAATCCAAGTATAGCAGATCCACTGAAATGGTCTCATCCCCATCTATCATCTCTTTCAGAGCGCCTGAACACCCTCATGAGATGTGACTTTGTGTCTACGTTATATTTATTTGTCTGTCTGCTGCTTCTTTCTTGATTACAATTTTTATCAATTCATTTGGTATAAAAGTCAGATTTCTAGTCTGAACTTTCACGGGTTTTCCATTAAAGAAAAACTCAAAAGTCCATGTGTCGCTACTGAAGCCTGTTTTTAAGTGAGGAGTACTTCCACGTTTAATTTCTTTTAGGACACTTACTGGAATATTACTACTTACTCTTTTCTGATTTTAAACCTTCCTTGTTTACGTTTCAGTTTGAGACAGTTGCTCTGACTTTTCTCCTATAAAGAAATTGTGTTCCACCTCTCTTAGTTACTTCCTAGCAAACATTGAAATAACTGATTTCAGTTCTCTGATAAAGCACAGTCCTTTTGACTAATTGTTACTTCTAGAAACTCTTCAGCAGGCACACTACTGTTGATATATTATTTTGAAAAAAACCCAACTTTGCTTTTTATAATTTTATCCTTAAAATCTCTTTCGCCTGTCCATATTATGATTTCCAGGTTTGACTTCCTAATGTGCCCCTTCCCATTTTCTTCAGCTCAGTGCAGCTTCCAGTTCTTGATTTGCTGAATTTGCTGGAAGATTGACTGTGGCTTCCAATGTGATTTGTTATCCTCCTTCCTTCGCAAGAAAAAATGAAATGGTTAACAATATTGACATGTGAATTATCTCTGCAAGGCACTCAAATCAATCCTGTGCTGAGGGATTTCACCTCCCCCACTGCTCTCTGGAGACTCGATGAAACGTGAGGATAAATGAAGACACAGAAGCGTGGGCTTCAGTATGTTGCTAATGCGTTGCTGACTGCAGTCAGTGCTGCTGTCTCTTCGTGCTACCACTGCTGGAGATGGGCAGATTGAAGCTCGGTAGGTTTGCTGCCTCCTCCCCTGCCTGCAGTGCAGGCATTACTCAGCGTTGCCTACAACAGAGCTTTTTGCCACCTCAGTTGTCTGAGGTATGTCACCTTAGTTGGATGTTAACTTTAAACCCAAACGTAGCATTTGTAATTCACTTCGTGTGCCTCTGTGTAGTTTCTGCCGAATATCCATGTATGTTCTGAAATAAGTATGCCAAGAAAGCAACTGTATGAAGGCACTTGTTATTAAAGTGCCTCATTTATTTTGCTATTAATATGCCCAGTGCCGCTAGTGACATCATTAAAACATCTTACAAAGAAAATGCCTCTTTAAAAGGAGAATCTGCATGCCAGTTCACTGTCTTGGAAATAATAAGAGGAAAAGCTGTAGGTACATGCTGTCTGATGGTATAGACAGCTTGCTCTTTAATTTTAAGAAGATGAGCCTTTACAAATATCTTGGTCAGAGAGTGCAAGGGTAATGGCAGGTGGCTGAAGGGAGGAAAGGTAATGTTTCTATAGCAGAAGATTTTGTTGGCAGGAAGCAGATGAGTTTGAACCTACAGCCAGTTTATGAGACAAACAAAACCAAAAAAAAAAATCCCCACCCCAAACCAGGCTTCCTCAAGAAAATATTTAAAGATAGACCAAATATTATCTTCTCTGAATGGGATACTCTGTGTATGTATTTAAGGTTTGCTTTGTCTACTGTAAGAGCTAGCAACTGTGTTTTAGATAGGATATTCTGGTGGGTGTAGTAACATCTTTCTGGAGAGGTACCCTGCTGCCTGCCAAGTCAGTCCAAACCTGAACCTCACAGCATTTAAAAACTTCAGGTTTAAACTTCTGTTTCATATGCTAAATACAGGGACTATATCTGTGTAGATAAATATGCCTCACATTCAGTAAACACAGGAGTTGCTAATTTCATGAAGAAACATATAGGATGTTACTCGTAAAAACTAAACTTTGGGAAAAAAGCCTTCCCATGAAGACATATAGTTTCAGAATCTTGCAATGTTGGACACGGTATTTAGGCGACAATTTCATAAAACTTGTAAGAACATAAGGTCTGACTGAATTAGAACTTTCTGCTAATGAAATAGTATATAACTGCCACAATGTTAATAAATGTAGTATTTCACATTTCAAGACCTTTTTCTGTGAAAATACTCAATATTTAATGACTGTGAATTTGGAGTTTTCCAAAGCTTTTTAGGGGTTTAACTTGTACTTTCTGTCTGACACTAATATCAATTGCTTTTAAAATGGTTAAACAAACCTTACTAAATAAGTATGGTTTCTGTAGTCTTGGTTTTGCATTGGCATTGATATCTTTTCCATTTTATAGTAATGACATTTGTTAGGCTATGTGTCAGTCTTTATCAGTGCTTCCTATTCACTTCAGTTTCACTTTTACGTGTGAAAGACTATTCGGGTATGAAGAAATCTCTAATAGGTTATTTAATCTCCTTTTAACTGTAATAAAAGTAATTTCCCTACTGCAGACCATCTCTAATCCATGGATATCCCAGCCTAGGATATTGCCAGGGTATTCCTAATATGCATGATACCTTATTCCTAATGCTATGTGTTGCTGTCATTATTTCACTGTATCTTTTCATTAATTTGATGACAAAGTGAGTATGGGTCCTTATGTGCTTGGTCTTACATTTTCTCCTGAACAAGCAGGGTGTAAGTTTATATTTTCTATAGTATTTTAAACGTGTGGTGTTTTTTTTTTTTTGGCCGCATCAGTCACTTCTAGTCTAGTCTTTGGACTGGAACACTAGTTTGTGTTTGCTGCTGACCTTGAAGATAACTTTTATTCCTTATAAGCTGCTGTACCCTACTTGCACCTTCAAAATTTGGTCTACCTATTCACAAAAGGCATTTCTCATAGTTTTAAGATTTGTAGGCCAAACATTGAGTATGGAGCAAGGGAGGGGGGATTATTCTTACTTTGAATATTCTTTTCAAATGTCTTTCCTTTAAACTCCATTTCTGCAGGTCTCTTACATATTTATATACAATAATCAAACATGTTTTTGAAATGTAAAAGATTCTCACAACACTTTGAAATTATTTCCTTTTACGTTAAGGTATCTGGAACAGCCACGTCTTGTGTTCTACTCAGCCAGGGTCTTTCTCAGGTCTGAAAGGCAGAACTTTGATACTCTTCTTTCGCTACATCTAAAGTAGCTCTCTATCTGTGCACCAGTAGATCAGTAGAAGAATATCAATGTTGAGATCTGTGATGCAAATGGCAGAGAAAAATTTCCACTAAAAGCTAGTACAAAAGCTACTGGAGCTGTAGAAAGTTTCCATTGATTTGTATTGATAATATACCTTTGTGGGTAATTAAGCTGTTAACCTGTCAGCTTAATATGAAACATTTTTAGCAATTTGCATCTTGTCCCTTACCCATAAAAGACATAATACAAGTAATGATTTAAGGGCCTGTCTTAAGATGATACCACCACGATGTTTTTAGTAGCATATTTTCCATAAAGTTAACAAGCACTTCTATGAATCTGGAATTCTCCACAATTAATTTCATCATAATACAAATAAGTGTAGGGTTCACATCCGTTCAGAGAGAGAAAATCAGGCAGGTTATGCTTATGCTTGTTCCTCTGTTGGGAATACAGAGCAGGTTGGTTGCACTTCCTTTTTCTAAAATACACCAAAATTTCTGTTTAACACTGAATTTCAGGGTTGCTCAGAGTGTTCACATACAACAGAACAAGCACTGGGTATTTCAGAAAGCTGTAAATCCTAGTGCTGGGCTGAAAAGCAGCCCATGGGAACGTAGCCTCAGCTGGCAATACCTCTTTGGGCTGACAGTTCTTCTCGGAGAGAAGGGAGCAAGCTACTTCCAATGTTTCTCCTCTGGTTGTAGACTGTAAGGTTAGTTAGTATGCTGCAGCTGTACAGATTTTCATTTCTGATAAAACTTAGCCTGAGAGGTATTTGCTGATGATTGTCAACAATCAAATGAATTATAGATGATGTTGGTAAACAAAATGCCGCCTTGATGAATGATGAGTTGGCTATACTATGACATGACTGCTAAGTCATTCAAAGCACTGATTAAACCCATTACAGTAAAATAATCACCATCCATTACCTTTAATGTCGTGAACTGACAACCTAGTTAAGGCAGCTGATGGTGTCAGCAAAATGATTTGTTGGTCCTCATGTCCAATGACAATAAATCACTTCGATAAATCAATGAACAGTAGCAATAAAACAATATATTTTCATTTTTCTTGACATTCAATTACAGAGTGTGTATACGGACTTATTCTTAAACACTCAGTGATATGGCAGGATTCAGCATCCACCAGCAGCTAATACATACAGTTGTCGAGAAATTGTTTTGTCCAATCATGTTTTTCCCTTAGTTTTGTTTTCTGCTGCATCTGCTGTTGTGATACACCACTTGTCTTACAGAGCCAGATTCATTCTTAGGTATAAAAGGTAGAATTTTTATATTCTTTTTTGCTGCATCTGAGGAAGTTTCTTCTTCTAATTAAGTTTCTATAGGTGTAGTTTGTTTTGTTTTTGTTTTTTTTTCAAAAATTCAAGGATAGTAGTAGCATTCCTGGTTTTTCTCCTTCCTAGTAACACCTCTAGGCTAATAAAGTCTGTAATTTGGCTCGTGGGTTAAACAAAAGTGAACTTAAGTGTATGATAAGCCAGAACTGAGTTCAGGCTCCTGTGCTGCTTGCAAATGAGCAGTCGATGATACTGCTAAAACCCAACTCAGCTGGCAGCCATTGTCTTCCCTCTGTTCTGCTGTCATCGGGGCTGTTCTGAGCACCAGTCCTGGCAGGCAAACAAAGAGTTTTTGGGAGCGTCCGGTTTTATTTTACAAGTATACATCTGTATCTACCTATTTCTCTCTCTTTTCACAGATACATTTGTGTGTGTGTGTTGTTAGCAAATTTTGGGCATGCATAAAAGTACCAATCCCTGAAGTTAATTGAGATGGAAATTATGAAGGGTGAGGCACCTCCCAAAGACTTGAAATTATCATGTATTTTTATTAGGTAAGGCCTTGCGCTTTTTAGCTAAAGGTTGACAAGACTAAAATCTTTTTTTCCTCCCTTCTTTTGACTAAAGAAAAGGTTTAGAGTACTAAAACGTTTTTTTCTGGTTTCCTTCCTCTGCCCCACCCTCTGCACACACACTACCAGATTTAAAATACCCTGAGGAATTCACAGGGCATAATTTTTTAACATAATTCAGAGAAACGCCAGGTGGGTAATAAGAAGACAGAGATGGAAAACCAGATGGCTGTGGTTCCTCTGTACTGAGACCTCTTACCATTCACGTGCCCCGAGTCTCTACTTGGTTGGACTTGATTTGTTTCTGTCACATTTCCATTGGAGGAAGTTTGCAAGCAGCAGGAACAGGTCTTTTCTATATATGTACAAAGAGAAGAAGAAGGATCTGTAGTGGTTTTTTTCCTAGTACAGTACCAGATGTTGAAAGGAAGAGGTCTGGCTGAGGAAGTAGCACATATCACATCTACGTTGACTAATGCTTAGAGGTACAACTTAAGTTACTTCAATATACCAGGCCTTGCCTTTAATGGTTATGTTATGCAAAATAGAAGTTCTAAAGATATACATCAATTCTTACATTGCTATTTTTTCTTTCACTGATGTAAATTTGAAAATCATTGCTAGTGTGCTTTTCTGCACCACTAAACTGGAGAGGTCACCCAGCTGGGCACATGGGGCTGCACAGGTTCCCAGCGTCAGCTCCTGTGTAGTACACCAAGCCTTCTCTGAAAATAAGATTCAATTTTAATTTGCTTCTGAACCCAGCTCGGTTTGAGGTAGCAATTTAACGTGGGATCCATTTCCTTGAGTACTTGTCTGCTGAAGACAGAAAGATCATCATGGAGATGAAACTCTTTTGATGTGGCTATATCACGTGGCATATGAAAGATTTTCTCATTTCTTTCTAAAAATGTATCTGTCAGTAGAGAATGATTGGTCTCACTGGACATATGGGCAGTTAGAACTGGAAAAGCTGAATGTCACTAAAGGATGGTAAAAATGAAATGTTTGACTATAAATTATTTTTTATGTCATATTTAGATTAGAACATAGAAAATGCAAGTAGTCAATATGAGTTATGTAGCAGACAGCAGAATATGTCCAGAAATGCTCTGGTTTTTGACTAAAGTGAACTATGATGGAGACCCTGCACTGACTTTGCAGGAGGCATTGTTGTATCAAGTTTGTTGATACTTATTCCAAAAGTAATATCTGCAGCAAATGCTCCTAAAATTTTGACTTTCAGAACATTGTGGGATATTTGCTGTGGAAGGGTTATTAAGAGATCATTTGAGATAACCATCTTCAATTTGATTCTGGAAAACCTCAGCAATTGCTCAGAAAACAGCAGACTACTGTCCTGTGTCGAATCGTCTGCCTGTGAGATCTGTACAAGGAGTTGAAGTTTGTAAAAGGCAGAATTCACAGAGCTTTTGTGAAAAAGTTGAGTTTTCTCAGACTTTCTAGTAAATGTGGGGGATTCTTTGTCTTATCGTCAGTGAGAACTGATTTCTTTCCTGTAACAGTGATTCATATACCATCCTCCAAACTCTGCCACATGTCTGTATGTTCAACCTTGTGCCCTTTTCCAGGAACTTCTGGGCACACTGGCGCCCTGCACTGCAAAGCAGTGTGTGCTTTTCATCACCAGGCATGCTCTCACCTGGAAACTTGTTCCTTTGGACCGTATTTTGGCTGGTTCATATTTATTTTACTTTACCAAGTCAGCTTCAAAATGGTCAGAACAGGGCTGGGAGCATGGCCTGAAGACTGAGCTTTCTCTGCTGCTGGCAGTGGGGTACTTGAGCATTGCAAATCAGTTGCTCCCTCCCCGTGTCGTGCTGCTGTCACTCCTGCTCTTGAAAGGAGAGGAGGGGAACAGGCTCTCCACCAGCCCTCTCTTCTGTTGCCTAAAGCTTGGACCAAAACCTGCAGGAGAGCAGGCTCAGGTGTTCCCTCATCCCAGCCTCACCTGAAACGCAATACCAATGGCCTCTGGCAAGGTAGCTCGTTTTTAAGTCAGGGCTGAAGTCAAACAATGCTGCAAGTGTGAAGGTGAGCACAAGCGCTTTAGAGTCCTCACCAGAGAATGACAAATGTCATTTGGTTTCCAAGCTCCGGAGCAAAATTAAGATGGAATTTAATTTTAATCTGAATCAGTCTGGTCATCTCTAAGTTTGACTCGCCTATGTGGTATTTCGGTTGGTAGAGACACAGACTATTTAACAGGCAGTCTACCACTGGAGAACAAGAGCATCTGTAGAGCATTTTTCAGGATATGCTGTTCCATACCTTGCTAAAACTGTAAAGTGCAATAAGAAAATGGGTGATGGACAGTAGATAAACTTTAAAAGTAACATTCAGCTGATAATTCTTTATAGGGTCCTCACTCCATCTAAGGAGTTGTGTAATGCTTTTTTTTAAAAGTGAAGCAATCACTTTTTGTCCTTTCAATAGCTGAATTATAAGATTGTTGTACTATCGTAGGTCTTACATACTGTATCTTTGGAAAGCATTCATCACTGAGTACGGAGTGTGTATCTGTAGAACATCTACTTGAAAGGGTTGTGTGAATGAGGCAGAGAGGCACGTTGTTACAAAATGGACTTTCCTACTCTTCATTTTAAAATTTCTAGAGATCAGACTTTGATATTCCTGTTATCATCACCTTAAGGTTAACAAGAATATGACACAACATATTTATTTAAAAGGTGTATTTTTACATAGGTATTAACATTTTAAATAGTTTTAAAGTTGTCTATCAAAATTACTTTAATTTAATATATATGAGGAGACTCTATTGCATGATAGTCTGTGCTTCTCCTTGACTCAGGAAAGAAGGAATATATTAACCTTTCCAAAATGTCATCTATAAAATCTGTGCAATGAAATAGTTAAGTATGTAAGCTCCATCCCAATCAATATTTATTTCTTGGTAAAACTAGCTCTGCAGCATATCTTTGCTATCTCTATAAACATTTCTATAGCAACCTTAACAATTGTGTCTGTTTCCATTCAAAGCTGCTGTAGAATTTTTGAAGGTGTCGTAATTTGTTAATAGCACAGATATTAGAAGCTGACCCCAAAGTTTGCTTCCCTAAATCCTTCAAGTCTTGCTCATGGCTGTAGGAAATGAAAAACGAAAGTCTGAGACTGCACAGTTCCCGTCATCCAGCTTGAAAGATGTAACAAACCCTGGCGATCCCTGCAATGCATCAGCAATGCATCATCCAGTATTGCTGCGTGTGGCTCAGAGAAGACCAGGCAGATTTAGCTCATTATAGCAAGTGCAATTTGAAGGTGTTCTCCAAAATGGGGGAAAAAACAAAAAATGCAAGCACCATCAGCAGATAGAGAGAAGATTAAAAACATAATAATAATAAAAAAGACAGTGGACAGCAGCTGAAATTTAGCTAGAATTAGGTTTTTTGGTCACATTTTATCTCCTCGTGGGCCACTGCCGCTATCAGAGCAGCAGTGTGTGGAGTGACTTGTGACACAGCTGGCAGTCAGCAGCGCCTTGGGGCTCTGGCCAGTGGGGATGCTGGCTACTGAGGCATCCTCCGCTCCTCACAGAAAGTGCATCTCCATGAACTAGGACAAAGATCAGTGTAAGGGCAGTGAGGGGAGAGGCAGGTGGGAGAGGAGGAGTACAAACACATCCAATTTTTATAACTCTCACAAGTGCTTTTCCTTTGTCTTTGATACCTGCCCTGGAGTACATGCAGCACACTGTTAAATAACATCTTGTCACAAAGACCAAAGCAATGATTACACTCTGACTAGGCATTAAGGCAATTTTATTTCACACTTGTCTATTAAGGTATAGTAAGTAACCACACGGCAAAGATGATCTTCTGGGAAGAGAATGAGAGGTTCTTTAAATTGTCCTGTTTTTTTAATATCTTGCCATTGAAACCATCCGAGTGCCGTACTGCAGTCATATAATAATAATTAGGAAAAAAAAAACACCACCACCAAAAAAATGCTTTCTCTTTGTTAGGAATGCAATCTGTGTCACTGCTTCACCAGCAGTTTATCAAACAGATTTTCCATTTTGTCAGCTCAGCATATGGTGTTCAAAACCTGATATATATGTTTTTTTTTGGTAGGGGGTTGGGTAGAAGGACGTAAACAGCTATTAAAAGCATGCTTTCCATGACTTGCCGGGGAAAAAAGGTAAAACTTACATTTCATCATTAAGTTTGCTCTGTTGATTAAAAGGTAAAACTCATTCACTTTATTTCCTTGTAAGGCTCCCACACGTGCCAATAATCTCAATTTATGCCTTCACTTCTCCCATAAGGAGAATGTATTCAGGACTGGGAATTTGGTATATATTGAGAATATATTTGTATTTGACTTTTGAATTGGTAAATTGGAAAGATTTACCGAAATATTGGCAAGATTCAGAGCAAATTAATTATCAGGTGAAAATACAAAGATGAGTAAAGTAATATGCATATATATACACCCTATCTTGCAGAATGTCTTCCAGAATAGCTTTTGTATTAGATCTGTATCAGAATATCTCTGTTAATGGAGCTTAAGAGCACATTTACCTTTCTCGTGGCTGTAGCCAATTGGTCACCCATAGTGTCCACGAAGTTTATTACATTCTCATTATTTGCGCTTGTCCTGGCAGCTAGACACCATTTACTTTAAAGGGAGAAGGAGGAGAGGATGGTTTTGGAGTATATGGTGTGTGAACTCTCTGAAAAACATCCTCCAGCAAATCTAGCTGTACTTGTGTAAGATGCTCCTGGCCTCCGCTGATTCTCTCTAGCTGTGGCGGTAGGGCAATGTGACTTGGACATCTCAAACTTGCATTTCTTGCGCCACTGGACAGCTTTGTTGTTGGGACTTTAAATTCGTCAGTAAGTTAATAAACCAGCGCTGCTGTGGCATGGACACACATCCCACTGAGCCATCCCTGCTTTCGGTCAGTCACTTTTAGTAGGCAGGCACTTGCGTGATACCTTCAGCGAGAGAGGTTCGTTTATCAGAGCCTGGAGCCTGTCTTCACTCTGGCTCAGTCCTTGGGAAAACGATGTGGTAGAGCCTGATGAACCGTTGTTCCCAGCCTGGGTGCGCCACGAGGCTCTGCTTACAACCTGCGGTTACAGAAAGCATTTTGCTGACGTTAAACAAATTGCCGAAAGAAAAGGACTGAAAGAACAGCCTTATCTTTGTATTTTACCTGGGGGAAAAAATTTCATGCAGCGGCACTCTCGAGTGGTGAGAGAGATAATAGTTCAGAGGCTCTGTGTGGCCTTGTTACGTAGCTCCACAGGAGGCGGTGCCCCCTCAGTCGAAAAAAATGCTGCTTTCCACAGCCTAATGAACAAACTCCTTCATAATGTGCTCACCCCAGCACTTGGAGGGAAATAAATATCTCAAAATGAATATATTGTTACTGTCCCTGAGGTGAAAGGGAATAAAACATTTTGTTCTTGAGATATAAGATTTTAAATTTTTTATATCCTGTTTTGTTGTCCCCAGGAAGGGATCTGATTTCTCTTGTCTGAAAAAGGTTGTGATCAATAGAAGGTTCTGTCAATATAAAGAAATGCATCAATATATTCTCTATCTTTGCATTAACCAGAAAACAAAAATATTTCAGGTTGGTTTTTTTTTCTGACATTTGATTTTTCAGTGTTTTTTCCTAAATAACATGCATGAATTTCCTGCATGAATTGCAGAATTTGTGTTATTATGTCATTCCTTGCATAGCCTTGTCCTGTTGAAACATTTACAAATCGTATAAAACACAGGGGATCTCATGCCAAATGTTTATTTATACTGGGAGACACATTATCTGTCTCAGTTCCCACAGGTTATGTTTTCTTTTTCCTGGTAGCCATTCTGTCATACCGCACGAACAGCAGGGAGTAGCATACAGTCGAAGCACAAAGCTTCACAGACCAAGCACAAGTCCTTTTCTAATATATTTTCTTCCAAGGTACCTTGCAAATATTTGCAAACACACACAAGGCCAATCAGACTTGATTAGGAAAACCAGTTGTGTCCAGACTCTGACATGACGTTGTGGGTTGGGAAAGGCAATACAGATATCCAGCAGGTTTGTATGATGAGCCAAACCTTTAGCACTTTTTTTTTTTTAATGATCATGAATTGCATTAGCACAAAAGAAGGCTGATTGTACCCCCCTTCACTCCATCTGACCCTGTTCCTATTTCTGTAATAAGAGACATCTTCAGATAACCAGTTAAATGCATGCATGGCAGGAAAGAAACATAATAGTTGAGGAAAGTTGAATAGCTTGATTTTTTGTTTGTGGTTGTTTTTTTTTAAGTGGATGACATAGATTATTCTTTACCTGCTTTGCTCTGATGGTTAATGAGATGTACTGAGCTCCAAGGAACAGCAGAAGAGTAAATGGGTTTGTCAATGACATCCTTAGTGCTCACGACGCAGGACAAGTCCATAGGTCTCTATGCAGAACATCTCCAGGGGTAATAGAATATAATTTTTTATATGTATTTGTTTTATATTGCTGTTTCATATATATTTGAATTCTGCATTGTGCTAATGCTCAATAATTGAGCGGGGGTTACTATGTTCAGCTAGGAAGGATAGCTCTGAGGAACTGAATTTTAAAGATGTTTTTGTTATAGCTACTAGAAACAAGTTACCGCACGGTAATGAGAACCACACGTTACACCATAAGGAAAAGTCCAAAGTCAGTGCAGAGTGAAACAGATTTCTGTAAGACACTCACCTTAGAGAGATGTTCTCTGACATCTCTCCTGTCAAGCAAAAAAGATGGCATGACACATATCCAGCATTGCTTCATTGTGGTGATGTAATGATTAAGTACTGGAGTCTCCGATTTGGTAAACTTGTTAAAACAAATCTGTAGTGTGCAAGGATAAAACGTGATGTAAAGCCGAAGTCAAAAGGATTTGAATTCAAACACATCTTCACAAAGAAAATTCATGAGTATTCTTATGGAAGGTGCTTATCTTGAAAGATACCTGCAAGTTTATGAACTATCCCAATAGTGACACCAGAATAAGTTGAATCCTGCTTCAGAAATTACAAAGATGACACAGCAAACTGGTATCATCATTTATGCTTGTACTTACTAGATTATGGTTATGCATGCTGTCTTTATCAATATTTTTAAGTTTTGCAGCCTCTTTAACTGAAGTAAATCAGTGAAGTATTTCACCGTCCTCCTTCTATGACTCCATATTAGATCCCACATGCATTTGTGATTTAATTAATGGTTCCCTTAATTAATCATTCTGTGAAAGGCCTGAAGTTTATTTGTTTATAATGTAGGCAGCCCCTGTGGTTATTAATCAACTAAGAAATAAACCTGAAAATAAATTAATAAATAAAATGAAAAAGAGCAAAAATTTCTGCAATTATAATGTAAAAGGCAGTCAAAAAGCCAATGAATGCTAGAAGACACTTTATTATGAATTGTCAATAAATATAACAATAAAACTTTTAAATTTTTGGAATCCTACTAAGATTCCACTTCCATTACAAAAGGGGTTTAGTACCAGTGAAAGATACACTGCAAAATGATGCTGCCTTCGTGCAAGACGGATGCACAGTATCAAGCAGTGAGTCCTCCCACACTATTTAGGTGTCAAATGGTCTGTAGGTTTGTAAAACTAAATGGGTTGTTTGTGAAGGAATCTGTTTGTAAAGGTGCCACCACTGTAGTAAGTCAGCCTAGGAACGGCTCTGATGCCTTTCCTGGTGCCTCCGGGAAACTCTCTGCAGCAAACAGTTGTAACACTCTCCTTACTGTGCTACATCTTTCTTCCCCATAGAAAGCTTTGTAAATCCAGGGGGAGTTGTTCCCTGCCTTTTCTAATTGCTGACATGAAGATTACTAGTTCCTAGGCTGCACTATAAACACAGCCTTTTTTGGCACACCACTGCAACCTATTATCTCTTAAGTCTGTGATGGCAGTAGGTATTTCCATACAGTAGGCACTGTTTAGCCCTTTTGCAGTGTCTTGTTGGTCCTCTGGATTGTTCACATCCTTTTGTAGTAATTCCTATATCCAAGCTAAAGTTCTTCCATGTTTTCTTGCCACTGGAGACATTCACTTAAATATTTAGAGAAAGGAGACTAGAGTCCTAAAGCCTCTACTGCTGTCCAGAGTCCATAGCTGCCTCATATAGACCATTCCCATTGCGGTTTGCCTTTTGCCATTGTTTTGAGCAGCTGTTTGGACCAGACCTGACCTTTGCGCACAGCTTCTGCCAGTCATTGACACCTCTGTAGCAAGCTGCTTGCTTTATACGATACTTCTGTAAGTGAATGTAAACTCTAAACAAGATCATATTTTATTTTGTGCAGCTTTTAGCCACAGCCTGCTCCTGCCAGCTGGCCTCAGAAGACTTATTTTCCGTCACCTGCAGTTGGTCACACTTGCCCAGTCTAAGATTGCTGCTTATCATTGTTGTTTTAATGATATTGCATCTGGTGCCACAGTCCAGCTGGAATCAAAACAGTCATTCATTTAATAGTATAGCTGCAAATACGGCAGCTGAATGAATGATAGGTGAGTGACTTGCGCTGTGCATACGCTTTGAGAGGCCTCGCTTTTACTAAAATTGCGCTGCAGATATCATCCTCTGAACTAGAGCCCTCTGCATCCTTGGCCTGCGTATGCACTGCTCGCTCCTTTCTTCCTCAAATAGCTGCAGCGCTGGGGATTACTCTATTGCACATCCTCCTTACACCTCTCCCTCTCTCATTCTTCACAGCTGTCTTAAGATCAAACCTATTTCTTTGAGTGGATGTTGGTTTTTGTGGGTTTTCCCTCCCCCAGACTGTGGGTTTGCTGTATTCTCTAATCACTTAGGTGGTCCAAGTCGGGTGGCAGTATTTGGACGTGCCTCTCTGGAGGGAAAGCATTGCTCTCTCGGTAAACTCTCCTGTAGCTGGGATCCTAGGTTGGTAGGGAGTCGCCTCCAAAACTACAGGTAGATGAGAAAGTTTTCACTTCTGAAGTTTAAAATTCTTGCTACTTATTTTTGTATAAATACGTGGTAGGTCTTTTCTGGCTAAATTTATTTGGGATTACATGCTTATTCAATGGTTCTATTGGACATCTGGTGTTTCAGTTATTGTTCTTAGTAATGGTGTTTGTCTTGCTTTTCCTTTTTTTCTTCCCAATGTGATGGCTAACTGCCCCCACCCCCCCTTTCAGCTCTTTATCTTTTAGCAGCCATCACTAGTTCTGTATACAGACTTTGTTTTCCCCGAATTTATGTTTGTGCCAGATTCTTTGTCAGAAATTCAGCATGGCCAATGGTCTGAGTCACTCTATGCTAATCACCTTCTCTGCCTTGCTTCGTATCTCACTAGACTGCCTTCACCACATTTCACATACCACATGTTGGCTCATAAAACACGAGAATTTCATGCTGGTAAATCTAAGTTGCTCTTTATTTAGCAGCTTACTTCAGAGGTGCTGCAAATGCAGCATAGGCTCCACGTACGATATATAGGTTGATGTCATGGTTCTTCCCTCAAATTCTTCCTCCTTTTTTCATTTTATGCACTTCAGGTCTTAACAGGGAGAATATCTCTAGGGCAGAGACAGTAGTTTAAGCTCTCTTTGCCATGATTATTTTGCAAACTTTTGCAAACAGCATGCTTACTTTTTCTAGGAAAGGCTGTTCACTATGCACCCGGACAACAGCGAGTCTATGCCAGACAGACAGTCATCCTGATGAATATCACACCAGTGTTAAGTGTGCTCCTAGAGTTGTATGACTGTCGTGTGTCATTTTTCTGCTCTGGGAAACTTTTTCCTCTCTTTTCTCACCCACTGAAAAAAAAAAAAAAAACCAAACCAACAACCCTACCTTTTTAACAGGAATAGGATTTTAAAATCTGCTTGGTGAGAGTGAGTCCAGATGCCTGACTGTGATGTAGGAAGCCTGGTCCAGTCCCTAGAGCTGCTGCAGAACTTCAGTGACCGAGGCAGAGACATGTATACCCACCGCTTACAAGATCTTCTCTGTAAGGCGATCCCCAGACATCACTGTCTGCCAAATCTATTGTAAGTGGTTCGGATTAGGTGGGGATATTCTTCAGCTACTAGAGTAGCGAAGTCTCAATACCGGTCCCTCCATTTCACATATGAAATGTGCCCAGACTGAAAAAAAGTTGGCCCAGACTGAGGATGGAACAAGTTTTTCAGATGAGGTTGGAGCTTGATAGAACTCGGGGGATGGAGCTTGCCCCACCGAGAAATTTTTCTGCATGCATAGGTTGTGCAGAAAATCATGACTGCTCGTTTGACCTTGTTTCTTTTGTGTACATTAGTACTGCTCTCCTCAGCTTCAAAGGTGAACACTGAAAGTCTAAAACAGTATTTGTAGAATGCACTTTTGCTATACCACAGAATGTAACAAAGCTTGTGAGATCCACAAGCCCAAAAATGTTTGAAGAATTTTGACGTATTGAACTTTTAAGCCACGAGTTTCAAGGAAGCAGTTAATACACAACTGTAATATTTATGTTATGTATGCAATGCAATGTTCACTGTTCTCAGGGCCTCAGCATCACACAAAAAAAAACGGTGTTTGTGGCAATCCTGTAAATGAGAAGTATTTTTCTCCCCATTTTAAGGTATGGAAGTTAAGGAGTACATGGGTATGGAGGTTATGCAGAAGGTTTGCAATAGATTTATTATTCTTTGTCTTACTCAGAAACCTAAGCCAAACAGGAGAGAAAGGGAGAAACAAAACCACCGTATGATGGCTTGAGCACTGTTAATAGAAACCAAATATTTAAGAATTTCAAACTTTTTTTTTTTTTTTTTACTAAATGGTGACTTTGGTTATATCACATGTGCAGTTTTTTTAATTGTAGTTGTAGAGCTTATTTGTATCTTAAAATGAGAAATTTAAAAGAGGATCAGCAAAAATGACAGAGTTCACATTGACTTTTTGACTATACTTAAATATTTAGTGTTCAGTTAAGTTGCACGTGTTTTATTTCCAACTTTGCTTTGATTGCTTGGAGAATTCTTATGTCTTATTCAATATTTTACTCTGTTTTGGGGGGTTTGACTGTTAAAAAACTTCTGATACTGCTATCACAGAAATAGATGTAATATATCAATCTATAAAAATATAAGTTGTTGTACCAAAGTAGCACAAACTGTCAGACCTGGGAACAGGTCTGGCAAAAACCAGGGGGGTGGGCGTAGCCATATGTAGAGAGCTGCTTGGGATTCATCATCTTCAACAATTCAAATCGTTATTCCTCATTGTGGATAATCAACAGGGGAAAAAATTAAATATGCAGTTTTATTTAACAGAAATATTTTGAAGATGTATGGAATTCTTTGTGAATAATTCATGCTCTTTAAGATCAGAAGCGTTGAAACAAAAAAAAGGTGGGGAATTCTGCTGGGACGTGCCAGTTTAGAAACAAAGCAGCGCTCTTGCTACATGTAAATGCAGCTGAAACAGGATGGCTGTAACATCAGGGGGAAAAAAATCTTTGCTAAAAAGTCTGTAGCAATATAGATGATCTCTTCTTCAGAAAGTAAATTATTCATTTTGTCCTTGATCAATTTCAGTTAACATGTATTTGTGGCTCACAACTGTTTCTCTAAAATATAAAAGTGACTCACGGGGGAAAAGAGAAGTCACGCTTGGGGAAAAGAGCATGAAGAAAACCCTGCCACAATGTAGCCTTCTCCATCTTATGCCCCTACTGGGCATCTCTGATTAAATAACCCTTTCAATTACTTTGGCACTAACAAGTTATTTAAATTTTCCTTGCCTCTCTCAGTACCTTGCTCTACTTGTTTTTCTACCAGATTAGACACAAAATTGAAATGAAAAAGGAAAAGAGATATTGGAATGTGTTTTCGATTTGGGACAGTTGAATAGCAGTGGGTGTGGCGGGGACTGTAGGGTGAAGCCTGGGAGGGACGGGTGACAGCTCTGTCACCTCATGCAAACTTTCATATGCTCCATTCTATGAGCCCACACCAGCAGAGTAATGTAGGTATTAATTAATATTGTTTTGCTATATCTACAGGTAGAGTGCCTAGTCTTGCAGTCCAAGCTGAAGTCAATGGGAAGCTGCTGGTGCTTAAAAATTGATTCTTCTTTTTTGAAGAAGTGTGACTTTGTGGCAAATGCAAATTGTCCCCTGGCTGCTTACTGTAGGGGCATGCTGAGTAGCTTGTTGCTACTGGGGGCCCCCAGTCAATAGGCAGCCTTACAGCTTTCTTCCACTTGTCACGTTCTAGCAATGCTTTCTGTTCTCCCCATTACAGGGAATGCATGAAGCAAAGTGTTCTCCAGGATTGATGTTTCTGGCTTTTTTTCATGGTGCTTTGGTGACTTCTGGATCATCTGCAGATCCCTTTCATCTAACATTTTTTACTTCTCTGAAAACTGGATGCAAACTGTTTATGTTCCGCATCCAGAAGCTGAAATACTTCTGTAAATGTTCCTATATACAAGCAGAGTCCTTCTTTCCATAAGTGAGCTGGCTACTAGCATATGTCCTCTTGTTCTAAGGAATGAACACCTTTGAAAATCCAGGACAGGACATGTTTGGCTACGTAGGTGACTCATAGACTGGAGTAAAAGCATGGTGTGTCAGTTACACCCTAATGCCGGGACATTTTCCCTACCTAGGTTATAAAATGACACTTAGCTGAGAAGCCAAATGGAACAGAAATGTGTCAGTCTTTTAAAATATTGCTTTACCACCTGTTTGATACTTTTTTTCCAAACATATATAAATAAAGCTATAGTTTGGTGGTGGAGTTCATCCAAATCAAACTGTCTGAACACTAAGCCATTTTTGGAGCCGCCGCAGTGTGCCCTGCGCCACTTCTTTTCCATTTTACATGCATGCAGAGAAGGTCAAGCAGCGAATTAGCAGACAGCTTTGATAGTGCCAAAGACAACAACCTGCTTCAATACATTATCAAATAATAGACTATAAATTATGTAAGCACCGAAATGCCAAGCAGCAAACAGCATTTCCACTGCTAAATAGAATCACCGAATTCATTAGAGACTGCTAACCCTGATGATGTATTTATTTTGAGGAGTCTGAACATTAACTCTTTGCCACCATCCTTCCTTTTCTTTCTGCCTCTCTATCAAATTTGTTCATTTTTTTATTGCATTCCCTCACTATGTGTTCGTCCATCAAGCCCTGCCTCCAGCATATGGAAACCGTGTTTCGATTCATGTTCAGACCAACTCCATAAGCTGACAGAAGTCTTGGGCAGCTCTGGAGGGGCACCATATAGGAGCAAAAAAGTTGAGTGTGCAGAGCTCAGGAGTAAAATGACCCAAAACTGAGCTGGCAACATGCAGCTTTGAACCTTTTTGTGCTGCTTAGCTCCAGACTTTACATAAGCAGACGCCAGAGAGGTGACAAAGCCAGGGGCGGTGCACGCATCAGTGTATCACCTCCTGACACAGAGAACCTGCAGCCTCTGGGAGAAGGGAGCCCCAGCCGGCCAGGGCTTTGAGCATCTGTGGTAGTGAGAAGGTATCAAAGGAGATGGAAACAAACAAAGAAACAAAAAAATTAAAGATGTAAGAGACAAATTTTATTAGAAATTAAACTATGATTTTTTTTTAATAGCGAAACGTCGAAGTAAATAGGATAGACAGAAAAGAAATTTTAAAAGTTTTATACACAGTTCTTCCATGCCCTATGCCCTTACAAACCGATCTGTGTTTCTAGGCTTGGTTTCTGCTACTTCATACATGGCAGCAAACCCCGCCCAGCATCTTCTGCTTCCTGGGGGCCTTTCTGTCCCCTCCCGGAGCCGGACTGGTTGTTTCCTATCTCCTGCTGCAGCCCCTGTGTGTGCTGCAGGCATCCAGCCCTGGGCTGTGCTGCTTCTCTGCTGCTGCCATACCTTGCGCAGTCACAGCCTTCTCTCCTGGAGCGTACCCTGATCTTTCCCAGTGAAGACATCACCTCTCCTCCCTTCAAAGGTCTCTTCAAGACCTATCTCCTTAAAAGATCATAAAGCATAACTGAAAACAGTAAGACAGATGCTCACCGAGCAACGTACTATGTGGTCTGCATCAGCTTTTTGATGATCTCTCCCACCAGCAGTGACGTTGCTTGGGGTGTCTGACATGCTTTAATGTACATGATCCAGCTTGTGGCCATGGGCATTACAGTCCTAGGAAAAATAAGTGTAATCCTATGCAAAATAATTTAATGTCATACCCTTTGGAGGACATACAGCTGCACTCAACTGGAACTTCTTTATTCCCAATGGCAAGTTTTGAGCACCTTGGTTTTAGGGAGCAAAACCACCTCGTTAGTAACAGCTTGATGCATCCAAGTTAAGAAAGTCTTCTAGAAGCTGAAGCACATCTAGAAAGGGTAGGGTTTTATATCCAAACCTGTTTTTTACAGAGCTTCCCAGAGACTGTGGCCAGATAATGTTCTGCTAATACAGTTGTTAGATGCACATGGGCAAGGAGTGCCACATTTGCAAAATACCATCATCATTTATTGACAAAATGCATCATAGGCCTAATGGGGTATAAATTAGGCTAAAACAAAACAAAAAAAACCCAGAGTAAACATTAATGAACAAAAATCTGTAGTCTACCACAGTAGTTGGTCCCTGCGTAGGCTTGGCAAATGGCATGAACATTAGGTACATAGCAGGACTCGGAGGCAGTTGCAGAGGTCTACAGGGAAATGTAGTAGTTCATACACCATTTCTATACAGGCTGCTATCATTATTTTGCAGAACAACTGAAACTCACTGAATCATTATCAAAGGATAAAAAGCATAAAGTTAAAATACATCAGAAGTATTGGATTGAGGCGTTTGCCTCTGAACATCCTACTTGCTAAGCCTTTTTCTTTGAGGGCACTTTGCAGTTCCTAAAAACATCTCTCCTTTTCATGACCGCACACAGTTTTTAGGACAAACTAGTTCTGCAAAAAAAAATAAAGTATCATTTTTGCATTTTATCTCGATATATCACTGAAAAAAAGACATTTTTTTAAAGCCTCCAAAACAAAGACAATTTGAAAATTAATTTCTTTACCAGTTTGAAAACATAAATCAGCCAAAGAGCATGCCATGTCCTGTGTCACTGTTTCTGTAAGAGAACCTAGGGTGGGGGACACTTAAGGATGTGTTTTATAGCTAAGTTTGCTTTGATGATTTCTATGCTTGTGATAATTTGCTAGTAATATTGCTTAAGGCAGGGCTGT
Organism: Pluvialis apricaria; assembly: GCA_017639485.1. NCBI lineage: Eukaryota > Metazoa > Chordata > Aves > Charadriiformes > Charadriidae > Pluvialis > Pluvialis apricaria. The sequence continues at coordinate 16,934,500 of CM030009.1, forward strand.
GGTTGTTCCACATCTTAGTTCAGGTGGTCTTGCTTCCTTTTTCTGCAAGCAAACTTGAAGTGAATGATCACAGAAACATCTTTCTTCCCTTGTTTACTCCATGCACCAGGACACCAGAGGTGGTCTTTCAGTTATAGGTGCTCAGAAGTAGATTAGCTTAACAAAGGAGAAGGAAAAAGAAAATACTTTGATGCATTTCTTCAAAACTGGAAGTCGTCCCTTGCCAGTGCAAGCCCCTAACTGAGGAATGTTCTCAAGCAAGTACACAAGATTAAGTATGAGTTGTCATTTTGATATGCATGAAACAATTCAAATGCATAAAGTTTGACATGTTCTTGGCAAGCAATGACTTCAGCTCTTAGTAATGAACCACTGTCCTTACGTGAATCTGGAGGCAGTAGGGATATATGACTCAGGAGCTAACTACTAGAAAGTTTCTCCCATTTCTAGAATTATCAGTATTGGCATATTTCAGTGCTACAACTTCTATACAAGACAGTGGGTAAGTCAGGGAGAAAACTTAGGATATTAACAAAAATAAAGTATTCCAATTAACATAGTGGAAGGTCCTTGGCTATTGTAGAAAGTTAATTCCCTTTAAGTCAGGATTGGCCGCTATAGGGTCTCACATGTCTAAAACTGGTGACAGTGTTCACACCAAGGATCCACTATTCTCTCCAGGAGTGATCATAAATGGACACATAAAGAAGAGGAAGAGCAGGCAAACTTATGTGATACTTTCCCCTAATATTTTCTCAGCCTCCAACTTCATACAGCTCTGGGGATTTTCTAAGTCTCTTGTTGCTTGTCCATTTAGCAACCTTAAATAATCTCTCTTCTGAGTAATTGTCCAATCTTTCCTTGAATCAATGTTCACTTTTGCACCCACAATATACTTTAAGAAGGAATTACACAGGTCTGCTCTCTGTTGTGTTAAAAAGCAGCTCCTCAGGTTTAGCTCCTTCTGGCATGGTTTGATGCCCCTTAGTTTTTGGAATGAAAGAGATGGTAAGAAAGTTGATTACCATCCATCACTTTCACAACACTCATTCCTTATTTTGTAGATTTGTACCAAATTCTTCTAAATCAGCTTCCTTCCCCCCCCCCCAGCCTCTTCACTTTGATTCCTGTGTCCTAGCTAGTTTTTATCCAGGTCAGAATTGTCCCTTTTTTTTCCCACAGCTATTTGGCTTCTTTAAAAGCCTTTGATGAAGGACTTTACCAAAAGCCTTTTGGAAATACAAAGAAATATATCAACTAGATCCTTCCTTTCTGCACGGATCCATAAGGCATTGCAGTTCCTCACAAGTCTGGAATTTCCCCATGCTCTGTAGCTGCATCCTTTATTACAGTTTCTGTTAATTTACCTGGTGTTGCCATTTTGATTACAGGCCTGCGATTCCCTAGGTCTCCCTGGGACCTTTTCTTAAGGACTGACATGACACCCATTCTTTAGATTGGAGGATGTTTTAAGTGGTTAATATGCTTACATACTGCTATTAGTAACTCAGCTACCTTGACCCTTGAGTTCTCTTAGGCCTCCTGGGTGACTGCCATTTGATTTTTGCTCCCCCCTCACCTGGGGCTGAGGTTAACTAGTGCAATTGTATTTTCTGCCCTCCTTGCCTCTCTGATTCCTCTCAGCACAGAGCAGTCACTGTCACCAAGCTCATAGGGCAGCTGGTAACAGAGACGCTTCCTAAGGGATATGCTTATCACTAGAGGGTCCATGGATGTGGCCCAGTGTGATCATTTCCCGCTTTGCCTTTTCTAATTTTGTTTCTGGAGCTAATCATCCTCTACAAGCCTCTTCTCATTCTCTCCCTGGGAAGAAGCATTAAAACATAAATGGAAGAAAAGCTGAATGCTGGACCTTTCTCGGCATCTGGCCTGACCCTGCCCCATGCTGTGCCATAGTCAGTTCCCTTTGAAGGTGGCATCTGGCTTCAGAATTAGGTTGAGCTGAGAAGCCAAGTACAGTTGGGACTGTGGGATCTATTGTTTCAAGCTTTTTGCAGAATGGGCTGGAATCAGAGTTTTGTATCTGAGAAATGTTTGATTTTTTTTTTTTTTTTAAATGAATCTGGCACTCTAATCTTATCATGGGATCTGAGGACTAAGCAGGAGCAAACAGTGTTTACTCCTCTGCCTTGTCCTGCTGCCAGAAATGTGCCACATTACCCTCTGACAGATCAGTTGGAGACAAAGAGGAAGAAAAGGGATGAAACAGAAGCTATTTACAGATGCAAGGCTTAACTTTGGTGCTGTCACCTTCATACATGGCAGAAATGTCACCTTCTCCTACACACGTTGGAGAATGCTCCCTATAACAGCTGTGGTCTGTCATTGACGAAAGCCAGAGTTTGTAGTAGGATGTGAAAGTGTGACGATTGGCCATGATCAGCCTTGGGAACTTTTTCCTGCTGGAGCTGGCATGCTTTCTGCCCAGAAGCTGGATGACTTTCTGGTGCTCTGCCAGATGGTGCTAGCTTTAGATTGGGCCAAGTATCCTATGTGAAGCGTACATTTGGGCTGGGTTTCCGTTTCCCCCGTAACTTTATACACCTTTATAGCAGCTCATGTACTTTGATTGTTATTCATCTTTTTTCTTTAGGCATAGGTGTGCCTCTTGTTATGCCAGTATGGCAGGGTTGCATAACAACCATGCAGAGGCTAAAAATTTTAATTTCTTAAAGTGTTCTTTCTCCCCAGAAAGTCTTTTTAAGTCATTTTCTTCTTTATTCAAAATTCAATCCTCTTCCCACAGTTCAGCGTCACTGCTAGCATTTGGTAAAATCACTCCTATAATGAACTGGAATTGAGATATATTAGGGTGACCAGTGGCTTAATGGCTCAATGGTAACTACTCCTTGAATCAGCTCCTGGGTAATAAGCGAGGTAAGAATAGCTCCTCATCTTGTGTGCCGCACTACCTGAGGTTCCTGCGGGCAATCATTATTACGTGCCACTTCCATATACTGTTTGGCCAGATAATGCCTTGCAATTAGGCCTTAAGAGCAAGCGATGGAAAGCTCTCCGTAAAACCTGATTATATTAGAGCCCAGCAGCGCATCTGTACCACCAGCCTCTGAGATTTGTTGCCTTTTTGATGGCTCACTATTGCTGCTCTCATCCAGAGGCAAGCTGTTTATCCAGCCTGCTGCAGGCCAAATCTTCAGCAGTGGTGCTCCGGCATAGCTGCACTGAAGTCAAGGGAAATATGGCCTGGCTCCTTCTCACTTATACCCCTTCATATTCCATAATGTTAGTTGTATACTATTGGTACTTTTCGGTTTCTTTTATTGTCACATTCATCTTCAACTGGTATACATAGCAAGTCAACATTAACTCAATGGATCTGTTGCTGGAATCAGGTTTGCTTCATGATTTTTGTATAGACGATGAAACGTTTACAGGGACTGTGGGAGGCAGCACAAAAATAGAAAACCTTGAGAGTTTGGTGAATGTCAATACAGTTTGGGACTAAATCTTCACTGACCCTTATGGTTAGACTGCCATGCATGGAAGGGATGGACAGCTTAAATTGGTCCCAATAGTAGGCCGCTATCTTGAGTAGACAGAAACTGCTTTGCTCACGTAGAGTAGCAAACAGGCATAACTGGCTCCTGAGGACAGCACTGCGAGCCCAGGTTTAACAGATTATGCTGGGCTGGGGAACCTATAAGGAAATTTTCAGCCTTCCTGCATTCTGTAGGAGGGCATCCGTATGTGGCCAGGAGCCGCTTTTCCACTTCCCAAAGCTGCTGTGGTTCAGGAGGGTGCAAAGCAATGTTCTTTTGTTTTGTATTTAGACAAGCAACAGTAATCTCCCTGAGGCTGCCAACGCGGCGCTCTCTCTCCAAGGGCACGCCACACGTTATTTTGCAAGCAGAGGCAAGGTCACGTTACCCATATGCCAGGCCAATCAGGAGTTATGTGAGTAAGACTGGTTAGCACTGAGCGTGAACTAATGAGTCCTAATGAGATTTCTGCTCAGCTTAGAGCACATGCAGAACAGGCTTGTAAAATACCATGCAGTTGCTTTTTAAGAGATGCAGTACAAACCTCACCTGTGAGCTCCTTGGTCTCCAGACATTTTGAACTTCACCTGGGCTAGCAATAATTAGCCAAGGTGTGGTCTTCATCACTTGGTTTGGCAGTATTTAACAGATTGTGCTTCGCCTTTGCACTCCATCTTAAAAACAGCAAAGAAAGGTGATCATGAAAGGTAAAATAATCTTGCAGCCTTCCACAGGCAGTTTGGGTTTGGGTTTGGGTTGTTGTGCCCAGATTGTCAGCTTGGTCCAAAAGGTACTTGTCTTTTTCAGCTAAGACAGATGTAACACAATCAGATGGGTCATTTGTTGACAAAATATATCATGCTAAACCATGTCATGTGAGTCAAAAGGATAAGGAAAATTGTAGCAGAGGTAAGAAAAATAAAAAATATTGGTGGAATATGGCTTTTCTTTCTGCTTTCAGTTTACAGCGTTCAATAGATTTAAATCTTTTTTGGATATCTAATGCTTTTCTCCTCTAACCCATCATTGAACCATATCCCAGCATCATGACGAGGGCAGTAGCAGCCTGAAGAGCCTTTCTGAGTGGAAGATGTGTAATCTGTCAGGGTGTGCCAGTGGGCAGGCTAACACAAATCTGTTAGCACTTTTTTTTTTCTACACAGGTCAGGATCTTCTGGTACACTGGCCAGGTTTCAATTTGGGTAGCTATACATCTGTTGGGAGTTCAGCTTGTAAAGTTTGCTTGAATCCTTTGAATAGCAAGTAAGTCCTATGTAAATGTCAGGCATGATGGAGCTCTAGAGTCAAGGGGAAGTTGAAGTGTTGACTGGGATGTGAGAGGGAACCTCAGTGCAACTCTGTCCTTCCCCAGGCTTCCCCAAATGGATGCCAGTGGGTTCCCCAGAGCACAGGCAGCAGCGCTGCTTCTCCATTGCCAGGTCAGAACTGGATGTGCAGAGAAGCACAGTGCAGGTGCCAAAAGTGGCTGCAAATGGGCCAGGGGGAGGTCAGGAGTCCTATGTGTGCATTTGCATTGTGGAGCCTTGAAGCACAGCTTCGAGGCTTGGGCACATCACTGTGGGGATACACTTGTGCACGGACCTGAGCCTCCCTGGGATCTGCCTCTCTGCTCTACTCTGTACCCTGGTGGATCCACCAGGCTGTGTATGTGCCGTTAGTTTCCCTGACTCTTAACCCCCATCATCTGTAAAATGATGCTAGAGGTCTGTCTTTCTGTGCCATAGAAGTGGGGACAAAAACGGGCATTAGAATTGCGAGGCGCTTTGATAACATGGTAATGAGGATTGTAAAGTACCTGAGAGAGATGGAGAAGCTTCTTTTTCATCATCTGCAGAATCTCATTAGTTTACCTGCCATTTCTTTCTTTGCCTTAAGAACAGTGGCAGGACCTTATTCCTCTCCTCCCTTTGCAGAGAGCTGTGACTGACCTGCTCCCCGTGCACTGAGAGCACTTGCAGGCACATCAAGAACCAGAGGCTCCTCTCTGTCACCTTCCATGCCATAACCTGCTTCCGGGCAGAAAAAGTGTCAAATGAGAAGTATCCCGAGGAGGAATATATCACTGGACAGTCCTGTAGCACCAATTCAAGCTTGCTGAAGCAACTGGAAGCTGCTCCTTTTTTATTTTGCTAGGACTCTGGTTGTATGAAGCCTTAGACATGCCCAGCTTTCCTTTCAATGCTCATTTGCTTACATTTAAGTGCATGTGTCATTTTTCATTATTTTATACACTAAGGGGCAGATTCTGAATTTTTTAGTCATGTTTGGCAGAACCTTGTTCCATAAATAATCTTATTAACTTCGCTGGATCTGTCTGTGGAAAATAGTACTGCTCAGCAGCAGCTGAGGAGTCCCAGCGGGAAGACCAGGGAAGAGCGGAAGAGGAAAATGGCTGCCAGAGATCAGATCAATATTTAGGTTTTAATGTAGCTCCGCATGAATGCAGTAAAATAGTTCTTTTAATTTGTTGTAAAAGCTTCAGCAAGAGTAGGAAAAACCTTGGATGCCCTTCCAGGGATGCTTTAAAACAAAGATGCAATATTCATTCTCACTGTATAGTGTTAAAAAAAGACTCGATGACTCTTTGGCTCCTAATTATCACCTCAGGCAGCTTATTTAGCCTACCTGTCATGAAGGTAAAAAGTATACAACACGCTGTAACTCTTGCAAAGTAATTGAGCCACTTTTTTAGCCTTTCTTTATCAATATTAATAACCTACACTAATTGCACAATGCTTTCAGTTTTTTTCCCCCTTTTTCTTCAATCTGCTACAGGGATTACTTAGTCATTTGCATCTTCTTTAGAGGCCTTAACAAATGTTAATTTGTCATTCTTACCTCTTTTTTTTTTTTTTCTTTTTTTTTTTTTTTTTTTTTTTTTTTTTATTAAGTGAATGAAATGAATTTCCCGGAAGGATATTTAGTGTCTTTCATGTATCAATCAGGGCTGAGCTCTTCCTTTTCTCATGCAGAGGTGGTTTCTCCTAAGCTGTATGAGGTCAAGAAAAGAGAAGATACAGTTTCACGTTTTGCAGAGTACCTTGAAAATAAAGTCATAAGAAGTAGAAACTTAAGTGACCTATGGTATGCTGTAAAGATATTTCCATTTCAGACCTCTTTAATGTATTTCAGTACCTGAAATGCTCATCTAATCTGAATGAATCTCGGCAAACTTAGGTGGTTTGCACTGTCTATGGACAGGTTGTAAGTACTAGAGGAGCTAAGCAAGTTTTCTTTTCACAGATATGTCCGTAATTCAGTCCTTGATATTCCTCATGTGTGCTCTGCCAGGATGCTCTCATTCTTTAATAGGAGATGCTAATTATGTGACATGATGTGGAGGCATCATTAGGGTAAAGTTTCTTTAATTCATTTTATTTCATAATAAATTGTACTTGAAATGGCCTCTTGAATTTCAATGAGTAAGAAGTTTAGGTTTGCTGCTAAACTGCAGAGCTTCCTGGATGGCAGGCTCGTGAACTGGGAAATGGTGGACGGGAAGCATTGCCAGCCTATTTTTTCATGCTGACGAACATTTCTCCTTTATCTAAGGATTAAAGACTAATAGCTGAGTAGTGTATTGTAACCATACTCAAAAGCAACTGACAGTGTAGGTTTGAGGAAAAGCGTGAATAGTCAGTCTCTATTTTAGACAACCCAGGGAGATTTTTTTCTGAGCCATAAGTAGAATCACAGAAGAACTCAGGTGGAAAAGGGACCTTGGGAGGTCTCTGGTCCCACCTCCTGCTCAAAGTGAGGTCAGCTGTGAGGTCAGACTGGGTTGCTTAGGGGCTTATTCAATCTGGTCTTTTAAACCTGCATGGAAGGAGACAGCACAACCTCTCCAGCAAACTGTGCCACTGCTTGACTGTCCTCACGGTGAGAATTTTTTTGCTTGTAGCCAGTCTGAATATATCTTGTTTCAACTCATGTCGGTTGCATCTTGTTCTCCCACCCCGCACCTCTGCCATGAGCCTGGGTCCACCTTTTGATCACCTCTTCATAGGCACTGGGGACTGCTGTTTTGTCCCCAAAGGCCATCCCTTCCCCAGGCTGAATAAGCCCTAGTCTCACAGCTTCAGCTCACAGGGTGAGAGCTTCTGCCCTGACCATCTTGGTGGCCTTCCCCAAACTGCCCCCAGTTAAATGATGTCTGTCTTCTACTGGGCATCCCGGACTGGATGCAGTACTGTCGATGTGGACTAACAAGTGCTGAGTTATCAGTTCTCTCAATCTACTGGCAGAACTGCTCCCGGCCTGGCAGTGGCCAGCCTGTATCGCTGCAGGGGGGTCATCCTCCCCAGGTTTGGGCCTTTGCATTTGTCCCTGTTGTATTTCATGAGGTTCAACTGGTGCTAATGTGAACAGTGTGTGGTTATTGTTGTCCTTTGGCAGGTCGACTTGACGCTGCAGTTAGGGAAGATTTCTCTTGCCTCACATCTCTGGCCTTCAGATATGCTTTCCTGGCTGGGAAAGGCGTTGGGGAAGAATATATGATGCAAAGTGTGATCCTAGGCAGGCTTCGGTGTCTCTTGTGCATTATTTTGGTCTAGTCAAACCCACTCACGGACAGCGCAAAGAAAAAGTACTTCTATAATTGTGCTTCTATAGACATGTGATAGAAACCTAGCAGATGGGCTGTGTCTTTTATTCTTGACTGGGGATGAACAGACCCGAACCTGGGGAGCAGTACTAGATTGGGTGGCAAAGACTGTTCTCTGACTTCAGTGTCATCTCTTGCATCTGTCTCCTGCGGACTGAAAATACATGACGTGCTTATATCCTCAGATTGCCTCTAAAAAACCATATAGATAAAGGGCTGGGTGGGAGCTTGTCAGCCATCAAAGCCACGTAAGTATTGGCGCAGAGTGAAAAAAAAGAGAACGATAATTCCCCCCCTCCCCTAGATCGTAACACAAGCACACTCTCACTGCTGAGAAGTGTCAGCTAAGACGTCAGAAGTGTCCGAGGCCCTTCTTCGCTGGGCAGCGTCCTTCCCCAGTCAAACAGATAGGCAAGGCCATTTACATCAGATGCTAATTAGGTTTTAAGGAGCGGGACGGGGGGTGGATAACAGGAGGGAAGCAAGAAACAGTGCACTCGGTTATTGCCGCATTAAACTCAGTGCCATGCGGCGTGCTGCTCTGTGGTCTGCAGAGGTGCTATTTAATAAAGGAACTAATCACGGCCAAGTTTTGAAGTCAAAAGCCGGACACTCACAGGAAATCTGCATGAGCATAATTCCATACAATTTCTGATCCTTTCCTTATACTAGTGTGTTTTCTCTTCTCGAGTGAGTGCACTCCCTCTGGTGGCTAATTTACTGTCTCCATTTCAGTCTTTTTTTTACAGTTAGGGTTGCATGCGAGCAGCTGGCTAGAAGAACTGGGAGAGCAATAAGCTCCTGCTTTTATTAGGCTAGTTTAATGTTTTATGTTCTCAACACTGAGGGCAGAGATAAAGTCTGGGCATTCAAATGTATTTAAAAATAATCCCCATTCATGGAAAAAAGATGAAGCTAAAAAAAAAAAAAATCTGTTCAGAAAGACTATTTCTGGAAAGAAGCCTAAACCACTAAATTTTTATCAGGTAAATGTTCTGTTGGCCTCAGTGCTATGCTGTTTTAAAACCCAAGTTGGCCATTCACAAAAGGTAAATCAATGATGTGTCAGACTCCCTCTTCTTAATTTCCTCTTAGGCATCTCTCTGTTATGTCTCACATTGCAAACTTTTCTGGACAGAAAACACCTTTTTCTGATCGTAGCATGTTAGTCAGGACAATAGATGCTATTACTGCCTGTAAAGCCTTAGGAAGAACCTGTGTGCTGGAAATCAACAGTGAGAAATCTCCGCTCTTTGAGGGATAAACGTCATTTGGATTTATGTCATCTGTGCATACAGTCAATTTATTTGCCTACGCATTTTTATAGAACGCTTATGGTTAAGCAAAGCCAGCGTTACAGTGGCATTCAGTAATTAAACACTATTCTGAGGCTGGGAAACATTAGCAGAAAGAGTATTTACTTAATTAGCTGTCATGTTTTGCTTCAAAAGAGAGAAACACCTGCAACTGCTGCAAACTTGCTTGCCTGTAGGTTGATACACTCCAACACCTGGTAAGCTTCCTGTCCTACAAAAAAGAGCTGTTCCCACAGCTCTGACAGCTGGAGTTAGATGCTGAGCCAACCATGTCTGCACTGTGGTGGAAGGACTTGGAGTCATTTCAGGATATTTGGAGCAAATTTAGTGAGGCCAAGAGGGAAGAGAGCTGGGGTGGTTCATTTTATGTCTCGCTGTGTCCCCAGCAATCCAAGGGACAGAGTGGCCCGGGACAGGCACTGCTGCTTGGTCAGAGGATGGGATCTGCAAAACGTCTCGATGCTTCTGGCTCGGTGTTTGCAGAATTAGACCAATGCTAAATTTAGAGGTCAAGGCTAGCTTTAGAGGCCAGTCCTAACAACCAGACTCCTTTGGTACTGTTTTAAAAAAGATCCCTTGGTGACCATACAACCTTGAATTAACTGCCTATCCCAGAAGCCATCTAATTACATAATCTATAATGTCATCATTGAATTTCTGTCATAATTTACTTAATTGCATGTCTGTCGCTGTAGTGCTTCAATTTGGGGAAATTTCTGTTTCCTTACTCAGGAAAACAGTTTATGCTCTCAAGACCAATTTGTCAGCTGGAGCATAGTTCTTTTGCAAAGGGATGCAAAGATAAGGCTCTTACAAATATCTGAAAGCACCATCATCTCTGAATTTATAGTTTCGACAGTATGCATGTCAACGGCATCACAATCATAGAATCATAGAATAAGTGAGGTTGGAAGGGACCATTAAGATCATCAAGTCCAACCGTTAACCTACCCTGATTTAAAAACACCCACTTCTAAACCATGTCCCTAAGCACCTCATCTACCCTTTTCTTAAACACCTCCAGGGATGGTGAATCCACCACCTCTCTGGGCAGCCCATTCCAATGTTTAATAACCCTTTGAGTGAAAAAATGCTTCCTAATATCCAATCTAAACCTGCCCTGACATAACTTGAACCCGTTTCCTCTTGTCCTATCTCTTGCCACGTAGGAGAAGAGGTCAGCCCCCATCTCTCTAAAACCTCCACAGCTTTTCCTTCATCCACTAAGCGGGTCACCTCATCATAGAAGGAGATCAGGTTTGACAGGCATGACCTGCCTTTCACAAACCCATGCTGACTGGGCCTGATCACCTTGTTCTCCTGCATGTGCCGTGTGATGGCACTGAGGATGATCTGTTCCATGACCTTCCCAGGCACCAATGTCAGACTGACTGGCCTATAGTTCCCCGGATCCTCCTTCCGGCCCTTCTTATGGATGGGTGTCACATTTGCCAACCTCCAGTTGGCTGGGACCTCCCCGGTTATCCAGGACTGTTCATAAATGATGCAGAGTGGCCTGGTGAGCACTTCCGCCAGCTCCTTCAGTACCCTTGGATGGATCCCATCCGGCCCCATAGATTTGTGCACCTCCAGGTGCTGAAGCAGGTCCCTCACCATTTCCCTTTGGATTACAGGGGCTTCATTCTGCTCCCCATCCCTGTATTCTAGCTCAGGGGTTAGGGAACTCAAGGAACAACTGGTCCTACTGCTGAAGACTGAGGCAAAGACGGCATTAAGTACCTCAGCCTTATCCTCGTCCTTAGTCAATACGTTACCAGCCTGGTCTACTAGAGGACAGAGATTATCCTTAGTCCTCTTTTTATTGCCAATATATTTATAGAAACTTTTTTTGTTGTCCTTGACAACAGAAGCCAGGTTTAGTTCTAGCTGGGCTTTGGCCTTCCTAATTTTTTCCCTACATAGCTTCACTACCTCTTTGTAGTCCTCCTGAGCGGCCTGCCCTTCTTTCCAAAGGCCATATATCCTCTTTTTTTCCCTAAGCTGCAACACTAGCTCCCTGCTTAGCCAGGCCGGTCTTTTTCCCCGACGGCTTGTCTTCCGGCACATGGGGACAGCCTGCTCCTGCGCCTTTAGGACTTCCTTCTTGAAAAACATCCAGGCTTCCTGGGCTCCTTTGCCCTGGAGGACTGCCTCCCAGGGGACTTTTTCAACCAGGCTCCTGAAGAGCCCAAAGTCCGCCCTCCGGAAGTCCAAGGTGGCAGTTCTGCTGACCCCCTTCCTTGCTTCTCCCAGAATTGAGAACTCTATCATTTCGTGGTCACTGTTGCCAAGACGGCCTCCGACCATCACATCCCCCACAAGACCTTCCCTGTTGACAAACAACAGATCCAGCAGGGCACTTTCCCTAGTTGGCTCTTTCACTAACTGTGTTAAGAAGTTATCCCCAGTACCTTCCAGGAACTTTCTAGACTGTTCCCTCCCTGCTGTATTGTATTCCCAGCAGATGTCTGGCAAATTGAAGTCACCCACGAGGACTAGAGCTCGCGACCTTGAGACTTCTCCCAGCCGTTTATAGAATATTTCATCTGCCTCCTCATCCTGGTTGGGCGGTCTATAACAGACTCCTACTACAATATCTGCCTTGTTAGCCCTCCCCCTGATCTTTACCCATAAACACTCAATCCCATTATCACCATCTTCTAATTCAAAGCATTCATAACACTCCCTGATATATAGGGCCACACCCCCACCTCTTCTTGCTCGCCTATCCTTCCTGAAGAGTCTATAGCCATCCATGGCAACATTATAGTCATGAGAGTCATCCCACCATGTTTCTGTGATGGCATCAGCCATCTCCATAAGATAGGTCCTTGCTCCTAGCACACTGATGCTCTGAAAGTGGCAGAGCACATCGCTGGAGCAGGTCTATGGAGGCATGGGTTTGCCCCCTGCATTTCTTTGAACAAGCTACTGAGGAGAAAGTATTAAACCCTATGATGGCACAAAGATGTGGGGTATTCTATGACTAGTTTTAAGTAGCTCTCATGGATCCCCTGCAACAGGTACTCTGGGTTTCCAGGCATGGTAGTAGCTCCAACTTCATGCTCAAGAAGGGCTTGCGAGTGCAACCTCCCAGAAAGAGACCAAGAGGTGTCTTGATAGTTTTTCCCCCTCCTTTACATAGATTTTCTTCCTGAGACAAGAGAGTTGTGTCCCTGAGCTGGTAACACAGCTGTTAAGAGAGGATCATCATCTGATTAATCCACCCAGGGGACTATAGTGATGTGGATGCGTGTCATTTGGCAGTTGTGAACAGAAATCAGGAGAGAGACTGCCAGTTCACAAAATTAATAGACACCAGAGTCTATTCTTCAAGACCTTAGATTGCATATATAAAACAACCTGGAAATCCTTTTGAATTTCCATTTATCCTCAGATAGTTTCAGTGTGGGCTGGAATTAGTATTTGCTCTAATATGAACGAAATGTTGGTTCCATTTTGCATACTAGTCTGATTTTATTAAATGTAATGGATTTAACTAAATGTCTTATCTCCATAGTATTTCAAGAGAATCGGGGGGGTGTTATTACTTATTATTTTTTATTATTTAGTAATCATCATCTCACTCTTAACTGTTGTAAATGAAAACGAAGCAACGTGTACTGTACTGATAAAATGGTCTTAGCAAACAAAAATGGGAAGGAGTCAACCTCCCTCTAATTTCTCTTCATTATGCTCATGATTTGCTGCTGGGCCTGACTTGATGTTTTAAAAACACCTATGTTTTACCAGTTGTGTTAAAATAAAGCATACGTGGCATAGTTTTGAAAGTCACTAATAATTAGGAAGATCTCTTGTAGCCCTAGTGATATTTTTTAATCTCCTGACTTTTGCATATAGAAGAATCGTTACTATCATCTGAAACAAATTTTGTAGTTTGATATATGAAACTCAAAGTTAATCAAATTGCAATGTCTTCATATCAGTGCAAATTATTTTGACATTCAGAAAATGTTATCACTTTTTAAACTGTCGTAAATATTACTATCCATTTCATCAGTATTACATGACCGTTTATATTGATGTATTTCAGGATGAAAAGATACGGCTTACATTCATTTGTAACCAAATGCTCTTGTACCCTGCATATTCCTCAGGCTTCGCCTTTTGTTTTGGGGATTTTTTTCAGCCTACTTTCAGTCTACAGCTGTAAAAGTATAGACTTGCTATTGAATAGACAAAACCAGAAAAGCCTCAAATGAGTTGCCATCCTGGCATTTGTTTAAATCCTGAAGTGTATAGTTAGTCCAATTTGCAGTGGACTATTGCAATGTTTTACTATATGGGAATTTGTTTGACCATAGACTTCTGCAGCTTCCATCCCTCCGAGTGTGAAGGAAATAAAGGTGGTACTCATTTCAGAATGCCTTGTAGGTCTAAGATCTTTCAAAGGAAATAATATATATATATATAAAAGGAAGAACTCACTAATACTTTAGAAAATCTTTTTTTTTTTTCTGTCATTCTCATGAAACTTGTTTAACACCTTAGCAAAATAGACTCCATTTTACACATACGGCTAAATGAGTGCTCTTACAATTCATTACAAGCCTACCACTGTCAGAAGGAAGAAATTGTCATGACAATTTTTTATTACCTTTTTTATGTAAATATTACTGTTCTCATCTTGAGTGGGCTTAAGTGAGTAGGGAAAAATAACAAATATTTGGTGAGATTTGGTAAATTAAGGGTAACTCTTAGGGTAACTAAAAGAATCAGTTGAATTAGTTTTGAAAATCATAATTAGCTCCTCTCAAACATCTACATTTTGATGCTTATTTTAAAGGTGAGAATGGTAGAATCTTTTGGTCAGTACACTTCAGAGAAAAGATGCTGTCTTGTGTCTCATTACATTTGCTTATGCTTTTTGATTATGGCAAAAGAAAAAAAAGTTAAAAAACCAAACTACTAACAGCTGCTTTTAACAAGATTAAAATCCTTCTGAGCAATGTGAAGGACTGAATGTGAGTTAAGCTCAGCAGAATGACCCATGGCAATCCAGCTCCAGCGCTTACTTAAAATGCATGTGACTTAAAAGCTCTGTGTGTTTGAAACAGCTATTTACAGTTTAAAAGGAAAACAAACAAAGAACCCAACGATAAAATACCCCAAAAGGCAACATTAATCAAAAAAACCACCTTTGTATCTCAGAATTCTCATTTCAGGTGTCTTGTAGACAAACCCTGGTTCCAGGTGACAGCCTGGCTCAGCATGACGGAGAGACAGGAAAGTGTTGGCAAGGTCCCTTCCACAAGGATTAATATTTGTAACAGGAGAGTTATTTTAGCTCAGTCAAAAAGCAAACAAAACAAATAAGGACTCAAAGATGGGATTCAGTGTCCAGGCTTTATGATGGTATAATTGAAGCTGTTTTCCTCCTGTTGTGTCACAAATAGCCGTTCTGTATATTTCTGGGTTTTTTTTCCAGATGATGAAATTAGTTTACCACTCCCCAGGGACCTTTGGGATTGTGGCGTTTTCTCCTGTTTGGGTTCCTGTGAAGGTGTTAAGGAAAAAAGGAGATGAATAAATAAGTGCATGAAGAATAATTACAGTTGAAAATAAAGGCGTGATTCTTAGCTCTGACTTTAGGACTGTTTAGCTTTTAACCTATCAAATAGATTATATACCCTATAAAAAAAACAGCACATTTCTTTTGCCTAGGAGCAACACAAAAGCAGGGGCTCTTGGATCCATGAAGGGGAGCATAAACAGTGTCTCCCGTTCAGGGACAAATGTGCCTGAGCTGTAGAAAGTAAAAATGCTTTGTCGTCCCTTGGTCTTACCAAAAAAAGCATGCGAAATAGCGTAACTGAGAAGGAAGGACCTTTCCCCAGTGCAGAAACCCAGTGCCCTGGTCAGTTTAGCTGGGGCCCGTGATTTCAACACCACGTTAAGTATAAAATACTTTTGTCACAGAAAATCAGCATTGCTCATCTCCATCCCTACTCTAAGGTCATAAAGGATCTGGGGCCGTGAACCGAAACTTGCTGAGAAGTCATCCCCCAAGAAAGCCACGTGGTTTATCCCAGCTTTTGGGGCGGATCTTCCATTCAGGGAGTTGGGCTGGGAGGTCTCTGCATTCCTCCCTTTGAGATGAAGGAGACAGGCACAGATGTGAAGACAGAGATGGCTCTGGTCCTCACCTGTTTGCTGGTTTTCCTGGCAGGCTGCTCAGGATGCCAGCACCACGCCTGCCGCTGCGTGGGCAGGGTCTTCATTTGTCAGGAGAGCAAGGTGGTCCAGGTTCCCCGGGACATCCCTGCCAACACCACTGAACTGTAAGTAGGGAGAGGGAACAGTTGCAAGCTGCAGCCTTGTTGCTGGCTCTCGAAACAAACTGCTGCTTGGCAAGCCAAGGGTCGGGCTTGCAGGGAGTCGGTCGGGTGACTTACACCAGCTGTTTGGAAAGTGCAGCCCATCCTCTGCCACTCGCTTAATTACATCTCGAAGCTCCTCTCCATTACTCTGGTCGTGCTCATTTTAAGATCTCTGTTGAGAAAAGATATGGCACGTTATAATGCAAAGCGCAGACTAAATTTTAAACAAGCTTCCTTGGTGCTGTGACAGTAAATTGAAGCATAAAGCCTGAGCTTTCTTTACAGCTTGCTTTAGCGTTGTCGAAATGTGTAGCGCAACTTGTCTGCCCCAAACAACTTGATGACGGGCGTTTGTGTTTGTGCTGCGGGAGCTTTCCAAAGGTTTCTGCTTGTTTGCCAAGAAGCAACATAATGTTTTCTTTTTGAAATCATGAAGGCATTACAGAAAGGACTCTGATAAACATTCAGAGAGTGATCCTCCTCTATCTGAGGAGCAGCACGACTGCAGTCAGAGAGAGTGAACATGAAGATACAGTACTGCGTTACTCAAGGAAAGGATTTATCTGACTTAAAGCTTCTCTTCATTTTCCGTAAAGTAACGTGAGCAATCCTGTATGACAGCTGTTTTCTGTGTCAGTAGCACAGGCGAGCAAAAAGCTTACGCAATGGCCAGTATGTAACTGTGCAAGCAATTGTTTTCATTTTAACTTTTTTTTAAAGAAAGTTATATCACCCCTTGCCTACACCCACAGCCGTCTGACATTGTTACGACCTAAAGCAAAAATGAAAGGAGTAGTCCTGGATAAACCCTTTGATTAATAAGTGGAGTGGCAAGTTTGGAGGGGAGGACACAAGGAAGAATGGTATGTCACTAATTGGAAAAATATACCCCTGCCCTGGTTTTACACACCACAATATATCCGTGGTTACTATCTCACAGTTTTCCTAGGGCAGAAGTTTTGTTTCATTCAGAAAGAGGGGTTGTTACGCTCACTGAGTAAGTAGACTGAGGTAAAAACTTGAGAAAAATGTTTGAATTAACCGCAGAAGGTCAGTAAAAGTTTAAATCATTCTCTCAACTAGAGGAAAAAATAATCCATCTGTGATTTAGGTCATCTAAATCCTGAGTGAACCGTGTTTCAGACATACACTGCTAATTTTGTTTAATTTTGCTTTGATTGTTTCTTTAGATTACACAGTTAAGGTCTGCCTTCTAGGGATTAAGAAAAAGTGGTTTATAATTATTTCTGCAAAGAAGTAGAGTTTTATATTGCCAAAAAGCACCTGTTAGTAAAATGGTATTTGTTTGCAGCAGATCCTTGTTAACTTCTCGAGGGTTTGTTGAGGGTGCTAATTTGTGGGTTCCTCAGCAAGCGTGTGTATTCGCTGAAACAGGCAGACTACAATGTTAGTGTGACTGAAAACGATGAACAAATCTTTTTTTCTGGCAGCGCTGTGCAAATATTGTGAGTTAGAGTCTCTCAATTTGACTCTCTTCTCGCTTACACCAACTTTTGGTTCCTTGGGAGGTAATTCTGGTCCCGTTCAATATATATATATTGATATACTATATATATACTATACTGATAGCCCCGGGACTGATTTCAACATGGCTTAAGAATTTGTCCATGAAAACTATGTAGAGTTGCTTCGAATACAGCAAATGCTAGTGTTGCTAAAGCCAGACACATTAGCTGAAGAGCTATTAAGTGACAGATAAACCTTAGGTTTTTCTTTCAAGGTCAAAGGGGTCTAGAAAGGTGCCTTCCTATGCACCTCTCCACTGAGTGCCCAGTAGGGTGATTCAGGTGACTAAAATAGACTTTTCTGCTCCAGGTACTCTTGCAAATGCATTCTTGGTAACAGAAAAAGCTTGCTTTATGTTCCTTCAAAAAGCCTCAATGAGTCAAAAGGGTTTTAAAGTCAGTGTAGCAACTTGAGCGTAGATGGCCATGGTGTCTAAGGACCCTGTACAGGACACAAGGACAGGACTTCTTGCTAAGTATAGCTTCTGCAAGGTAGTTTTTTCACTTGAGAGCTCATTCCGGGAGTGCTGCATGCAGTTGATGTTCATTTGATGTGAAGGAGGGGGGCTTCTTCAGTACACTTAGAGCTCTTCACCTTCTCTTATGTGGTCTCGATAGCTGTTCTAAGCTATCCTAGTGTCCTTTCGTAGTGCCTTTTTGATGTTGAATAACATGCCGGTGAAAGCTTTGGAGAGAGAACAGGAGCCTGATAAGCCTCAAGCACTTCTGTTGCTGTGAGTTTCTGTTCCACTACAGCTGTTTCTTAAGTTGGGACGCTGGCATGTATCAGTCAGCTCTGTTACTTGGGAAAAAAACTCAGGATAGATGTAAAAATATTGCCCTCAACAGCCATTAACTCTGCTGTTTGCCATGGCTGATCTTTTTTGTTGTTATTTTTTATTTTTTGAGGGTTGGCCACCAGCACATGCTGCCATGATGGGATTCCTTGTGGCTGGTTTCCCACTGGTGAGAGTTTATGCTCCACAGCAAACACGAGCTCTTTGGCATGGTACAAGAGCCGGGGTTTTGCTCCTGGTTGGATTAGCATCTGCTTTAGCAAGGGTGTTGCAGAGGGGAGGGCTGGCAGCCTCTCACGGTGAGGGATTGCAGTTTGTACTTAGCCATGTGGAAACAGAGCAGGGATCAGAAACCACAGGTTTTCATTACTCTTCTTGCTGCCACATCTTTTTCACTTACAGGCCAACATCCCACGAGAGGGTAGTTACAGCTTGGTTCGTACATTACTTCTTGCAGATTTGCGAGCACTCTGCAGCTGGCATGCTCCAAGTGTTTGCAGGGGAGACGGTGGTTATTAGCTGGTTTGCTTTATGAACTTTGCCTGAAAGAGAAGTTGGATAGAAGAATTTTTGGCATTTTTTTTTATGGATACCAAAATGCTTGTGAGAAACGTAGATGGCTCTGAATATAAGAAACCAGAAGCTGAAAATTCAGATGGGAAACTTGGGTTTATCTTGTGTTAAAGTATTAGCTATTAATTGCCTCACAGAATGATGAGGGGGAGCAACTCAGCAGACACCTAAGGCAGTTTACCCCTTGAAGATTTAAAACAGTTTTAAAACCCAGTATCAAGCTTTGTAATCCATCCTTAGTATTCACTAAGTTTTCATTTAGTCATTAGAGGTCTTGCTTTGAGAAAGTAATGCGAACAAAAATAACTTGTTCTCAGAATAGAATGGATCCGTCTTAAGATTTAGCAAACTACTTTAAGCAGAAACATATGAATATCAACTGGGAGCAAAACTTGAAATGCCAGAAAAAGATTACTCATTCTCTTACAGCACCCTTCCTTGCTTTTGGGTTTCTCGTCTCAGCAGTGCTTGAAATCAGTCTTATCCCAGGGAATCTCAGGCAAATAGAGAGCTCTACCCCAGCAGCTAGGTGCAACCATTTGGGCAGTATACTATATCTCTGATTTGACAAAGTAAAGCAACAGTATGAGGCAGCTTAAGAAGGGAGGTGAAAAAGGCTGCTTGGTCCAATTCTGCTTGCAAACCTGTGGAGTTATGCGAGAGAAATATTACTATCAGCATTTTACCTGCATCCTGTAGCTAATGCTGTGATAAAAAGGTATCAGGAAATCAAATTTGGTCATGTTGAATTTGTTACAAAGAGAAACTGCCTCCAACTGGGTTACTTTCCTAATGTTCTCCTGCTCCTAAACTTTACTCCCTTGACGTTTAGCCCTCCTTAGCTGGCATATGAGTGCAGCAGCCGACAGCAGCGGGTAGATGTTGACCAGTTGGTTCCCTCTGCCTGACTTTCTACACCGTGGAGATGGTATAAGAAGCATCTCTCGAGAATGGAAACTCCTCAAAGAAAGCTTGCAAACTTGGAAATGTGACTCAGCTAATTAAAAGGAGTTGTTTAACATGTTTGCTTGCCAGAGGCTTCAGTGGGAGAGTGGTGCCAGTTTTAGCAACTGAGACGACTGAAATAATTGACAACAGAGACGGTCCATCATTTGGCACCCATCTGTCAAAGTGCTATCTAGGAAGAAACCGCAGGTAAAATAAATAAGGCCAGGCTTGATCATGTGGTGTTTTGTATTTTAAAACCCATTCTCTGGCTTCACTAGCCAGTTTAGCCATTGTCAGAGCAGTTTAGAGGTACATTATATAGAGTGTTTTCTCCCAAGCATCTGCAAACTATAAACAGTGGGATTTTACTTGCTCTCTGTATAGGTGTTTTCGTACAATTGCTCAAGGATATTTATTTTAGACTATCAAGTCAAGGCTGAGTAGATATCTGACCACTAAAACAGTGGCTGCCTTGAAATAGCAAGTTCTGTGTTATGTACTAAGTGAGTCAGACGTGTTTCCCTGCGACAGAAGCTGCAAATGATGTGAACAGTAGCTGCAATGCTGTTATTGACAGCTGAAATCAGGATTATTTTTTTTTTGTGCTTTCACACTTAAAGTTGAAACTACATTGAAACCTGCAAACAATTACAGCTCTTGCTCAGGTGTTTGTACTGGTGGACTGACCTTAATCTAAGAAAGACAGGGTGCGGAGAAGGTAAAGTAAGCTAACAAAATGAAGACCCATGAAGTTTTCGAGTCCCTGTGTTATGGTGGTTAACCATATAGTTAATCAATAAACCCGCATATTATCAGAAGAGGATGTGAATATTTACACAGCAGAGCATATTCAGAACATATTACATGCTATCTAAAGATTCTTCTTTTTTTTTTATTTAAAACAGCTTTATTTCTGTTAGGGTAGGAAAAAGTCTGCAGTTAGTACTACATTCTTTTCTTCCTGAATTTATGATCAGTTCATACTTTGAAGCAGAAAGCTACAGAGGTTGCTGTACAATCATGGCTGTATATCGGTGGAGTGGTCCAGCGCTTATGCTGGATTCTGTATTTGGCATTTTCATTGGGAGAATAAAAAGAAATAGGCAGGGCATGAGAGAGAGAAAAGAAAAGAAAGTGACACTAAAGAAGGATAATAAACTCTGCAGGGCAGATCCTCAGCTAGTATAAATTACCAAGTACATATCTCTATAGAAACATCCAGTTTCCAAAGCTTCAGGAGCTTTTCAACACAAGGAGGTGTGCTGCACACAATAGGAGTTGCTTTGCAGTACAGTACTCTCTGCTGGCTTGCTCGTGATACTATGGCAATAAATACATACACATGACTTCCACCTGACTTATGATGACTGCAGCTTGATGCATCTATGACAGATGTATGATCAAGTCTGAAGATGTATATATGTGTGTATATATCTAATGTGCCTTTGAAATGTAAGTGCATTCACTTAAAATTTAATGGCAAATATACGACTTGTTAAATCACTAAGCTTTTTGCAGGGACAGACAGCAAAAGCCACAACTTGATTTTGTTTGCATGCAGCATTGAGAGGCTATGAAGGTCCATACCAGCTGATGCCTTTCTCTGGGGCCAGCTACAGGGAGATACTCCCGATGTCCAAGTTCTGGCTTTTCTAGAAGCCTCTGTCTTGTGAACACACACAAAAACCAGAAGACTCATGTCATATCCCCACACGTCTTATACCAGGCAAAATGGGTTCCTGGGGCTGGTCAGCTCCGTGTCCCAAAACACAGCCTCTCTGTTAGACATTTTAGGTATATTCTGCTTCACTTTGTGCAAAGAATCAAAACTTGCCTGTTGAATGAGATTATCATCAATGTTTTTCTAAAGTGTTTGGAAGATTAGACCAGTCATTTGTTAGGTGTTAGATTTTCTTGTCTTGAATAGTGGGTCTTTATCTTGGGTGTCTCCCCATTCAGATCTTGTTTCACATAATAATAACCTAGGAGAGTTTCACAGTAATGTTATTCATGAGTTGCGAGCTGGTAAATACCAAGCTTTAGTGTAGAGGCATAGCAAGAGAGAAAAGTCCTGGTAAGATCAGAAATAAGTAGCTTTTAAACTAAAATGTGGTTAACATGAAGAAGTTGGTAAGTTTAGGGGACATTACAAAGTACGATGGAGGCCTTTTACACCTCCAACAAGAACATGAATCATGAAACAGACTTGAGGAATCATGAATTCACTGGCGTTATGCAGCCATTAATTTTTCTTTGCTCTGAATGCTATGCCATGCTAAACTCTTCAACAATATGGATGATTTCCTAGCTTCATTTACCCTTACTACAGCTTCTCACAACTCATCAGTTTTCACTGCACAGGATTAAAATGTATTTTAGACTTTGTTGCCTTCTCTCTTCTAATATTAAAGTGTATTAACTTTGTATCTCATCCCACCCAGGGAGGCCAAGACATTTTGGCTCAGAGAGTCCTGTCGATACTCAAATGTGACTATCGCTACCTGGGAGAGCAGAGCATAGAGCTGTAGGGCAGAGTAGCGACGAGTGCTTTTATGAGTTCAAAAGACGTTGAAGTGCTTATGTGTTTCTGTTGTAGTTGTTCAGCTTCGCTGAGTTGCCCTCCCACCCCTTACGTAGGGAGCTCGGGGTATTTACGCAGAGGCAGATGCAGAAAAGGAGGGGTGAGTTGGGGTGTACTCCTCGTGCTCTGACCTGGCAGGGAATAAGCTGCTGTACCGTAAGAGTCACAAAGGCAGGACAACTCATTTGTTATCCCTGTATCTGCATTTGTCCATGTAATATGCTTCCAGCTCCTCACTCAGGCTTATACATGACAGCTTGGGAATTTGAGTTAATCGTTTTCTGGATCTGGCCCTTAGCAAAGTCATATCAGCATTGCAGTCCTGAAGAGAATAAAGCTTATTATCTCCCTCAAAACCCAGGCCATGCCTCTTAAATTAAAAAGCAAAAAAAATAAAAATAAAAAAAGCTTCTCAAATATTTGATCCATCCAGCAGCATTCCTGAGGTGTAACGGAGAAGAGATCTCCAATGGAAGGTGTCTTTAAAAGCTCCAAATGGAATTGCTCTAGAAGAGCATCACGCACAAAATGTGTCGCCTGATAAGCCACCAGGAGAGTCTGCTGTGCAGCTCAAGGGTTTCCTTTGCAGTTGCCAAGGGGGTCTCACAGGGCTGGAGTGTCGCCGAAAATACTGGGTATGTGGAGAACTTAACAAGGGTGAAAGAAGAGAGTGGATGAGGAATGCCGCAAGAACAGAGAGAACAGTTGCACAGAAGAGGGACGCCAAGTGAATATACATCCCGAAGGGCACAGCTGCTCTAAGTGCCAGCGGTTTGTATGCAGGAGGGAATCCTGTAAAGCCAAACCGAATTATCTGGCATAGCAGAGAAAAATAAACAAACCTGTTAAACACCCAGCTGAGGAGCGAAAGAAATCCACGCAAAGTTCAACATACCTCACTCTCTTCTAACTTGATGGCTTTTTAGTTAGTTCTGCTTAACTTTCCTGAGTGTCCTTGTGCTGGCAAGCTAAAAGATAATTGGGGTAGGTTCACAGCTAATTTAAATTGTCATAGCTTCATTAACTTCGGTGGAAAGAACTAAGTTCATTTTCACTGTCTGGTGACGGGGACCTCTGTCAGCCACGTGTTGTTCATTTTGGCAGCAGCTGATTGGTAATTAATATGTGTGTGTGTTTGGTAAACAAGATACTTTGGATACAAAAGACAGGTGTTATTTTTCATAGCAGTCTATTAGTTTTACACAGCAAGGGGCAAGCACTTTGGTAGGAAAAGTCACTTTTCTTTGTTTAAGACCTTGACCTTTTCAGACAAAACCTGTAAATTATTTCACATGCTTTGCCTGTAGTTTGATTGGACCGCTCTTATTAGCAGTGAAATTTAAGTCATTAAAATGAAGCTTATTTCGAATTATAGGTCAGAGTCAAGCCCGGATTTCATATAAAAGTATAGAAAATTATTTCTTCTAATTATCTTGCATACTCTGTAATAAGGAGCCCATTTTTTGCCTTTACTCAGGCGCAGCTTCCCTGGTTTTGGGTGTCTAGGGTCAGGAAAGCTTGTGATATGTTTGCTTTTGCTTAATGTTTTCCTCCAAACATCCTTAGGTGTTTCAGGAGCTTAGCCTGGAAAGTATGAATGCTTCTTATCTCCCGTTGCCTTATCAAGCTACTCAGATGTATTTGCTCCTGGTTAGCTAAAGGAGAATTTACAGATTGTTATTATATGCAGAGGGAGATGCGTTTCTGAGTGAAATGCCTTCAACCCAACTCAGTATGAAGAAGTTTTTGTTTTTCACAAGTATATTTCCATAACTTTTGAGCTTTCTGAGCCTCTGTCTCTGCCTGGACTAGCTAAATAACTCTATATCCTTGATTGTAGCATATTCAGAACTTGCTATAGACAGGGCAGCCTCAATTTTAAACTTATATCTTCTGGGTAAGCTGTGGGCTGAAGCTTTCACCTCTGTCCACTCTCTTGTCTTCTCAAGAACCTGGTTACTAGTCAGCGTTTAAGCATATTTGACCGGAAATCCTGTTTTGTGAAAGCCTATGGAATGTTGCTCTGGTAATGGTCCTACTGACATAGTTTCCCCATAGCACACTTGAAGATCTATGTTTTGAGATGAATCGTTGTCTAAATATAGTCAGTTAATCGGAATTAATTTGTAAATATTTATTTGCAAGAAATCTGTAAATCTTCAGGGGTTTCCCAAAAAACACTATGTGCATAAACATGCAGTGGGGAAAACTTCCAAGTCTTCAATGGTCATTTCATCTTTTGTGTGGGGGTGGAAGCAAGGAGGGAATATACTTTCAAATGATGGGCAGCAGAATATTTTTTTTTTATTTGAAATAGTAGTGTGCAATGAAAAACTGGATTGATTGTGTGAAGACTGGAAAAGAAAGTGGTGCTTGTTTTCTCAGGAGAGTTTCTGGTGTCCTGTATTTAAGTTTAAACATAAAACTGTGGAACGCAGTGGGATACTCCTAAAGCCTCCCCTCACCCTAACCCCAAAACCAGATCCTACCCATAGTAGTGAAGTGAATAGCATGTGTGCACACATCTGTGCATGTGCACAAGGCATCTGTGTGTTTAACCTCTTCCTCCACCAGTTTGGCTCTGGGCAAAGAACGTAAAAATGAAAAACAGTAGCACGTATATGTAGCTGAAATCACCAAGGTTCAGGTGGGAGAGAGTAGCACTGGAAGGAAGGACTGCCTGCCTGTCCCTTTTTCCCAAAACCAGGAGCATAGGATGGGAAGAACTGATATATGGTTATTTGGGAGTGGTTTTCTTCACTGAAAAGGATTGTCACGTAGGCAGGCTAAGGATTACAACGGTTTTCTTTACACACCTTCTGAAAGCCTTTTCATGGTTTTACATTCTGTGCTATGCCTTGTGCTTAGAAATGATCCCTGGTGTAACGTTCTTGCCTACTCTCGGCTTTGAGAGGTTTGGATTTCAGTGCTAACTTCAGTGTAAGCTTTGGTTTCTTTTTTCCCTTGTACCATCACACGATATAAATACACTAGACTCTTGCCTTTACTAGTCCAATAAGAATTTTTGAGGAAAGAGCCTTTGTCAAAGAGCACCCTATTCAATGGGAAGCACTCGAGGCTGAGAGCACCACGGATGCTCGCCGAGGTGAGAAAGCAAATCTGGCTCCAGCAGTGGAAGCAATGCCCGTGCTGCTTTCTCTGGCGTCGCCAGTCTCTCCACTGCTGGAAACAAGGAGCACAAATCAGACAAATCCATTTTTTCCTTCTTGTTAACTACTGAGAAGCGATCAATTCTGAAGAGTCTATCCTTGGAGTCCAGTCTCCCAGCAGGAATGTTTATAGACATACAGAAATTTCTGAACAAGCAAGGTATAAGAAAAGGGGCTATAAACGCCCCTGCTATGGGAAGACAGCGGGTTGATGGTAAAAAACCTGCATTGTCCCTGAAGTTTTCTTTAGCCAACAAAGCTGCTATGGAAATGTTTGCTTTTCTTTTTTTGGCAAGTGGAGAGTCATAAAAGAAGTACAGACTGTGTCAGAAAATGACAGCAAAACAAGAAATGCCCCGGCAGAACAACAACTCTCTCTACGTGGAATTACTGGTTTGGGGAAATACTCACTGTATCCGAATCCCCGGAGCTGTAATTTTCTGTCTGCAGTATATTGTTGCCATGGCAGATGAAGCCCAGACCTCATTCCTCAGTGCTTTGAAATCGGCATTAGTGGCCCCTGTGAGGGAATACCCTACAAGAAAATCTAGGGTTTGATTCCACTGGCGTTCGTACACATCCTAATTGCTTGCCCAAGCAGCTCCGCTGCCTTCCAGTGGGACAAAGCGCAGGTGTGAAACTACCCATCTGTACGTATTTGCAGATTCAGGAGTTTGTGCTATTGCCGTAGACAGGAAACCACTCTGGGGAAAAATAAAACGGGTGTTGAAAGCACAAATGAAATAGGTAGCCAACTGTTTAAATTTATTTAAAATTATTAGGGGAGATTTTAATTGTTTTAGTTAACCATATGGAAATTATAAGATTTTCTTAGGGTTCACAAAGTTTTCTATAAATATTAAGAGATTTCACAACATTCCGGTTAAGTATGTAAACATAATTTTATCCATTGCAGAAACAGCAAAGCTGTAGGATGTTAAGGACGAGTAATTTCCCAAGAGTACAGGGTAACAAATCAGTGGGTTTAGCTGGGACTATAGCCCCTTCAAGACCTTATTCAACAGACCGTACTCCCGTGGTGATATATTTCCTTGTACAAAAGAAAAAAAAATTACCTCTTGCACCTTCATATTCCTTTCTAATAACTATTTCTCATCACAGAAAGGCTCAGCGGCATGAAACGCAGGCCTGCTGCTGTGAATCTCCTAAATAAGGCAGTACAAAGCTATAGCTGTACTATTTTTTAATGTTCAAGTGATGCATGTACAGTTTCAGGGTTTTTTTCCTCAAATATATTTTTACTGACGTGGTACCTCTGCATCATCACCTTTTCCACTTTCTTTATTTCTGTACTTTTTTTGTGTCAGTTTCTGTCACTGTATTAGAAGAGCAGCATTTCACAGTAGTGTTACAGTCAGTAATTTAAAGACAGCTGAGGTGGAGATTTTTGTGGGCATTTCAATTACGAATAACTGTTGGCTGTTATGGTCAGTAGGGCTGCCTATGGAGCACTAATTGGAAGGTTTTTACCCCTTTGTGAGTTTAGCTACTATCTGTATATGTCTCCTTAGCTAGAACCCTTCAGAAATACGAGTGGTGCATCTACAGGATTATATTTTTATATACAGTATTCATGTAGCAAACAATATTACTTTGGTTTCCTTCATTTGTGTGCATGTTATTGCCGTGTTATATCAGTGTGGCTGAGCATATTGCATGGGCCCACACCCCAGAAATCGGGTTGGTTTTTGAGCACTTTAGCCTAGAAGCTGGAGCACGTCCATCCTGGGCTTTACAGGAGCACTGCATGGGCT
Source organism: Pluvialis apricaria (assembly GCA_017639485.1). NCBI lineage: Eukaryota > Metazoa > Chordata > Aves > Charadriiformes > Charadriidae > Pluvialis > Pluvialis apricaria. The sequence goes on from CM030009.1 coordinate 16,961,672, forward strand.
GGACACAGGCATGAGTCTCCACGAAATGCCCATCGAGGAGTGATTGCCCTTGCACCTACTGATGCCCTGGTCTGGCGGGGACAGCCTTGTAGCTTCAGGACTGTGGACCACTAGCAGCTAGAGTTTTGCCGTTTTGTTTGTCCGTCAGAGGCATGAATCCTGTCTGGAAGAAACGTTCCAGTGGGGCTAGAAAACAGGGAGACTGGCTCTTTGCTCAAGGCTTTGAAAGACTTTCCTTTTCTGCCCCCCCGCCCTCCACGTCAGGCTGCCAAGAGGCGGCCTTGGTTCTAGGTGTAGATTCATCTGTTTAGTGTCCTCCAGGCTGAACACACGTAGAGGTGGTTATCAGCAAAAATAGGGAATGAGGCAGGGGGTGCTTCAGAAGTTCCTGCTTGCGTCCTTTTGAAGATTTTCTGCATTCCGCAGAAAGCTTGTTAACCTCTGCTTTGGAGGGATGGCAGGCTGCTATTTTTATTAGCAGCGCCTTACTTGCTGTCTAGAGTATATCTTTGCAATGTTTGTGGTATAAAGGAGTTTATACATTTCTGTAAAGCACCTTATGCTAGTATCCTACTTATATGAACAACAGCTTTGGGCTTTAGCCTATGTTGCATAGAAACACCCAGGGTTTTGTTAGTCTGAACTCAACTGATTCAGGTTGGCTCTTGATCCTACAAGCCCACAGTCCCAGAAGCCTTAATCAGCAATATGATGTCAACTGCTTTTCTTAAAACACTCCAAAGAAGGAAAAAGTTGCACCTAGACTATATGGAGGTCTAAATTTTACTTTCACCATCAGGTATAGCAACAGTGTAGGAGTTTCCACGTTGTTGAGTTTCCCCAGTCCTTTTCCAACATCAGTATCTGTATTTCAACAGCTGCTGCAACAGGATGCAATGACCATGCTTTCTCTGCTCACCTGACTAACAGCATGCTTCCAAGTTATGCTTGGCTTGCATGATCATCTGAACGTTCGTCCCTCTTGTTGATCTTATTGAAGAGGTGATGATGGAAAATACTTGCTGGAAAAAAATGGTGTCGAACTGATCACTAACCGTTCCCTGCTATCTTAATGCTGAAATAGCAATACTCACTATGTCAGAGGCTACTTCTGCCAGATAAAGGGATAATCAGCTGAAACATCTGTGTGTTTCAGAGGATTACCCTTGAGTGTGTATGCAAAAAGCATACACGAAGGCAGATAATATGTTGGTTGTGGCTTTCTATACTTCCAGTGCATTTTATTTGCTCTTTTGTAACTCAATATATGGGCCCTAAATATTGTTCTGGTGAATGATAACAACAGTAGCACTTATACAAACTGCACCTTTTGCCAAAAGAAGCATAAAATAATCTTGTAAAAACTTCAGTCTTATAAACAAAGCCCCAGGAAATAAACATTCTTTACAACTGTCAAACAGAGCAGACGTTTATTTTCTCATTGCCAAAGTGTGCCTCAATCTGAGAAAGTGAGAGTGAATGACCACTATCATGCCTACTCTTTGAACAATCTATTTGCAAGAATAGATATGGATGTTTCATTAAAAAAAAAAGTGGGGAAAAAAAAAAGTTGTTGGTTAGTGAGATGAAATAATCAAAAGGGCTGAAATAACAAGCGCTACCTCTAACCCAACATGTCAAGGGGTATAAATTAGTGGCACATTTTCTCGACAAAGTAATCAACTACAAAATTCATACATTCTTTCATTTTTTGCAAGGCCAACTCATCTTTAAGACTTGAGACCTTTTACCATGTAAAACAGAGCAAAAAAAAAAAAAAAAAAAAGGAGATCTTGCAAGGAAGCTGCAAGTAGAGTGATATAGAGTAAAGTAATGATGCAGACCTTTGAAATAAATCTGAGGTAAAACGTAATGATTCTGGAAGGGTATGTGTGAAACCTTGCAATGACATTTCAGGTTCAGTGGTGATGTTGACTGTCATTTTTGCTGGCTCTAAAGCAAAACCAAACATGGTTAACTAAGCCTCTTGCAGCAAATTCTATCAGCTAGATAAGACGTTCAGCACTTAATGTACAGGACATTGGCTGATTGTGGATGTCGCCAGAGAAGAATGTGAGGCCAACTCATTTTTTTTGTTACAAACTCTGATCAGGACGATTCCATCTCCTCACAGAGATTATCATTATGTCGCTGATGGGTTAACCTCTGTTACCATTATTCAGGCTTATGCATGTGATAAAAGGTCCATCCAATACATGCTGAAAAATCAGTGGAAGAATGCCTATTGATTTCCATTAGATTGTGCCATAATATTGGGCTCAGTCTTTCACTGCATTGCTTCAGCACATGGTCATCAGTACTGAAGTGTCAGCTAACAAAAGCCACGGAGCTGTGGCGACATTTTTCTCATATGACTCAAGAATAGCTGTGTATTGAAAATGAGGGCATTAGACAAAGCCAAGTCCTTATACAATTTATACCCCTTTAATTATCTTCTGTCACAGCGAGTTATCATTGTTTTTAATTAAGCAAACGTCCTTAGACTGGCAAGATGTGCTGCTTCATGCTTTATCCCTCTGGAAATGTTTATTTCTGTTTTGAAATTTTAATATGAAATATCAGGGAGGTGGAAGGAGAGCAGAGGTTTCAAGCACTCTGACATCCGGTACTGTATATTATGTTTCCCTAACTCTGTCCTCAAGGTGAGCAGTCAAGATAAGCCAATGATCTGCAGCCCATCTAATTTGGTTTTCCATCATTTTCTTAAGTTGTCTTATGTGCAATAATCATTACAGTGTAAGTGACACTGCTGGGAAAATCAATTCTTCCTCACTGAATAGAAAATAACTTACACTACACTTGAATCATAATTGGTATTTTGTTTATTTTGTCGGACTTGCAGTTAACTGCTGACTACTTTGGCCAAGAAAGTTCTGCGTCTTCTGGCAAAGGCACTGCTTGCCATAAAACATCATGAAATCTACTTCCAATTGAAATGTAATAAAAACCACTTATGGATCTACACTGAATTTTCTGTCAGATGTTCGATATTATGTCCTTGAGGATTAAAAAGTCTCTGAATATTTATTAGCAAGATGGAAGGTTATTCCAGATAGGCTTTGAACCATGCTCATCACTGGAGCATGTGAATGACTTTCAGTAGTACATCTGTCATATATTCTATTATTATAAGATTATTATTCCCCTTCTGCTGTTTATCTATAATTCAAGCACAACAATGAAAAAGACTCTTATGTGCTAGATGTGGGCACAAAGCCCACGTAACTGATGCTGGCTTTTCAACCTGAGGATGAATGGGAGTTAGCAGAGGTTATCAGCGTCATGCATTGTTCTCGCACCTCCAAGGTGTCACGTGGTGTGCCAAAAACCTCTTCAGTTATACTGTATATGATGAAATAAATTCAGGGCTTGTAGCTTGTGCTTGGCTAAATTTAATAAGAAAGTTATATTGGAGGGAGAGAAAAGGTGGCTTTTAAGTGCTTTAGTTTCCTGTGCAGCACTTGTGCTCCAGAGCTGATGCTCAGAGTGTTTGGGATAAAGCCCCTGCAACGAAAGGGGAGCTCATGGTAATCTTCTGGTGATGAATAGCAGAAGCCCTCCACATGCAGACCCAGGGGTGGTTACCTGCGGTCCAGCTGAGCCTTGCAGCTGTTTGGAGCTGCAATATGCGTTTCCTGGGTTTCGTTATTGGGGAAGGAGGCCACTATTAATCAAAACAAGCTTATCTGAAGTAGGGTTATCCCCCTATTACCCCGAGTAAGGATGCAGCCAGGATTCTCCATTTCTCCCTGCCCTCGTAGGAGGTGTGTCATGTAGCAGGAATGTCTGTGTGCTGTACCCTTACGTTGCCAGGACACATCTGGAGACCAGCTCTCGCTGTGAGCTCCCGTGCAGCCCAGGAGAAGGGTCCCCGTGCAGAGCAGGGACCCCGCTGCTGGCACGCTCCTGCTCAGCTCCTCAGTGAACCGGCCCGTCTTAGCAGAGCTGGCCCTGGAGTGAGGCACTGCAGCTTCTCTGGAGCAAAGTCCCTCCGGGAGAAACAAACCAAACCAACCAACCAACCAAACACAAAGAGGAAATCTGTGTGCAAATGCCCCCTCCCATTGCCAAAAAACTGATTGCAGGTAATGATGTCCCCCTCGCTTCCCTCCAGTGGATAATCCTTCGGGGGAGAGAGAACTCCTGAATGCTCTCTAACACCCTTTCCTAATGTAATATGTGGAAAGACACTTTTCCAGTGATTTGAACAAGAACCTCTTCACCTGAGCATTAAATCCCATATATAATGAAGGATACTTTGTACTTGTTTGTCTATTTATTTCTATCCTCCCTGTAAATTCCTGTATTTATCTTCAGGACCAAAGATGAATTTCCAGATTTATTTATTAATTTTTATTTTTTTTCCTGCTGGGGAAAGGAAAAAGAAAGGGAGGCTCTGTTTGTGTTTGGATAACCAGGAGCATTTTCAGGCTCTGTATCCAACTCTGCATACAGCTGTTCTAGGAGAGATACTGAAAAGCTGCAAGTGGATTCTTGTGCTACCTTATCTCATTCAGACAAGAGAAGACACCCCTTGGCTTATAACGATAAGCTACAGTCTTGATCGATTTGATCTGTGCTTTTGTCCTTCTTCATAATTTGAGCTATTGATTCTATTTATTAAAACTAATTTAAAAAACACAAGCCCTGAGTGCTCTGCTGTTCCAGATCAGGCTGCTCTGGGCAGTCTGATGTGAAGCTAATCCATTCACTGCTGATTTATTTTCACTCTGTTTTCAAGCAGAGTTCTGTTCTGTGATTCATTTTTTTGTCCTCTGTTTCTCTCTGAGAAAAAAAGACATTTAATTTCACACCTCCAGTTAGAGCAGGGGGGTCTAGATTCCTTTTTCTGATATATGAAGTGAACTCGGGAAAGTTTACCTGGCTTATATTCATGCAGGTTTTCCTCGGATGGTGGCCCACTGTGTATTGTTCTCTGTTGTCTTAAATCAAAGCTGTACCTTTATGCTAGAAAAGAAATCTGTGTATTTGTTTAAACGCATTTGTCTTGCCATATTGGAGTTAACAGGATTTACCATGTTCCTGAATTAAGGCTCAGCAGAGGAAATCCTTTCCCTGCTTCTTCCTGGGAAGCACGGGTTTGTCTAAGGGCTGGGGGATAGTTCTCTAAAAATAAATACCTTTATGCAGCCTTAGAGAAATCAAATGAAGCCCTTAGTATTAAAAACAGATAAAAAAATAAAGCCTTAAGGAGCTTGGCACCTTTTAGGAGCAAGCTGGATTTGACTCTCTGGCCAAGGATCAGCATTTAGTGGTATTTATTTACTGTCAGTGCATTTTGCTGGTGATGTTATTGTACCTTTTTTTCCCTTAGTTTAACACAATTGTTTAAATCTTCAACCTTCAAATTCTTCAGGTGGTTAAAAGCTCTCTGGGAATCCTGCTTGAGCAGGGACTGTGTGTCGTGCCTGCTGTATCTCTCAGTGTTTGCTGCTGTAGCATATTCTTTCTGCACTAAAAACACTCACAGTCTGTTCCTAATTTATCCTGAGGTCTGCTTGGTCATCCTCTCAGTCTACAGCCTGTGATCTCTTGTGCAATATGTCATAACTATCAGCTGGAATAAATCAGACAAAATATAAGCCTAGATATCATCATAAAGAAAAATAGGGTAATAGCCTTCAAAGCCTTACGTTACGCTTTGCTTCAGAATCAATACGGACACAGAAAGATGGAGTCAGTATTACTGAACACGTCTTTGTAAGTTAGAAATGCCTTGCGTAGTGCTGTAGGAAGATATCTTTCTTTTGACTTGAGAGCCATAGGTAGAGTATTGATTGGACACTTGCTACAACCAACATTTAAGCAAAACCCCAGCTGTTCAGACATGGTAAGAAAGCGAAGCCCCTCAGCTTGTTTATGATGCAATCTTGCCCCAAAGCTTCACAGAGATGTTGTATAGCCCAGCAAGGATCTTCTGTGAGTGGTCAGCAGCTCAGATTTGCCCATCAGCACCAACCAAGGGCATGCCAGATCCTCTTTCCACAGTCTTGCCCCCTGGCCTCCAGGCAGGACAGTAGCCCAGCAGAGGCAGGTGACCGATCAGTTTTGCCTCTGTAGGAAGGGAGCCCCTCCTTTGCCAGCTCTCTCCCTGAAATATAAGCGGTGGCTATGGTGGGGCAGATCGAGTATCTTGTGTACAACAGGGATTCTTAAGACCTGCTAAGGGCAGAGTAAGACTAGGGCAAGTGTTTAAGATGCATTACCACAATACTTCTCCAGCCACCAACTAATTCCAGCCCAGGGGATTGCCTGAAGTTGTTGTTGCTTGTTTAGTAACCCTAAATTATCTCTTCTCAAATTATTTGTACATTCTACCCATGAGCTCGCAGCAGCTTTTTGCCTCCAGGCAAGCTGCACGAAGGAGTTCTGGCAGCCTATGTACACTGCATGAAGAGTCAGGTCCTCTTACTTGCTTTGAATCTAGCTGCCTGTGGCCTCACCTCTATGCTCTTGTAATGGAAGAGCTGATAAAGCATCAGTCCTTGCCCACCCTTTCCAAGACATTTTGTAGACCTTTAGCATCCATTTAAGCTTTCCAGGCTGAAAGGTCCCAGGCAAATTGGTTATTCCTCTTATGGAAGCCAGTTCATACCTTTGATCAGTCTTAATGCCCTTCTCTTTACCTTTCCCAACAGTAGTATACCCTTTTTGAGATGAAAGGGATCAGAACTGTACCCTCTATTCAAAGGCTATGTGAACCACTGGTTTTTTTATGGTAGAGAAAGGGGAGGAAGGTTTTAGAAAAAGAGCGCAGCAAACAGGTCACACAAAGCCCTTAAGCATTTAGACTATTATGAGCCTGAGTCTGCTTTATAGTCCACCTCCCAAAGTGGGGGAGGACAGTAAGGGACAACTTGAGATTTCACAGCGGCAATGCATTTCCCCTGTTTTTACAAAGATTATCAAAATGACCTAGCAAAAGAATTTGTGGAGAGCTGAAGCATCCTTTTAATATTTTTGTTATTAAAGAATGCTGAAGTGTTCTTGTCACATTTATTTTGGAAGTGTCTTATAGAGCTAATTCTGTGCAATGAAACAGGAGTTTGAATGCAGCACTGAAAACGTTACCCGTAACTCAGTTTTACCCTTTGATCATCTGGCAAAGGGAGGGGTCTAATCCTTTAATTGTTTTAACCTAAGGAGCAACCCCTTCTTCTGTGATGTACAAAAACTTGCACTAGCTGCAAATATTGAAGAATACTTGAATGCTTCGCTCTAGGCCGAGATCTCCTGCTTCTGAGAGTGCTGGGATACGTAGGTGGTGTTTCCTTGTGCTGAACTGGGTATGTCAAACGGAGATCCCCGTTTCGGCAGAGGTGTCCCAGGCTGGCTGCAGTGTGGGCTCTTTGCTGCTCTGATGTGTATCTCAGCAGGGCGGTGTATCTCTGCAGCTTTGCCTGGCTCAGGGGCATCTTGAGTAGAGGGATATCTTGCTTTCATATATTTATTCGTTTCTTCTTGATTGCCTACAATCTACAGTGTCCTGTAGCAAGGAGTTACAGAGTTTAACCACATGCTGTGTGAAGACTGAACTCCTCCTGCTTTGCAGATCTTCTCACCCAGCTCTTGTTTTACTACCCTTGTTATCATGCACATTGGCCACCTTGCTCCTCATTCCCCTTCTGGATCACTTAGGACTATGGTACGCAGGCCCTGCGCAGGTCTCCGTGGGATGCCATTCGTGACCTTCCTTCACTCAGATAACTATTACATCTATCCTTGTTACTTCCAGTCAGGTGTTATCCAATTTTATGCAAGAAGTTGCCTATCACAGTCATTTAGAAAGCTAATGGAAGGATGTGTAGGAAGTGGGCAGAAGTCTAGGTTTGAACCACTGAGGTTAGATGTTGGAAAGGATATATTTTCCCAGGCAAGCTCTTTCTTAGAGGTCTTTCATAATCTGCAGATGTGCCATGATCAGGTCTAGTTTTTCCTGTCTCTATTTTACTTTTGTGTCACCCTTTTTAACAAGACCATGTATGTTCGTTATTTTTAAGTGCTCCATACAGAGTTTATGTTCAAGAAGCAGTCTGAAGGTGAAAGCGCAAAGCACATCTTTATTCTAAACGTAAGTCAGTCTTTCATTTGCCAGTGTGGTCAAGCTGCCATCTTTCTGAAACAATAATACTCACTTTCAAATGCATTAAAGATCCATGCTTGACCCCAGTGCAATCTTTGCATCTTGTGTTACTAGGAAGAGACCTGTCGATCTTAAAGGAAATAGTACAGTTGGTATTTTTAAGGATACTGGTATGCTAGCTGCCATGCTATATTCATTCAGGATCATCACTTTAACATCTGAAAGTAAATCCATGGCTAGTGGGAGACAGACAGAAAAGCTCATCATTTGCAGTGGTAAGATAATCCTTGCTAAAATAATGGAAAACAATGTTGGGGGGAAATTTTTTTAGTACAAGGAGAAGTAATAAGGATTCCTGGCCTTGTCATTCCCTTTATATCAAATTGGTGAAGTCTGCGGGGAAGAGATCTCAATAACAGAGAAAGACTGAGGGAGAAGAGATGCTCTCAGGAGAGCGCGGGATGAAATTGAAAGAGTCCATCCACCTGCAATTCATATCCCTGTGAAAGTTTCCTTCACCAATCTCTAAGAGATGAGCTGAGAAAAGTTCTCAATGTGGAAAATGTGCAGCTAGGAAGAGCACCAGTGCCATGGGAATGCGTGGTGAGCAATGGCAGTAAGCAGTAATGTTTACAGGACTTAGTTAAAAATGTGCAAAGTGTTGCAGGTTCCACTGGAAAATCTTCTCTTGGCAGTTGTCATTACAGCGCGAGGACTTTGAGCTCTCCTATGCACACAGGACCCTGTTGCTTATGTTACCCTCACGGGTGTCGCCATTCCCAGTGTGTTGGGTGGTTCATCCTCTTGCACAGGCAGCAGCACTTCCAGGAGCCAGATTCTGCCCCCCTGGCAGTAGTCAGCTGAGACATCCAAGTTGGAGGAAGGTATGACCAGAGGGGATGAACAGGAGGTTTTGCTTCTTTGCATGGTGCTAGAGTAACAAAAGGTGGTCATTTTTCACCTTTGTCGCTTTTAGTCTTCTTTCAAAACGTAAGCATCTAAAATGTAAATGTATGCTTCAGTATGTAAAAAGAAGGAAATGCTCCACTCACCACTGTAGGAGAGAAGTGGGAGCATATGGCATAGGCCCAGCATATTTCTGTATTTCAGTATAGTTGTGTCAGCACAAGTCTAGCTGGTGCCCTGAGAACAGCAGAGTACATGCCGTTCGCATCCAGGACCCCTCCTTCGGGAGATGCTGTTTTCCCAGGACTGTCAGTGGAGTTAGCTGTGTTTGGCACTCGCACTGCTCTTTGGAAAATACAGCACGTATTAGATAGCAGGGAGAATATTTACTTTTACAAAGCTCATACTCAGATCCAGAGAAAAAAAAATAAAAAAGAATATAATCGAGTCTCCAAGTGCTATTCCTTAAATTGTTTCTGACTGCTCTGGCATCAAGGAGTATCAGATATCTCATTACAACTTCAAACAAGCCTTTGGATGTATCCAAATTAATCCAAATATTTGTTGGGGACCCTGTTACTTATTAGCCTGTGTGTGTTAATTAGGGAATGTAAGAGTGAGTATCTTTCGTTCTTTTTATTTTATTAATATTCTGTGATATTTCAGCTGTGTCCCATTAAGCAACGTAGGTATAGTGCCTATGAGGCTATGGATGAGAAAGGAGGTAAAAAGCATGCTAACTCTTTCTAACGAATTTGTCAAGCAAGATAAAGTGACAGAGCTAAGTTATTTGATATTTTGCTAAACAACGATAGTTCAGCAAGATGTTCTGCAGAAAAGCTTTCTCTTTCTCTTTTACCTTTGGTAAGGCATCCAACCCAGAACTTAAGGAATTTGGTCCCTGGACAATTTGTCTCGGTCAATAAGAATAGCACCATGTATGGAGGGCCTGCCAACATGGAAAGTCCTGAGGTCTTAGAGGTAGAAAGACTACACACAAAGAACACTTGTCACCTTTCTGCTATGACCTCAGCCGATGAACAAACCACTCTTCTCTCCCTGCTGTGGGATAAGATCTTTTTTGACGCATTCTTGGGACAGGAAAAGAGTTGAAGTGGCTAGCTGTGTGTGAGCAGGACGGCTATTCTTGCTCTGAATCAAAAGAGGGGAAGAAAGTTTTGAAGACAATAGCTAAAAAGCCCCCCATCTGGTTGGACTGTGGACATATTCCGTAACCTTATTTGCCTTGACAAGTTGCCGATGAGAAAGAACACAAAGTAAAATGCTCTTTGTGCAAGAACAAAGTACTCAGTACTTGTACAATGCTCCTTTTGTTAGGAAAGTATGCAGAGATATTAATATAAATAGATGCAACACCGAGGGTGTGCTCAGAGTGAATTAATTTTTAATGGCTCCTCACCATAAAGATGGTTGCAGATATCAAGGTCAGATTTTAAGGAAGTTGCACATTTATCGCGTGCTGTACATTTCTCAAAGGCCCACGTGAGTAAGCTGTGAAGAACGAGGATGTGCTCTTCTAAAAGTAGTGTAGTGTCTAACAGGATAATCAATACTAATAAAGTATAGCTATTTGTAAAAATAAAGCAATCACTATTTTCCTGCTCTCTGTAACCAAGAAGGGATAACTTCATTCACTTGTGTTATTTATCTCACACAAAACGCTTTTCACAGCATGCCTTTGACATTAATAGAAGCAATTTTAACGGTGCTTTCAAGCTTACTGCTGGCCTTTTTTGTGGGTAACTCATTCCGAGCAGTTAAACTCTTCCCGGATGCGAACATGATAACTGTGATTCTGCTCGTAGGCCGAAGGAGGACTTGTTTGTTTGTTGTTGCAATTTGTGCTCGGTGGCAAACCTTTTTTCTCTGTGTGTACGTACTGTAGAGGAATCCAGAGCCCCAGCTTTGCTTTGCTTGAGCTTAAAGAAAGGAGGAGATCCTTCCTGCTGAGACGGCATTTCTTTGCGGTCTGCTTTATCTGCTGCACGGGTGCAGGATGCAAACTTTGCCCTTTGACTTGCAGTCACCCGGACCCACCGAAGGGACCAACGTCCTTGTGTCAGAGGGTGCTCTGCTGTCAGTCTGCTCGAGGCAGATGTCATTTGTGTTTGTTACCTACCTTGCGCCTTACTGCTACTTGCACCTAAATCTGCAACAAAATTGTTTGTCAGGCACTTTGGAAAATCAGTTGACATACACAGGGAACTGGGTGGAATAGTCACAGCTCTGGTCCTCTTCAGCTTTAACTCAGCGCAAAACAACCCAGCCTAAGTACAGTGAAGTAATTGCACTAAGGGTAGACCGTTAAACATCTCCGATCAAGTCCTGGCACAGCATCTGTTTTTCTGCTTGTGAATTTTGCAGTCTTATCTTTTTTTTTTTTTTCCCCCCTCCATCTTCTGTTGTTTTGTTTTTTTTAATCCCCCATCTCCAGATTCATCCCACCCTATTCAAGCAGAGGTATTTAAAAGCATCATGGAACTTTGTTTTAAACTGCCTGTGTGTGCGACCTCGGAAAGAAGTTATCTGCAGCGTCTAGGGGGCGGGAGGAGATGTGCAGTGTTACTGAGGACAGCGTATGCTTTGTCCAGCAATGAAAAGGGTATCAGTGCTGAGACTAAACATACCATGGTTTTGGAAAACTAAGGCGAGGGGTGGGGGGAGTAAGCTTTACAAGTATGTTGGTTAACCGCTTTTGCAGTTTTTTAGATGCTTGCTTTTTTTTTTTCTCTCTCTCACAACAATTTTCTGTCCTTTCTTATCTCTCCTTATCAGCTGTTAGCTGCTGAGGGGCACTGTGTGCAACCTATTAGCTGACCTAAGCAAGGTCTTGGGGGAAAAAACAAATCCCACAGCAATTTTGCTGTGTGCCTGTGTGAGCAGCATCACAACTCTCCTGGGGAAATGGGCATTTTGTTGTCCCTGTTACAGTAGTAACAGGGTTCTCTACAAGTGAAAATGCCAACAGGACATCAGCTGTGGGATCTGAAAATGCTTCCCTTCAGCTTTTTGTGGCTGGCTGGCATTATTACCCTGAGCAAGTACTCACTAGATTTAGAATAGGAATGCCATAAGTACTATTCATTATCCTTTTAATCTAATTCAAAAAAGAAAAGGAAATTGATTTTTAAGGGAGGCCACTGATAAAGATTAAGGAGTGATTTTTCACGAGCTACTGCACATACTGCCTTTTAGATTCAGACCTGCAAAGCAGACAGGCATCGCTAATAACTTTATCATTGCAGTTCTAATTGTATTTACTTTGTCTGTGCATTGCTTTGTTTAATAGCACGCAAACCAAAATATTTTCTTTCTCAGAGGTGCCCCTTACATCACACCCTGACCTGAAGAGGTTCCCGAGTGGCATACCTGAAAGGAGGACGTGGGCCCTCACAGAGCTGTCCTGCATTTTGTCAGTCAGATGGAAGAATGGTTTTCCCTTATACTGCTGAGCACGACGTTATATGCTATGGAATATCTCCCTGGTTAGTTCGGGCCACCTGCCTGGTTGTGCTCCCCCTGCCCCAGCCTATTGCCCACCCCCCCCACTCTAGTCACAGGGGGGGCAAAGAGAGAAACAGAGGCAGCTTTGATGCTGTGCAAGCACTGTTCAGCGACAGCTAGAAGACTAGTGTGTTATCAGTACGGTTTTGGTCAAAAATCAAACCACAGCACCGTATGAGCTGCCATGAAGAAAATTAACTGTTGCCTAGCCAGGCGCCACCCAGCCTGAAACTGAGGAGGGGCTCTTTGGTTTCTGTCTTCTCCATGAAATGTGTATTGCCTAATTTTTCCTTGGAATACTCACCTTTACCTGCTTTTATTATCCCACAAAAGGAATAAACCAGCTGCACAATCTAGATAACTTGTGCTTTCACAAGCATTCGAAGGGGATGAGCAGCTGATTTAAGCACATTAGGGGAATGCAGTGATTAGATGCTTCAAGCCAGATTGTGCAAATTAGCAAGGGATTACGGTCTCTCTCTTGTAAGTCTATTTACAGGTGTGTAAAGTAGGGGCTCTCACGCTCTCAAATGCATGGATCACGTCTTGGTAGAAAAAACAAATTGCAAAACTCCTCCTCCATTATTCAAGCATGCTTGTGCCATCAGGGTCCCCTTTTTGAAATGAATCTGTAGTTACACAAATAGTCATTATTGGACAAATATTCTGCTTGGCTTTGATTTTCTCTTAAGATGATGGAGTAGCTCTCTGAAAAGACAAGCCAGTAGGATAGTGGGAGCAGTATTTTTTCACTGCTGGTGCCATTCCTTGTGATTCTGTCAGCTACATGAAGTCCCAGCCTCAGCACCTGTGGGAATTGAGGCAACTAATATAAATCTTTCTCTGTTTTTCAATTAAAGCCTCATGAGTGTTGAAAATAGCTTTCCAGCATGATATGAATGTGCTTTAAAGGTTTTAAAATCAGAAAGCAAATAAAGCCAATCTTTTTGCATTTAGCTTGATGGTTTTTGAAGCCTGATGTTTTAGCATCTGATTTATGAGTTCTGGACCCCTCTCTGCCTGCTGACAGAAAAGGGAAACCATAGCTATATCTGAAAGCAGGAACAAACTGCTTAATAGATTACAGAGATCTTCTCATAGGCAGCCAACCTAGGAAGAAATACTTTCATGTTCATGTATATCTGCATATGCCCCTTCCTAGTGAGATGTTTACTAGAATCAGACCCTCATCATAGTGAAGTCAATGGCAACACGAACCCATTTCAATGAGCTAAGGGCTTACAAATGTTCTTCATAAATTTAAATTAAATCAGATTTAGCTCAAAGAAATCTTGTGATTTATTCCAGTGAGAATTAGGATAAAATTTTAGGGCCAAAATAACACACCTTGATTGATTTACACCATCTGGGACACAGTCTGCAGTACCTATTTGTCTCCTATTACAGCATGAAAACCAAAATAGTCTTTCACTGTTGCATTGACTAATCAAGAAAAACCAGAAAAAAAAAACAAACAGGGGGCAGGATTTTGTTGGGTTTTGCATTTAATCAAGAGCACACTAAATAGGTCATGGTATCATTTTGCCTTCTCCTGATGTAAAGCAAAGACTCATCTGCTGCTTGTGCTGGAACCTTCAACACATCTCCAAACTAGAAAACAAAAACAAAGAAACAACCAAAAAAAAGAACAAAGAGTAAATTTAATTTCACTGTAAATCTTTGTTTGACAAAATACACGTTGCTGCAGAGGATTAAAAGGTGATAGCATCAGTCTATTAGCTCAGAGATTAAAGTAAAATGTTCTTCAAAATCCTATCACATTTATTTCTTTGGAACCGAATTTAGTTATTTAGCATTATGGTCACCAAATCTTTTTTTTTTTCTTTGCTTTGGTCCTTAAGTTATAAAGTTTATAGTATCTGCTTGATATAGTTCATTTTAACATCATGAATTTGCAATTTACATGAGCCAGGGAAGATAATTCTACAATGCACACACTTTCTGATTAACTGTGTGTGACTTGAGTAGATCTGAGAAATGAGTTTTAAAGAGTGTTTTGAAAGACCTAAATACAGCCATGCTTTATGAAGCAGAAATTAATTTCTTTTTTTTAACTAGTCTAATTTCTGATAATCAGTGCAGTCCTTTGTTGCACAAGGTTATTGCCAGTGGTGGTGGGCGTTTGCCGAGGAAGGGGGCTGGGAGGAGAGGGCACCAGCGCAGTGCGGGAGTAGGTTCTGGTGGAGAATTTACGCACAAGAGCATCTTCATAATTGTTTGAGAAAAAGCTTGTGGGACCAGGGTCTGAGAACTCATTTGATGAATATGCAAAATACATCATTTTGTACATAAACAGCTAACCTCACAATCACGGTGTATTTATATTGATTTGCTTAATGTGCACACTTCGCATGTTTTCTATGCACTTTATTTTTAGAGATGTTTAGCGGAAATGACCCGTATGAGTCCACCTTTTTTACCTTGTAATTTACCAAGTCTTTTTAATCACCCATACCTTGGGCACCAGATACTTGAATAACGACATCCATCCCATCGTGATGAGGTCGGTCTGATTTCTGTCACTGGATTCACGTGGGGCTGGATGGAAGAATATTAATTTTTCTGGAGGGCTTTTTTTTCCCTTCATGTTTTATGTTCTGTCTGTCTGAACTACTTCAGCTGCAGAAGGCTATTTTAGGAAAAGTTCCATAAATCTCTTCATAACTGGAAACGTTAGAGGGTTATTCAGGAACATTTTACCAGTACCTGCTGATTTCTGTTGTTTGCATCGTGTCCTCTATGGGCTTTGAGATTAAGTTGGTGCAATGATATTTCTCTTATACTAGGCACAGCCATACAGAAATAAGATGTATTTGGGTTGTTTGCTCTTCGCGGTGATATTAAATGGTGTAAGTCTTCTGTGTCAGTGGCTCCATATTAACTGAGACCCCACTGTTTTAAATAACCAGGTTTAGATGTCTCTGTGTAAATAAACAAATCAGTAGGAGATAGTTCTGCCCTAGTTGGGCATCTGGCTCTGTGTTTTCAATCCCATGCCATGCACTGTGTGTTTAGGCTTTTCAGTGCTTTCCATGCTGGTGCCTAAGTGCTGACACAGTTTTTTAGGACCAAATACTGCATCTCTCCATTAAGCACATGTTTTTGTTTACTTGTTTGTCTTGACGTGAAACATGCTTGAATGAAGGTGGGCTGTATTCATTTCTTTGACCTTAAAATAATGCCAGCAACAAAACCAAGGAAATGCTTTTCAATTATTTTCTCTATGTACCTCAGAAAGAACTGGTACTGAACAACCAGTATCTCAAGTTAAGTAAGGATTGATTCTTGGAGCTTAATTGGTGAGATTTATTGACAGTACAGCATTTGGCTACTTATAATAGACTCCTATCCATTATACAGTTGATAATTCAACAAGTAACCAATTCTAATTTTCAGTGTTCGTTATACCATTAAGGCTGACTTTATTAGCCTACTCAGGGATGTTTAAAAACAATTAACCTTAATTTTTTAAAGTGGAATGTGAGACTTCAGCTATTAAACTTCAATTCTACTTTAACTGCTCCGGGGCATTAGACGTGTGGCTCCTGAATTCTGGTACCTTATTAGTGCAGGATAGCAGGGTATTCAACAAAGAAACTCAAGGTTTGCTTTTTACTTCTGTGCACTTGTGGAGTTGCTCATATAGATAACCTCATCTATGAATGAGGTTCCCTTCGTTTAATTAGTTTCAGAATCAGGCTGTAAATTCTTGTTGTGGTGAGGCATGGCGTAGACCAGTGTTTAATTAAAGAATGGCAAACCTCCTGATGATCTGTGCCTGCAGAGAGAGGATTCATTTTAGAATATTGCCGTAAAAAAAATTGTAGGTGGCTTTTCAGACAGAGCCCGCTTTCTAGGGCTCCAAAATTAGGCGTGCGTGTCTACAAAGAAGAGTTAAGGAAAGGTTTCAAAGCAGATCAAAGTTAAAGAGTTTCCTGATGGATCAGCTTTGTAGCACTAAGCCTGCTGGGTGTTCTGCAAGGATCCATTGTACCTATCTGCACGCCGAAAGCACAGCCGTAGCTTTGCATGCATTACACCAGCCGTGTTTTCAGCAGGGCTTTACAAATTGCCTAATCCAGGTTAGCACTTTTCTGGAAGCTCTTTAATCCTTCTAACGTTTGCATAATGATCTCAATAGTGTAATTCTTGTGTGACAGTGTGTTGAAGCTCTTTCTGACTTACGTTAATGATAGTACAAGAATAATGGAATACCAAATTGACTTCATCATCTTTCAGGACTGAGAATACCATAAATTTCAATGTTTAAAAATGTGTGGGGCCAAGCTCAATCCCGGTGTAATCACAGTGACATGTCTAGAGCTAGGTGAGGCGTGCATTGGCTTTGTCCCACTTAAGCAAATATTAACTCATATTTGGGAATTTAAACAAGGGGGTAGATTTTACTAAAGACTTACATTTAAAAAATACGAACCTTTCACCAGTAGTATTCTATCTGAATAATACTTTTTTCCCTAAGACTTTGATTAAAACATGATAATCTCCCATGAAAATTCTAAACTAATCAGCTGAAATAAAAAATAGATGAGGATTGCATGAATACTTTATGTGAACAGTAAGAAAGTAAGTCTCTAGTTTTGAGGTATTGTGTTAAAATTTGCAGGGCTACGCAGCAGGTAATACACCAGGCTGAGTTGCCATTTCTGTCCTCCTGCAGACATTACAATAAGGCAGCACAGACACGAGCTGAAAGGCAATCCCAAGCAGCCATGCAAAACCAGTTCTGAGATGATAAAAATGAGGGATGGTCTGGCAGGCATGCTTACAGCAAAAAAGACCTCCATAGTAATTCAGAAAACGATTTATTTCCATTTCCATGGGAAAACAGATGGCAAAACTGAATCACAGGGTGATATTCATGTATGTAACACAGGTGATGGTTTTTGTAAGAAAAAGAAAGTACTATTTTTAGCAACTGTTTCTCAATGCAACCAATATTATCTGATGCCTTGCTTATTTATCTGCTTGGTGTTTAACACCTGGGAGTTTGACTATGGCTTTTATTCTCAGCAGAAAATACAAAAATACAATATTTCTCCCTACAAAATCTCTGTGGGCTTTCTCATGTCTCAGCTATGCTTTCTTGACCTGGCATCTAGTCATAAGCCTATCATGTGAAGCATGTATCTTGATGAGCAGGTCATGTTAATATATGCAATTGTTCGTGCTCACTACCTATGAATGATTAAATGCGTGAAAGAAAACAATTACCCAGATAACACCTAATTTGTCCAAGGTGTAGTAGAAACCCTACCTTTCTTTTGCTGAGTGCCATCAGAGGTTTTGTAGTCCTCTCCGTTTATTGTGATGAAAGGAGATGAGTGCAGGTTAACAAAAAGGTTTATGTGATATTTTAAATGCCTTTTCTTCATAAACCATATTCTGTGACCTTTAAAAAATTATTAAAATGTTGTTTTGGTGCATGTGTGACCAAGTGGTGTGTTCCAAAGTCTCAATTTTATGGCGCATTGTGAACTAATTATAAGAGAGACTGTGAGAAGCAATAAAGGGTATTAAAGTTTCAGTGACGGGAGATAGTAGCTGACTCCTTAAATTATCTGTGCAGCAGGTTAAGGCTTATCTTGCACGAGCACTCATGTACCACTTTACAGCCTTGTGTAAGCAACTCACCGCGGTCTTGGCTCCACACGGCTGCTTCATCCTGTGTTTGAGCATCTCTCGAAAGAGAGGTTGACATGAGAAAGACACTGTCCCCTCCCAGCAAAGCTGTGGTGACTGGGTCTGGATTTCTTACTGAAGCAAACAGGGAAATTGCAACAACTGACAGATGCTTTTTCCCCTGAGGAGCTCCAGAGGCAGCCCAATGCTGTGCTGTAATTTTGGTCTGGGCAGGCAGTTGGAGTCCCGTGAAGCCTTTGAACGTTACAGCTGTATTTAGACGCCGAAGCCTTCAGCCTGGAGACTATCCTTGTACCTGTGATAAAGGCCTCTCCTGTGCTGACGAGGCTACTACGCAGTCCTGTGTTGAGAATAGTGAATAATTGCCCCATTTTCTCTATTTTCAGGAGATTTGTCCTCACCAAGATGAGAGTCATTCCAAAAGGAGCTTTCGCAGGACTTGGTGACCTAGAGAAAATGTATGTATTATGTCAATATTTACTAGGAAACAACTATTTTATTCCAAACAGCAGTTTCTGATTGCAGCTCCTTTTATGCCCTGTGAGCAAGCCCCTATCTCTGAGCTTCATCCAGTTTCATCTTTCTGTTTAAAAAAAAATAGAAACTTTTTTTTTAATGCCATGTTCCAAAACATTGTTGTCATAAATACTTTTTATATCAGCAAGCGGGCGGTCCTCGGTCAAAGGGTTGGTTCAGCAAGGAGTGTCATTGCAATTAATAAATGCAGTGCCGTAGCAAGGAGATCTTGGGAAACTTATTATTTTGAGAATTTTGGAATGAAACAGTGGAAAGATTAGGGAGGGAAGCTCTCCTGTTCATAACAGGTCAGCCAATTCTCTTTTGAGTGACGAATAAATAAGATTGTTTTGTGCATGTTCAGAGTCAGCTGGCAGGATGGGTGAGAGAAGTTTCTTACGGGTGATAGATCTGAAAATCTTAGCACATAAAGGGTGTAAGCACCTAATTTCTGTGAATTTTAGTGATAAGCCTGGACATACAATTATGAGCACCTTTGATGAACAGATGTATCATACATTCATTAGTATGCTATTGTGAATGTATTGCAGCCTTCCACCACTAGAATTTAGTAATATGTTTCCTACTATTCTTTAGTGACAGAAAATCTATGGGTTAACTGGTGCCGGCACCAGAAAGGCTAACTGTCACTGTCCAACCTGAACTATTATGAAGCATGTACGATTTTTCTGAATTATTTCACTTATAAGCAAATCACCACATTTCGTTTAGAAACACACCCAATGCTTGCACCCTGGCAGGAGAGGGTCACAAACAGGCTGTTCACCCAAAAGGAGTCTGAGTGGGCGAAAGCACTTAAACTCAGCGCCGTTTTCACTGCTGTGTGTGTAACAGCAAAACAAAAAAGGAATTGATTGCTGATGTTTCTCTGCAGCGTTTCTACCCTTTTCCCTCGTATTTTTGCATAAGTAAGGGATTCGGCACGAAGGTGAACACACCAGGAGGTATGTCGAGGAAGGGGAAAGGATTTTGAACTTAGAGAAGGATGAAGAACAAGCAGGGAACACGCAAGAAGGATTGAAGAGCTGCTGGTCAGCAGTGAGTGGTAAAGCTCACATGGCACCTGGCCTTTTCTGAAGTGCGAGATCCATTTCAGGGCACCACTGGAGGTACAGGAGTCTTTTTTTGGTGCGTGGTGCATGCTAAAAAGCCCCCAGTTCCAGCAGCCCAGCCGTTGTTCTGAACCCTCATAACCCCATCAAGCACTGCTTGTAAATGGTCATTTTTCTTGAGAAAAGAAAAAGAAGGGCTTTTTTTTTTTTGTGGTCAAGAGTTACCAGTTAGGAATAAGATCAGCTCTCCATCACCAGTTTTGTTGGCACTTGTTTTTCCCCAGTCGTGCAGCATTCCTTTTAGCCTAGTCCTTGTGGAAAATCATTGAGCTCTCTGGACTATGAAGTGGGTTGCAAGTGCATTGTAAACTGCTCCCGTTATCTTTAATTACTCAGAAACCATATGTCAGATATGTATGAAGGTAGCGATTGCATTGAATGGGATATCTCTAAGTGGTGATTTATTGTTAACCAAAAAAATTATATATGGAAATGAGCTCAATTTGAAAATATATCTATGTACTGTTCGCACATGGAGGAGAAATGGGGACAGACAGTTTATAGCAAAACATCCTTGAAAATAGAAGTCTGATAAATATGCAAATGAGACCAATCAACATCAACAAAGATGCGGTATTTGCAGATGATATGGCAAACAGATAAAATTTGAAATAGCTCACAAATCCTAAACCTAACCCATAAAACATTCATCAGAAATATTCATGATAATGTAGGGACAAAAAAGTGTGTAATCAAATAATAGATTTGCATATAAAAACACAGCCTTTGTATGAAAGCCTTTTTACTCTTGCAAGTTCATGCACAGAAAGGAAGATTAAAGCAAACTGTAGTCTATTTAAGGAAAACAGCTATTAATAATGTGATACCTCCGTATGGTAAAATGTGGATAGCCTGATGTATACAAATGAGGTACTTCCAATGTAGGATATGTATACGCTCACCTAGAACTAGGTGAAATAGACTGAAAATTGAGAGTGACAGTATTTCCTGAGTGCATTACTGAAGAAAAACAGTATTTTACACAATCCAGCATATCTGTACACATAATTTTTATTATTACTAGATCATTTCTAACGGTGTTTCTGAGAACGGGGTGGGTTTTAAAGCCCAGAAGTTGCGGGCAAATGGTGGTCTTTGGAATCATCCATTGGGGATGGGCTGGTTGAGTACAAGTTAAATTAGAGATGAGTCCTCCATGAAAATCTTAGCTCTGTTGTATTTATGGCCAAAGTGAATGAAGGCTTTTGAATACAGTGACCAAGAATTTCTGGTTTTCAAAGAAATATCATTCAGTAACAATTTTCAGTGTTCCTGCTTTCTCTATGCATTTTAGTTTCTTCCTAACCACCCAAACAGCTTAGAGCTTTGAACAGATGTATTTTGCCACAAAATATCAAATACTTCCAGATACTTCCAGTCCGGCTACAGTCGCATTACCCAGGAAAGCTCTTGTTTGGTTTCCATTTGGAGTGTCCAAGGACTTTCCATAACGGACACTAAGAGACCATGACTCAAAATGGAAGTATGCATTAGTTTGACCTGGAAGCGTCAGCATGGAGCACCTGATCTGCTGTCCTTTGTGAAGCTCTGGTTTCACTTACGAAGACAAAATCTTCTTGATTTAATCTGGTTTTTTTTATTATTATTTATTTTTATTTAGCAAAATACAGACTGGAACTTTATTTAGCAAAATTGTCACCGGAATACTTTTGCCATTTTGAAGTGTTTTGAAAGAATAAGAACCCATTTGAACCACCTCTAGCTTGTCATTGTCTTCTCACCCATCTAAATTCCTTCAGCTACTGAAAAAACATGAAATGTCCATTCTGCAGATTGTCATATAGAGAAACAACTTCTCCAAGTACGTTCTAGCGGAAAGATCTTCTTTTCTTCTCAGATAAAATGTTTAAAGTTATGAAGGAAACTGACAGGCTCTAATTATCTGAGATTACTTTTAGGCGCAACTTGAACTTTCTTACAGAAAACTACTTCAGAAACCCCCAGATCTGAGGAACAGCCCAACCAGCTTATTGCTAGCAGCTCTCCAGCTTCTGCACAGCTCTGGCTTCATGTTAATTTAGCAAATAGGTGTTCGGGGAAGCAGATTAGTTATTCTCACTACATGTTTAGTCTACTCCTAAGTCTTGGCCAACTGGAACGTGGCAGCTTGTCTGGACTCCTGCTTAACCAACCTGTTTACACTCCCTGAACTAATTAATCTTCCAGTTACTAAATTAAAAATGAGGCCCATGCAGGCACATACCCGGCAAAATCAATTCAACATGCTCTGTAGCTGCTATGTTATCTTCAACCTGCACTGAAAGTGCTTAATTTGTAAGAGAGACAGTCTGAAGCAATATTAAGTCTCCCTTTTTCTCTTGCTAAGTTTCCTCCTGTTAATACAAGGTAGTAAAGTAGGTTTGTGAATGTTGGTCTAACAAGGCCTGGTTTGGGCATCATGTTTATAGGAAGTTTGGTCTGATTGCTTTAACTTATGCAAGCCAAAGAGGTTTCACATTTGTATCCTGAGGCACAGTCCTCTTGAAAATTCATCATCAGTTATTTATTCTTTTGAAGGGTTTAAGCTAAAACATAATGCTAAAACATAATGAGTTCAGTGTCAAACAAATCTAACCTGTGTGTAGCACAAGGAAATTCAACTGTGGGGATGAAGTATGTCTTGAACTAGATGTCACAGAGACAAAACATCTTTATTGGCACTGCTTTGTAGTTTGGAGTAATGGGAGAAGGGGATTTCTTTAGCGGATTTTGGCAAAGGGACATTTTAAGAACATGAATCATGCTATGGTTAACAGAACTCGAAGACCTAAATCCTTTATGAGCTCTGAAAACCCTAGAAAGTGTTCAAACTTGGGCAAATGATACTTGGGCATCGAGTTGATGGAATCTGCCAGAGTTGACACTCCTGGAAACTGATGTCTTCTGTCTATGGAAGACAGCAGGAGTATATGCACCAGCAATCTACAGCTTCCTCATGGATTTGTAGAGAAAATCGCTCTGAATCATGCATTTATTTAATCACTCAGTGCATTCAAGCTTGTACGTTTTTTTTTGCTGGGACTGTTGATCCAGTGATGGTTCATATGAACAAATATTGCTGGTCTGTGACCTAGGTATGTGAGCACTAGCTTATTTCATATACAACAACCAACCTGATGCACGATGCTAAAATCTCTCCTGTTTGCGCCTGTAGGCTAGAAGACAGACCACGCTTTCCTTTGACTTAATTATATCGGACCAAGTTCCCTTGTATGTTTTATCTAAACTGAGGTGAGATACCCGAGGACAGTGGAGACCACTTAACAGAGTATTTTGAGGCACATGCTAAAGTACACAGCTGAATCAAGGCGTATATCTCTTCCTGTGAGTGGGGAAGGAGCAAAGTTCTTGGCTTGATTGTAAAAGACTTATCAGGAGAATCTGGCATAGTGGGAAGTCTTCACTTTATTTAGCAAGTTTTAACAACCTGGCAAATTGGTGGATTCACCATCCAGACCTCCTTCAGCGGGAGCCATCAAATCAGCCTGGGCTAGAAAATGCTAAAGGATGGTCACCATTCCATCACCCCGTGTGCTCCTGAAATCAGTTTAATTCCGTCCCAGCATGTGATTCTATAGCACTTGGCCAAAAGATTCTATAACAGGCCAAAAAGATGGGAAGGAAGGGGGAGAGGCAGAATTTGCGCGATCACCTGAGGATGAGCAGTCTGTGTCTTCTGCTACCAAGAAAGGTGGTCAGTATTTTGCAGCTTCTCCAGTTTTTCTTGCACAGCATATCGTGTGCTGCCTCATTTGGTATGCAAAAGGATGTGATTAAATAAGATCATTAAAGCTATTTTGAGAAAATGGTTAGGATTGAGTGTAACCAAGACATTTGGAAATTGATTCTAAACAGGAGTCCCTTTCTATCTTTTGTTGCATCATTTGAATAAATCTGCTATTTATTTTTTTTGCAAGAAGCAAAATATGGATTTGCAGGATCTGCTGTGATAGATAAGTTAAATAGTGCATGTTTACAAAAATATTTATTTACATCCCTAAGGTGAAGGGGGGACACGGTGCATTATGTGTACCAAAACATGTACTGAATCAGGTAACAGTCACGCTTCGGTAATAAATACTCCAGGGTGTATTCTCAAGGTGCAACTCCATGGATATTAAATTCTAATTTACATTATAGGAAGTTATGTGTAGCATTCTGCATCTTAAGGGCAGGGCATGAAAATAAGTATGCTACTTAATGCATTTAAATTAGTCTAAATATACGTTTTCTCTCAGGGAACAGAGGACTACAGTTAAAAAACATTAAGGCGGGTAACCAGCGTAAGGGAGGAAATGCAAAGCTCAGGCTGACATCCCAAAGAATAAATGTTTTAATGGGGCCACTGTTATGATACGCATCTCTCCCCTCTGTCTGCCTGGTGTAATCCTGCACAAGTCAGCAGGCACTAAGGGCTGCCCAGCCATGGCAGGCTGGTGGTTGGGCAGTGAGCAATCACAGGAGGCTTCCTGGTTTCTGCTGGTGGACTTGCAAGTCGCAGATGCCCCCATCCCAGCTAACTGTCTGCGTTTGATGGTGATCAGTGGTTTTGAATGGGCTCTTTTCTATACTGGAGGGGTTGCTTGCACTTCAGGCCTCTGGTTCAGCAGCAAAATCATGTAAGAAAGCTTATCCTCTGCTATACGTGCTGTACACGTTCCTCAGCCCAACAGCATCCAGGGTGTCAGTCTTCATTTGCCCATTGCTACACTCTGCCCTTTGAAAGGGGTTCCTACAAATGAAATTTGAAAGGTGAACAGCTTCGCCCGCTTTTCCCAGGGGTTCTGTAACATATCGTTGGTGGAGGAGCTGGGCAAAGTAGTGCCTGGTGCCACCGTCTCTCAGTATGGTCATGAGCGGCTGCGGTACATTTTCTTCTCAAAGAAGTGCCATTACTTCAGATGACCCTTCTGAAGCTTTTGTAAATACCATCCCATGGAAAGCAAACTGAAGTGTTTGGCATGAATACATAGGAAGCCTGTCGTGTTCTTAATTCAATTCATTTCCTGAAAGTAGAAGCTATGCCCTGTGTTCTAAACATTACAAGTAATGAACAGACATGAGGTGGCTTTATTATAATCCATAAATGTTTTGCTACATCATCACCTGGCGTTCTGCTTTTCCCTGTCAAAGCTTATCTGGGGAAGAGATCTTATACTTGCAGTTATTGTTGTCATCCCTTGCACAATTACAAAAATGTGAAGTAGACATTTATTATCCATGTCAGCAACTCACTGCTGATGTCAAAGATCAAAGATTTTAATTACAGCTTTGTGATATTTCAGTAAATGCATAACCTGATCTCAATCTTCTACTAACGCTTGGGCGGAACAAAATCACAAATAAAGTAAAAACCCTTAAAAGAAGAAGCTAAGAAATGTAAAATCAGTTCATAGTGTCCATATCAGCATTTTCTAATTTTCCTATTGAAAAAGTCCCAGAAAATCATGCTAGCATTTGCATATTTTAATTGAAACATGTTGGAGTACAAGAAAGGAAGTATTCCACAACTCTTTCTGTGTGGTTTTGTATCTTGATGCTTGCTTTCTTTGATAAAATAGATTTAGAAAGGGAAAAATGAAAATACATTTTGCCGTTGCTTCCTTTTGTTGAGCAAGAATGAGTTTTGTGGTAATGAACTGTTAGCAGAATCTTTATTCGTTAACTGCATTGATATGAAGCCAGCATTAGAGACTGAAGTATTCAATGGAAAAATCATCTTGGACATCATTTCTGGTCCCTGCTTTATAGCTGTCTAGACAGAGAGACAGGTAAAGCAAAAAAAATGGAAATCCACTTACCTGAATGTATGCTAAATGCTTTAATGCCTCTGCCCAGTGACACACTGTTCAGACTACCTGAATTCATAAAAGACGAAATGTGGGCAAATGCTTGTGCTAGTTCCCACTCTTCTTGAGGAGGAAACTTCGATCCAATGTTCTTCTGCCTTCCTCTACACAAACAAATCAGATAAAATTAAGTGCAGGCTAAATGAAGATAACTCTTTTGCATATCTAAATGTGGGCTCTAAATTAGCCTCATTCATTCAATATGAGAGTCGAGGGTCAAATGAACATTTCTAAAAAGAAGGTGTCAGCCCCTGGTCAAAAAAAGTCTCCAAATGGAAATGTGAGGAATTATTATGAAAAGGATAGGGAACAAACTAGGAAATACTCACCGAGATGAACACATTCGTTGATGCTTCCACCTGAGGAATAATGGAGCAGGACAAGACTGCTCCGTCTGGAAGGAAGACCTTTGACGGGGGGGATATTGGAGTGGTCTGAACAGCAGGTTTAGTACAGGGAGGGTAGACAGGAATGATTATTACTGCCCTTTCTAATACCGCAACTGGAGGACAGGATTTCAAATAAAACTAGTAAGTGACAAATAAATAAAAAAAATCTGAAGGCTGTAATTCTTCACACAATGCATGGTACTTCTTCACACAATGCCAGGGAATTCTGCTTTGAAACTTCACCGATACGGAGAGGCTCTCTGGTAAAATTTGGGAAAGAAAATGTGTCTCACCTACTTACATACCAAACATAAAGACTTGGCCTGCAAATCACCCAAAAAAGTTAACTGGGTATTTAGAGGGGCTTTCTCAATAAGCTTGCCCTGCCCTTGCACTGTTTTCTGGGCTTCCCCTACCACTGCTAGAACAAGATACTGGGCAGGATGGACTTCAGGTTTGGTAAGCTGTGGTTGTTTACGTGGAGATATTTGCTTTCTCTGAATCATTCAGTTTTGGAAGGCAGCCTCAATCTAGGTCCTTCCATCAGAGGCATGAAGCTGATTATTGCAGCTGATAAATGTAGCAAGGAGCCCCAGAACTGACGGTCATCCTATGGTACAGAATTAATGCTATAATCTTTCTTCTTTTGTCCTGTGGGGTATGCTTTATGCATACTGAAGAGGCTGATATGTTTGCTTACTGGCCAGCTTTCCGAGGTTCATCTCAGGGGCTTTTGGGCAGGTTTTTTTTTCTTTCAAGAGGGGCCAGAACCAGTGTTGTAAAATATAAAATTTTTGCCAAAAAAACCTGTCTCTTCTTCAGGTTCCATCTCTTCCTTCCAAGAGCTTCACTCTAATTTGAGTAAAGGAAGTTTCAATTTGTGGTTTATCACGAGATTCTTGTACTTTCACAGTAGAATCGGTGACCTTCTAAGTGACCTTGTAAATATAAAAATACATATTTTCTAAGAAATGAAATAATTTTTATGCTGACTGAGCAATACATTTATTAAACTTACGTATGTCTATCAGAAAATGAAATGAGAACTCAGGATTGCTGGTTCTAATTACGTTCTTTATTTTCAAATGTAGTTCATAGCTCATACATGGCAAAAGCTGGTTCTCATGTTTCACAATATTGCTCTGATTTAAATAATTACCCTTTTCTTGTTAAAATAAGTGTATTCAGTTCTAATATCCCTAAATAATTTTTTTTAAAAAATTAAAATAGTATTTTATGTATTAATGGCATATTAACCCTGAAATTTCTGGAAAAAATTCAGAATGAAATTTATTGACTTGAAAATGAAGACAATTGTAAACACAAGATTAAATCAAAATTAATACAAGTAAGCAGCATTAAAGTCAACAAATATTTTTTTAGAGAGTTGTAAGAGGATTATTATAAAAGTGCTTCTTTTCACAAAAAAAAATAATCTACACGCTTGTGTGATATCGAATACCAAAGCAATTCTGAGAGGAAACACACATATTCAGAATTGCAGCGGTTGCACCTCACTTGGTTGTTCAGCTCAAACATGTAGCACCTCCACCCCCTCCGCCTGACAGACAGGCTGGTGAGGGTCTGTGCCTCCTGCTGCACCGTGGGGCTGTGCTGGTGGGAGTCTGTGAGAATTCAGGTGACGGCATATTCCAAGAGGCATTGGAGTGCCATCTCTTTCCAGATATACGCAGTTTCTGGATTTGCTTTAAAAAATGCTGCTATTAAAAAAAAAAAAAAAAAAAAAGTATGAATTAGAAAGTTCTTTATTCATGACAAAACAGGTTTTTATAGGATTTTTTTTTCTATTAAACTTGTGTGTGTATCTAACTGTACCAGTAAGTGAGTGCAAAAGGTGTGACCTACTTGAAATTGTGCCCGATTTGCTCTAAATGGGATTTTCTTCAATATTTATTGTTGCCGCTCCTAAATATTTTTTGTTAGGAGGAGGAAGGCTGGCACCAGATTGGAAATGGTAATTCAATTTCAGGAGGATTTCAGAAACACCTTCCCCATATTAATTTTATCTAGCTTTTCTGTTCATTTTAGAAATAATGTTAGTGGAATTGGCATGTTGCAATGAAGGATTGTTTCCTGTTGCTATACAAATGCTGCTACAAACCTCAGCATTTATGGAAAACAAATGTTGAGATGAAGTCAAGACATTTATTTTCTAAGCAGGAGATGTTGATTCTCTGACAACATTATACTGCACAGCCTTTATTTCTATTATGCCAAATGATTGATGTGGATTTAATCATTAGTTTGATGGCTGCTTTGCTCAGTGGAGAGGCAGCTGAGCATTTTATTGTTATTAGTGAGCTGCATTTTGATTTTTCTATCAAAGACACTGCTGGCCCCTATTCATCCCAGGTGTGAAACCAGAGATTCGCTGTACCCATTGTTTGGGTTGTGACCAAACCAATAACAATTTGCTCACAAAATACTGTGAATATTTGTTTTGATTTCTCAAGCAGGAACATGTTTTTGATGAAGAGTTCCAGATACGTGCTTGATTCTTTAAAAATAAGTAAAGAGTGGTATACCCTTTGTGAGTAAACTGCATATTGCATGGTAGCATAGATATGCATATATATACTTGCATACATACATATGTGTATATATATACATAGTGTAGTCTGGAAAAGATTTGAATTGCTAGGATTTAGAACGGAAGGCAGATACTAAGCCATACAATATTTTGAATGCTTTGGGAGCCAACACCGCAGATGGAAATTACAAATGATTGTGAGAGAAATGCAGAATTCTGAAAAACTATTGGTGTCTGTGCATTTTCCAATACAGTCAGCAGAGGATTAGGAGCTGGGGACAGCGCCAGGCTGGTGGCTTTCCTGGTTCAGAACTTTGTCCCTGAGAGCTGATTATGCCAATTGCTGAAGGAGGATGTTCAAGAGAATGTTTCTGGAACAATTGTGGAATAGCCCATCCATATGGAGAGTTTATTTTGTTCATCTTATAGGGTGCTCTCTTCTGAGGAGGAGAAATGCACCTAACAAATAATGAGCTATTCAACACAAACTCCTGGAATAGTCTCTCCATGTTGCCTATGTGCTGTGAAGTTTCTCCACTAAAACAAGGGATAATGCAGAATTTCACTTGTGGACTGAATTAAAGTAGTCTTTGCTGTTTGGAAGCATCATTTACTTCTGTCTTGCTTGTCTGCTCAAGAGCACAAAAATTTACATCTTTCTCTGGAAATGTTTATCCTTTCTAGCGTAATTGTGAAGTGAAGGTACTCATTAGACATGTCTAATCCTTTTGTCAATCTTCTCTCTTTTTTTGAATGAGATTTTATGATGATGTGTTTTTCAGCTTTATTTTCCACCTTTTAAAGACTTCTTGTGCTGGATTTTTAAGATTTTGGCTTTTCCCATCTGTGCTGTGAGAAGGGGTGAGCACGAAACAGTGAAAAGGATTTACTTATTTATGACTTCTGTTCCAAATTAGATAAAGTTCTTTGGGAAAACTGGCAGTGGCAGAGCTCCCTGGAGGAAGGGGGACTAGGTATTCCCTTTGTGGGCTAATGGGCATGTTCGGAGGGGAGCAGCTTTGAGGTACTACAAGTGGCAGAAGGTTTACAGGCCAGAGAAGGATGTGTGCCACTCACAGACTGTGTTGGGCAGCAGGGAGCAGCCCCAGGGGTGATGAACAGGGTTTTACAGGAGGTCTGGTTGGAGATTATTGCCACGTGGAATAAGTCATTGAGGAACTCCAAACCTTCTCCAAAGGCACTGGATGTCAGGGGTGAGGGGATATAAACTCTTCTCCATTCTCTTCCATCTAACCAATGCTCTCTGTGTTTTTTTCTGCTTTTAAGGTAATTATTCTAGTTTATGTTCTAATTAAAAAAATGCCTCTTTTGAACTTGAAATCATTTTGTTGTTCTTTGGGGCATTCTGTACAGAGGAAGGTCAAGACACACTGCCTCAAAGCTCGTGGCTTGCAGTGCCATCGTACTGCACTATCCGGACTGTCTTGTCATTACATTTTCACTGTGTGCCGCACGTTGACTCCTCCATTCCCCAAGCCAAATCCTCTGTTTGGGGACCTGGAACTGCGAGCTGGGATGAGCTGAGGCTGAAGGCACAGCCAGAGTGGAGAGGTAACCTCCAGCAGGGAATAGAGGAGAGAGCCAACAGGCAGCACGCTTTTACAGAGGCGACCAAATAGATCACAGTTCATCTGCGACAGCTGCATGCCTAGGCGTAATTGACAACACACGCTGTTTATTTAAAAAATAAAGCTTTTTTTTGCCTGTATTTCTTGGTAGCAGACTTAAACATGCTAACAAGTAAAGTGGCTTTTCATGAGCCTTCATCTGTCAGTACCAAGGAACCTGTTTTGTACTCCCAGGACCCAGAGTACCTCTGAATAGCACGTGATGTTTTCATCCTAGTGTGCTTTCAAGGTAAGAGATAACATGTTAACGACTGAAAAAGGCTATAAAAATGAGTCAGAAATTGTGTTAGGATGGGCAGTCACTCAGGTCACTAGAAGGAGGACTTCCTAATGGGCTCTCAGCTAAGCATTGCACAGGTTTAAATCCCAGAGAGCACCTTCCTGTGAACTGGCCAGTCTCACCTTATTCTAGGTTTTAGGGATCCTTCCCACAGGGAGAGATGGATTTCAGATGCAGCTACATTGATAAAAATCTCTGACGTTTATTCTTGATTATCACAGTATCGTCAGGGTTGGAAGGGACCTCTGGAGATCATCTAAGTCCAACCCCCCTGCCACAGCAGGGACACCTACAGCACATTGCACAGGACAATTATGATGGCGTTCAGTCAACATCAGTCCCAGCAATGTGAGAGTAAGGTGTCTTTTTATCTGCAGATCTAAGGATGCTCCTATTCTCCATATTTTGTGAATTTGTTGGCAGGTTAAAAGCTTTCTGCAATCTGGGTAAGTGACAAAGCTCTCATTTGCCACAACTCCTTTTGTTCTTAGGAGAGTGAGTAATAGCAGAACAGCCACCATCCTTTGGGGAAGATCGTCCGGGAGCCCGGTCCTCCTCTTCTTGCCGTTATTGACTCTCAGTAGCCTTTTTAAAAATCTATAGAGCTTACTCCAGCGCTGACCTTGTCTAATCGTATTGATTGTTAGTAACTGAAGGCTAATTAGGAAGCAAGTTGCTATGGTAATTCTTGAGTCATACATATAAAAAGAAAATGCTGCTAAAACCACTAGTGCATGGTGACTATTAGCATAGTTAAACAAATTAAAAAATATAATTCATTCAGATTTATTCTGGAATTCAAATGAAGATACAATATGCAACAAGGAAGTTTTTCCCTTGCTACCATATTTTCCTCTTTCATAGGGATTTTGTGCTTTTATTTGTTGTCGAGTGAGTTATGCATAATTTTAGGACTAAATGACAAAGTAGACTTTGGGTTGTTCTTCCCCCCCCACAGCCCGCAGCCCCCACAAAATATGTCACAGCAAGCTTCATGTGACAGGAGAATGACTCAGGCGAAGGGTAATAGGACTTGGAACCCCCCAGATTTCTAGGTCACTTGTTCATATCCAGTCCGCATGTGCGTGATGAATGGTTTATTTTCGCATGGGTAGGTTGATGGCTTGCATACCATGAGATGGTGATCTCAGCCTGTGCCCTCAGGAGATGGTGATTCATTGCAAGCTGGGGCTGCTGCAGCTGGCTTTCATCAGCAGCCTCTTTTGGCCAGACTTTGAAATGGCTCTGCAGCAGAGCTGGTGTCTCAGTGGGTGACCGCGCTCCATTGTGGGGCACTGTGGGAAGGTTGGATTGCTTCGGCTGTGCTGTGCCTCATCTGTGGATAAACGGAAGGTTTTGCCAGTCACAGCTAATAGCGTCTTTTCACCTTATTTTTAACTAAATGGGACCCGAAGGAAAATCAAGGGCATTCTTCCCTGTTTAATGGGGGGGGTCTTCCTTCTCCTCCTTTGGCACCTTACTAACTAGTCATGTCACGCACAAATCTTAGCTCTCCTAACGAGTGTCCATCTGCACGTTCTTTAAGGAGGAGGAGGAGGATATAAGAGCATGCATCCTGTTGGTACCCTTCTGGGTCATTTGAATGATGAGGCAAAATGTGAGTCGCAGGACTGGATGGGAGATAGAAGTGTACTGAGTTCCGGTCATATCCAAGTGAATGTGAGGTTCTCTGTCCCTCTCAGTCTTCAGTGGATGAACGTCCTTAAATTGACTTTAGCAACACATAAAGATAAAAGGTGAGCAGACAGGCAGCTGCTGTGTAGCATGAATCTCTGTTAACAGGTCTCATTAATAAATGGAGTATTCTCTCTAATGGCTTCTTGGGACCTGTATGCTCAGAGAGTTGCATTCATTTAACTGAAAATAAGATACAAAATTGATTACTAAGAATTGTGTGCCACTTAAAAGCCAAAAAAAAAAAACCCAAGACTAAAAAAAAAATAAAAAAACACCAAAACCCCAAAAAGATAGAGACATGTTTAAATCGATTAGGATCGACTAAGTCAGAGTAAGATGACTCAAACGATGAAATGGAAACATCTGTTTTGGGGCTTTGCGTGGTCCTCGAGTTAGGTGCTACTGTAGAGACAAGTCCCGAGCCTGCTATTTTGAAGTACCCACTTCATGTTACCAGTAATTTGGTCCCCAGGGAAAACACAAATTAAAAGCCCTTGTACTTAGCTGCTGCCTAATCTGTCCTCACCAAAGGCTCCCAGCTGGACATAGGGCACAAAGGATTCACCTGGGGAATCTCTTAACCAGAGCCATCCTCCAGAGCCATCTTCAAACTAATAGAAAGAATATAATGAAACCCTATTACCTTTGTGTAGAAGAATGAGGTGTGTGCTGGTACTGCTGGTTGCTTTCTGTTTGCTATACCTTTCTGCATGTAAGAAAAATGCGCTCCTGTCCAGGGATACAGTCCAAATCCCTAGGGATCTGGGTATCATCAAGATAAAACATCTTTCAGAGGGATCTCTGATCATGTTCTGTAATTTGTCTTATATTTGTTTCTTCGTTTTCCTCTTAAAATAACCCCAAAATTCATGTTTTGTTTTCAGTCTGATGGAAGAAATAATATAGTAGTTGCCTTTTAGTTTTTAATTCAGTATTTAACATACACAAAACATTCCTTTAAATCTGAAAACTAAATTGCTCTCATAGGATTGCCTTTGAGTGTGTGTACTTTTGTGTCCTTTTGTGTATTGAGCTGTGTGTTGTCTAGAGACAATACTTATTTGAAATTGCAGGAAAATATGTACTCCTCTAAAATGTAGAATTTTAATGTAAATACAGATCCAATATATTAAAACCAATTGATTTCCATGCCTTCTGCTGCAGAGTCTGAAATCTCCTTCAGTCTCAACTAAAGCAGTGATAGTAATCAGAAATGATGGATTTCATTTTCTTTTTTTTATTTTTAAGTATATTCCATCAACATGACTTTTCCAAATGGTAATTTTTGTGGTTTGGGATCTCTTTGGGATTTTTTTTTTTTCTTGCCTCATCAGTAGTATTTTTTTAAAATGTTTTACTGGAAACAAAAAAGGTTTTGCCAGGCTTGTGTGCTGTGAAAACACTGTAAATTCCAGTTTGTTTACATCAATACAGGAAGACAGACAGAAAAATATTGCAAGTATATGCAATGCAGTACAGCAAAGGAATAGACACAGCAAGTTCTAAGGAAAACATCCTTTTTTTTTATTCAAACCACGTTTCTTGTTCAGCCTCCTTCTTTAAGTGCTGTGGCTGGGGTGGAAGATTCTGCTTACTTTCCCCTTGATGAAGAAGGAAGAACTGCTTCAGATAAGGCTTTTTTGCATCAGCTCCAGCTTTTTTCTATGTCCCCAGTCAGATATGACCCAGGATGGTGTGGAGGAGAAAGGCTCCCAGGGAAATCAAAGTGCTCTTACATAGGATAAACAGGTCATTCCCAAGTGGCCAGGAATTGCCTTTGGGTTCTCAAGGGTTTTGCCTCATTCCTACAGAGACTCCTCTGGGGGAGTCAGTACTGAGGGCTCCCCATCAAAGGGCTGAGTCAAGTCTGAGGGCTTTCTTATTAAAACACTGCAACAGCAGAAGATAGGAGGAAGCCGTTTTTTGCCTGGCGTTTCCACAAGCCTGAGTGCACAGCGTAGTTCTGGCAGAAGCCCTTCGTGGCATACATGAGCAACTCCCTTGTGAACAGGGTTAGATGTACAGAAAGGCTGCTGCCTGCTGATATTAGTGAGTAGGCACCATTGTGAGGCTATGGGCCTATAATTTTTGTTGCTTTTATTAGAATACTGTGTGTATACATACACAAACATAGAAATGCGTTAATAGATTAGGGTTTGGCCCAAGTTTTATGACATGTTCCCTTCCCCCTATTAAGACTTTGTCTGTGTGCAGTCTTGCAGTGTTTGCAGGTGAAGAGGCTTATCTGCGTCAGGGAAACTCAGGTGGAAGTATGTGATTTTCCAGTGCTTCAGAGTGGAGATCTGTTCAGCTATTTGTCAAATAAGACTCTAGATGTATTGCTCCTCTCTTTGCTGCCATTAGCCACTTGGCAAAAGTGTCAGGGATTGTATGTAATTCCCATGTTTGTATAGCATGTCATCTCTGCATTCTCCAATATAAAACCTGAAGATTTTGGGCTTAATGGTAATTTTTTCTGCTTATGATAGCACAGCATCACAATCAGATAAATAACCCTTATTGCACACTTGTTTTGTAAAACTTTTGACTTGGTAGCTTCTTGCTGGTGCTGATGTTTTCTCTAGAAGTCTGCTACAAGGCAGAGGTTTGGCTTTAACTTTAGAAGCAGAAAAGAAGATCCCTTTCCCAGGTAGGTTACATCTGAGGGCCCCAATCATGCAAATATTTATGCAGTAAGGTCTTGGCTGAGCCTGGAGCCAGAGCTCAGGGATAAGAGTTTGTAGGGTCAAGGCCTTAGTTAGACACAACCCATAAGAATAGTAATTTTTATGTAAGGGATGAAGGAATCCAAATAGAAAAGAAGACAGAAGGAAATCTCTGTGCTGGAAAAAGGTAATTCATAGTGAGACTGTAACATTCAATAAGAGAAACCTAAATCCCTTCAGGAAGACTTTTGAAAGATGTAGTGGATGGTGTTAACAGCTGGAAGATAATGTCTGTATTCATAATTGTGTTTAACATTAGACAATGTTAATATTTTTCTCATGATGGGTCAAGTCATGGAGATTTATTTTCACTGAAGTGGGTGTAACATACTGCATGGTTTGCTCTGGTGAATACTCAGAGTCCTCTCATAAGCCTGGAAAGGTTTTTAATGCCAGAACTGAGGAGTAAGAGGGATTTTTTACAATTTTCCCTCTTAGCTAAAAAGTTTAATTTAGCATGTGTGAGGCACTTGCTATTCTGGATCTTCCTGTTTCTCTAATGCATTGAAGTTAGTAATGAACTGTCCTCCAGAGGCATCTCTTGTGCAGGCGTTCTTCCTTAAACCGTTTCAAAACAGTGTGTTGAAGTGTCTGGGAACATCTGCTTCAAGATGGTCTGTTTGGAAAGGTTGTCACTAGACTTTGGGTCCTGGAAGCCACATGTTGTCCTAATCCAAGACAGTCTGCCTATTGATTTTCCCCAGAAATTATTTTTCCTTTTTCCCCATTCAGCCGCTCTCCCGAGTGATTATCCCAAACGTAATGTCCTCATCTGCCTGGGTCATCTTAATAAAACTATTCATCATTAGCTGGCTATCAAAGCCAAGAGAGAAGTAATAAAAGATAAGTGGCAATAAATGCTGCTAGCCCATTTCCATGGAAGGAGTTATGATGTGGGCATGAAGCTTGTGTCAGCATCTCAGAACGAGGAGGTCCCTTCCTCAGCTGAACAATCATCTTTGTCTGCCAGCGTGGTCTCAAGGTCCTCTGGAACCCATCGTGTCTGAGAAAAAAAGTGCCATTCGCTAGGGTGGATGTTTTATTTTAGAGACATTTTTCTGCCTCCCCTACGAGCTTTCATAGTCAAAGGTGAAATTTCGTGATGCCCGAATGCAGTGGACAGCAGGTACATCTGGCCCATCAGCTGGAGGGCACCAAGTTACAAAGCCCTTTTCTCTGGGTCGCCCGCATGGAGCCAGCCTTTCTGTGGAAAGCTGACGTTTCCTTCAAAGGACCCCATCCTTGCTTATTTGACTTTGCAAAGCTCCACACATTTTCAGCTTTGTTAGCAATAAACTGAAACTAGTATAGTACATTTCCTTAGTGCTAGAGTATGGTGAGATATCTACCCCCCCAAACTGTACTGATTATAAAATCAATTCTTATAATGCTGTGGCTTCTGCTGTTGGATCCAGTCGTTATCAGCTCCAATTCTGCAGACTAATCGCGCGCTTTTTCAGATTAGAGAGACCAATTTAAAACCGTTACATGGACAATTAATTTGATGCAACCAAACTCTCAACAGACTTTCATCTGGATTGCTGGCATGGTGCTAAAGCACCGATAGAAATAAAATCCCCTTTGCTTCCGTCTGCTGTGCAGAAATTTGCATTTTATTTTTCCCATGCCCGCATTGATTTATTTGAGAATATGGTGTCATGCCCTTTGGAGAAGGCAGGAAGACACAGTATTGGTGCCTCCTGATAATCTCCTTCAAAGACTTACATGTACACGATTTTGCTTTAAGTGTGAAATTGCTATTAATACTCAGTTGGTTAAATGGGTATCCCGCTTATTTAGTCAGGTCAGTACAACGCGTGTGTATATCTTGAGCAAAGTAAAGAGATGATGAGAAGAGTCAGTGCTTGAATTCCTTTTTGAAATGTCAATAACTGCTAAGATATATTAGCCTGTAACTCCCTGATGTTCGATAAATCATGGTAGAGAGACAAGTTTTTAATGTTCACAAGGAAAGTGGCAGGAGAAAGTGTCAACTATCTATTTTTAAAAGGTCAAAAGTCTCTAATACTTTTAAGAAAAATAGCTTTTCTTTTGTAACCTGTTTAAATCAATGTAGTAGCATTTTGCTGTCCCTTTAGAGGGAAGTTTTCAAAAGGAGATTTCAGAGACTGGCTTGTTTCTGATCAGACTGAAAGAAATAAGAGCTCCTCCATCTACGACATGGAGACAGTGGTAGCCAGCTATTTCATTTTTCAGTTCAGACACATCACAGGCGGTTGCCCGGGGTGCCTACCCAGTCAATGCTGGGCAGGATTGCCTGTGGGACCCCATGCTACTGCTAATTCCTTCTTAAGTTTGACATAAATTGTGGCATCAATCAAACCACTGAGTAAAACTGACCTGGCAAATTGCTCTAAAGAGTACTCATATTTAAAGAAAGGGGGGAAGAGATAAAAAATTTTGGCCTTTTTTTTTCCTTCCCTTTTGCCTTAAATCAGTGCAAAGCTATTGATTTGTTCCAGTGCAGAGAGCCCAGTGAGGCCGCTTGCTCTGGGAATCAGTACCTGATACCTCCAGTATCGCTGCTAATTGCAGGTAGCTATAGAGTGAAAAAAATTGTTCACAGGAATCCACAGGATATTTATGTCACAAAAAACTGCCTCAAAGGCTGAGGATGAAAGGCCAAAATGCCCAGTTATCATGTATCACAGGAAATATGAGGTGAACAGATCAAGCGTATAGCCTGTATACATACCTGCTCTGGAAGGGAATTGAAGGAAAGCTGGAGGAGTTTGCAGGGAGTGGGTCGCACCCAGTGCAACAGAGGAGGGCAGTGTGGCTGGAGGGGGGGAAATCCCCCCTTCACACTATGTGCCATGTCTGCAAGCAAGGTGCAGGCACCATACAAGTGCCTGAGAAACCTCGATGCACAGGGCAGCCCCCTCTGCTAGTCTGCCACGGGGAGATGAGGTACAGAAATCCATAAATCCCACGTTTACTGTGGTCGTCATACAGCCAAGCTCACCAGCTGGCACCAGTTACTCTATGTCATTCCTGCTGCTGGTATTACAAGGTCTTTGTGCTCAACAGCGTACGTCCCTGGGCACTGCGTAAGGGACTGATGCTGTGATCTGCCTCTAAGCTTGTCTTCTGCCATGCATGAGCTTTGCTCTTCTTTTGACACAACGTTCCTCTTACTCATCTGTGTTAAACTTTTATATCTGTATATATGTGCACACACACATATTTGTTTTAAATAGGCACGTTTCCTAGCAGGGGAAAAATGACCCTCTCCTCGTCTGTGTGCCCTGCTGTGATCCTGAAAGGAATTTGTATCATAAAAGGCATATAAATGTCCAGTCTTTTATTCTTTCATTATTTTGAAATGTGAGACCACTTGGCTGCAAAACCATTAGTTTGTGAGTTTAATACAGTCTTGCTTTTGCTGTAAGACTTTGATTAGTCTAAGAGACTTTTTGTTTAGAGGACTACAAAGAAACTGCCGTGAAGTATAAATTCCTTTGTAATAGAATTGTTTAAAAGGCAGTTTCAATGTATCTTGGTTTTTATGGGTCGCACTTTGAGTGCAGCTGGTTTGTAGAGGAATACTTCCTATGCTTCATGCTGGGCTCTGTCGCAGATGTCATGAAGATGGGCAGCTTTGCAGACAGAGCCAAAACTGTACTGCCACTAGGCAGGACCTTCCTCCTCCTCTTTGTTTTCCATCTCTCTCCTGACGGCCACTGGCTCCAACTATCACATGCGGAAATAATACGCTGCAGTCAGTTGCTTGTGAATAGGTAATAACATTTACAGTTTGCTACGTTACTAGCAAATTAGAGGAAATTCCTTAGTTGTGTGATGTTGTCACACCTTAAAATCTTACATTCTCTTTGAAGAAAAATAAAAACGATTGTCCTTTGTGCCTTTGTAAAACATTTTTACTGAACAGTTTTTCCTCTTTTAGGCTGTGTTTGAGTAAACAATTTATGCTTTTGAGGATCACTGCTGATTTCAGTAGAGCTGTGCATGGAGTGGAAACTAAGCTTAGCAGACGCCTAAGCACTTTGCAACCACTGGGTGCTTTGGGGTTTTGGAGGTTTGATGTTTTTTTAAGAAATTGCCCCTGATTGTTTTGCATAGTACCTATCCAAAGGCTTGCATGCATCAGAAATGATGCTCAAATTGCCGTCTGGATTTGCTGTGATAGCTAGTAGTAGAGCTAATAGTATCATTCATTATAAACAAACAACGTAATAACAGTCCCATCTTCTCTTGTGATGACATATAATAAGATATGCATTATGAGCAATCATCTGTTTGTGTGTATTTATACTGTAAGACAAATCACTTGCACAAATACTAGCCAGCAATCCCCTTTTTCTGTGTGTAGCTGCTGCTGCAGGTATTGTTTGCTCTCCTCTACAGACGATCTGAGTCTGCCGAGTTGGTTGGTTGACTGAGCAGCAGTGGTTTGTCCTTCTAATGCCAGAGATACCTGTATCCGAGATAGTGTTCTTTCGGTTATCCATGAGCAGGGTGTGTATTTTTTGCCAGGTACAAAGAAATTGTTGACACAAATTATGCAACCAAAACCCAGAATACTGCTGTCCATTCTTCATAGTGTGTGACTGATCTCCTAAATGGAATGAGTTTTTTTAAATTTATGCTTCTTGCCTGCATAGCAGCCTGTAACAGGTATGTGGACAACGCCAAGGCCAAGAATCGCAATGGCCTTCTGTCAGAAAACAGCACTCTAGTGCTGTAAACTGGGATTCATCTGTGAAGAACGATGATGAGTAAGGTTGTCACCAACAGGGTTTCCTGGAGAGCGTGTAGCAGAAGATGCACGATTCATTGCAGTGGATGGAAAGTCTTGTCCTTTTCGCTCATCCCCCAAATCCCCTGAACACAGAGGATGAAGGCCAACACCAGAAGAGTTATTGCCTTCTGCCATTGAGAGGTTCCCTTTACTTGTCTTGAGAGGCTCATAACCACAATGGTTGCAGTAGTTATTTGCTTGAGCTGGAAGACGGCAAAAATAATTTTAAATGGACGTATTTTCATTACCTGTTAAAAATTTACTGTCGTCTGTGTACCTGTGAATGGGAATATTAGAATGAAAGCCAAGTCATTCCCCAATCTCTGAAACACCCTACTCATACGAGCATTATTTAGTTATTTTAAAAACTTAATCTTGTAAAAACAGTTTAGAGATTCCTATCTTCCTACATTTCTTTCATTTCTTCCTTAACCATGCATTCTCCAAGCCTTCCAAAGTGTTGTGGCCTGCTCATCGGGCCTTAATCAGATCTGTATCTTCCATTTCTCAAACCAAAACAAAGCCCATAACCCATCACACTCTTAGGAAACCAAAACACTCTCCTGAAGCAGAAACATTCAGTTTTAAGCATTCCATTAAAAGAGGTATATCATCTAAGTTCTTCCAAAGTTAGATAGCAGATTGGATCATAAAAAATTATTACCCTCAGCAGCCCTATCTGTGGGGTGAGGTCACTACCGTATTGTGGTTTCTTAATAAACTTTTTTTGCCTGTATAAGGCCAACAAATCTGCAATATTTTTCCCTGAGCTGTTTAGTGGCATGAAATCTCTTCTGGCTAAATGGATTTGTTGGCACTAAATGTTCTGCTTTTTCTGTGAATTTTTTTTCCTAGACAACCGATTTTTAGATTGTGTGGAATGGTCAATGTACTGCTGACCACCCAGAAAGAACATGAAAAAACCAAACCGAATCTTAAAAGTCTTAGACACCTCCCGTGTTGTTAAATCTTCTAGACTGTAGTTAAGCAAGTGAATTGTACTGTCGTGTAAATACAGCATAGGGGGTGATTGCTTCTCCCATATATCTTATGATGTGTTATGTTTGAAGAAAACAGGAAGATAATAAAAAGTCTTTGAAGCATGCCTTGCCATGGCTGTGTACCTTGCATGGCACGAAGGAATCCCAGTCTTAGCTGAAGCATTTTGTTGCTGCTGAAACCTAAGTAATAGAGGAACATATTCACATGTGAGCTTGTGGTTCAGCACTGCTAAACAAGCCCGGTTCTCATCACACCCTACCAAGCACCTATTGTCAGTCCTCATGTACTTTTATCTTTTTGTTCTCCAGTCAGGTTAGAGCTCCCAGAGCAGAGGAGAGCTGGATTTCTTCCGTAAAAATCTTAAAGGAAACAGGAGCGAGAACTTCTTATTAAACTAAAAAAAGTATCAAACCACTGAGGCGTTTTTTAAAGCGGAAAAGGTCAGATGAACAACGTACCTTCTTTTGCAAGGCTTTTGTTTGTCTTAAATGGACAGATAATTTGTCAGGTACAGTTCAGTTGTTACTCAGAAGGAAGTGGAATACTTTTTATATTACTTGTAATAATTTTTGTGATTTTTTTTTTGACTGTGCACCTATTGTTACAATTTATTGTTTCACCTCAGGCCTGTTTGAATTTGCAACCATCATAATTTCAAAAGAACAATATATGCAGGAACAAGTCCCAGCCAGTTTACAATCTGACTATTTATCAAAGGTTTCATTCCAAAGATGTGCACAGTTACCTTGCCATTGAAATCCAATAGACCATCACACTATCCCAGAATTATACCTGTATTAAAAATTTTACTTCTACAGCTGACCTCAGCCTGAGAAAATAGCATTTTTGCACCATTTCCAAAAATGGCTGCGGGGAATCTTTTGGCATAGCTGTCTTTACCTTGACTTTCCTGGTCACAGCATAAGGGACATAATTGGGCATTAATTGTGTACAGTAGAGATCAAATAGGGTTTTCTCCAAGGTATGGAAGACTTCTTCACACCTGTGGTTTCCACCTCCCTGCTAATAAG
Source organism: Pluvialis apricaria (assembly GCA_017639485.1). NCBI lineage: Eukaryota > Metazoa > Chordata > Aves > Charadriiformes > Charadriidae > Pluvialis > Pluvialis apricaria. Next base: position 17,003,538 of record CM030009.1, read on the forward strand.
GATGTGTCTGCTGTCAGCTTAATTTTAATCTCTGTAGTTTACTGACAGGTCAAGACAGCAGCATGTCCTGCTCCTGAAGTTGTGTTCTATTTCTTGGGAATGTTTTAGCTGTCTTCTCTATTTTGGTCACCTTTCACCTGTCTTTTCTTTACTGAGTTAAAAGCTTTCGTTAAATCTCTATCAGTAATTAATGATGTCAGAGATGCAGTTGCCAATGATGGATGGGCTCTGCCTTGTAATACACCAGCAATGTGACAGCAGGAGGTGCAGGACTGCTGCTACAGACAAAAACTTCAGTCTCAGAAGATGTCTGTTCTTGACTGTTGGTGTTTGCCTTGGTGGCAGCTCATTGGTGTTTCTGGGCTCTGTTTTCTTATCTGATATCCACCTTGTTTTTAAAATTGATCAGTAGTCTTGGAAGAAATTCCATGCAAATTTTTCACTTGTCCATTCTCTGTTTCAGCTTTTTATTGGTAGCATGGCTTGAAATATCTTGACTTTTAAATTGTTTTTCAGAGAGGTTTCACAGAATGATGCCTTGGAGGTCATAGAAGCAAATGTGTTTTCCAACCTTCCCAAACTACATGAAATGTAAGTAATGAGCAATCTATATTCAAAGGAGACAATTATAAAGATTCATTATAGGCAAGTATCAAGGATTTTGCAGTTTGGTTCAGGTAAGCTCTGAAGAATTCATAGCAATACAGGAATATTTGAAATCTCCCTTTGTCTTTTCCATCTTCTTATCTAACTGTCTCTTTCTTTCCCTGGACAGCCTGAAACTTATCCTCAAACCACCACCAGTATCAAAAGGTGGTGAGGTTTGCTGGTCTGTTGTAGGCTGTTCTTTGAAATTGTGCAAATCTTCTGCCGTCAAAAAAAAAAAAAAAAATTTACGTGTATAGTACCACTACATCCTGGGGTAACCAGAGACCAGAGATATTTTGAGATCTATATATTGATATATTTCCTCTGATGTTTCTTTTTCTCTTTGTAGAAGAATTGAGAAGGCCAACAATCTCGTGTACATTGATCAAGATGCCTTCCAACACCTTCCAAGCCTCAGATATTTGTAAGATGTTTTGTTCTTTGCAAGTACTATAGTCATTTTGAATGATACAGATGTTTTCTGTCCAACTTATGCTGAGCATTTTCAGTGATAAGACAGGATAATGTCCCCTCTTCCTCCACTAGTTGCACATTGTCAGTCCACAGTTTCATCCCCACACATGGTCCTCAGAAAAGCTGAAGATAATGTTATCCACAGAGAAGTCCCACACACAAGATCCTTGAGCCTTTCTAAGCAACAGGCTGAAACTGAGTGACGAGAAAAAGAGTTGGGCATTTCTTATGTCTATACAAACAGGTTTAGGGTGATATTCCTTTTGAGAGCTTTGGGACAAAATGTCTCTCATCTGTCTTTGCTATGGCTCTGCCTCTGTTATACTTTGTACACGTGGTCTTGAGCAGTCACATTCTCTTTTGTTTAGCGTTGGCAGTGCTATAGCAATGGTTTTCATTAACACTTGATGTGAGATGATTAAAACCTTAGAATACAAATGTATTGATGTATGACATAGCTTTATTTCATTAGCCAGCCTCATCAAGAATGTTGCTTGCACAACTGTGGTTGTCACATCTGCTCCTGTGGGGTTGCGATCACAATTCAGTGATAATTGAATCCATTCTTAAAATAAACTGTTACCCAAAAATATTTTCACAGCTTTTAGCGCATGATCTTAACATGACTAATAGTCTCTCCTCTTCATTAAAACACCAATGACGTCCAGTGAACTTTGTTTAACAGTAATTGTTTGTAATGGCTGTAGGTTAAATAAGCTCCCACGGTGCTCTTTACTGAACAATGGCATTGTAGACCCAGCAGGAGCTTAACTTTTATATGTCCATCCACCTGAGCACATACACCTAACCTTGTTTTCCTTACGCAAGAAGCCTTGCTCATTCAAAAAGCCCGATCAAGATTTCTACATCTGAGTACATAAGAGTAAGTGCTTAATTATCTGGTTAGATATTTCTTAAAGATGGGATGAAATCAGGTCAGTGGTGTAATAAGTATAGCTTCCAGTAAGCTAATGAGTGTTTAAGGTCTCTGAAAATCACTAGCATCTGACAGGTTCTGGGCTCAAAAATGCCAAGAGGCACTGGTTTGAATTTGAACTTTAAGATTTGAGATTTAAGGCTCAGACTTTAAGAGATAAGGTGTTTTTAGCGTGCTACACAAACCATTGTAATTTAAACCCTCATTGAACAGGAACATGGTGGTTAGAGTTGTGGTAGGATTGTCGTGCTCCTCAGAGTTTTTGCCAGTATCTGCTTTATCAAATTCACCAGACACCTTCATAAACTTTAACTTTTATATGTGCATAATTGAAACGTAGATGTTCTGTTGGCAGCAGGGAAATAAAGCTTTAAATTTGCATTGTCATGAGGAGAGATCATATGCCTTTTTCCTTTGGTTTCAAGCCTGAGTCATTCAGCAGTTACTGCTATCTTTGAGTAATTCTGGCTATGTATGAACGAAAATGCAGCATTTGTTTATCCCATGTAAAAAACCCAGAACAAGCTGCTATTGGTAGTACAGTTGTCAGGTGGATAGAAAGAATGAGAGCACATTTATCTCATACAAAATTGAAGAATCTTGAACACAGTAACTAACACACAAATTTCAGTGATTTTTTAAATATGGGACACACAAATTATAGGTTGTGAGGAAAAGGTAAAACCCACTTTAAATATCTGAAGTAGTGGAAGTTTTCCTCTTAACATTAGTGGATGCTTCCTCTTTTGAACATTTGTCATTGCACACTCCCAGATTCGTTGACTCAAATGTTCAGACATGCTATCTGTATAAAGATTCAGCTGCAGCAGCTCTACTATGACCTATAGAAGCAACAGATTAAAAATATAGACCATTGCTTGTCTAACTAACCATTCTCTACTCCTCTTTAGCAAGTTCTACTCACTAGCTGAAATCAGAGGAAAATATAGTTTGGATACTTTTTTAGGTTTTCTCTCTTGTGAGTATATAGGACTGGAAGAGACTCTCCAGACTACTGTGTCCTATTTCTTACTGGCACCACTCCATGTATCTCATTAATTAAGTGCTTTATTGACATTCTTGATGTTCTCCACTGTTCCCTGCTTTCTCTCTTTTTTCCAGTGGAGGCTTTTCTAGAAATTCAATGATTTGGTGACTAGAAAAATTCCTCTAATTTTATTCATGGCCACTTACTTCACATTCATTCTTGTGCCAAATCTTCTCTCTAATTTAAATTGATAAAATCCATCTTTGGTGTTTACTCCACTAATGGATTTATGCTGCATCTCCTCTGTGTCTTCATTTTAGGAGGCAAAAAAAAACCCCTCTTGTAGGACTATAAATAGTACAAAAGGTGCAGGCTTCATGGCTGTGAGCATCTGAACAGATGAATGTCTTTCGTGCTAGTGACAAGGTTTGAGGTACCTGTGCTGGGACTATAAATCAGTGCAACACCTTTGGCTTTGGTGGAGCTACATCAATTAACACCACAGGAGAAGGACCCAAAGTCCCCATAGGAGCCTTCCACGTAGCAGGGAGATGGGTGTGATGCTGAGTTACACCATGCTCAGGTCACTCTCTCTACGTACAGTCATACCTTCGTGCTCTCTCTTGGCACGTTTCTGTAGGAAGGACTGCCATTTTCTCCATCCCCTTGTTTCAGTCACTGGTGCCTGCTCTTTTAGAACCACCCGCCTCTCCCCCCCCTCCCCCCCCCCCCCCCTTGAAAAGGCAGAGACTTTTACTGTTTGAAAGAAAAGGACTGTGAATTTAATGAGAAAACAGAAACCTTGATGGAAGGCTGCAAAATGGCAGCTGGTAAAGGTAACCTCGTATTCCTGTGACATACAACGAAGGGTCAATTAGTGGAAATATAAGGCAAGATGCTGAGGGGAGTTAATGGACTAATGGCTTTTGTGTTCAGTTTTGGGGGGGGGTTGTTGTGTGTTTTTGGGTTTTTTTTACACAATACAGAAGTAAAAGTTTGTAAACATGTGGGACTTGATTTTAAAATTATTCAGAAAAGGGTTAAGCATCTGTGTGGATAGAAACACTATCAACAGCTATTTGAGAAATAATAAAAACTTTAAGGCCATGAAAGGAAACTAACAAACCTTTGTACATTACAGCCTAATTCTCCCATTAACTGTTGGAAGCTAGGAAGGAAAGTGGTTTCATAAATATCTTGTCACAAAATGGATTAGAAGGTTCTGTCCAACCATATACAGGGTTGTGGGTAAGTGGAAAAGCAAACATAATGCTGGTCCCACTGGGATGTACTCCTGTTGCTCATGTGATGTATCTTCTCCCCAGCTGGGTTCCATGCCACCTTCCCAAATAGTCCACACTGAGGCAGCAGAGCTGGAGATGGAGGCCTGTAGTCAGAGAGGTCCTTGGCCCAACCTTCTGCTGCAGACCCCGCTGTAGACCTCTGTAGCCCTTCCTGGTTTGACCCACCAGTCAGAACAGCTGTCACAGGCAACCCCGTATCTTGGTGAGACCCAGCTGCAACCAGCATGCCAAAGCATGGGGACTCGGGTACCTGCCCACTGCTGGGTTCACTGTGGTTCTTCTGAAGTTTCCAGCCATGGTGGCGGTCTGGCAGGGTACGAGATGCGTGGTCTGATTCCTTGCGACAGTGCTGTGGCTGTGAAAAAACTGTTAAAACACAGCTCAGAAAATCTCACAGGAAAATACATATTTACTGGTAGTTTTCATTAAAAAAAGAAAAGGGGGGGGGGGGGGGGGGGAAAAATTAATGAGTGTTAATGCCTGAGATTGAGCCTAGGCATCATAGTCCATCAGTTTAACGACCTTTGCAACGTGTTGGTTGCAAGACTTTCTCTGTACTCCTTCAAAAATAGTAGTATAGCCACTCAGTCTTACTTATGGGCAGGCAAGAGCTCTGGCTAGCCTTGTCAGCTTCATGGGCTCGTTACGGCCACTAGCTGTTGAACATTAATATGCTTTTATCTCTGTCAGCTTGGGTACAAAAACATTTCCTGCTCACTCCACTCCCTTTGTCTCCTGCATCATCATTACTATTATGGCAAAAATACTAAGGAGAGAGAAGACGCTAAAAAAATGCAATGCTGAAATACTCTAAACCTTCTAGAAAAATGTAACCTTAACTTTCTCACCAGTCTTTTAGAAGCAGTGAAAAGAATTGTTAATTGGTCTTCTTGGATGTATGCCAAAGAGACAGGCTGCTTCAAATTGGTGACTTATTGACCTTTTCATGGGTACAAGATTATTTATCTGGCTCTCATTAGGGAGAGCTGTGGCATTGTCTGTTTAATAATGTAGTGATGGATTTTCAAACCTATTTTCTTTCCAAAATTAGTTCTTGTGTAATCTGTGTCCTTTGGTTCGTTTTTACAGTGGATGTGTCGACGTCCTGTATTAAGCAATCTCAGCTTAAAATAGAAAGATTTGAATGTAACACTCCTTTTAGATCAATTTTGAGGCCATATAGCTGGATTGTTGGAGGGGACGGGAAATTTAGGTCACAAAAGCATGCATTTTATCTGCGAAACAGTTTGCATTGTGGAGAGCAGAGCCTGACTCCAAAGTCTCGCAGCTCCTTGTACCTGCCTGGTCATGGAGGACCCGACACACGTGTACGTGGCATGCTTCCTAAACCCAGACCTGTATTTGCAGCGAAGTCCACAGAATCGCTGACCCTTTGTGTGGAGTTGGCCCTTCAATAAAAAGAGGAGATGCTCCCCTCCTTCCTTTCGCGTGGCAGCCTCACAGTTAAAGACTTTTCCTCAGAAGTGGGTGTTGTGGATTACAGGCTCAGTTTAGCCTGCGAGGCTGGGACACATGAGTCCGAGGAATCTCTTGCTGGAGTCAGGCTCACGTGCAGTATAAAGTAACCAGCATGATTAAGGGACACAAAAATAATGCATCCTTAGTGATGTTGTATTTACCTCTGCCTACCTTGGGTTTGCAATTTAGCAAATACACATGATAAATTGATGTGGTGAACTGTGTTCCCAGTTTTGTCAGAGTAGCTCCTACCAGTTTGGCGTAAAAAAGAGCAGGCGTGTTGCTATATCTGGAGATAAGCAGACAGAATATTCCAGGAATTAGTTTCTGAAAGATTTTTTTGTTCTCTGCTGATCATAGTGCTCTGTTTTCTTAAGTGCTGCCTCCAGTAAGCCTTTTCAGAAAGACAATTAATGCTTTGGAAAGCAGCCACCAGCCAGCTGAAAAACAGGTTCTTACCGAGCTGTTTATGCATGGCAAGGGGGGACTCAGTAATAACACAGATTAAAGAGGACACTTGTTTAAAGTGAGGCTACTAAGGATGTATATGTTATATGGTAAATATATTGACAAAACTGTCCTGCAGGAAAGATATTCAGTAAATTGGATTATCTACATTCTAACAAGATTATCCACTTAAAGGCCTCTGGAGATTTGCTGGCTGAATAAAAAGAGAGGGAAGATCTAGGCTGCAGTCTAGCTAAATATTTTTTTAGTTCTTTTTCTGCAATTAATTAAAAGAACATCCTCTCCTGCTCCTAATCACTGTTCTGTGCCTCTGTGCAATCAGTTTTTTGTGCCACCTGTAGATTTACTTCAGTATGTAATGATTTGTCAGAGATGCTTCCTCTTCATCTCATGCTGCTCAGTTGACACCAGTACAAATTGAGCCCTGAACACTTTGGGGTTACTGGAAAGATCAGGGCTATGGCATCACCCAAGGCCTTGGACATGTTTTTTCACACATGTATGATGAAAGCCCTGCTAACCAGCGTGGCATTTTGATATGTTGGGAGTAAGTCGCCATTGGGAGCAGTGTTTGAATAGCGTGTGTTAGAGTACTGTCACCTTTCATTACTGCAACAGGAGGATTGAGATTTTCTCAGGAAAGTACTGTAGAAAGGAAAGCTTCTCATGTCTTCTCCTCTGTCCTGCAATAGCCACACGCTACTTGGCAGCAGTTTGCTTCTTCATTTACCTACTAAAGGAAATGCATGCCATAATTTATATTTAACAAGGGGCTCATAAAGAGAATTGCATCAATTTTTAGCATATGACTTATTTAAAATTAAAGGCAGCTTTCAACTAAAACCCTGTACATCTCTGGTAATTTGGAGAGTGTACTTTAAAATACTGTAAGGGGGGAGTTACAGGTTCTTCTTCTATTGCTTCTATTTTTTTCAGCTAACTCCTTTTACAAAGTATAAGTGCAGAAGTACTTTAAATAGTAAGGGCCTTGTGAAATCCACCTGCTTCATTAATCATGCTTTCTATTTAACTATATCTAATAGTTTTTCAAAGGCGTTTTTCCAGAGCTTTCTTGGTCACATGTGACAGCTGTTATTTTTAAGCTAATGCAATGTCAAACCACTCTGACTCCTGAGACAAAACAGTCATGACATTTCAGCAACTTTCCCAAATTGGCTTCTTGAATATTCACTATACTTCTTTAATTTTTTCCTGCACATAATGCATTGCTTTTTGTTATAAGATGAGACAGATAACAAGTTGGCTTTTCAACATCTGAGGATATCCAGATACCACCTGAGGGAGCTCAGAGCAGTGCTTATGCAAGTGAATGACTATTTTATGGACCTATGTGTCACCCTGAGTGCCCAAATGTAGGATTTGGTTGTCACATGGAGGCATTCAGTTTCAGTTCAGATTATGAATCCTGAAAGGTTGCAACTCTTCTGAAATAATCTTGGTTCGTAATAAATGAATGTTGATATTATAAGCACGCTGTTACTTTTTCCCAGTCTCAACCATTCCTTTTCATCACCATTCAGCTATTCAGGAATGAATTTGCAAAAAGAAAATCACATCCAGTAATAAAAGAATATTGTTCTGTTTAAGTGCCAGGATAAAAAACACCTTCCATATCCTACTAATGCGTTCCTTAAGGAACCAATATTCTCAGTGAAAGGTTACCTTCTCTACCATCTCATATTAAAAATACAAAGATTAAAAATATTAAACTTTAAAGAAGTCAAATTTTCTCTTTGTTTGATAGAGTCAAAATGAGACATTTTGGTGGCTGGGAAAAACTCCCAGCTGGTCGGAGGTCACCTTGTCCAGCTTCTCCTCCCTCCTGCGCTCAACCCTCCTTCCAGCCATCAGCAGCCACCAGCCACCTCCCGCTGCATGGCAATATCATGTTTGCCCTGCTCTTGCTACTGCTCTGGATAACAAAATTTACTTAAATTAGACATAGTACAGGCTGTGTGGATACCTGTGACTGTGGTTCTTCACTGGCTGTGGGCACAGGGCTGTCCTTCAGAGTCAGTATTTCTGGGATGGTGTTTTATGGACAGGAGCCGTAACGCAGAGGCCAGTGATGCTCAGTGTGGTGGGAGGCTGGAGGTAGTTAAATATGGAGGCTCGGGCCCATTTTGAGTCACACAAACTGCTGAAACGTTCCTATGTGTTTGGTTCCTTACTACTGGAACTGTTGGGCAACAAAGCGTCCTAACTCTCTCTTACTTTCATAAGATAATGTTATTTCCAGTGGAATTAATGTATCTTCTATTAGAGTAGACGGTGGAAATTGTGGTAAGTGAATTGATACTTTTGTCTTAAAGAGCTACTATGAAAACAATTATCTCGTGCCGGTGCAGTTTATTTCTTAGAATATGGTTGGGAAATCAGTACCGACAGTTTTCTGAGATCATCAGGAGGGACTATGCAATTATCCAAGGTAGGGTTCCTTCCTTGACTTCAGTGGGGCAGAATTCAGCTTGTGCTTTGGCGAAAAATCTTTTCACATTACAATGTCAAGTTTCCTGTGAGCAAACCCCCTGTTTGTGGCTAAACCCTGCCTTTTGTGGCTGCCATTTTAAGTCCAATGTTTGTTCTTTGTTAATTATCGCTTTGTTCCCGGGGCAGAGCGAATAATCTTCATCTGTTCTCTCCCACTTAGGTTAATATCAAACACTGGCCTTCGGTTTTTACCTGCTGTCCATAAGGTGCACTCTTTCCAGAAAGTTTTACTGTAAGTTTTAATGTCTGCTTTTCACTTTTTAAAAGCTCCCTTTGAATGTTCTCCTGCTCCAACAAAACCTTTCAAGACATGATTCCCCTTGTGTTCATTTATTAGCTTCACGGTAGCATTTTGGGTTGTAATTTTGTAGGCATTAATGATAACATGGCCTAGAAGGTCTCGGTTCTCTACAGGTCTCCCTTCTACAAAGCATTATAACTCGCACTTTACGGACTGCTCTTCCTTTAACTATGCTGTGAGTGTGTGGCTGGATGGCCCAGGGGATGGATAACAGGCTTTTACTCCTCTTTCACCAGTTGAAATCCAAACCAGGCTGGTGGCAGTGGAAATTTTTTGCCACCTGGTGACAGTTCTCTGGCCTGCATGGGAAGAGTTGCTGATCTTGGAGCTGTTTTCCATGGAGAGGTGTCCACATCACAGGGGGAAAAAAAAAAAAAGAAAAAAAATCACAGGGAAATATCTCTACCGTGTTCATTTTTTTCACTGGCAGTAAAGCTGTCCAGAGAATGAGACTTTTTTTTATGGAAAATTCTGGTGCCGACAGGGAAAAAAAGATATTTGTGTGAAATTTTGTGTGAAAGCAGGCTTTTTCTGTAAAAGCACCTTTTTTTTTCTGTAAAAAATGCATATCAGAAGAAGCTTGGGTTTTTTTCACTGAAGATCTTGACATAAATTTTTCAATCAGTTCTTAGTATAATTGAAAGCAGAAAACCCAGGAAATAAGCAACTATTTCCTCTCTTCCTTTGGACAAGATATATTTTTAATGCACAGGCAAAGTTCTGCATGTTCAAATCTTTGATTAGAAGATTTCAAGCTGCAGAAACATTAATCCTGCAATTGTCTTAGTAATGGCCATTAATATAAATAAAAATGCATAGAAAACAGTGCAGGATGACTGAATGTAGTATACACACATGTAAGATAAGAAATGAATTTCTGTAGTATGCTTAACATACATAATTCTGTGAATGGCAGTTCAGGGCTCCCCAAAACCATCAAGCAAATGCAACAGATACAGAGGTACAGAACCTTTCTCCTGTATGCCTTTATGTTTATCATCAGTCTTAACTGGACTTCAATTATTGTGTCCTGCTGAGCAAGAGCTGTTTTTTTTTGCAGGTGAAACTCCTTCCTTTCCTGTAAGAATAAGCCCAGCAGGTTAGGGAAAAGAGGGAGAAAAGGAGGGGGTGGGAGGGGAACGACAAAAAAAAAAACAACCCTAAACCCCCCAAAAAAACTCATGGGTTGAGATAAAGACAGTTTAATAGAACAGTAATGGAAGAGGAAAATAGTAGTAGTAGTAGTAATAATAGTGGTAAAAGAATATAAAAAATTAAGGGGTACAACACATGTCACTCTCACCACATGATGATTGATTGCCCGGCCTGTCCCGAGCAGTGATTCCTGCCCCAAGCAGTGATTCCTGCCCCCCAGCCAACCCCCATTTACTTACTGAACATAGCATCTATGTTATGGGATATTCCTTTGGCCAGCTTGTCCTGTCTATGCTCCCTTTCAGCTTCTGTGGGAAGCTGGAAAAGTCCTTGACTAATGTAAACATCACTTAGCAACAACTAAAACAATATGTGTTATCAACATTATTCTCATACTAAATCCAAAACAATTAGCTACTAGAAAGAAAATTAACTCTATCCCAGCGGAAACCAGGACAATGGGTGCCACACTCCCTCCTTGTTCCTACCTCTGCTGACCTCAGTTTGCAGAATGAAGCCTCTATGTAAGTGTCACTTAATGCAGAGCTGTGGCCGTATTCAACTGCCAGCATGAGATAATTTTGGAATCCCGTTTAATTTCAAGCTTTGCAGATAATTCATTTTGTTCCATTCTTTCCAACAGAAACAGCACAAAAACAACCACCTCCCCAGTCTAAATTATGAGTAATACTGTTTAACTTCTTTGAGGTCTATTTTGAGCAAGCAACAGAACGTATATCTGCCGTTCCTTTTTTCCTATCAGTCAAAAATGCTGAAAGGCTGAAATGCCTACTTGTCAGCTCAACAAACTGCACTGACAGGGGTCCCGCGCCTTAAGTTCTTAAGCACATACAAAGCTTATAAGCAACCCCGTTGACATCAGCAGGGGAATTATTCGTGGGCTGGCAGGTACCCTGCTGAATCAGGCCAAAAAGGCTAATGGCTTTTCCTTCTTCTGGTTGGGAGGCTGTGAGAAGGGGTGGCCTCACAGCCCCTCAGCTTGCATTTTCTGAGCAATATGTTTGCCGGAGGAACTATTTCATCTGTGTCCGCATTATAAAGCCTGGCTGGGCTTTTATGCATTTTAATCACTTCAGCCTATTTGGGAAGTAAGTATGGGGGTGTTGGAAATGTTTTGCTCCAGCCTTTTTTACCAGGAAGCTTTGTGCTCCACAGACAAAATGTCTTAAAAACTTACGTCTCTGCCTATAATGGTTCCTCAGATTGAATATAAAGAAAAATACTGTGTTTGAAACAGTATATCTTCTTGAAAGGTTAACAGAGGTACAAAAAGGTGTAGTTTCTATTGTATTTTATTTTTCAGAGATATTCAAGACAATATCAATATACGTACAATTGAAAGAAATTCGTTCACGGGCCTGAGTTCTGAAAGTGTGATTCTGTGAGTAAGACACAGCAAATCCATTATTCTCCGTGTTACCTCATTTCTTCTCCAGAATAGGGGCGAGGAAACCAGGGGATGGACACTATTTCATATGCTTCCAAATTCAAATTGAGGTTTTAGATTTCTCCCCTACCACTGAAATCTCTGTATTCTGTTTCCCTGCCATGAGAAATGAATGCTTTTGTGGTTTTCTGTTGTGTTCTAATCCTGCTCTTTATTTTAGAAGCACAGCATAGAGCAAATTTAGTAATTACTGGTGCCAAGGTTAAACATATTCCACCTACAACAACAGTTCCATGTGATAAAAATTGTGTTCAGAAGGATGGTATGACTCATAAATATTTACAGTCAGACACATCATTCAAAGACATTTATTGCTCGGGCAAAATATATGTAGATGTTGTGGGAATACAGTATATTTGTACACAATGTTAATGCACTGATATAGGCCGGTTCACAATGCAGTTTCAAGCTGCGTGGTTAGATGACTCTACATTTGACTTGAACAGTCATGTATTTTAATGAACTATCTGGCTTCTTTGATCCTTTGTGTTGGTGTATCTAATGTACTGTTTGCTTGCTAACAAGCTGCCTTCATTTCACCTAGCCAGTGGCCAGACTGGAAAAAATTCCCCCTGTGTGTGTGCAGTTTACCTCGCATACCGAAGCAGACAAGCAAGATCTGATTGACTGATTGGGCTCACGTTGATTTTGGTGGGAGCAAGGTCAGACCATCAATATTTGAAGAGAGGCCAGTAACAAGTCACTTAGCTGCTATCTCTCCATCAGTTGTGCGCAACCTCTGTCTACATCAAGTTCCCTGAGTTTTAAACACACACGCAGTTTTCTCAAATATATATTCAAGTCATGATACCCCCAAATGCACTGGTTTATCTTTTCTCCTGCGGTAGTAATATTTACTACTCAGGTGGGACTTTGTGTTTTCAGAGCACTGCGCAACAAGTACTGCATTTGTTTCCATTTGTACCACTAAGGGGTGAGATAAATATCCCAGATTTTTACTGTGATTTGACCTCTCTGTGCCACTTGAGCAGCATGAGACTGGCTTCCCCTCTCTCCCCGGGACACCCCATTGTTTACATGATTAGTGCCTGAGTGTTGAAGGATGGTCCCCTCGAAGGACTTAAGGCTGCTGGTTTGCTAGCCAAATTGGCTTGGGAGGGAGGGAGGATCGTGTCCTCTTCCAGCTGCTTTGCCCTGCATCCTGCAACTGCCCCATTGCCGTGGGCTCCCCGCGCCCACTGGTGTCTGCAGGAGCAGCACGAGCTGTGCAAGCAGACCTGGCCACCACCTGCCCGGTCGGACCATGTCCTGACTCTGCTGTGGTTCTCCCTTGGAACAGAGGCCGCGTGTGCTCTTGTAGAGTCCCTGATTAGGTTTTCCTTGTGCTGTGGTGCATTTGCCTCATTTTAGACCCAAATGTACTGGTTTTCTGTACAAAACTGAAGTCACTGTGCAATGCAACAGAAAGTTACTGTTACAGAAACATCATTTTGTGAAACCAGGCGTGTCAAGATGGCATTAAAAACACCTGGGACCCACTGACACCACCCCCCAACACACCCACACACCCTCCCACACACACACGTTCTGGAGAGACAAAATTTTAGCAGGTTTAGCTGTAGCAGGCTCCAAGCATATTTAAGCCAGTAATTTGGATTGCATCTGATTTTGCACTATTCATGGCATCAGCACAGACTGGAACTGTGGGTACATTTGGTTAAAAAGTGCTAAGAATTTATGGAAGAACTTCACCTTGCTTCCAGGTCTGTGTGCCACTTAGAGCCTAAGATAGAGCTTTCCTGCCCTGAAATAGGGTATAAATAGGTATAAATAGGGTGGGGCAGTGCCCTCCTGCACCAGGTGAATTTTAAAGTGTGTTTTAGAAATACTGCCATAGCCATGAAATGGTGAGTAAGAGCCCATATGTCCATGCTCTGGATCTCTGCCTCCATCGTCACTTGTTGCTAGCATAAGAGTTAGTGGAATCAGTAAGGATGCTGGTTGAAGTGAGGGGAGAATTTGTATCAACAGAAATTTGTCTCCGTGTAGTTTAACGAGGTCTCGGGATTTAGTGAATTTGTTTTTGCTCTTTTTACTACTTGAATGCAGTTAGACAGGTGACAGGAGCATATAGTCCACACCGTATGGCAAGAGTGACTCTGATTTTATGACCTTAGTATCTCATTGCATTAGCATCATGTTCGGTGAGAGAATGCAGTAAGTGGTAATACTGTGATTAAAAGCATATCTATCAGTCTGGCAGCTATGAATGGATAAGATCAATGTAATATAATAAATGTTTTAAATGCTATAAGCAGGGACATGTCTCTCCTCTGTGCCTGCTCACTCATGTCTAATAGTGCTTGCAAGTAAAGGGGACGGTGACAGTTCTCCTGATCTGACCTGACAGACATTATAGACACGGAGCTGTGTACATCTGCCTGTCATGGTCACAAGGGTAATCCTTTCAGCCAGACCCATAACCGATTTTCATGCTGATCTTAGCTCACCACCTTGGACCTTAGATAAGTGGGTCACTTGCATGCTCAGCTTTCAGTGTGAATTAGAAACAAAATGTCCAGGTTTGCTGACAGTTTAATTAAATCAGGCCATTTTTGCCATCAGTCAGACCTGTCACTGTCTGTTGGAGAGGGCGGGAGTTGCAAAGTGACGTTTAAAGCCAGATGAAAGATTGCACCGTAAAGATGATAAATATAACTGACCCAAATGTAAATTTTTAGGACCGTGAAGGGAAGAAAGGGAAGGACGTTAAACGTTAATTCGTTAATGCACTACAGTAAAAACTTGGCGGAAAGCCCCGGGAGCTTTGACTCCCAGGTTCACTGCCTGTGTCTCCTCTGGGGAAGGAGCCCCGGGAGGTGGGACTGGGGCAGTGGAGCAGGCAGGGAGCGTAGTTTGTGGAGGCAGCAGACGTAGGAGGAATCGGCTGCTTGCTGGTTTGGCACCACCGCCACCCCCCCTGCTGCCCTCCTGCCTGCCTCGGTGACGGTCAGCCTCCCCCCTCCACCTGCCCTGCTGAGGACGTGAGACCACCACAGATGGTGGTCTTTTTTTCTAGTAACCGGCAAAGGTTAAGCTGCAGCCCAGTGTTTCAAAAGCATCTTGAAAAAAGTAAAACTAAGTGGCACCAACAGTACCGGCAGGAAAGATCCTGGTCTCACCCCTCCTGGCATTAACCTGGAACAGCCTCACTGACGCCGCTGCAGCCTTCCCAGGGGAGTCGTGAGCAGCGCCAGCATCTCCATCAGCTCTGCCCTTGCCTCAAAACTTACTCCAGCTATCACCTCCGGGGCTCACGCTTATCTGCCCTATTCACGTCTATACTCTCCAAAGCCTTCCTCAAACTTTGGGATCTTACCAGCTAGTATTCATAGAAATTTCACCATTGGAATATCCATTTAATATTTTTATTTGTTTGACATCCCTTTCACTGATTTCAATTACATACATTTTAGTTATAAAGCATGAATAAGAACACAACTCTTTTTTTTTTTCTATTGCAGATGGCTGAATAAAAATGGGATTCGGGAAATTGAGAATCATGCATTTAATGGAACCTACCTGGATGAGCTGTAACTATTTCTGTTGTTTACTATTCTGGAAAGCAACTGTTAGAAGGTAGTAACTGCTGCAAGCTATTTTTTTAATCTCAGATTGTTTTAGCATCAATATTGTTGTGTTTTTCAGAAATCTAAGTGATAATCACAACCTAGAAAAATTACCAAATGAGGTCTTCCAAGGAGCCAATGGACCCGTTGTTTTGTAAGTAATATTCAGATATTATTTTTTCATTATTATCTCCCTAGAAAAGAACACAGAAAAATATACGAATGCCAGTCTGGATTTCAACATCTCACAAATCTTGAAGTTCCAAACCGGAGGTGTAGTTCTGAATATAAACTGAAAGCCATAACTGAAATTTCAGTCTAGATCCATGTTTTCATGTTTTCCTCAAGTTTTTGGGAGTATTTGGATCCAGGGTTTTAGATCCAGATTCCTCTCCACAGTTGATTAAGGACTGTAAGAAAGTAGTTCTGCTTCCCCTTCTCCCCCCCGGAGAAAAATGCTGTAAGTTTTTTGTTTGAGCAAAATCAAGAACAGGTGAGTGATGCTTAAATCTGAATTGTTTACCACTGAAGATCTGCCTCTGCATCTCTGAAGCTTAATTCTAAATCCCCTACAGGGCTAGGGATTGGGATGTCCCATTCCCTCTAGAGATAGATATGAGAGATATCTCATGCAGTTACAGCAGATGTCTTTGGTGGGTGATAAAGTGGAAAATGAGATCTCAGCAGAGAATTCAGCAGTAGGATGCTCATGGATCTCAGACACCATTACCTCAAGCTGCGGTTTGCCATGGGGTCAGAACATGCCTGTGAATGTGCAAGACTGCTTGTGTTTCTGAGCACGAGCCGTAACACGTAAGAGTGGCAACAGAGACATGGAAGTCTTTTTTTGTCTCACCAATTCTCAGAGCTTTTCTCTCTTCCCATCTACCCTGGATGTCCAGAGAGGGCTAGAAGTCACCCAGAAAGGGTGAAAGGGGGTCGTTGGAGCTGTTGGAAGATTTTACACAGAGGTTGCAGTGGTTAGAAATCTAAAAAAGAGGGAGAAAAAAGGACTGGTTAACCTAGAGTTCAGATCAGAGCTCTTCTGAAGGTCTTTTTCCCACATTGTGATGGTCAGTGCACCTATGATGTAAAGACCTGTGGTGTGGGTTACTGCATTCTTCCCCACTTCCATCACTCCCTTAAAGTGTCTTCCTTCTTTGGAAAAGATTCCCAGTGGAACATCTTTTCAGCAGTAATATCATTGATGTTTCTTTGGAAAAGCATTGTTTCCTGTAACAAAAAGTAAATGTGTTTTCTTTGCAAGCTGTAGCTGATACAATCATATTCTGGAGGTTTATCAAATTGATTTGGCTGTAGTTCAGTTTCATTTGATAGTTCAATTTCTAACACTGAGTTATTTGTGTAAGAAGTTTTCTGTTACGTTACCAATACATCCACTGTTCTATGCATGGGAAATTACCTTTTTATCCTGACTGAGAACATGAAAGAAGAGCCCTCTTACTCATCCGTCACTGGAGTGTACACCAGAAATGCGCTTTCACTTGTGGAAATGATTGACCCATAATCATATCTTTGCTGGGACAAATGGTGTTGCAATCAAATCTGTGTTGTAGACTGCAATGTTTTATTAGAACAAACGTCAGGATGTTTTAACTCTTGATGTTCCCAAATCAGTATTGTACAGTCGATTAACACCAACTTCTATTTTACATTTCAGCATATTAAAATAATGTGAAAGAAACGCAAACACAAATAGTAACGTCAGACAGCACCATCTTAGCCCTTGTACAGACTACACAGTTTCACGAATCAATTCCTCTCTCAGGCTTACAGCTCTTGGCTGAATTAGAATATCTCTTTTGGAAAGACATCAAGTTTTGAGTTAAAGGATTTCAGCGATGACAGTAGGCGAGTAAATCAAATGGCTAATTACTCCCACACCTATACACATTCCTTCTATGCAGAAATACACTGTATTGCCAGTTTGGAGTTTCATAGCTTCAATTTTCTGCCAGATTGTTTCATTTAATCATCTTCTGGTGCTCGCAGAGCTGTAGAGGCTTGCACCAGTTTTTAATGAAATCCTTAAGAGTTGTCTGTCTGTGTCCTGACTTGGATGCAGGACAAGATACAGCTGTGGTCCATCCTGTCCTTGCAATTTGTCTTCAACAGGAAACCCACACATGGGGGCCACAGGAGAGCTCCAGTAGAGCCCCAGCTCAACAGCTGAGTCCCTGAAGCACAGCCAGAAATCAGTTCAGACACAAGCACAGAGAAAATTGTTCTCACCAACCTGTCTACCCCTCTCTGATTTCTGCTCCGCCAGCCATTTCTTGCTATTTCTATATACGCCTTTCAAACCTCATCAGTTGGTCAGTATTTTTGCTAATCCAACAGAGACTCCCAGTGGGAAAGTGAAGGGATTGGAAGTGAAGTCAGGTTCACTTTGCTGTTCCTGCACTGGCTGCTGTCAAGGCTGATGACTAGCAG
This sequence comes from Pluvialis apricaria, assembly GCA_017639485.1. Lineage (NCBI taxonomy): Eukaryota > Metazoa > Chordata > Aves > Charadriiformes > Charadriidae > Pluvialis > Pluvialis apricaria. Next base: position 17,021,315 of record CM030009.1, read on the forward strand.
CCAAGCAATAATATTACAAGAATATGTATTCCAGTCACTGGTGCTTTCTGGTTTGATTTTCTACTGCCACTTTATCGTCTTGTTCATCACACTCATTTAATTTATCAAGCCTCTAACTAGAGAGCAATGTCGTAAAGAACCTCTGCGCTAAGTTCTGTGCATGGTGACTCAGTGGAGTAAGTTACTAAACCACCTGCACATTGGCTGTGTTTGCTGTTCAAGGCTTGCCAGTGGTGTATCAACAGCTATCCCTAACGGACATACCAGCAAATCCCACAGGAGTATGCAAAGCACTTTCCCTAACTTGCTTTTGTTCATGTGCAATAATGAGAATAAAAAGGATAATTTTTAAAAGAAGAAGAAAAATATTTAAATATTTAATATTTATGCGATTATTTAGAGATGCCCAGAGAACCAGTACCATTTTAGCTATTTTTAAGTCTAGGTAATATTCCTATTCATATTTACTTGTTATTTCCACCCAGTGTAATAAAAGTTTGGATTCAGTAAAGATTTTTAGCTAACAAGCCAAGGAAAACATTTTCCATGCTCCTGTTCAGAATTATGAGCCCTTGTGAAGCTTCATAGGCTCTTAATGATGCCGTGAGTGATCCTGTCTCTGGATTTAGACAGAAAACTGCTATTTAGTTGTTGAGTCATGAGCATATACTCTAGGTGACAGTTTTCATTAGGCGGCATACTACGGGCAACAGTCAGTCCGTGAAACAATTGAGGTTACTCATTGCAACCTAATTACCTTTTCAAGTGTCTAAGTCAGAAATCAATAGCCTAAAATTTCTCGTCGGCTGCTGCTTTTGGCTCCTGCAACAGAAACAGGTCAGGCCCAGAACAACCTCAGAACCACGGTGTGGCTTCTCTCAGTCTGAACTGCAGAAGTTCAAAACGTTCCTGACTCCACCAGTGTGTCTTGCCCTTCCAGTAGAAGTCACAGCCCCGGGTCAGAGTAGCGGAGTGGGATCTGTGTTTGCTCCTCTGCTGCCACAGGTCATGGTCCAGTTGTTGAAGGTGGTACATTCCTTCAGAGCCCAGATGCAAAGCCTCAGCTATGGGCACAGCATGGACCATCTGCAAAGATCATCTTTGCCCACCACCAATTTTAGTAACTGCTTTGTCAGTTGCCTATGAATTTGTTAGACTTGGCCACCCTAAGCTAGAGACCATGAGTTCAAACAGAGCCGCTTCCTGGTATTAATCTTGTTTCTTAGAATGGAGAACAGAGGTGCAAATGTGTGTATGGTACATAGCAACTGTCTAAAATTTATTACATGCTGCTAAAACCTGGTCTCCCCCTCACGTGGCACCACTTTGCTGCATTAATATGATAATAAAAACAATTAGTCCATGTTGGGTAACAGAGATCAACTAACATGTTGTCCTGACATTGTACTGTTGCGGATGAATTGGAAACTGTATCTTGGAGGAGGCATGGAGAAAATTACAGATATTACAGATATTGTCAGTCCAATTCCTTGACTAAGGAAAATTCCTTTCTTTTGTTGGACAATGAAAATCAGAGCAGCCTCAGCAAGCACTGCATCCTGGATCAGTCTCAGGCCATAGAGCACAGGGACTGAGGGAGGACAGGGTGGTTTTGTGCAGTTCATTTTTATTGTTGCTCTTAAGAGAAAGGCGTATGTTCTTCTGCTGTCACAAGCTGAGGGGACACAGTTTGTGCCCTAGTGAGGGAAATGTGGGGACATTTTGCCCTAACTGTTACACCCTGGAGCCATGGGGATGCGTTCCCAAGTATCTCTTAGCCTGGAGATGGAGCACCCTTGGTCCTTCTTCCCTTTCCCCACCTGCATGGCACAAGTCAAGATTTATTGTTTGCACAATATGTTTCCTTTTAAAAGCCCCGCTAATGCTCTCTTTAATTCACTCATAGCTGCTGCTTCCATCGCTGCCTTTGATAGCCTGTCCCACACAGTAATTGCCTTCCACGTAAATACATCTCTCCTAACCTCCTGTAATCTTGCCCCTTTCTTCACTTCAGTCTGTGCTCCCTTTATTTTTTAAACCTCTGGAAATGTTTTGTTACTTTTGTTCGTCACAGTTTGAACCATGTCACCTCTGTCTCTCTTTAATCTCTTTTTCTTCCTAATGAGTACAAAACCTGATATCCCCAGCCTCTCCTCACATCTGTACCCCCTGTGAGCTTCTCTTTTTGTGTTTATTGCGTTTTCCACAGCAGCCTTCCCATGCTGTGATGTTCATGTAGCAAACTTCTGTTGTGATTTCATCAGCCTTTTGTACCCTGTAACAGTATTCTCAGATGATTGTTGCATTTACTGGGTATTTACTAAACCCAGAATCATATGGCACTAACGGTTTATGTCCCTGCTAGTTCTTACCCAGAGGATTATGGGATTTTTTTTCTTTTTTTTTCCTCAGACCAGACTAACATCCCTTGATTGTTGTTTGCAATGGATATTAGTTCAGGTTTCCTGGAGGAACACCTAATTTATACCTGGATCTTCTTTTCAGCGTAGATTTCCAGCTGATCTCTTTCCAATCTCTACTCTGAAAACAAGTAGGACAGTTTAAAACACATATCCACCATCGGGCAGAAGTAAATTTGCTTTTTACTGAGACTTTCATATGTTTTTTTAAAGGGATATTTCAAGGACGAGAATCAGTTTCCTGCCAAGTCATGGATTAGAACTCATTAAGAAGCTAAGAGCAAGGTCTACATACAATTTAAAAAAGCTTCCTGATCTAAGCAAATTTAGATCTTTGATTGAGGCAAACTTCACCTATCCTAGCCATTGCTGTGCATTTACAAACTGGAAAAGACAAAAGTAAGTGATTCCATTTTTTTTTCTTTTTGGTGCTTCTCAGCAGTTGAAGCTGAAAGCAAGGACATGATTTCTGAAATGGTTGACCTAGAGCAGGCCCTTTTTAGCCAAATCAACAGAGGGGGTGGGAGGGTGAGGTGTCTTTTTAGGCTCCCAAAGTAATTTTCCATGCTTGTTTTAATTTTCCATGAGCAAGTTGCAGTGAGACTTCAGCTATCAATGATCCTCACTGAGTATTTTCGGCTGCTCAGGTAGACTTTAAATGTACATGTTAACTGGTTAATGAACCTCCTCAATTTTTGCCACTGGAAAACCTGAGGAACTAGTACCTACGGAAACCCCTGTTACTGTTGAAAATTCTTTACTGGCTGTCCTCAAAGACTTGGAATTTGCCATGGCAGAAAAAAAATTGTGGATCATTGTTATAATTCAAGACATTGTCTTCAGAAGTTGACTAAAATTTCAAAGAAAAGTAAAACCATTCAGAGAAAGCATAAACTATTAGTAGCTTCTATTTTAATGCTTACAATAGCCATTTATTTTGCTTTTAGCATTCTATTGTCATCAGGCAATGAAACATTACGGAACTTGCTTGTGCTGATAACTAATAATATGTGTTTGCAAGACTATCTGTGTAAAGAGTGCAAGTCTGGTGGTGGAGACTGCAGAGATAAGGGAAGCATCTGACTGAATGCATCCCCCATTGCCCGTTTTTGTTCCAAAATGCTAAACTTTTCACTAGGACAGTTTATTACCCGGAGACATTTTCACATACTTCTGCAGGCTTACGCAGGCACAGTGCTTGGTATCATGCTAAGTAGAAATGGGTGCAGTCCTTCCAGCACTGGTGGCAAAGTGGTATTTGCCAAAGAGTCCAACAGAAGCATGTTTAGTCTTGAATCTGCAAAGGGACCTTGATGTCATTATGATCCGTATTTTTGAAGGTACTTGGGTTCTGGGCTGCTTGGGCCAAATCAAGACCCAAATCCCAGAATCCACCCCTTAAATTAGGCAACTGGACTTTTCAAGAACAGAATAAGAGTCACTATTGATGGAAAGCTACGGGAGGAAACAGCCCTGACCTTTTGGTAATCTCTCAGCCCCTCACTTGGACTTTAAATAACTTCCATGTCATGCTTGCCCCAGGGAATTGGAGCCCACAGCACTCACTTTCCCCTTAGTGTAGCCCCACTTTCAGAAGCCTCTGCCCAGGCAGGTAAGAACCCAAGGAGGATGCTGTCAGCCCTTCCCACAGCCTGGGCAAGGGCAATTTTGCAAAAATATGCCAATGAACTGTGCAGCGCTCACATAACCCAAGTGCAGATGGCCAGCGAGCTGGGCTGGAGCACCATGTGGCGGTGGGGTTGCTTCTGGAACAAGTCTGGTCACAATTTCACAGTCCGCTATAGCATCAGGTGTGATGTAACACTAAGAAATAGCATGCAACTCGGAGATGCTTTTCTTTATGATATATGATATGTCTGATAACTTGAATAAATGTGCATGTGAACTGTATCACCCTGGGCAACAGAACAAAGTTGAACGTATTTATATATGTCTTTAATAGTTACCAGATGTGTCTTTTACAAAATATTAAGCATAAATGCAAAATTATTAGAACCAATTGGTTAGATCAGCTCTTCCTGTTAACTGCTTTAAAATGTGATTGAAACGGTAATTTCTTTCCTACAGTCATGTGTCTTGTACTGAAATTGGTGGGAGACCGACATCGTCTCTCCAGCTTCAAGAGAGAAAACGGATGCATTTTAGCTCAGTATTACCATAGAGTGAAGCAGAGATTAGTCACACGTACAGTAGCTGCACCCGCTTTCATTTCAAAGCAGTTTTCTTGACAGCTGGCACAAGCTGTGTGTGCATTGAAGACCGCTCAGTTTGTTTAAGAGTTAGTAATAGCTTGCAGTGCTTGATCACACAATGTGTATTATTTCTTTGGTGAGAGCTGTGCTTGATTCAGTGCAGCGGGCATCATGGTGTTGGTGAGAACCGTGATGAGATCTGACTTGCTGTGCACCTTTACAGGAGACAGTCATTCTCCTGTGGCCGTTTGGGTCTCAGAATATCTCCAGGTAGTCCAGGGAGGATAAGAAGGTTGCCTGGTCACCCCCAGAAGTGCATTTCTAAGGATCACAGCAGCAGTCGGTGTTCGCATGAGACATCTGGGAAGGAGTTAAGACAGGGATGTGTGGCTCCTTTCTCGCTGCCTTGTTTATGTTCAATTTCCCTTCTGAGACTTTTGCAGCACTCAAGAACCTCAGATAAAATAAGTTGCCATAGTGGATCATGCTCCATCACCTCTCCCAAATCCGTCTGCAGCGGTGAACAGGGGCTGTTGCACTAACAGAAAGCTTAAACCTGTTACAGCACCAGTGCTTTCTTAATTTTGGAGGATGTTGCATCAAGCACAGCTGCTCCAGACTGAGATACAAATTAAAACGTAGGCAATTTTGATGCTTTTTTTTCCCCTGTTCCAATAAGGATTATATGATAAATGTTGATCTGTAGATTTATCACACTGGAATATTGTGATGCTGGCCTAACAGAAGGTAAACTGCTTTCTTAGGCCAAGCCCAGTGCAGTATGTTGAACTCCCCTCACGTTTTCCTGTGACTGGAAAATAATATCCTTGAGTGTGGATGGGGCAGAGGCTGGATGTTAAAACACTCGACTTGACATAGACCATTATGAACTTCAGCAAGCTTTTGGCTTTCTTTGACATAAAGATCACCTTCTGCCTAAGAGAATGACATTGATATGACTCTGTCCTTACACTTGATCATTATTCTTTGGAGGAGCTGTCACTTGAACTACTACTTTTTTTTAAAAATGTGGCAGCATCAGGAGTCATGTTTGGGCCTCGTCTCATGAGAACATAATATTGGTTGCTCACAACTCACTTGATGTCACTTTTCAGTGAGGATGATTGGTTTGAGATAGGGCTTAATACAGAACCTAGGTCGGGACTTTTTATTCTGCTGAGCATGTTTCTCAGCACACAAGATCCTGCTGTCGCCAGATCCAGACGAAGCGCATAAAATAACCACTTGTACAAAGGTAGTCATTTTTGTTTATTTTTGTCAGAGCGCTCTGCCAATTTTAATGTTATTCTTTAAATTGTTCTTCCTCTAGTTTATTTTTCAGAGGGTTTACTTGAGCAAAGCAACGTTGAACAGTAACAGAAGGTTACAAAGAGAGTGAATAAATGAAGTGTGTTAGAATACCTACAATACCAATTCACAAAAGGAAGCAAGGACCCCCCCGTCCCTTACCCAAAAATGTTTTAACATGTTCCTCTGAATGCACTGTGCATCCCAAAGGGCAAACATCCCAGGGCAAAGAACCGGTAACCAGCCAGTACCAGAGGATGGCTCTGCCTTCCTTCAGGAGCTTGCAAGTGCCCCCCTTACCTGCTCACGGTACAGGTGACCAGCCGGGAGATGCCTCCCCACCCGTCCTCAGAGCAAACAGAGCAGCTGACTCCACGGGACCCTGTTTTTTATTTGGAACTGCAGGCTGTACACTAGTGCAAGAATTAATAAATTGGAATAATTTGAAATATTTAATTGGCCTTACATAGCAGTCTTATCAGGGGATAGATTTAGCTCCAGGCAGTGTGTCCATAATTTGCAAAAAGGTTTATTTTTAACTCATAGCTGAGAAATGATTGGATAAAAGCATTTCCCTCAGTTCATTTACAAAGAACTGCCAATTGCAGTAGCTTGCAGTGCCCTTGAGTGCCTGTTGCACTCAAAACTGAGGGACTTTCTGTCCCATTATTGCTCCTTGGAAGCATATATTCCCTTTCAGCTAGAGAACTGTTGATATATTGATCAATACGCCAGACCCCTCACTCATCCTTATGCGAGCAGAACACAGGGGATCAAAATGTAATGCCTTGTTATTGCTATTGTGACCTTCATAGTGCATATTTGACCTCATAGAAAATCAGTTTTCTGCTTCAGTTGACAGGCAAGATAAAAAATACTGATAATAGTAGAGGATGTTCAGAATCTCATAGGAAATGTCCCTCACCTTCTGGTGCTGGGCCTTCATTAGTTTTTCTTTCTTGCAGACCTTTTAAACTCAATTTTTGGAAGATGTCACCAGTGCAGAAAGTCAAAGGGTAAAATTAGGTTACAAAAAAGAATTCTTCCTTTAAAGCTGCTACCAATTGTTTAAAAATGTCAACCTAACCTGCCTAGAAAGCTCTTCTCTCAGCTGTACTGCAGGTCAGAGCAGAAGATAAGCTATAGTCCAGTCCTAGAAATTATACACCTAAATTGTTGTCTAGGCTGTAGGTGAAAGTAGGCAGAGCTGAACTGAGTTGGTTCTGCAACGCATTGCCAGCTATTTTATTACCTAACTCGGATTAGGTCTGGATTCATTTTATGCAAAGCTATGGATGCAACTTTCTGGGACAGCAAACTTCAAAGGCGGCCCGCAAGAAGCAGTTGTTAAAGTCTGACCCTTTATTTCCTGTAGATACACCTCGATATTTCTTAGCTAGATGGAGCTGATCATCTTTCTGTCATCTCAGGCAAAATATTTGTTTCTTCTGTTGGTCTAGGCATGGAGAAGGCCATATAGAGTTAAAACTCTAGGAAATAAAGCCCAACACAAAACTATTAAAAAATACTAGTTTTACCTTCAAAGGCATTTTTTTCTTGAAACACTTTTCCTTTATTTACCTTTGCTACTGAAAATTCTCAAATATTTAAAAAAGATTTTCTAACAGAAACAAAAACAAAAACTGTTTCTATAGAAACGTTGGTTTGGTTTGGTTTAGTTTGGTTTGGCATGGCTTGGCTTGGCTTCATTTTGCTTGGTTTGTAATCGATTTTCTTTGAAAAACAATTTTGAAGCAAAGTGTTATACCACATCTTGTGTTTGTATCTGTGTTGGCATCTGGCTTTTAGAGATTATCTGCGCACCTGCATGAACTTACTTATGCTATTTATTTGTGTTACTGGTCAGTTACTCATATGATATGAGATATTTAAAATGAATGGCACAAACTGGAGTTTTTCTGTGCCTGACGGAGTTACAAGATTGAATATGGCAGACTAACTGTCAAAACCTTTAGGAAAAGGGGAATTTGAGAGTAATACTAAGGAATACTAGCATTATTGTGATTATATAGACTCCTTATGGGCACAGCTGAATTGACTCATTCTTCAAAGTTCAGTCATACATCAGAATTCGTCATCATGTATTTCCCCCCATGCAAGAATCAGCTTATCAATGGCAGGTTATGCGAGAAATTGTGTTGAAATACAGGAGGATTCTTACCGAATGTGTTATGCAGGTGGATAACTGCATCATGAGTGTTAGTAAGGGAGACACCAGGATTTCCTTTCCCTCACATCTTATGATGTTTCCAGATCATTTACACTTTCATGTAATATTTTATAAATAGGGACCAGCCAGACTATTAATTTCGAGCTCCAGGGTAGTCTATATAATCAACTAACCAGAAAAACTGTGCTGTTAATGGAAACTGGATGATTTCATGTTTGTTGTATGCCTCGTGCTGTGTCTTTTATTTTCCAACTCTACTCTTTTTACAATTTCAGTACCGAATTGCATCCAATATGTAGCATATCTCAGGCCAAGCAAGACCTTGATGAGCAGCCTGGCACTAAGATACGTAGACGATCTGCAGAAGATTATATTTCCAACTACGGCATAGGGTTTGATCCAGCAGAGAATGAATTTGACTACGGTTTATGCAACGAAGTAGTAAATGTAGCTTGCTCACCTAAACCTGATGCTTTCAATCCATGTGAAGATATCATGGGATACAACATTCTGAGAGTCTTGATATGGTTTATCAACATTTTAGCTATCACTGGGAACATTGTTGTCCTCATTATTTTAATAAGCAGCCAATACAAACTCACCGTACCTCGCTTTCTAATGTGCAATCTGGCATTTGCAGACCTCTGCATAGGTATCTATCTGTTGTTTATTGCATCTGTAGATATCCAGACCAAAAGCCAGTATTACAACTACGCCATAGACTGGCAAACTGGGGCAGGATGCAATGCTGCAGGATTTTTTACAGTGTTTGCAAGTGAACTCTCAGTCTACACACTGACTGTGATAACTCTGGAACGGTGGCACACCATCACCTATGCCATGCAACTGGACCGCAAGGTTCGATTTCGTCATGCTGTGATTATAATGATTTTTGGCTGGATGTTTGCTTTCACGGTGGCACTTCTTCCCATATTTGGAGTCAGCAGCTACATGAAGGTCAGCATCTGTTTGCCCATGGATATAGAAACACCGTTTTCTCAGGCTTATGTTATATTTCTTTTAGTGTTGAATGTACTTGCATTTGTGATTATATGTGCCTGCTACATCTGCATATACTTTACTGTGAGAAACCCTAACGTCATCTCTTCAAACAGTGACACCAAGATTGCTAAGCGCATGGCCATACTGATCTTCACGGACTTCCTCTGCATGGCACCAATATCTTTTTTTGCAATATCAGCCTCACTCAAAGTTCCTCTCATCACAGTGTCCAAATCCAAGATCCTTCTGGTTTTGTTTTACCCCATCAATTCCTGTGCTAACCCTTTCCTCTATGCCATTTTCACAAAGACTTTCCGCAGGGATTTCTTCATTCTGTTGAGCAAGTTTGGTTGCTGTGAAATGCAAGCCCAAATTTACAGAACAGAGACCTCCTCATCTGCTCATAATTTCCACACAAGAAATGGCCATTGCCCTCCTGCATCAAAAAACAGTGATGGGACTATTTATTCATCGGTTCCTCTGAATCACTTGAACTGAAATGCTTGCATGAATTTGTGTCTGAGGCAGCGTGATAATCACTTTCAACTGTGAATTTGAATAATGACTTCAGCATAGCATGTAAACTTATTTTTTATGAGAAAAAAAATTATTTCCACTTTGCTATTTTTGTTCAATGAACAGCCATCAGAGATGACACATCATCTTCATCAGTTCTTGAAGGACAAAGAACAAAACTTTAGTATGTGCCAAAGTGTTCTTGTAGAACTGTCTCAAGAAATAAATGAGATTATAAGCTGGTATCTCCCACTGTACAGGCAGAGATTCCCTTCGTTCTAGGAAGATGTTAGCTGCTTATTGAGAATTAAATAGTGGTTATATATGGTTGAAAGAAAAAAATATGTAGAATTAATTTTTTTTGCATGTGAAGTGTGTTATAACAATGACAGATAATTAGCTCTTTTCATTAATCGTATCTCCTGGGGTTACAGGAGACAGAAGGCCAACTTAACACCGTCCTTCAGCACAGACTTACTGGAAATGAGAATATCTTGTGTTGTTTCCACTTTTGTTGACCACAGCAGAGGGGCAGGAGGCATTTCCAGCTATGCTGATGTTTGCTGTTCCACACTGCATAGACTTGCCTTACTCTGCACAAGTGTCACTTTGGGTAGGATTTGTGTTGATTTGGATTGCTCAGAGAATCAGTGTTTGGATCAAGGAGTTTGGTTTGGAGGTTGTTTTCAAGGTGAGAAAGAGCGAAAACGAGAGTAGGAGAAACCCTTCATAACAAGGGGGATGTTTTCTCATGTTGGTCTCACAAAGTTGGGTTGAAGTCACTCTTGTGTGGCTGGGCCCCTTGGGTATAGCAAGATGGGCCAATGGGCTATTCTAACATGATAACCTGAGGCAGGTTTTCCATACAGCAGTATTAGTGCATTACACTGTCTGGGCAATGCAAAGGACTATGGTTCCATATATGGCTTTTGAAAACCTGAACAAAAGCTTTTGTGGAAACCTAAAAGTTCTCTTTCCCCTTACCTTCTAAAAAAAATCCTTCATGTGCACATTATCAGATGATGGTCCAGACTGAAAAACCTGAAAGAAACCATACACTACATATGTTGAAATAACAAAAAAGAAAAAAACCCTTTTAATCAAGATTTCCTGATTTTATAGAGTTTTTGAATAACATCTCAATGAACATACAGATTTTTTACATTATTTGAATATCAAACTTTTTTAAAGGTTAATCATTCCAAATCACACCAAAGAATTAGGTTTGGGTAGAATTTTCTCATGCTGATTGTGCATCTGTGTGTGGGTATGTGGGCATAAAGAAAACACCAGGACAGGAGTCTGGGCTTCATTCCCACCTCACAAACAATTCATGGGTATTACCCATGGGATTATAAATCTTTGGAGTCTTCATGGTTAAATATGATAAGCTTTGAATATTTCCTGCCTACAACTACTAAAAGTTCAGTAGCAATTCTTGATGCTTCTATCCATAATTTCCCCTGTCATCAGCTTCACATTTCAGCATCTGAACCTGATGTGAATAACTACAGGAGGTGATTATTCATTCAGTCCTAGCCAGGGAAGGAAGTATCAGCTCCCTAGTGCATAAAACAGGGGAGATCAAAGATAGTGTGTTTTGGGGGGGAAATTTCATTACTCAACACAAGTAACACTCCCTCCAAGATCCAGGAGAAGGAAGAATGAAAGAGAAAAACAGGAAATACAATTCATCTCTGGGAAACTCTTCTGACTACTCAAAGGAATTTCTTTACAAATGCTTTATGTCATATATAGTGTACTGGTGTGCAGCCATTAAAACTTTTCCCAATGGAAGTGTCTGAATGATGATGTCACAAAATGACAAATATTCTAGCTGCATTAAAAAAAAGCTCCCAAATCTATTCATGGGCCAAAAAAGAGGGGTCATCTTTGTCAAATACTAGCCCAATTTTGTTGATATATAGGGCAAATTCTTGTAGTGCGTCACACTTTTTTGCCTGGGCCCTGACCATTTGCAAAGGCAACAGGATGAGACCTGGCAGTTCAGGAAAGCACGAGCATAGTTTAGAAGCCAGTCTTGTAAATCCTCTCACAGCTATGTCAAGCACATTCGCTTGGTGCAATTTATCCAATTCATGTGAAACCAGTGCCCAGACATTTGCAGAATCAGGACCCAGTTAAATATGCTTTACAAATAAAGACCCCTGAAGAGAGACCTTGCAGGGTTGTGTCTTGTAGCCAGTCAGACCAGGGCCCAAGGGGTGAAGCCAGCTACCCCATGGGTCTTCCTCTAGAGGAGACAAGGGATGGATGATACTTGAAGAGCAAATAGAGCCCGCATAACCAAACACCTTGCCTTGTCCCTAGCAGGAGGACAGCACAGAAATACTTGAGGCTTATGTCATCCTGCCCACACCAGCTGCACAGGAGCTCTGGTGGCAGCTCAGGCTCAGGAGCAGCAGCACCAAAGCTAGGAGGCTGACCATGTGGTTGCTAAGGCAAAAACCTCTTTTTTGTAGTCCTCAGATCTCTTTGACTTTCACTATTGTTTGGATTTTAATTTTAAGCATCTTCTAAATTATGGGGGGGGGGTGGGGGGGTGGTGGTGGTGTAGGACCTGTTTCTTTCCCTTTGTGGGAAATCGGTCCATTTACAGCAATTTTTAAAGCCGTGTTTTTTCTTTGAAGAAAGCAGTATAAGAAAAAAAAATGCAAGACATTTTATTCATGCTTGTAATGTAAAAAAAGCCTGCTGGAGTCTGGTGTGGATTTTCTCAGCACTGAATAGCGTGTTTATGTGTGTAATCTTTAAAGTATTTTACATTTCCCTTTCTGAAATCTATTTTAATAAAACCAATATCAAAACAAAGTGCCTTGAGAACAAGTGTACGGCCAGAGATATGCTGACAAAGTATGCAATAAATGTTACTGCTTATCTGGAGAGCTCCATTTATGCGGCACAGCCTCCACAGTCGGGTCACTGTGACCTATGAATGAAACTCGGCTGATGAGAGACTCTGCAAAGAAAACCCTCGTGGAGCCTCCTGGAGAGTTAACAAAGCACAGAAAGGTATGCTTGAAACCTCTTAAACAGACAACTTAGCCTCACTGACCTGTCTTTGTTTTAACCAATCTGTTCTATTAAGTCACGTTTCTTATGAAATAAGATGTAAAGCATTGACAACTTTGATAGGAGTTTTTCTCCTTTTTAATATATATAAATGGCTCTTCTCATATGAAACACTCTAATTTTCTTTCCCTCTTTTATGTATCCAGGGGTTGGAAGTTCTGTTTTGTTGAGTCTTCTCTTCAGAAAAATAAGTGTGTATTTGTGTGTGCATGTGTGTGTAGGAGAGACAGACCACAGGTAACAAGGAAACTGAGTCAAAGCCTAGCTCTGACTCACAGGAAAAGCCTTGGAGTTGTCCGAACTTGGAGTCCATTGCTAGCTCACTCTGAAGACCAACTAACTGTTGACAATATTGTAATACCTTCTGTTTTTCCTTCCTACCCTTATGTGGCCCTTGCATTTCAGTCTCCACCAAGCCCCAGAAAATGTCCAGTTGGAGTTATGGCTGTCTTTGCACTTGTGGTGCCGTCGTCAGAGTGACATAAAGAGATTGTGCTGGCAGTGAATTTGTTGCCTTTGAAGACACAATAAACAGCTTCTTCGTCTGCCTGATAGAAGCATCACTCCTTCGGGCATGTATCTTGTAGGGAACCCATACCTGACCTCCCCAAGAAACACATACCTGGTTTTGTGATGGGAAGTGAGAAATAGGACCACTTCGGCTCAGCGGACTGAAGGCCACATCTTGAAAATTGCCACCATGGCTAAAGGTAATGGGAGCAGCTGGTCAAAAGCATCAATAAAAGCAAAAACCTGACTCAGTAGAGAGAATGAACCATGAGCCATTTTCTTTACAACATTGCTCTAGGGGTTGCACAGATATGCCAAGCAGGGTTTGCTCATTAGAAGGCAGGTCTATGTTTGAGCTTGTTAAGAATGCAAGATGAGGCTTTGCATCCCATTTAGCAAGTCTTCAAATCATTTGACCACATTTCTTTCCTGTAGATTCCCTCCTAATCATTCCACTGAGGACACAGCAGATAATCTTACATTTAATTTATGCAGCTTTGTTGTTAAGAAGAGTTAATAATGTGAAATGATTTATCCTCGAGGAATAATTTAACCATCCCGCCCCCTCCCTGAATGAAAGAACAGAAGAGAAAGGTGGGGCTGGTTCAAACAGTCAAGTAAGCACATACAAACCTCCTCACAGATTTGCATCTTTAATATGGGCATGTGTAATCTCCCATTGTGTATGCAAATGTGAAGTGCATGTACACGCTCTTCTTCAGAGTGAGTTTTTGGTCTAAATACTTGGTTGCAAGTTGAAAATCTGGTCCTTGTTGCTTTAAAATATTCAAGCACTGGAGAAGGATTTTATAGCTGTCATCTGGATAATTAAACTCTTCATTAACAGTTGTTCTCAAACCAGTAGGTGACCTTTAATTAGGGGTGAAAGTACTCAGGCGTGGATTTCAAGCATTAAGAAACTGCAGAGGACCCTTTGCTCCCCACCCTCCCCCAAAGTCCATTGAAAAGCTTTTGTAAAGCGTTGGTTTTCCAAGAGAAATGGTGCTGGGTGAGGCAAAAATATATTTTTGGGTCCAACACATCAGATGAATGCTTCACTTAACCCTGTTGTAACTAAAATACTGGGGTTTATTTTTCTGTCTCATGCAGACTTTACCATGTGTTACCTGGATCTTTGTTACCCCGACCTGGACACCTGCAGCAAGTTGTACCCACACCAAAAAAGAACAGGAAAAATTAGCAAGATCACAATAAGAGCAGTGCACAGGTGGGCATGTGCTGTATTTATGAGTGGGTGGAAGATTGTAGGGCAAGATGGAGCAATATGGGCTTTTCTGTTGAGTCATCCAAATACCCAGTGCTAAAATTCTGCATTAAAGGAGCCATTTTGGCTGAAGTATAGTTCCCAGGGAACAAGCAATAGAAATTTGCATGGGGAAATCCTGTCAAGAGATAAACTTGAAAGGAAGTTCAAGTCAGGGTTTTTTATTTTATTGTTAAAGAACTGTGTTAAAGAAAAAAAAGCAAAAGATTGTTATAAATAGTGTGTATATGCTGCCTGTGGAAAAAGGGATAGGAGCTCCTTTAGGGGGGGCCATCCAGGCTTCACATTGCATCATCATCACCACTGCAATTCTTTGTGTTGCTTGTGAGCTACAAATGCCTAATTAGCTTTAAATGCTCCCAGTTTCTTCTTCTTTTCTTGCCTATGCCATATGGACAGACGTGCACCTTGGACATCTGTGCGGTTGCCTCTTCATTGCCTCAGCTTTACCCCATCTTGGTCCTTTCCATGCTGGTGGTTCATGCTGCCTGTGCATAGAAATGCTCTGCTTTTATCTGTAGCCATGTATGAACAGATTCCCTGTCCCTTAGAAATATTACTTCATGAATCAACAGTTTGAAGATCAGAAGAAGTCTGGTAGTTGCTCTCTGTATGCTGGAGTGGGCATGTCTTCTTACGCCGCCTTCTAGTTTCTATCTATCATCTAATATCATTTTGGCTCTTTGTTTGAGTGACTGTTGTGAGGACAACTGGCCCTTTCCCAAGCTTAAAACATACTGCTTTGAAACAGTCACTGTTCAAGCCAGCTGACTTCAATAAATCAGGGTGAAAAGCACAGATCCCTCTCCCTGCCTTCTGCACATTCCCTAGACTTTGTTGGGAAAAAAAATAATCTTATTTTTGCATAGGCAATTCAGAGTTTTCCTTGCCCTCATTGCCAGCTGCAGCTTTGCCTTGTCCCACAGATGTCTTGGTGGAATGAGGCATCCCCGAGTGCTTTGGGGGAAGGCTGAAGAAGGAGGCGAGAGGAAACACAGTCTGGAGAAAGCGGGGCCATCAAAAGCTGGAAAAGTACAGTCAAATTAGGGCAGTTTTTAAACAATCCCCGCATGCTCCAAGGGCTGCCTGAACCCACATCAAGGAAAAGCCCAAGGTCTCTTTTTTTTCTTTTTTTTAATTCCCATGCCAAGGACTGCACTAAGACAGGATTCACTCTGCCATGGCATCTCTGCATATGTCTATACAGCATGAGGCTGTGCCAAAATACCGAGTTAGCAAGGGCACCAGAAACAGTGGTTTTGCTCAAAGCTGTACCTGTGCTAATACACTCTGTTTCTCAGCAGAGCTAACTTGCCTGGACTCAGCAAAAATTGAACTGAACTAGACTTTTTTTCTAGAGGTGGTGTATCCACGTCACTGTGTTTTCACCATGTTGACTTAACCAAGTTTTGAGGGTTTTTCCAACGACTTCAGCTTCTCCCGCTACCCAACATTACCTTTCTCCTGGACTACTTGTTCTCTCTTCCTTCAACGACTGCTGCTGTCTGCACCACCAGTTTTAGTATCGGTTTTCCTTCCTCCCGTGGATGGTGGCATCTTATCGTGTGATTCCGCCAGAGTCACAATTGAAACGCTCATTAGTCACTGAAAAAACTTTCAAGGCGTCAGTATTCTATTTTTTCACATAAAGGTGTTGTTTACCTCATGTTAACACTCTGCCTACAGAATTTTTCCATGCATTTAACACCATTGTAACTAGCGTTCAGCTTCAGCACCCATCTTGCAGCATGCCATTAATGAAAGCACCAGCTTGGTAATGTCTTTGGTCTTGGTTTCACTATCCCTTGTGCACCTGTGTTAACTAGGCAAGCATCATCATTCTCAGCTCCTCAAAAGTGACCTCTCATTTTCACTGCCCTGATTGTAGGTGCTAGTCTTGTTTTGATGTTCATCAGTGCCAGCAGAAGAGATCTGCTTTTGTCCATGAGTAGGGCCATCTGTGAAGTCATGTGAAGTTGGGGAGGAAACAGGTGACCTGTGTTCAGCACAGTCTTGTCATTGCTCAAAGATCTTGAACCCCACTTGAATGGCAGCCAAATTACAATATATGTAATTACAACCTGGTCTCTCTCCTTGTTGCTTCAGGTAAACCTCCATGTATCACGTAGCATCGTGGGGCAGCATCACCATTGCTAAGCTGTGTCCAGAACTCGCCATGTCGGAGCTGCAGTCTGCAAAGCACTGTGGGACCTCTCATGTGAAACAAACACGCAACATTTGTCACCACAAGTCAAAAAAGGTCACTAACAGTTAACTAGTTAGGTAATTAGGCAACTAATTATGCAACTAATTAGGTCTGACCTAATTTCTGGAAAATAACTGTCCAGGTATCCTTTAGTTTGTTTCCTCTTTATGAATAATTCATTAACAAGGACATTTATTTTCTTTTTACGAAGGGTCCCATGTGAGTCATTGCCCAAGTGGCTTCTCATTACTTCTTTCATAATTAAAGATCCTGTGTCACTTTTTCAATAGGTGAGAGACAACGCCACTGCTGTGTCTGGTGTCCTCTTGCCTAGCAGACGCAGATGGCTATGCCTAAGGCTGTGAGTGAGCTGAGACTGTTTGCATAATATACGCTTCCTTCGCTCAGCGAGTTACTGCAGTCTCCACACTGTCCTCACTCTTGCAAAGCTCCAGTTACCAGTTGCATGTAGACAATAGTGAAGAATGTAGGCAGAGACCTTCAGAGGGACCTAAGGAATTAGGTAGCCAGGATTCATGGACATTCACCGGGAGACCTCCTTTGAAGACTTGAGGTTTTTAGCATCCCTTTAGGAGTTATGACTTTGAATGAGACAAGGTGATCATCTGCCCTATGTTAATGAATACTTACTTACACAAATGCTAGTCCCTAGTGGTGCCCTTCTTACCCTCATGGTGTTCTCCCCCTCCCAAAAGACCACAAGAATAAAAAGGCTTTTGAGGGGTAAGCCTAGAGAAGCACTTGCTGCTAGCAGAGTGTGGAGAATCACAAATGAGAGAGAGAGGAAGGGAGGGATAGTGTCCAGGAAGACAAGATGTGATAAAGCACTTAACAGGAGCTTTTGCCATGTGTCAGAAGTAGAATGATTTTCTTAGGGCTGCATGCAGAAACCAGATGGTATTGGGGCAAAATCTTCCATGTCCTGTGCTCTTCAGCCAGCAAAGAGAAGATGGCTGTCTGAGACCTAGTGAGGCTTTCAGAGGCTTTATCCCTTTTATAATGTTGGTAAACTCTGAAGAAAAAGTGTTGGGGAAGGAGGGAGAGGGAAGACAGGGAGAATGAAATTTCTCTTACTTAAAATAAGTCTATATAAATAATTCTTATGAGGGGAGTGAAAAGAATTGCGCTGAGGAGGCTCATAAAAAAACAATGTTTAATTTTTCTAAGCTGGGCCTCCTGCAAGCAATGCTTTGCACTGAGAGAAATATTCATCCCTGTTCAGAGAACCAGCACAAGGACTATTTCCACAATAAATGACCTTTAAAGTGGGCCTCACATGATGTGTAAGTTTTGTGCTGGCCCTCTGCACTGCAGCGAATTGCATGTTGCAGGGGGAATGCTTGCCTTTTGCCTGTGAAAAATCACCCACGCCTGCCTCATCACCCCCAGCCACTCCTAACACACATTTGTTTATGTGCCCTTTTGGCTTCGAGGCTCTGTATCATGAAATAGCACCAGAGCAACATGCTATTAAAAAAAAAAAAAAAAAAACGCATGGTAAAATCACAGAATCATACAGTTTGGGCTGGAAGAGACCTTTAAAGGTCATCTAGTCCAACCCACCCTGTAATAAGCAGGGACATCTTCAACTAGATCAAGGTGCCCAGAGCCCTGTCCAACTGGACCTTGAATGTTTCCTGGGATGGGTCATCTACCACCTCTCCATAGGCAACTCCTGTGTCCTGGGATTGGGACAGTCTTTTTTGAGTTAGAAGTCCCAGAAAGGAGGCAAACGGGCTACAAGAGTACCTGAGCTCCTGTCTGCTCTAGCTGCATGGAAAAAAACAGAGGGAAGAAAGCCTGGGCAAAGGGAAGGTGTGTTGGAGCTGAGTGGCCTGGCTCCCAGCCTCTCCAAGCAAGCACCCTCCCCTATGCAGAGGGTGGTTGGACGGCTGGAAGGTGGCAAGAGGGCAGGAGAGCCCCACAAAATCTTTTGTCCTCTCAACAGACAAGGAGCTGGGCTGGCCATTGCTTCTGGCAGGGATTTATACATATTCTTACCTAGAAAAAAACAAATGAGCTCCTCTGCTGAATTACAGCTGAATTTACACACATACACAAAAAAACTTGTTTCATCGCCAGGCACCACTTTTACCACTGCTGAATGCAAGTCTCTCACTGCCTCATCACCTCCAGGCTTTATCTCCATCTTTTCCTTCAGTTTTCATGAAACCAATCTATTTCTAACCAAGTCCTTCCTATTGCCAGAAAGCCTGTCTGCAATGAGCATCCCATTTGTCACTCTCACAGCGTTCCCGTGCCTGCGCAGGGTACTAATGCCTCCACCAGCGACAAAGTAAACTCTCTTCCCACCTCGTGTCTGCGCGGCAACTGGCGTGCCGGGACCCTACCCCTCGCTACTCCCTGGACGATAATGTCAAAATCAACAATCACGGCAGTGTCTGCGGAGTGACTCGAGCCTCTTCTTCACTCCTCGGAGGTCACTGGAGCTGCACAGCCTGACAAACTTACACATGTATATGCAAGGCGTGCTTTCCCCAGGCAGCATGTTAGGCGCTGCAAAATGAGAGCAAGCCCTCAGTACTTTTGCAGAATTGCTTTTCATCACACGCCACAAGAGAGTAACTTGCAGAGAAGAGCACGTGAAATAATTGAGCATAGATTGTCCCTGCCCACTGTGCGGGCATTAAAGCAGAACAGATAGCGGGGGCAGCATGGAGGAGAGCAGCCAGCGGGCTGTGGAGTCCCTGCCCTCCTCTCTGTTTCACACAGCTCCTTCATCCTAGCACAAAAATTTTGGTGTAAATGTGTATGATGAGCAAGGGAGCAAGAATGGGGCTGGGGAAATAAACACGTCGTGCTTTGCTATCGCATTGTTCTTGCTACTTGTTAAGAGCCAGGACACAAAAATAAGATGGTGCTCGAACACCATTAACTACTCAACGGCATGGTGTGCTGGCTCTGTGGGAGCGAGTTGAGCCTGACAGCTACTTGAGGGCTGACCCAAGCATTTTGGGGGGGTGGGGGACTAGCCCTTCTGCTTCCACCCTAAGCCAGCATATTTTCTACATGCAACATTCTAAAAGCTGAAGCATCCACTTGTTCAGAGCAGGACAAAGCACCCGGCCCAGCCGGTTACGAGGATCAGGCAGCACTTGCAGTGCCTATGGCTCTGCCATCATGACAGCTCCTTCTTGTCATGCCTCCTTCCTTATTCACCGAGCTGCACCACATTTCTCTTCTGTAATCTGTTTCCCCCCACCACCTCTCAAGGCATACGTGGTCCCTTATCTGCTTTTCTACTTCTGCCCTTTCCCTCCTTGTTACATCTCTTTGAACTTATGTTTTTGCATCCCCCTTTTGCCTCAGCACTGGCCCCACCTGTAAGGGGCACCAGTTATGGAGTTACAAATTAATGTCTGAAACAGAAAATTATTGCACTCAAGAAAAACCTCTTTAAAAACTAAGAATATATTTTTCCTTTGATTTTTTTGTGTGTCTTTTTTCTTTTGCAACATCCCTAGTAAACACAAAAGGCACTGTGCAAGGGATACTGACAGTTTTCATTTACTTCAGAGATGACTTTTCATCAAAGGAAGCATTTCAATGTTCTCTTCCTCCCCTCTGCACATCCATTTCCCTCTCCTCTTCCCCTGCACACGCACACTCTGGTTTTCTTTTGCTTTCCATTTTCCATTTTGTGTTTACAAGGGTAGACGAGGCACCCAGCTCTGGGGCAGGTGGTTCACTTCTGGTGGGAATCCCCTGTGCTCCTCAAGAACACAACCAGCTTGGGAGATTTGAGGGACTCAAGGCCCATGAGCTTGGTCAGCGGTCCCCAGGGTAAGCAAGAGGCTGACAGGTGGGACAATTTGAGAGATTTAGAAGGAGGAATGGAAGAAGCTTTGGCCAAGCCCAAAGGATCCCTGAAAGCATTTGTGTCCTGATTTGGGGTGGGCTTTTGCAACCAAGGACTAAACCCTTCAGAAGAGCTAGGTTTACATAGATTGAGATGGAGAGGAAGATATGCTACCAATTATGAAAACTGATCACCACATTATTTACATGACATTGGCTGGCATTTACAAGCTAACAAGAGCAATAGCAGGGTAAAGAAAGCTGCTGTATTTCAAAATTCCTGCCAGGAAAAAAAAAAAACAAAAAAACCCCAAACAACAAACCCCAAAACACTGCTAGGCAGCCTCTGGCCACAAAATCAGGCTGGCTGGATGCGTGCGCCCTGCTTGCTCTGCAGGTAGCCTGGCCAAGCTCCTAGCACCGAGCAGCTGCCCCAGAAAGCAGAAATTCCAGTTGCTGGGCAATTGCTGTGACCATGCATTCCCCACCCCACCCCCCCCCCACACCCCACCCCCCCCCCACCCCCCCCCATGTTCCCAAGCTCTTTGCACATTTTTCTCTCTGCCTGGTAAACCCTGCAGGCAGAGAGGAAAAGCACAGCATCTGCAGATGGGGACCTGGTGGCAGGCTGTCCCTGCTGCTGGAGGGCTCTTGTCAGCTGGGCTTGGCGGGGGGCAGAGGACAGGGTGAGCTTGTACAGAGCTCCTGTGCTCACCCAGCACCAAGGTTTTGTGATACGTGTGATGCTTCATCACGGTTTGCTAGCGATTCCCTTTAATGGGATTAACTCACAGTTGCATAGAATATCCAGTTTCAACCCATCCATATTAATAATTCAGAAGTTTCCCTTTCCTCTTAAAGTAGAAAGCAGCTGTCCTGGATTTCTACAGCATCCAGTGCTTAGCATATGAATAGGATGACATTAGCTACACTGCTGCTCAATAGCTGTTTCTGACCTATCATTCAACATTATTTATAACATGATTGCTCTGCTTTCTAGACTTGACTCATGAATCTGCCAGGAAACATAGAATTGTTGCGGTTGGAAGGGACCTTTAAGATCATCAAGTCCAACCATTAACCTAGCCTGACAAAACCACTTCTAAACCATGTCCCCAAGTACCATGTCTACCCTTTTTTCAAACACCTCCAGGGATGGCAAATCCACCACCTCCCTTGGCAGCCTGTTCCAATGTTTGATAACCCTTTCTGGGAAAAAAAGTTTCCAAATATCCAATCTAAGCCTCGCCTGGCATAACTTGAACCCGTTTCTTCTCGTTCTATCACTTGTCCCTAGGGAGAAGAAGTCAGCCCCCACCTCTCTATAACCTCCTTTCAGGTAGTTGGAGAGAGTGATAAGGTCTCCCCTCAGCCTCTTTTTCTCCAGGCTAAACAACCCCAGTTCCCTCAGTCGTTCCTCGTAAGACACATACTCCAAACTGCTTACCAGCTTCATTGCCCTTCTCTGGACACGCTCCAACACCTCAATGTCCTTCTTGGAGTGAGGGGCCCAAAACTTAACACAGTACTAGAGGTGAGGTCTCACCAGTGCTGAGTACAGGGGGATGATCACTTCCCTAGTCCTGCTGGACACACTATTCCTGATACAGGCCAGGATGCCATTGGCCTTCTTGGCCACCTGGGCACACCACTGGCTCATATTCAGCCAGCTGTCCAACACCCCCAGGTCCTTTTCTGCTGGGCAGCTTTCGAGCCACTCCGCCCCCAGTCTGTAGCGCTGCATGGAGTTGTTGTGACCCAAATGCAGGACCCGGTACTTGGCCTTGTTGAACTTCATACCATTGGCCTCAGCCTGTCGGTCCAGCCTGTGCAGATCCCTCTGTAGAGCCATCCTACCCTCAAGCAGATCAACACGCCCACCTAGCTCAGTGTCATCTGCAAACTTACTGAGGGTGCATTCGATCCCCTCGTCCAGGTCATTGATAAAGATATCAAAGAGAATGGACTTCAGGCTTTCTTCTCAGAGCAGTGAGCATTGCTTTCTCCTTTCTCACACCTGCAGCCTCACAAGTTTTTCCTGGACAGCTCAGTTAACCCTTTGTCTTTTCAAGACTCAGGGTGAAGAAACTGTTATCCTTTTCCTCCACATTTCTTCCCTTAGGGGAAATAGACCAAAATTATTCCACCCATCATAGTTTTTTCTGGTTTATCTAGTAGAATGATGTGAGTTTTTAGTGTAGTATAATGAAAATGTGCACACAGTAATAGAAAACAGCACTGACTTGTTGCTTTCAGTTTAGAGAGCAATAGTCTTCACATTGCAACATACACGCTGTAAGTTCAGTCAAGCTTCTCTTGACCTCTGAGCCATTTTGGACAAACAGTATAAATTTTTCTGCAGACGCTTAAGGTCCTGACGTGTTAGAGATTGTTGTGAAGTAAAACTTACTGGATGATGCAGTTGCTGAGGCCGGAGATCCTTTTTGACCTCTGATTTATTTTTCCGTCTTGGAAAGTAAGGTACAATGGACCTGCAGGGAAGTTTTTGTTTACTAACCAGTTCAGTTGGAAAAAATACTATGGGTTAGCAAATCCCAGACTTTCACACCTCAGGAAAATGCGATCATTATACTGGAGAACTTCTGACCTTGCAAAGCTTTTAGATACAGCATTTAAAAAACACAATCCCTTCTCCATAGTAACCACCACGTGATGGCTGCTGTCAGGACACTGCTGAGCACCTCTTGTTCTCCTCCACATCAATCCTCAGGGACGCCGCCATTCCTGGCACACGTGCACTGGCTGGAAGCGCTCACTCACTGCTCTGCTTCCCTAACATCTTTGATCAGGTTCAGGCCATCATGTCCCAGAGGAATTTATCGTGATGGGCTTTCACAGCAGTCACTTTGTGCTAGCAAAATAATAAAAAATACTAATAAATTCTGCTCTTGCTCTGTGGCAATACAATAGGCTTTTTATGCTGGAGGCTCAGGCTCGGAGAAAGACATGAAAATCAGGGCTGAGCGGCAGGAGATGACAGAAGTTCCTGAGCGACTCAAAACTTTTGAACAGTCTCAAAATCAGACGTTTTGCCTATGGGAATACAGCAGCGCTTGCAGCCAGGAAAGCTGGTGTACAAATGACAATCAAGCCCCATGGCAACGTCAGGCTCTTGGCGCAATCTGTGCATAAATGGCAGAGATGTGCAGTCCCAAAGAGGTGGGTGAGCAGCACCCCAAAGGGCATGTCCAACATGCTTGGAAATATCAGAGTGCATGGGCAGCTCACCCATGCCCTGGTCTATTGAAAATGTGCCACTGATCCCAATGGGAGTGTTTCAAGCTGCTGAACATCAAGGGAAGTTTTGCCTTATCAGTGATGCCCGCTGCCCAGTGAGATGCTGTTGTTTCCAGTTCACATCTCATGCACCTCAGGCTTGCAAGGTGGTGGAAAGGGGCCCCCTCCACCGTGACGCAATCCCCTTTGTCCTTGGGAAATACCCAAAATGCCCCACAATGGGCACAAACTGCAGGGGACAGCAGCTCCCTCCTGCTGCAGCTCCCTCCTGCTGCAGCTTCTGGCTCAGGACACAGCAGTGGAGCCAAAGGTGAGAGGAACAAGCCACGTGAGACAGGGCCATCACAGGGAGCCAGGGCCACGATGCTTGGCTCTGCCTCAGTTCGCACTATGCTTTGGGGGGAGGTTTTGCCTGGACTGGCCATCAGTCCCAGATGGCAAACAACAGGCTAAGCAGCCTCCTGCACGGCGCTGTTTCTTGGCTGCTTCCCCCATCCAAGGTCAGCCCTGTGGCAGGGAGTCTCCTCCTCGGCGCTGCTGCGCCTGAAAAATGAGTTACTCCGAGACTGACATTGCAGCCTGCTCCCACACACAGCTGCAGAGTGAGTTATTTAACTGCATAGATATTATTGAAGTACAGACTGTAATGCCTGTTTTCTTTCTGAAGTGGAAAAAAAAGGAGCATTACATCATGCCTCTACTGAGAAATACTCCTTCCTTAAGGACAACAGCAGAAAGCTTATCTCAAAAAGCGTGATAAAAATGCAAGGGTGCTGGCAGGTAGGGATGGGAGAGGCCGGCTCCTTCCACCCTGATGCCTGTGACCTTGTCCATGTTGTTCCTCTGCTCCCCACCCATGGGACATAACTCATTAGAGAGAGGATGAGTTGTGCGAGGGAAGTTTTGTGGTGCCTCCACCTCCTCTGTTGCCAGTGCAGGAATCACACCTTGTACCACAGACATTTGCAGAATTTCTAGAAGGAGATCGGCATGATGACCCACCTGTGTAAAAGCACCGAGGTGCCCAGCATCTCCTGGAGGGGGTTCTGAGGGGAGGGAAGCAAAGCACTGTGAAGCTCCCTACAGTGCACCTTCAATTTTGACATGGGAGGGTGAAAGGGGACCTCAGGGAATGCTCACATGGCTGACCCTGACCCACGGCCAGCCCTGCTAGCACATCAGAGGAACCTCGGCACAGGCAAGTGATATTGAATTTATCCCATGTGCAAGCACAGTGCTCAGCATTTGCTGGTCTCTGCATGTCAACAGCATCTGAAAGGTGCATAGGAAGAAAAAAGAAAAGCTATAACTGGACTGAGTCAGATCACTGACAGTGACTGGGTTTGTAGTTTCTCCTGTGCTATGTAAAAGATCCCCAGATTTCATTTCTACCATCCATGCATTTGAAGCTGACAGGACTTAGGATGCATTTAATACCAGGTGAGAAGTTGGAGACAGTGCTGCGCACACGAGTGAACCCTTATAGGACTCTGACAGAAGAGATTCGCTCACAGCAAAAAGGCAGACATTTGTCTTGATATATCTTCTGTCACCTACTACTGCGAATATGTCATTTTGTTGCTCTTTTTCCTCCTTCTCAAGTAAGCATTTCACCTAGAAGGGAATTCAGAAAAATAGATTAGTTTATTTCCAGCCCTATACCAGGTGCACATTGACTTCTCTGTGCATTGGTAAAGGTTTACAGTAGGTTTTCAAAGGGGGATCTTATGCATTTCCAGAATTTTAAATTTATGGGTAAAATGCTAATTATATCAATAAAAAGACAATTATGTGCTCTGGGGGGTCAAGTCTGCTATACTGGGGCAATGACTCCTGTATAGGGGCCAGCTCTCTGAGCTTCTCAGTGTCTCCTACAAAATGCTCCACAGTTTAACTTCCTCCTCAAGAGGAAGAAGATCTTCAGACTTGCCTTGGGAGGACCAAGGAAATAAGTCTTTTCCATATGTCCTTGGACAAAAGGAGGTGCCCAGGTTCCGAGTTTTGCATATAGACAGTTTAAAAGGGTTGCATTGGTGATGCTCACTGAAGACTGATATCAGATACTGTATGGTGATTACGCTGAGAAATTGGTATTAAATCTTCTCTAATAAGAAAACAAGTGAATATTTTGAAAAAGTAATAATCAAAGGAATAGTATTTCTGAATTGCTAGCTGTTACCCCTGTTATCTAGCAAAATACTAAGAATTGTGTCATATATTGGCCTAGTATATTCACACTTTAGTTATGAATGATAATGATATAAAGAGATGCTTTCTTTGAAAAATTTGAGAAAAGTCTGAAAATTAAACCAGCAGCAACAGAACCCCCACAAAATGAAACTTTAAACACCACCATGTTCCTGCAGCTATTCTTGGAAAGGTTGTCATATTTGTGTGAAATCTCAGGGAGGGAATGTATGCAAGCATTCTGCTCAGCATGAACCCCAAACACCCACCACACTGCTAGATTAAATGTAATAATATGTTCCAAAAGGGAGATACACTGCAAAGCAAATTATGCAACCCTTCAGTGTGTTTTGACACCCAGAAGGGAAAGGTGCCAGGGGAATGGTTGGGGTTTTTTTCCACCAAACACGCCAGAGCCACAACAGTGAACCATGAGGCTCCAAGAAAAACGTGCAGCCAGGTTGCCAGCAGCAGAAAAATCTGACCACAGAAGGGAGAAGTCAGTCTCTGAGGAAGAAGGGGCTCTCCGTGGGCTGGTTGCTTCCATCGGAGCTGTAGCTATCGTCTCCAGGACAGTGAACAGAGGCTTTGCCCTGCAAAATATTTGTTTCTTCTTAAAAGCAGTGCTATTGAGCGTACACGTTGATTGAGGAGTGAACATGTTTTTTTTGTGCAATAGGAAAATCCAGGTGCAAAATGGAATTACTGAAGTTTGCCTGCCTTTCCTACTGGAAACTGGAGACTCATTCCAATGGGAGTGTCTGAATTTTGTTAAATAATGAGAAAATGAATATCTGCAATGTAAAGTACACTTTGTTCATGTGCTCTTACCATATGTGGTTTTATTCCTTAATATTTGCTTCCTGTCATTGATCTTGTAAGAGTAATGAAGTCTTGAAAATAAAGGACATCCTACCTCATATCCTCCGTCATTGAACCTTTCAATGATATATATGATTTATCATATGAACACACAGAGTATCACACTAGCAACACTATCAGAGTAGGGGGATACTCTTAACCCCGCAAAGGAACAAAACTCTGCAACTCATTGCCTACATCATGGTGTAAATCGGGACAAAATAATCCAGTTCTCCGTTAGGTATGTACATAGTGCTTGCCAGGCTGCTAGAAGACTATATTCTTCTCAGGGCTATCTCAAGGCTCCTCAGTTGTTTTGTTGCCTCAGGGATGAGGAGAAAAATAACTAATGCAGGCACAAAGCAGTATTGCAGTGAGAGTCGTCCAGTTCCACCTAGCACTGATCCCCCTGGCTAAACTGAGCCCAACCAAGTTTGAAAAAAACTCTTTCTTCTTTAACATCTGCTTGATTGAAGGGGCACAGGAAAAAATTGGTCTTTTTTGCAAATGTTGCTACACATTACTTTATTGCTTCTAGATAGAAGATAGATTCTTCTAGAATCTGAAATGACCAGCCTGTCTTCATTGGAACAGATGCTCTATGGCAACAGCTCTTGTATTAATTGTCTCCCTACAATTAATCAGTGTGACCACTCCTGTAGGGAGGTTGGGAATTGTGGTCTACAGATGTGCGCAGCCTTTTACATTCAGCTCACTGTGGGTCTAAAAACCACAAGAAAATAAAGATTTTGGTACATAAAAAATATCTACCAGGGCCTGGCATCAAGACTATTTCTACCAACTCCTGTGTGCGAGCTCAGACAAATGCAAGCCCAGAATACTTGCCATGTGACTTTTATTAATGATCTTGAAACAAATCAATGAGATTCTGACACCAGAAATTTGTGCTGCTCTGGAGGCAGCTGAATTATTCCATTTGCAATTTCTGCTGAAGATTTGCAGTCACTAATAGATCTCAAAGAAAGTCCTGCTGGAGCTAGTCAGGAACCAGAAACCAGCTGAGTTTCACAGGACTTCTGAGTTTGATGGAAAGTCTTTCTCACCGCTGGGTAGAATGGAGCTACTGAATTTAATTATTTCAAGCTGCAATCATAAGAAGAAAACGTTTCAGATATATTTGTCTTTGTTTCACAACAAGGGGAGAGATGAAGGAAAAAAAGAACGAAAACAGCTTAATTTGGAACTATTGCCAAACTGTGCTAAAAGGGTTCATTAATGTTGTTAACTGAGTCTAAGTCAGTGCAAAGAGGAATGCTTTAAATGCGTGAATATATTCAGCACATCTGCATATGAGACCCAGTTGTATATGGGGACTGCCCTGTAAGGACAGATACTCGCCTGAGCCAGGGGTGCATGAAGCTGCAAGCCCTTCTTCCCAGAGCGTGCGCATCTTGTAGTCTCAAGCAGCGATGCTCTGCAGAGATGCTCTGCCAGCTCAGAGGCAAAGGCAGGCACATTAATGATGTATTAGTGCACCAAAGACTGTTGTTCTAGGATTCAAAGCCGCACGCCAGTGATGTAGTGTAACCACAGGAGGCTTGCGCTGAATATTGAGGTTATGCGAGGATTTTTCTTTTAAAAGTAATCTCACTCTCAGTTTATTTTGCTTGCTTTCAGTGTTTTGTTGGGTAGCTTGGGAAATAATGGCTATTTTT
Source organism: Pluvialis apricaria (assembly GCA_017639485.1). NCBI lineage: Eukaryota > Metazoa > Chordata > Aves > Charadriiformes > Charadriidae > Pluvialis > Pluvialis apricaria. The sequence continues at coordinate 17,049,881 of CM030009.1, forward strand.
TTTTCTTCTCAATTTCATGATTGATCTGAAAACTTGTAAGAATTTTTTTTCCGGGTCAGATCAGAATATTTACACTTTTACCTGAAAAAGGACAATGAAAAATTCTAGAAAATATATATTCTGGATGAAGTAAAAAGATGCCATATTTGACATAAAAATCAAATGTTTTCGATATACTTTTGTGTTATATAGTCAGATCTTATATTTTAAAACAGAATTTGTATTAATTTTAAATGAAATATGTCATGGAAATTTTAAAAAGCAATGTAAAATATCAAAACAAAACCTTTCATTTCAAAAATATTTAATACATTTCAACATAGAATCATAGAATCATAGAATGGTTTAGGTTGGAAGGGACCTTGAAGATCATCGAGTTCCAATCCCCCTGCCATAGGTAGGGACACCTCTCACTAGACCAGGTTGCCCAAGGCCACGTCCAGCCTGGCCTTGAACACCTCCAGGGACGGAGCTTCAACCACCTCCCTGGGCAACCTGTTCCAGTGCCTCACCACCCTTAAAGTGAAAAACTTCTTCCTAATGTTTAATCTGAACCTGCCCTCTTCCAGCTTAAAGCCATTCCCCCTCGTCCTATCACTACATGCCCTAGTAAAAAGTCCTTCCCCAGCTCTCCTGTAGGACCCCTTTAGGTACTGGACATTACATTTAATTACATTTAATTGATTTTAGTTCTTCAAAAGCATGTTTTTTTTCAGTAAATTCATTGACAGCTTTTTTTTTCTCCCTTTGCTCAGTTGGTTACTAATTAACAGCAATGGGAAATTTCTGGTGCCACAAAAAGGAAGAGGTTATAAAAATTGCTGTGATCACTGTTGTAAGCACACAGCACAAGTCCCCAATAATTCTAACAAACTCAAGAAAAAACATAAGTCAGTCCTGTCTTACAAGTGGCAAACATGGGGCACAGATACTTGAAATCACTTGCTGTGGTCATGCAGGACATCTAGGCTTATCAGGTAGCACAGCCAAGGAGGAGTGGAGCTGTAGGAAGGAATATCTGAAGACCAGAGGTCCACAATATTTGTGTGTGGTTCACAATACCCACGTGGATAGTCCTTGCTATTTCTTTATTTCTAGTCTGGTCCCATAGAGCTGAACCCACATTCACAGGCAGAGTGCATTAGGTACATGTTTCTAGTTTGCTCTGAAAAGGCCATGCGGTCCAAGACTACTCCACAGTGGGAACAGAGGAGGGACAGTCAGGAAATTAATTTCAAAACACACTCTGGTTTTGGTCAAAAATGCTAATGCGGATACTACATTGCGTGTACAATGAGAGCCCAGGTCTCCAAAACGCTAATTCTGGCCCCGTTGATATCATCTTTTCACTTCTAACTTGCAAGAGGTATATTGTGAGATGGTTTGAGTGTTTCAACGGCCATAGCCAAAAAATGTAAGTTCAAGAAGTAGTCACAGTCAGTCAACAGTTACTACTCGTTGCCAGAAGATGTGGGCTGTCCCATTTCCGGTGTTCAAACGTACAGTTTTCTTGGTGACATCACCATTATCATGGCTATTTATAAATGGATTTTAAACTGCATACCAAGGAAATAATAATTGTTTAAGTTAAGAATAATACTGATACAAAATCAAATAGATATGTGTGAATCAAGAACATATTTAGACTGGAAATTGGAAAACTGATTCTGATTAACGAAAGAACGAAACTGTGAAGCAGTCCACATACAACATAGTGGGAGCTTGGACCTCCTATTGTTTTAAAATGAGGATGATAAATTTATGGAAGGGAGTGTATAAAGAAGGGATTAAAACATAGGATTTCTCTATTAGTCCTGAGGCCTCCAATTTCTCGATATCTGCAGGGCAGGGAGTTGATCCAAGCTTGCTTCTCAACAGTGCTTGCTCACACTTTATTTATTCTGCACTTGCACAGGCCTCAAACCTCTGAGAGTACTAGGGCAGGAGGTGTATGGGGGTCCTTTCACTTTTTTCTTCCTCCTAATACATACATAACATGGCTTCTGAAGGGCTGGGCTTTTTCCACCTCCTTCTGAAGCACAAGAGCTTGTCCACAGGGGACTGTAGATGTAGTGCTGAGGGACACAGTTTAGTGGTAACTAAAAGTTAGTGGTAAAAGTTGGAATTGATGACCCTGAAGGTCTCTTCCAACGAAAATGATTCTATTATTCTATTATTCCATGACAGTATATTGTGTGCTCAGTGATATTAACCACCCCACCCAGGTGCCCAGCTGGCCTGTTTCCCTCATTTGTTCAGGGTTAAACTCATCACCTGTTTCGGAGTCAAAAACGTTTTTCTCCAGATCAGTTTGCGATGATCATCGTTTCCTGGCTGACTGCTTCTAGTTTCTTTGCTTTCCATCTTTTTCTGTTGCTTGATATGGCTTGCTTCATGATGGTCTGGGCTTTTTCTCCAACTGAAACCTCACTTTTGCAAGGCTTGGGACACTGGAAACATCTTCAGCAGTCCTGTGGCACGCTGTATTTGGAGGTTTCGGTCTTTTCACCACATTTCTTCAGTTTGTTCTGTAGCTGGTGAGGAAAGGAACAGTACATTCTAGAGGTGTTCAGTGGTTCTTTTTAATAAAGTGCCTAAAACATGGTTGCCTGTGATGGGGAGGGGCCTGCTGTGAAGACACAGCTGGTTCCTTGCATTACCACCTTCCTGTATGGCAGCGTTGACTCACTACGTGCTATTTCAGGCTAAGTAAGCAATATATGTGAGAGCTGAAGGAGATGTAAGAGCTGAAGGAGGTGCTGGGACAACCACTCGTAGTTTTGACCTTGACTCTATGTGGCGAGTGGAGATAAAACCCAAGACCCAAAATCCAAACAGTACTGAACTCTGGCCAAAAACAGAGTCTGACAGCAGATTTGTGATAAAGTACAGTTTTTTTAATTTCCAGTTACACCTATAGCTTATTCATCATGCACCACCGTGTGATGTGTTTCTCCTGAAAGACACTTGTGCAATTTGAAGGCAAAGCCAATGAGGAGTACTAACTATGACTAATGTTACAGGGTTATGTTACCCGAGAAAAAGGGACTTTCTCTTCTTTGCTTTCCTTGTAGATTCTGCCAGTGGTGGATAATGTCAAAGTACCACTGGGTGCTTTGTGCACATGCATTATTGAAGACATGCACTTTTTTGTGATAACTTTTACATGGAGGAAGCAGGGACTGGTAAGATGTACTATGTAAACAATATGTGGAGAAATTATCAGTATGTACACAGTGATTAATATTAGGCAATAAAGGTGCTACAAAAATTGATTGATATGCCTTAATAATGCCTTTCCTCTTTCCTAAGGGAGGAAGAACAAAATGGAACCGAGACTTCCCTGTGTTGAAGATGATATTTTGTAAGTTCATATTTCTTTTCAATCACTTTCTAGGAAAGAATTTGGCACCAGGAGTGTAATCTTCTCTTAAAGAACTCTCCTAGTGTGCTTCCCTTTATGAACTGACATTAACTGTTATTAAAATACATATTTATTTACATGGAATTGAAAACACTCTTGTTTCATTTGGCTTCTACAAGTATATTGGTAATAGTAAACGTATCAGGTCACTGGGTTTTTTGCATGATATTATCTCCTTAGATTCTGTTTGCAAATATAGGAATAGATTAGAGCAAAACATATTTTAACACATAGCAAAACACAAAGTGCTTCAAACTAAAATCATTCTTTTCCAACTGCTTTTTTTTTACGAGTTTTGCCTAAGGGTTTGATTTCATAAAAGCTAGACGGGTGTTCTGCGGTTTTTGCCATCCAGAGGCTGTTATTGTGGGGATGGAGGTTGTAAAGGTGGTTTGAGATTTCCAAGCTGAGCTCTTGTGTTCATAAGAGAGAACCACTTTCCCATAATGGCAAAGTTAAATCTGTACAGGGTCGTTAAAATTGTGGAGGAGGAAAAAACAATTAATGTGATTCCGTCAGTGTAAACAACAGTCCAAATGAACTGCTTTGTCAGAAGAGCCCGATCCTTCACTGTATGGACAACCTCAACTGCTCTTAAAACCAGGCCTTCCACTATTTTGCCAACCAAGCTTACTCAGCAGTCCAGGCTGAAAGCCCTGCTCATTTAAACCAGTGAAACATTCCTCACTTCTAAGACTTTAAGGCCAGGAAGGCAGTTCTGACAGTGGTGTTTGCGTGGCACAAGCCAAACTCACCACACCATCCTGCAGCAAACCTATAGCTTTGGTGCACTTGTGCCAAGCGCCCTGGAAAAGTAACTGAGCGTGGTTAGAAATCTAAGTGGCATAGTGACCCCAACATAAGATGCCTACACGGGTGATTATGTCCTTGTTAAAAAAAGAGAAAGAAAGACAGAAAAGCATAAGCATGCATTTATATATTTATGTCTATTCTGAATCTCTCTCCCATCTCTGTTCTTATTGTTTTTTCCTGCTGTATTACAGAGTTGGCTTTTTCCAGCATCTTCTTCTCCTCTAGGCAGACATATACAATGAACAGTTTGACTCTTTACCTTGGATAAACTAGACACACCCTGGTAAAAAAATCAACTTTAACCGCTCTTTAAAACAAAATGTAATGGCAGTTGAAGCTGTCTGTGCAGTGAATGATTGGGCCCCTCTGATTAGAAGCTCACTTGCACTGCAGGTTTACTATCTTTAGGGCATGGTTTCAGACTTGCACATAATCTAGTCACTCTTTTCTGAGCCCTATCCAATTTCTCAGTGCTTCGCAATCAGAACATCAGGACAGGGTGCAGTGCAGTGTTAACCACATCGCTGCTGCTCCATAGAGAGCTACTGCCTCATCCTCCATCTGCTCTTGACAGCCTCTTCCCCTGTACACCCAGGCACTGCACCCACCCCCTCTGCCTCAGGAACCCGGCAGCCACACATGTTCAATGCGCCTTCTATTACAAGCTCTAAGCAGATCTTGGCATTATTGCATTGGAAGATACAATGTTGTTAATGGGACATTCATCATCCTTCCTCCCTAGACACATCACCTTGCATGCCTGCTGGTCTTCCCTCCAAAGCTATTGACCACCTCACCAGTTTCACCAGCTCTGCAAGCTCTACAGACGATTATTCCAAATCATTCATAAAATTGCTAAATAATAAATAATAATTACAGAATCACAGCATGGTCAGGGTTGGAAGGGACCTCTGGAGATCATCTAGTCCAACCCCCCTGCCACAGCAGGGACACCTACAGCAGTTGCACAGGACAGCGTCCAGGCAGGTTTTGAATGTCTCCAGTGTGGGAGACTCCACAGCCTCTCTGGGCAGCCTGTGCCAGTGCTCTGCCACCCTCAGAGTAAAGTTCCTCCTCATGTTTAGATGGAACTTCCTATGTTCATTTGCTGAATGGTACTACATGGTTAGCCACTAAAGTGCTAAACCAGTACCAGAACAAGTTCTTGTGGAGAGTCGACACACATACCCTCCTTTGGACAACAGTTTTTCATTCACAGTTACATTTTGCAATTTAGCAGATTAATTGGCATATGATCCACCTAGTAAGGGCCCACCATGATATTTGCAGACTGCCAATTTTTTTATTAAGATGGCAGATTTCAATTGTTTTGCAGAAATGAAAATATACTGCATTGACATCATTAAGCTGAGCAAACTGATGTTTCATAAACCTACAGCAATACTTCTGCTATTATTTTTAATTCATTACTTATGGATCCTCTTCTATTTTTACATGATGTCTCCTCCAGAGAGTTGCTAGATTAATTGGTCTATAATTTGCTGGGTCATTCAATTTAGCCTTTTAAATTGTGGCATAATATTAGCTCTGGCATCCCTCAGCCCTCATGCTCCAAGACTTGCTAGAAATCAGTGCAAGCAGTTCATAAATCTCCTCAGGCAATCCTTTCAATGCTTCTGGGTACAAGCACTATAGTCCTGAGATTTTCAAATGTTTAACTTCAATAGCTGCTGTTTAGCATCATCACTAATTAAGAACAGAAGAGAAAGTGTTTGTTACAACGCTGAGACACGAAACCATTATTCTGTGTCTTTCTGACCACAGAACAAACAATTAGTGAACAATCCCGAGGCAAAGCTTTCAGGGAAAGGTAATATCTTTATTAGACTGAAAGATAGTTTTGAACGTACTGATAGCAAGTCTAATAAAAGTTTTTATCACTTCCTGCAAAATTTGCTTTACCTAAATCTTTAAACTATCATGGCTGCAACAGCACCATTTTGAGAAAAAATCTATTTTTTTAGTATCAAGACTAATAATTTTACCATCCTAACCTATGGCTCTCCATGTATCAATGGTAAGGTTTCATCTGTTCCTCATACGTTTAAGGAATCCCTTTAAAATAAAGAGGTTTAGGCTGTTCAGCACTGTCTTTATCCTCTTTTATCAATTTTCTGAATTTTCTGTTAAATTTAAGAGCCTCATATTCCAATTTGCAATATGAGAATGTGCATGAATACACGTGTTTGGTTTCACATATAATCACTGCTCTTGCTTCTAATCTGCAGCAGGTTGTAGCCTGGTTTTCCCCAATTGCTGAATTGCAGGGGATTGAAATTTAATAAACCTTTCTTGAAGAGTTTTCTGTTATCATTTGGACTCTGGTGTTTCAATTTTTCTCATTATGATTTTGTCTTTTGAGAATTATCCCTTTTTAAAGCAGCGAGGAAGCAAGGGAGAGAGATTGCTGGATAAATTTGTCTTCCAGATAGGACCAGCAAATGCAATTGGGTTTGATCATTCACATTTCAACAATGCTTTTTACTTTCTTCTGCAGTAACCTAGTTGCCTTATCCAACAGAATAGTATCTAGTACAGGGTTTTCTTAATGATATGTAAAATGGGTATTTCTTTTGTTCTGAGGAAACTACCTACCAGTTTTAGAAACTCTAAGGTTATGGTGTGAGTGGAAGAATGTACATGTGCTCCAAAATTTGACCTGCTCTGCTTATTCCCTCTGCTTACCTCACTTAGATTATAAGGGGATGCTCTTGGTGACCTACAGAGGTCTCTCTCCTTCACTCTTTCTCCTCCGTTCAACCACCGCCTCCCAGCCCTTCTGTATGTAGCCCTGTGACCATCAGCATAGAGTAGCTCTTAGACTTTTGGAAATAAGTCACTCTGGGGTACAAATGACATCTTTGATGCAGAGAGCTCCTCCCAGCCTACCACAAGCACCCAAAATACACATGCACCCCTGCTGCCCAATTTAAATTCCTGCAGAGGCTATGGCCCGTGATTTGGGTACTCCGGCTATCTTGAGCTTCCAACTAGCTCTCACTACTCCTGATCGTAACCAATTTCTTTTCACAAATGGGGATGTGTAATTCCTCTTGTTTATTGCCTGAGCTTCTCCTGTTGGTAGAAAGGCTGTTAAAGAATTTTTTTTTCTTTAAAAGCCTCAGTGCTTTGGTTCTTCACATTGCCGTAACCTTGAGTTTAAGTAATGACTTGAGCAAATGTACAGTGTCAGTGCCCCTTAATTCACTCTCATTTATATGCTGGTTTAAAATCTTTGGGGTCACTTTAGGCAAGTAACTCCCCAAAAGATGGGTGTCCATCTTAGACCCAAGGCAACTCACACGCCTTCCAGCCCTCCCACTGCATGCACTCCCCTGTCACCCTCTCCGGTGTGCTGTCACCCACAGCTCTGCAGCGCCAACACATGCACATACGCACATGCGTAAAGCACTCCCTCTCTCACTTAAGAGACACTTAAAAGTAATGGTGTGGAGAATCATGCCTAAAACCCTTCTTAAATGTAATTCCTTCTGTATCTTCATGCCTCCAGTCTACATCCTATGATGCTTAGGCCCAGAGGTGCTCTCCTCCTCCCAAGTACAGTCACCGCAGAAAGCTCTTCTGTATGTCCCTATAGCATGGTGACTTGTACCTGTTACACTGAAATTATTAACCATGCTGGTTTTGATGACTACTATTTGTGCAATTCACTGCTGCAGCATGTACGAGTTGCCTCCAGCCGCATTAATCACATCATTTCCCTAGGACGTTAGGCATTACAACCTCCGGGATAGGACCTGCTGCTCCTCTAACATCCCCAGGTTATGGGCAAGCCACCTTATCACGATGCAAACTTGCAGCATCAACAGAGGCCTGAAAAAGTAAATATTCATTCTCTAATATGTGAACCCACACGGAAAGCTCCACCCTCCCACAAGCACTGTTCCTCCGGGTCTCACTACTGTTATAAATAAACTGCACGCTGGCTATTTTGCTTTCACAAACTGGTGTTCCTCAGGCAGTTCTGCACAGCCTTGGGATGAGCTGTAGAGATTAGCTCTGGGCGTGCAGCCCTCAGGGGTGTATTGTTGTCAACTTTTCTCATTTTTTTCTGCAAGGGAGAGGAAATTTGACAAGTGCATCTAGTCCTGATAACAAAGCCATTGTGGGAAACCAAGTGAGAGCAGAGAGCAGTGCCAGTTGCCGTGTTGTGTCTCCCTTTGTTCCCTTGGCACTTATGAGTCTATTTAAATTCTTTCTCATGTCTATAGACCAAGTGTGGGCCATGTCATACTTGCAAAAACCAGCCTCCTCGTCCTCGTGTGATAAAACATGAGCAAGTCACTGCAGAACATTATTTGGGCTAGAGAGCCTGGGTCTCTGACTGAGGGGGATGGCATCTTGCATGTTTTAGCACAGCCATCTAGAAAAAGTATTTGCATTTTAAGGCAGCAGCGGGATAAATCCTCCCCTGGCTCTCTACAGTAAACAAACATTATCTTCAGCAGGAGAGATTTGCAGATAATCAGTTCAGTGTGAGTTCTTAGTACAGCACTGTGGCCCTGGACAAATGTAGTCATTAGATGCATAATTAAAGAGTATTGACAGAAGTAGAGAGCTTAGATTTTCTCTGCATATGAGTCATGCAGCTGCGATGGAAATGGTGCATCTATCACACAAAAAGACTCTGAAAACTTAGAAAACATTCAAAAAAGTTTCCTGAGAATGACTGGGGGATTTAAAAGCACACTTAAGAATAATCAGTTCCAGGGGCTCAAGCGATTTATCCCATCAGGTCTGAGGGGTTACTCGGAAAGGTCCTAAAAATTCCTACCTGGGGAAAAAGAATTTGAGCAGATCTCAGTCTGTTACCTAGCAGTCAAATGCATCAAAGATCAAATGGCTGGAACCTGAAGCGAGAAAAAATGAGACTCGAAACCCAGTGTAGTTTTTAAACAATGCCTATACTTAATCACTGGACCAATTTACCAAGGGTAAATTGGATTCTCCATCACAGGAAAGTGTTGCATTAAAAGGGGAAGGTTTGGTTTGGTTTCACTAATAATTCAAATAAGAATTAACTCAGGGCTGTCTTGTGACCCTGATGGTTGCTTTTAACTTTTCAGTCTGTTGCTGTCCTGTTCCTGACGTGCAGAAGAGGCAGAGAGCCACCCTGCCTTCTGCCACTCAGCCCTCCTGCCATGGCCAGAACAGGGCACTCCACAGGAAACCTCAGCAGGCACAGAAAGGGACCGCAGCCACAGCATCCCCTTCTCCAGCCACTACAGGCAGGGGAGCCACTCGAGATCTTCAAATACAAGACTATTCATGCCCTCGTTCCCTTTTATTTCATTTCCTTTGATACAGTGTTCAGCCACTTCTGAACATACACCCCTATGGGGTTCAGCTCCTTCTACACCAGCTTCATGCTGGCATCTTTTTTCTTGAAGGGGATAGTACAGACCTTTTGTCACTCAGCATCCCTGCCTATAGCAACAGTCTCAAGCTTATGGCTGCGATAAGAAAACCAGGCAATGTAATGAGGCAAACAGTAAAAGTGCCTTTTAATTCCCACATGACCATTCCTGGGGTAGCTGTTCCCTGGGTGGCAGGAGCACTCAGCCATCCTCCCTCCCCTGTTCACCTCAGTAGGGCAAAAGCCCCTTTTTAGGGGCCTGTTTACACACACAGACATACTCAGGAAGGTCAAGGCAAACTTGCTGCAGGTGGGTGGCGATGCACATAATTCAAAGCACACTCAGTCTGCAAGAAGATGCTAAGATGGCTGCAGGGTTCTAACACATAGGCTCTGCAAGATTTAGCTGGCGTGACAGAGGACACTGCCTTTTGCACCTGCCTGTCTTCCCTGCTTATTCGTATCACCAAAGGAAGTGTGCAGGAGATGGGGAAGGTCTATTTCCTAGTGCCACGGTTCATCGACTCGAGAGTTAATCCAAACTGCAATTGATTGTGCAAGCAATTAATAAGACAGAGTGATAACTGCAGCACTGCGGAGAGGCTGAAGACAGGCCAAGTTATGACCCTGCTGGAAGAAGTCTCCAGCTGGAGGAGGGAACAGACTGCTAATCGGTTAAATCTTCCCAACATGAATCACCTGAGTTTGTGCAGCAGAGTCTTTAATTCACTATAATTTAATTCTCTGAGGCATAAACTACAGAGATCTAAAGCCACTTAAAACTCCTGAGTGAGAGCATCCAGGCATGCTATGAATTTTCCTCAGTGTCTTCACAACTTCAGTTCAATTTCTACCTCTCATGCAGACGTGGACCAAGAGCCAGGTAACTGCTTTTCTGGCTCGTGCAGACTCCCAAGAAGAGGTCTGACCGCACAGTGTCTCAACACTTTGACCAGAAACGGGGTTTTTGAAAAGCTATATGGGCACATCCTGCCCTGCTTTGCTGATTACATCTTTTACCCCTCCTGCTGCGAGAGGGGCATTTTCCACTAAACACTGCTTTTGTGATGAGGTGTGAAGCGCTTACCGGTCTCATTTGGATTTGATATTGTCTTCTGCAGAGATTTTTTTTTTTTTACTTGGTGTCAGTATATAGTAGAGTTCCAGCTGACATAAAAGCTCTAGCTCCTTGCATCTGAGAAGTGTATAAATTTTGAATGCATAAGGTCTTAAAAATTGAGTGTGCTTTAATGAGGTATGGGTCATAAGCACTTCTGCTGTTTCTCCATATCACTAAAAACTACTGTGAAGATTAAGGCAGCAAGGTTCAGAAATGTATTTTAATCATTATGGGTAGTTCATGCAAAATTTGTTGATTTAGATCCATGCTGCAGAATACATACCTAATACCTAGCTGGATTTTAAGAATAGCATGTCTTTTGATTTCTCTTTTATTCAAAGCTATTTAATATTTATATTTTTATAGAAAGCTAAAACTAGGTTTTAAGATCAATGAAATCTTTTATATTTAAACCTATAACTGCTAAAATTATCTTTATCTTGTCCCAGAATGTTGCTTCTTTTAAACTGTAAGGACGGCACTTCCCTATACACTCATTTATAGAGAGATGGGGAGGAAATGTTTAACTCCAGTGCAATTTCATCAAGCTTATGAATGTTACTATACTTTTATATTTACTTTAGAGATTTGGGTTGGATATTGGGCCGTTTATTTTTAAGAAAATGAACATTTTTTGATACATCAGCAGTGTACCACTCTGAGTTTGTAGAAATTACCACAGCTTAAAAGTGGCTGATCTGTACCAGTCAGGAATTTACACTCATATATGTAAATCAGCTCCTTCATTAATGCAATGAACAATTATGTCTGTTCCTATTTGATCCTTTATAGAAGAGGAAATATTGAAAGTGAACCAGGAGTACCTCATTAGAAATGTCAGATGCAGTTGGAAGGCAACGAGCAGGCCAGGTTCATCAACTATTTCCAAACTCCCTCAGCTGACAACTATTCTGCAAAAATTTAGTGGTGACCTCCAAGAAGAGGGAAAACAATTTGACCCACAACAGCCGACAAGCCTAGATGCTCCAACACTTTGTAGTAGCTTTACTGACCCATCAACTTCCACCTCTTCCATAGCAAACCTGCAACACAGCTGTCCAAGCTGCTGCTAGACAGCAAGAAAGAGGATCCGTACTGCATCAGCACTTCTGCAGCGTCCACCCCTCTCCATGCTTTTGCCAGTTGCCTCTCTAGAGCTGAGAACCTGCTACCTCACCTTCTCTATGGGGTGGGAGCGCAGGTGCAGCAGTTACTAAGTACAAGCTATTGCAGTGTAGGCTCACCCTTCCTCTCCTTGCATTCATCTCGTCCTGCTGTTAATAAGCCTTCGTAGCTCGAGAAACAAACATCTTTGGAAACAAAGACTTAGACTTTGTCTTGATTTCACTCCAGCTCCCTGCTGACAGATACTGTGAACAAGCTCTTACAACTTGTCTCACTTTTCTGATTAAAAGCATTATCTTCATGTGAGGCTAGAATTTAAGGCATCAGATTGGACTCCAGCCGTAGCTAAGTGACAGTGTTTGCTAGATAAGTATCCTGAAAGCTTTGCAGAGGGTTTGCTCTTCTGAAACAAACTGTAATGATACCATAAATAAAGAGTGGCACGCAGGAGGGCTCAAATTGGATTTCAGCCTTAGTCGAGTGAGAAAAGGGCAGCACCTTTTAACGAGGATACAAAAAACCTTTCTGTAAGGGGTCCTCCAGAAATGAAATCCAATAAACACACACAATTAAAAGACAAAAGCAAAGGGCCATGCAAGGACAGTCAGTTTTCCCAGATAAAGTGGAGATGATACGAGAATATGCAAAGTACCCTACTTATAAGAAAACACATATAAGCACATAGATCACTTTAAACCATAATACTCAAGCAAATACTAGTTTTTTTCTTACCTCTAAAAATAGAACTGGATCTTTAACCATGTCAGAGGAGTAGATAATAACCATCAGGAACCCACAGAGACTTGACTACCAGCATGAAGATTTTCCTCTGTATGAGAAACAGCACAATTTTAGCTTTCCAAACATAAATGGGAAATGGCATAGGGGAAATCATAGTCTGCTGAAGGAAATATTTTTTTCTGGGCGGGATAATAATAGTTTTTTCAGCCTATGTCACATACATAATTGGTTCTCTTTTTTCATTAATGAATTTCTATCTCTGTCTTTACACTGAACTAAACCTCATGAACAAAGGTGATCTAACAAAAAAAATATACTTTACATCAGTAAAATCATGCATTTTAAAAGATGTGTGGGAGAGGAGAAGCAGACTTGTGGAAGAAAGAGCTCCTCTCCCATATATCTGTATAAATGAATGATTTTATTAATGTAAAGAGAGGTCTACCACTGTTAAGCCTTGTCAATGAGATCAGAGACACGGCCCTGCTGTCTGCTCCTTAAAGTATATTATTTTTTGTTAGATCACCTTTGTTCATAACACGGACATTGAAAATTTAATGTCCTTACATATATCACTGTCAGACTTTATTGCACATTCATGAAGGAAAGTAATTTCATCAAGTGATAGACTATGAAGGCTACTAAATATAGATTTATTGGATATTCCTGTTGAAGGTAAGTGAATCCTTTTTTGCTAGCCGGAATTGAGAGCTACAGTCAAGCTATTTTCTTACCTGTCTATCATTCTCGGTGTAGAGAAAATGATGACTGCTGAGTTCTAAAATCAGATTATCACTGCACTACCTATCAGCTTATTTTTAAGTACCTAGTGTTTGTCTTACCTCTAGAAGGAAAGCAGTTTTAGTCTCTAGGCTAAACATTTGGCCAGACCCTACTGATTAAAACAAATCATTAGAAAAAATAAACCTCCCCTTTCCAACACAAGTCCAGTTCCTACCTCTTATATTCAGCACAAAGTTTCCAAGCCCGAACTCAAGTGCTGGTAGTCAGCAAGGTGACAGAGGGCATGTGAAGATGACCATAGCTCTGCACCATTAGAGGACAGGCAAGCAAAGGCCCTGCTAGCAGAGGCACCTCAAAATGCAGTCTGGGCAGCTGTGGGAGCAACGGGGTGGCGCATGGGCATGCGATGCCATTCCTTGAATGGAAGACGTGCTCTGTCTGACCAGAATAAGACTGTCAATAAGCCAACTGGGGTGTCACAAGTTGCTTTTGTCTTCATTTCTCACTGTGAACCAGAAAGACCGGAGAGGGGCACGTGAAGGCTGCAGCAGGCGGTGGCCAGCCACAGCAAACCTGCTGGCAGAAGTCGGCGGTCAGAGGAAGGGTTGCTGTCGCAGTCTGATCACCATGTGCCTCCTGGTGCCCAATTTTTTACCAAAAAGGTCTGGGTCTGTAGCGTTACTCTTGTTGGGGATCAAGGTGCCTGTTGCTGTCTGTGTAGCTGATGGTTGTCTCTGTTGCAGACAGTTCAGCACTCACTGAGGGTTGCTTTGGTCAGCATTTAAAATGGAGCCAGGATGAATGTTAGCAGGTTAAAACCAAGATTTGGTAAATTTACTACTTTCCTTCTAATATACCATGGGTTTCCTTTAAAGGAATCACCAGCATATTTTATTTCTGAATTTTTCTGCTGCTGCTTTCTTGTTACATGAACTGGCTCATCATCTGATGCCGTACAGGCTCACACGTTTGCACCCATGACCTGCAGGTTTACTCTGCATGGGTGACTGCTGCAACAAGGCACAGTTACCTGTGCTGCTCTGTAACCAGTGGCACATCTGTGACTCCCAGGGCCAGGTGAAGAAGGCATGACTAAAGAAGCCAAGGGTTTCATCATGCTCTAACAAAGAGTTAAGTAACCCAAAAGCATGGCACCGCATGCATTTTCCTCTCTATCTGACCACAGCGTTGTCGTTGCCTGCCCGTTGCTGCTAGGGCTGGGGCTGACCAGCCCTGAGCAGAGAGGCTGAGCACATCCGAGCCCAGGACTGGGACTGCTGATGGGGAAAGTCTGTCTTGCAAGTGAAACAGCAAGCACAAGCAGAGGGAGATTGAGTTTATATGTTTGGAATCTGATTAGATGACTGTGATATTAATTTTGCTTTTTCTTTTTCTATTATTTCTTTGTGGGCAGGCAGAATTGTCCCTTCAGTCTGAAAAGAGCCGCAAGACTCAGCCATCCACGGGGAACTTTGCCTATATATTTGTGGCTGAAAGTGCTTGTGCAAATCCCCAGGAGGTCAGAATTTGACCCTTTCTGCCACTGAGGAAGAAGTGACGTGATTCACCGAATGCTCAGGACCCTTCCAGTGTAGAGGGTGCCCTTGCCTGAGCGCTCTTGACAGCACAGCTCGGCCACCCGCTCGCAGGCAGCCCTGAGGCTGGCCTTGCCAGGGCCAACCAAAGGGCCATCCAGCTCATTACCTCTGACAGTGGCCAAGAGCAGATGCTTACAGGAGAATACAGAAACAGAGAGAAGTGGACAGCACTGCTTCCGAGTCTCCAGGAACATCCTGAGGAGAGCTTTCTGAGCTGGCTTCCTCCCAGTCACTCTGCCTGCCCATCTCCATCCCACCAGAGTAGCTGGTCAACTGACCAGCAAGCAAAGGAGGATCCCACGCTCCTTTGTATGCTTCTGTTTTTTCTAATCTGTTTCCCTAAGACCCTCATGGAGGGGAGGAGAGGGAGGTGGGGACTGATGTCCATTACTGTCCTGTGGAGGAGAAGGTGGATTATCATGAGGGAACAGATGTGCAGTGGAAAGGAGTAGGTGATCTCAAAATAACCTACAGGGAACAAAGGTAGTGAAATGGTATGTGGGACTACCAAAGAAAAGCTACAATTAAAAAAAAAAAAAAAAAAAAAACCAAAGGAGAAAAGCAAAAGAAAATAATGAAGAACAAGAAATGAGGCAGAAGGGGGATAAAGAGAAGAAAAATAGTATGGATGCAAAAGAACGGGATAAAATAATAAAACTTGAGCCACAGGTGGAGAGGGAAGGCAATGAAAGGGGAAGAACCAGAAAGAGCTTTATTTTAACTGACAAAATTGCCATCCTTAAACCATCTGAGAAAGTGACAATTCCAAGCAATTCCACTCAGGGCACGCTCGCTGGGTGTTGGCTTAATTTCAATGTATTTTCATATGTATAGTGAACACACAAAATAATGAAGAGCGGCAGACATCCAGCCTTTTCCTGTGCTCACACACATCCAGTACACTCTGCCCTGAAACACAACCCACAGGTACCAATTTCCTCCCACTGAGTTTGGAGGGTTCCAAAGGTGCTTCCTCAGGATAAAACTAGACAATGTGATGGCATGGTGACATTGCTTAATCCAGAGCTGAATGTTCCGGCCAGCTGTAGAAGAAAAAGTGTCTCACTGTCAGCAATATCACACTCACAGATTTTGGTCTCAAAGTTATGTTCAATCATCCACTCTTTTATTGATAATTACTCAGGTCAAGATCATGAAACTAAGGTCATAAACTGATATGTATAAATAGTGAATTAATTTTAGAGCATTTTAAGTTTGCTTGGGAATACGATTCTTTGTCTCCCCTATCTTGCACCTCAGTTATGCACGGCCCTTGCACACTAATAGATTTGATAAAGAAACTTGCTCCTTTCAACATGCAGAGAAGGAGGTCTTGGCCTATTATTTGGGGTTTTATTGGTGACATTCATTATCAAGTTCGCTGTCCCATAGCTCTTATTATCTGCTATTATCTAGTTTGAAAAAGCTATAAAGTAGGATTTATTTTGCTTAACTTCTAAGAGCTAAAATAATTAAGTTTTTATTTCATTCCGTTTTCATCAACAATCAGGAATATTGTCTGAGTGCATCTACCTCAGATTTTATTGCTTGGGTTAATTGGCTTAATTTGAACTAACTTAACACATTGGTAAAGGGCTGGGTGTAGTCTCTAAATATTGTTTCCAGACCAGTAGAGCTAGCAGCTTATCCTCAAACTCCACCTTGTACCAGATGTCCCCACCCAACCACACCACCTAAAGAACGATCTCTGTTGCAATTACCGTTGACTCCAGATACCCATTGATGGGTCAGTGTCACCTGCCCGTTTCACTCCACTCCACTGATTTTAGCTTTATCATGAGCTGCTCTCTCTCCATGGTAAAGCCACCCCAAAGTGAGCACCTTTATTTGAACCACAGCCACTACAGCAAAAAGATCTCCAGACGCTCACAAGTCCTAACACAGCTCACTGACTAAGCCTAACTGGCACCACTACAGCAAAACACCAGTTAAAAGAGAGAGTCAGGGTGTATTAACCAAGTTAAGGGGGACGACCCACTCTGTTTAAAAGTCAGAATTCAGAGTGCTCAGGGGTTCATTTAGTTTACCTGTACAAAGAAGGGTTTGAGCTACATCTGGAGACGTTGGGGCACAGCTGAAAGGGGTGACAGGTTGACAGACTGCCACACTGCCCTGCTCAAAACCCGAGTCTCGAAACCGGTTGTGATAATGTCCAAAGTGGTTCGGTTGCTCAGTGGCATAGAGCCATCTTTTAGTCTCAGGCCTAATAATAATATTTAGCATGCAAGGACAGGTAGATCCAGGTATAGATGCAGATGGTTTAGATATGATACAGCTGTCATAGGCAGAATAGGATAAGAATAAATATCAGTTTAGCATACAGTAACACAGCAGTCAGACTGTGTCAGTGTAGCATTAGACAGGCTAACTGGAGTTTGGATGCCCAGGAAATGCTAGAAACTCCAAGCAAAGATGAGCTAGGGTTTTCAGACCAGCAAATGAGAAAAAAACTGACTAGCTTTTGGACAGTAGCCAACAAAAATAATTTTTGCCTTATTTAGAATTATTTAAAATGTTAAGTACATATCTGATTACTTTAAGATTAAGATGCCTTTATAGTAGTAATCAAGAAACTTAAGGGCGGGCCAGAGAACAACATTCACTCCCCCTTGGGCCACTATGTATCCAGAGGTTTCTATGTGAAGGTGCCCAAATTCTTCTCAAGATGTAATTGCTGCATTTCTTTAAGATTTCCACCCTACCAGGTGAATATTAGTGTTCTTCAGGATTATGTTTCCTTTGGATTTTAAGTATCTATCCCCCCATTTACATGTATTTTCCTTCTAGTTTAGTAGCCCCGGCACCACTCGCTGCAGATACTCCTCATCACAGCGGCACAGGATGGTGCCGTGTGGTGTGGTACGGCACCGCTCATTACTTACCCTGTGTGCTGCATGATTAGGCGGTTCGACACCATCCTTTCCATCTGTTACCATGACAGCCCACTCGTCTTGGGGAGGCTTCCCTGAACTCTCGCACTTCCCATACAATGGGGTCAAACAACAATTACTTCAGTTAATGGCATCTACAGTACACCTGGGGACAGCACCATTTCCAACAACATCCAGTGAAGAGTTAAGCTCCGTGGAGAGGTAAAGATAGAGCCTAATGCTCACAGACCAAACAAATCGCATAGGGGATGTGTAGGCCAAGTAGCTGAAAGGCTGTCTAGCCTGCCAGATTTCACATCCACTGGGTAGCTTGGGGGGACACGCAGTGGCCACCAAATCCGACCTACACCCAGTCAGTGTCAGCTCGGATCAGAGAGCTGGCAGGAGCCTGGAAAAGAAAAACGAACGTGGCTGCTGCCTGACTCTGTGAAAAGGGGTTTTATTATAGTACTTTTGTCTTGGGGAGATGTGATCTGAGAAGAACAGAAGATGCTTATTTTCAAAGAGAAAGTGACAGACACATGCAAATGCTTACAGGGAGGGATTAGGGAAGAGGAAGAGAAAGGGGATATGGGACGGGGACAAGGAGGAAATGGGATGTGTGAGAGGTAGGAAAGATCAGAGACCTCACATAAAGGACGGAGATGCAGATAAGGGTAATAGGTTACAAATGAGGGTAGGTAGCCAAGCAAGGTAGGAAGAATAACAGCATAGCGAGTTTCATGCTCTATTTTCCTCTACCAGATGAGCTAAAGGATGGGGTTTTCCTGCATGATCTGGGGCCTCAGTGTCCCTGAGTCCCTGGAGGTTTCTGTTCCCTTTTGTGAGCTGGACTTGGAAAAGCATAGCCATGTGACGTTGCCTTCTCCTATGTCCTGTATGTGTGCTGGATGTAGCGTGTCCCCACCCTTGGAAGGTCCCTGATCCCCTTCCTTGCAGTCCCGCAGACTTTGATCTGGAAAAGGCTTTCCCATGTCTGCAGGAGCTGAGCTGCATGGCTGAACCCACCAAACCCAGCAGCCTGAAATGATGGAAATGTTAGAGACACCCAGATGTCACCCCTGTCACAGCTGCAAGCAGTGGTTAGAGGGGGAGGAGGGGGCTGAAAAGACCCTCTGAGATGAATGCAGAGGGTCCTGCTGCTTGCAGCAGTTGCATCATGGGCTCTTCTTGCTCAGCGCACTACATCACATGCAGTCAAATGTGGCACACCATGCACCTCTGAAAAACTCGTTCAGTTTAAAGGCCAAATGCTGTACACCACAAGGCACAGAGATTATCCAGCACAGGAGCTGTTGAAAGCAGAAGTGCCCAGCACACAGCCCCTACCCACACTCCTCCATCAAAGAATACTTCTTATTTTCTTCCTGTGCACATGATAACTGAACCGCATTTCTAATCAGAACCCTAATCACTCAGCATTTACCCTAACTATTGCACATCCCTGTCAGGAAGGGAAAGGGAGTGCTGCGCTAAGTGCAAGGTGAACACCTCTAGCCAGGGATGAGCCAACTCTGGGGGGTCAAGGCAGGGGGGGTGCAGGAAGATGCTGCAAGAGGCGGGCAATGGGGGAGCTGTATCAGGTACTCAAGAGTTACCATTACGTCCTTATAGAAAAATAAGCAGGACTTTCCAACACTGCACTGGAGCAGCACCCAGCACTGGGATCGTAGCACCCATTCCACTACCAGTAGAGTATAAACAGAAGAGGGTGGGAAACAGTCAGAAATGACATGGATCTCTCAACCATGCCATAATGTGAACTGAAAATATGGATGGCAATTACAGCTCCCTGTATAATCCTAACTCTTACACATAATGCTTTCATCCCCGCCTGAGAGAAGGAGGGATTGAATTGCAAAGTCAAGAGCTAAGGTTGGCTGATGGAACTTTCCAATTCAGGAGAAGCCGCATCTTGAAAATCAGAAATTGGTAAATGAATGTAAATCCACATAAAACCTTAATTCCACTCTGTCAGAATGATGCCTCTGCCTTCCCTTATAGCTTCACTGTGACTCTGCTTTTGAACTGAACTGATCAGGAGCCAACAGCTCCAGTCCTGTAGGTTACTGCTTAACTTTCTGCACAGATAGAGCAGCACAGCTGCTAAACCACATAGCCCTCCACCTCTCTTACAGCCCTGCAGACTTTTGCACTCAAGGCCACTTGCTGCTGCACTTTCCTCAGCTGTAATTACATCGGCAGCCCATGGTCACCTCCCACCAAAATGCTGGCAGTCCCTCGGCCAGAAAAGCACTGTGGCCTTCTATTGACACAACCCCTACGGTGCGGCAGTGAAATCAGAAAAGGCACATCGCTTCTCGCCAGGGACATGCCGACATCTGTATTGGCACAGGGGTCAGGCAGAGGGCTACTGGTTTCCTGGATCATTTCAAACGGGGATGCTCCAAAGTGTTTGGTCGCTAGGCAGTGCAACTGCCTCTGATGCTGCGACTGCAGCTGGTGTGCTTACCCCTGCCAGGTTCAGGGAGGCCAACTCACATTTACATGTCTATGTGCCTTAACGCCTTGCTACTGGGCTTACAGAAATGTGGGTTTTGCAGGAATGGGCCCTCTGGGAGGACCCAAGTTCGCTGAGACACTGGGCAGTGTCACTGAAGTTTCTTATGGTTTGATCTAATTTGAAACCTGCTGTAAAAGAGAGTAGTGAAAAGTTTTATTCACACATTAAGCTTTGTGAGCTTGTAGTCTCTGTAGAACCTAATATATGGAGGAAAAGCAGTAGAGGAGGGAAGAGCAAGATAAATTATAATGAGGTCTGAAATGCTGTTAGATATTTCATACACAACGAAGGCAGTTGTGCCAAACTAACTTTCCAGGCACAGCCTTTTCCTGACACAGCACATGCAGTTCTGATCACCTGGGGAGAAGGCTGAGATTTATATTATTTCCAAATTAAATTAGGAAGCAGAGTTTAAGTGCAATTTACATTTGTATTGCAGAAGAAAGGGCTGGAGGCGAGTTTCAATTTGAAAGCCATATGAACCCAGGTTGAAAATCACTGCTCTTGCGATGTGCTCAGTGTGTAATGCACCAGGCATTGGCACCCAGGCAGACGGCATCACTGTGCTGCCAAAGGCAAGCAAGGGATTTGGTCATTGAATGTCCCACTGTCCCGAGAGTGATCCGTGGGGGACGATGGCAGTGGTGGTAGTTTTTACATTAGATACGTATCACCAATTTCCTGAGGATGTGGAGAGGAATGAGAGCCAAATCTGGAGCTTTCATGAATAAAGACTCCTCTTTCACTATAAAACCTTTAAAAAGTATTTCTATTCCCAGAATCGGCCCTTTCTCCCTTCAGATGCACCATGTGATGTTTTGTGTTGTGATGCACAATGTTGTGTACTGTCTGTCAGGTCATGTTAAGCCAAAGCAGTGGCCTGCAGCAGACACTCAGTACGATTCCCAGTAAATTGTCAGCAGAGTGGAAAGCAATAGTTGCCCATGATTTGAATTTCATGCCAACTCGTCATGGAAATCTTATGTGACAGTTTTATGTGCCCGAGAGCTTGCTCAAATAGATGCCTGTATCCTTAGAAAGTCTGTCTGCTGGTCTGTGTTGCCCACACAGCTTGCTGGACACTCATTACATGGCATAACATGGCTCCACCAGCATCACAAATGCTTAAAACGAAAGCTTCATCAGTAGTTTAGAGGGCCCAGATCCTAATTGTAACAGCTGTGTAGAAATGGAAAGCTGGAAACGGCTGAGACTGAATTTTAACTTGGCAACAGAAAAAAACAAATTTAGACCCTTTTGTCCTGGCTCAAACAAGGCGTACACACGCCATCCTTCTGGGCTGCTACTCTATTTTAGGCTCTCGTGCTACCCAAAAGAGCTTCCTCCGGCATCTCTGTGAGGCAAATACTTCTGCAGGAGATAGTGCAGCATCTTCTCAAGGTCTGCAGGAGCTCTGCCCAGCCCTGGCTGTATCAAAATTCCACTGTTCATGCAGGAAACTAAATGAAGGCAATATAAAACTATGTCACCTGATGGGAGAAAACACTGAGGTGCTCTCAGTCACTGCAAGGAGCAATGGTCTCTACACCCAGTGATCTGTTATCAAGGGGTTTCTTGTGCCTATCATAGCCTATGAGAGTTTTTTAAAGGGATTTGAAGGAAGATAATGAGGGGTTTTGTGAATTTTTACAGGAAGTTTATTTAAGCATGAAAGGCGGCATGGGAGAAGATGGCGAAGTGTTTGCAATGTTAATAAGGCAAAGGTGTTGGAGGCTGCTGCCTTGGGCAGGAAAGAAGCAGGAGCAACATCTTAATGAGGGATAATACATAAGGGTAAGATATGTCACTAAAAGTCAGGACAGATAACAAGTATATTTACTGCTTGACAGAAAAGGGAGAACTATGGAGAAGTACAAAATGAGACAAGTAGTGTAGGCATTGGCTAAGAAAATTCTCTCTGCAACAGCGCTCGGGACAGATACATGCAAGTCGTAAATAAAGGGTAGTGTTTGCCCATCTCACATACTTTATAGGGATGGATCTTTTGCTCGGAAAAATCCCTGATGAGTTCCATCCTTCTCACAGCATTTCACAGAACAGCTAGAAAACCTCCAGGATAATCTGATTTATTCTCCAGACCCTTAGAGCAGTATCTGTTGAAGCTTTTAATTGTAGCATTAGCAAATTTTATAGGTTTCCCACAGGAGCGTTTGCTACAAAGGAGGTGGTACTAATGGCTCATTCCAGCCAGCATTTGTAGCGTTCGGCTGTCCACTGTAGCCTGAACTCCTCCCAAGTCTGCTCTGGCCACCAGCTGATCAGCTATTTGAGAAAGAAAGCAAATCTCCCAAACACCAAGAACCCATGCTCAAAACACTCATGTGTTCGTCAAGCTTTGTAGGAACACCACCATAAATTTAATTCACAAGCCAAGGTAAACAATGAGGAAATACCTAACCTCAGCTAGTACCTTTCCTGAAGTTTTATTGACAGAAAAATCCAGCAGCCTCATGAACAGTTCTGGGACTGGGCTTCCAGGCACAAATACTGCACCGCTGTTATTGCTGTGATGATTGCTTCCACTATTAATTGTTCATAAAAAATGAGCCATCATATGCATCTAGAGGTGAGAGTGCATCTCCAATCTCTACTGCTGATACAAGGCAGAAAGCACATGCCAGCTCTTCGCTTATGATAATAAGCAGAGGGCAAGTGGCACGTCCACATTTTGCCAGGGAATACAGAAGGTGTTTTTCTCTCACATTGCCAAGGAACAGGTTGAATCTGTTTATAATGCCTGCTAGAAAGCAAGTAGTGTCTGCTCAGGGTGCCAGGGAACAGGTAAGTGGCATCTGCTCATCATGCCACCCAACTGTGAGTCAATTAACATTAGGGTTGATGTTTAAAATGCTTTAAAAGGATGAGATCAGAAGTTAATTATAAAAAAAATGCTACATTTTTATCCCAATTTTATCTTTAACAGTTTGGAGACCATCTCTGACTCTCCTCAACCTATTGCAGGTAACTCTCTAAATCAAACTCCTTTAGGGTTACCTCCTGCAAAGTTTTGTTCACACAATGATGAGCCCAAGAAATCGAACAACTGAGCCACACCTCTGGAAGCACAATACTGCAGGACTCACAGGGTAAGACAGCAGTCAAGGAGGAAAAGTCAGTATGGTCTAGTCCCTCTCTGCGGCCCCCTTTTATTCCTAGTTCTGACATATGAAAACCCCAAATTCTAATTGCATTTAGTGCTTTTCCTCCTCTGTAGTAAAAGGCTGTAGTCCAGAAAGAGGGAATTCAGTAGTTTCCTAGCTACATGCTATCGCATCAAGTGGCTTTCTGACAAGCTCATACCCTTGGACAGAATCTAGTTTTCCCCCTTACCTTCCTCCAATAGCAGAAACAACGTGAGAAAGCTTCAGACAAAATTATACTAAGTAACAATTTTTTTTTTAAAACAAAATTGAATATTTCATTTTGTAGCCAAAGCTCCAGGCTAGGTTATTTTGTTCTTTCCTAGATAGACCAGTTCCCTTCACCAGCTTCCCAGGCTGTCTTCAAGAGGATGGATACGCTTTTTCAGCCTGTCTCCTGGAAAATTATAGCTATTGTGAACAACTTGCAATGCCCCCCAGATCTTCGCTCCAAGTGTTTCATCTCTGGCCAGAGCTGACCCAAACACCTCCCAACGTTCATTTAGGAAGGGGGTCCTTGTCCCAGTCCCAGTCCCAACTGGTTCATAATATGAGAAGATATTTCAGCAGTCAGGGTACTTAAATACAGGCCAAAAAGGAGTTGCAGAAATAGCATGGCAGTGATTCAGGCAGTCAGACACTGTCCCTTCACAGAGTAATAGCCCCTTTGGAGGCAGCAGGAGGCTTCAGTCAATGCTGACAGATACTGGTGGAAGAATGAGGATTAAGCCCAGTCATAAACCCATTCCTCTAAAAGCCCACCCAAACTCGGTGCCGAGACCCTAGAGGAGCCCACTCAGCTTCTGACCCCCTGGAAGAACCACCCAGGAGAAACATTTATTACAGTGAAAATAAACACCCATGGACCCTCTCATTACTACTCCATCAATGTGATTAAAAACTAGAAGCCATTTCCCGTTTTGAGGAATATAAACCCTGTATAAACCCTCAACCTTTTAATTAAATGTTTTAGGTGTTAGCAAAACCCCAGTTGTTGCAAGAGGTGGTTAAAGCCCTGACTTGTAATATTAGCTCAGATCACTATCTTTTCAGGTCTATAAGTACAGGCAAAAAGGATAGACTGCTTAAATTTGATAAAACCTAAAAATAAGTTAATTTGAACTGAACCTTCGGGTTCTGAGACAGCTTCCTGCCTGACCTGTTCTCACACCTCTGCCACGAGCCAAACTACATCTACCTTTAATAAGGAAAGACATGTTAAATTATACAGGTTCAGTCCACTGTGAGATAAACATTCAGTATAAGGCTGAATATAGCTGATAAAATCAAGAAGAAGTAGCATTAGCACATCCTTTTCATGAAACATCAGTATGCACAAGCTATGGTAGTCCACAATTTACAGTGTAGCTGAACATTACCTGTATTTGACAAACATGCATTCAAGTCCATCAGCTCAAATGAATTTCAGTTCCTTCAGAGGAACAACTCCATCTATTGTTCTTTTAATCTTTGAATATACCTGTTCTCATAAAGTGAACTACACCAACTGTTCTTGGATATGCCATTTCCTCATGATTGTATAGCAATAATTATTGCTACGGAGTGGAAGCCTTTCTGAAAGATGTTTTGACGTTTTTAGGTGCCGATTATAATTATGTGTTCCCAGCAGTTTAGCTAGAAAATGGGTACTTCAGCCTGCCATCCTCTCCCTTTGCCCCCTGCTCCCAGCCCCAATTCTCTAAACACGCACAGACACCCTCGAATAAGCAGGAAACAAATCTTATTATGCTAGCAGGAGGTCTAGGGGGTTCTGATTTTTAGAGCTCTAAGATGCTATTTAGGGACTGAAGCGATATGTGAAGAGAATTATAAGTTGCAGCAGTAGTAAAAACTCCCAAAGGCATTTAAAGTCCCTTTTACGAGACAGCCTCTTTGAGCGAGGGCGGCACGTTGCTTCCCTTTTTGAGGTTTGCTTGTTTGTTTTACTGTAAGGTACACTGCACATTTTGGTGGAGTGGGGTGCAACCTGAGCTCTTCCCCAGAGCTGTTCAGAGCCATCGTTGTCTGCTTTCAACGGGGCTGCCAGTATCATTGCCAGGCTCACAGGGTACGAAAAAGTCCTTGGCCTCCCTGCCCTGTTCATACAATATCCTTCTTGCTCTCTGCCTTTTTCGGGGGTAAGTAGAGAGAACAGGATACCAGAGGCTGTGTCACGGTTCAAGCTCTGTGGCAGAAATCACAGCATGAGTCAAGCTCCCCCACCACTCCCAGAATTACATCCCTGCTTGTAAAGATACGGCCAACAATATGCTTCCACATCTCCCATATACTACAAAAATAAACTTGAGGAATCTAAAGCTAAATAGAAATAAAATGCAGGCTTTGTGCTCACAGTGAATTATTTATTAAAAAAAAAATCATTCTTTGAGGATTGCTGCTGCATTCAGCTTGAAATTCAGATAACCCAAGAATTTTTAAGCACGCTCATTTGTATTCTTAACAGCTATTCATTGCAGCCATGTTGATTTCCCACGATGCTTAATATTGGCTGCAACAAAGTTTTGTCTGCACAGATTTGTGCAAAAGGATTTTTCTTCATGCAAGCATCTATGTATCCCCATAAGAAAAAAATTCAGCCTGCAAACAAGAGTATATGTGATTAATTATTTAGCAAATGCTATCTCCCAATCTCCCATTTAAGAATTTTAAATTACCCAACCAGAAACCAGAAACAACATAGTTCCACAACAGTAACAAGAAACAGGGAGGCTGAACTGTCTGAAATTAACACAAACTCTACAGACAGTTAACTCAGACTGGCAAATATGTGTAATTGAGGAATACATTAACAGAAAAACCCTCTCATTTCAGCAGTGTCATGGCTGCAAAAATGCAAGGATGCTAATGCCATATAATTTGTTCCAACAACATGGGCACAACACACTTTTCAGCAAGTCTTGATGACAGAACAGGATTGTCAGCCAGACATTTCTCCACCTATCTCTACCAAAGGTACCATGTCTTGTGTTTTCACATGCATATCCCCGGCACTGACTGTGGCTCGAAACGTGCATGGTGCCATTTGACAAGCCCATTTGGAGCAGAAGACACTTATTTACCCACCATACAGGTGGGCTGGAACAACAGAAGAACCGCCACGTCTCTGCGAGCTACCAGTTGGGTACATTTCCAGACACTACCTGCACGCCTAGCACTGGGGAGGCAGGTTGTTTTAACAGTCTGTTCTACGTCTGTACTAACATCTGTACCACAGAATGAACCCACTTTACCACGCCCTGCAGAAGATGGATCTTTCTTCCCCAATGCTGAAACTTGCTGGGATTTTCTTGGTTTGAGGGCTGGCCCTCAAAATGCATCCCAAATTGAACCACCTGGCAGAGCTGATCCTCATTAGTATTCCCCCCTTTCCTTAATCTAATCAATCTTTCTGGATTGTAACTCACTAAATAGGTCATTAAACATGAAAATCCTCCACAGTGAATCCATATTATTGCTGTGCAACTGCATGCAAGTGTCCACTTATTGCCTTTGTGGTAGTAACCACTTCTAACCCTGAAAAATGAAAGAAAGGAAATAAGTGCAGAACCCTTTCATAGTCACAGGCACATGGCGGACAGCCTCGGGGTCTCAAAAATTGATTTTTGACCTTTATTATTTCTGTTTTAGCAAGAATTGCGTTTCATTAGAAATACTGGCTTGTACTTCCAGTGTCTATCTCCCCTACCTTTTTAACTTGGCAGACAATGATGTGTCCTTTTAGAAGCTCTGTTCACAAGTTGGGTCCAAATTTTTGTTGATAACTATAAAAATTAAATGTTTCTTGGCAGACCATCCATACTTTATGGGGGCTTTCCCAGAAGGCAACTCACCAACCACCTACCTGACTAATTTCTTTGTCACTAATAGAAACATCGATTCTTTCCACTGGTTAGGATGAAAGCTTAGCAAAAGCCCATTCTTGGGGAAAAAAAAAGTGCTTACCTCTTGAACAGATGATATCTGAAACAGAGGTTGTCATAATATCTTCAGAGCTACCAGTCAATTTCCTAAGGCACCTTAATCCCTCATCCATCTTATTGCTTTGGAGAAGGGATGGTCACAGAATTTTCTGGGGTTTTTAAACCCCCTTAGCAAGGAGTCTCGCCACCCTGTGCAAAATATTGCTGTCAAGGTAGTTCCCCCGCCTTCTTCTAAGCTGAGAAAATTACCTCCCTGCATAGGAGCAAGAGGTACTGTTAGCTGATGTCTGATACCCATCAGCCGTGATAAAACTGATCTACTCCTCTGGTTCGATTCAGGGCACCAGAGCACTCCTTAGACATTTGAATATTATTTCTGCAGGTCTCGGAATAATTCAGCCTTTCTCCTTTCCTCCCCTAGGGCATATTTAATATACCGTCTGTGTAAGGCATTCAAAGCTTCCCAAAAATGACTTTAGAGCCTGCGGGAGGCTCACTGGACTGCAGAAACTGGCCTGAGGCCATCCCACCTGGTGGCATGATTCGTCTTGATTTTGCAGTCCGAAACCCACATTGGGTTGGTGGCTGGTGAGAATATGTGTTGGTCTACATGAGCAACTATTGTCGAGGAAACTCCTGTAAGCAGCGGAATCTAAAAAAAATGAATCTCTAATATGAACCTAATTTTTCCTCAATTTTGTTCCATAATACAACATTCAAAGCCTTCTCTAAGCTCTTGCGCAAATTTGAGTGAAACTTTCAAAAATGGATCTTATGCTTTACAAGTTTTATTATACTTGACCAGCAAGTCTGATGGGGAGATTTCTTCCAGAGGGGTATCAATCCCAGGAGAATCCAGCCCCTAGATTTTCTGCAGCCCACGGTCCTTTAATAACAACGTTAGCCTGCAGCTTTCTTTACGATTTCAGTAGTGTTCAGGCTGTTTATTTCGGAAATGTTTTTGCAGTGGTTTTGAGGGAGCTAGCCAAGAGGAGATACTCACTGAGTGCTGAACACCATATGACAAGAAGACGCTTAACAAGAGACACTCTTGTCCTTCCAGCATGCTGCTTCAAGAGAGAGAATCTATCAGCAAGACATGCCTAATTATAGAAACTATTTGCACGGTCACATGCAGGTAACCTTGACCCATGGTGTGCCAAATGCAGGCACTCCACAGGCCCGGTATATTGATTTAAATTCCTCTCACATATTCTTAGATTATCACAGCCTTATCTGGAGCTGGGCTCCAAAGCTGAGATGAAAACCAAGCAGCTACACAGTACTGCAATGTCAAGGCACCAAAGTAACAAGGGTTCCCAGGGACAGTTAATCCCTCATTCTCCTGCAGAAAAGATGGTGATTCATGAAGCTGTGAGATGATCTCCACCTACATATTTCAGCTATGGCTTCATGCGGATGCACAGCATTTACACCTGCGTCATTGGCTTAACCAACCCTGAGAGCCACAGACAGAGGAACCTCCCCGTGTTCATAGCACAGTTGTACAGACATGACAGAATTGCTGGCACGGACTCTCATCACAGCCCAGTCCCTCAGAAGTGCTCAAAGCAATTTTGAACTCCTGAGAAATGTATTGAAATCTGAACTTGGAGAAATGTATTCAAAGCCACAAATCACATCCTACCATCTAAATAGCTGAGACATCCAATTATTAATTAACAGCTCTTTTTATACCCAGAGGGTGCAACCTTGCTGCTTCTGTGCATCTGTGTGTCTTCAAGAAAATCAAACTAGTTGTATAGATTAATTGAGACAGTCTGAAGCGCTGCAAGGTGGTGGGATGACTGTGTGCTATGGCAAGCAGTGCTACCCTGTGGAAAAAAGAGCTGGGCTACCTTTAAACTGTGCCAGAAATCCTGACTCGTGGTAGAAGTCATAGCCGGACGATACAAGCTCAAGGCAGCTCAACACTGGATTTCCAGACCCAGCAGCGCTACAGTCTCCCTGCCCCTGAAAGGATGTGGTCCCTCCCCGCTTCTGCCACACAGGACTTCGGTGGGGTTGGCAATGCTGGCACCGTGGGTGCCTAGCAAGGCACAGGTGTCCTGCTGGCAGGAGGCTGGAGCATGTGCAGCTCCAGCTAAGAGCAATGTGCTGGATAGTCCTGGGTGTGCTGAAACCAGACCCCCATGCCTCCATCGGGGTATGCAGACGGGGATATTTTTAACCTCTGTGCCTGTGTCGTAGTTCCTGATCACTAAAACGGAGTTAATACATGTCCTGGTGAATGGCATAAAAACAAAAACAAAAAAAGCGCATTAATATTTGTGAAGCATTTACATACTGTAGCAATGAACATGCCCAGGAGGAAATTAATAATCGTCTTCTAAGTAAGGTTTGAATGGTGTGTGCAAATAATTCATGGGGCTGCACAGTGAATGAGGAAAACAGGACTACCGAACATCCGCTCATTGCTTGAACACCCCTGTTCTGTGCATTGAAGATGTGGAGAACCCGGTGGAAAATAGAATGCAGGCACGTACATACTGCATGGAAAGGTGACTCTCTAGATTTGGACAGGCAACCCAATTCTCTAGCTTTTCCTTTTGCAGGAAGGGTACTTAAAAATAGTAAGATAAGTAGGTGAAAAGAGAGTAATTATATCAGACATGTGAATCCATCATACCTAAAAATGTTGTGCCCATTCAAACCTCAAACACTGCGGTCCACGGTAACGCAGAAATAAGTTTCACGTCCATCTTTCTGGTACAACTGAATGTTATTTAATCCTCAAACTAGCAGAAATGAGGAAGAAAAAACACTTGATTCTAAAAAGGAATGTGCCAGGTCCTCTACAGCAAACAGAGGTTAGCCATGGTCCAAAGATTTTTGGTACAGTGATTCTAAATGCAGAGGAAACAGTCGAACAGATGCTAAGATTTTTCTTTGCCTTTCTAACCGAGTACAGCATCTATTTGTACAAAATGTTTGGTGTTCAGAAGTGCCAACATTTTGTATTGGATGATGAAATAATATAATTCTATTGGTCTACACATCCTTGATTTAAGTAATTCTATGGGGGAAAAAAAATGTTGGATTTGCTCAAATATTTTACTACCAAGCACTTAACATATGCTGCAGAAGGAAATCCAAACTGGGTATTAGTGCGGGAGACAGACCTGAAGGAACAGGTGCTCATGGCCTGTTATGATACATTAAATTCAGTGGAAGTGTCGGGACTGATTTCAACAGGAGCAGACATGCACACTCATAGAGGAGGGATGGCTTTATGCAAAAGGGACTCGTAAGCACGTCCTCTATTTTCAGTCCTGACACAGAGTCTCATTGCAGTCCTGATTTAAGTCACTTAATCTGTGGAGTGGTGATATTAATCTTGTGCTTTATAAGCTCACCTGGCTCCTGCACAAATTGCTATAAGTGCTTTTACAAGACTTAACATGTTTCTGGCTTTCAGTGATCACACTCAAATCCACAGGACAGCAAAAAAAAAAAAAACCCAATTGTAAAAGCTCAAACTCCAGCTGGCATAAGGAAAAAAACATGTTGCAGGAAGAAAAGCCAACTGAAAATGCCTGTCAAGAGGTACACTCAATTTTCCTTCTCTGGGACCTCTCTGCCTCCAAACTTTGCCACCTCCCTCACTCAGCACATCTTTTCCCATGTGTTCCTGTTGGCTCGGGTCAGACACAGCACTCACCGAGTCTGATCTCTTTCCCACTAGGTTTTTGCAGAGCAAGGCCAGAGCACAGCCCCGGACACACGGTGTGAGAAAAAGCACTCTCTGTGCATGCATGACAGCCTGAAAGGTCCAGCCTTAGATCAGCTTCACTGCCCAGAAAGTTAACATTGATATCAATGAAAGGAACACATAACACTGAAGTTCTCATTCAACATGTAAAGCCACAGCACCTCCCTGTTATTTTTTTTTCCCTGCTTTGTTTTTTTTTAATACCACTTGATATTACTGCATTTATTCACTGTTCCTCTTGCATGCAAGGCCCTGGCCATACAGCACTCTAACTCACATGTCACCCGACCCACCACAAGTCAAAGTATTTCCACAAAAGTCAGTGATGAAAAATGATCCCACCCTTCGGTCCTTGGCATCAGAAGCAGTGGAGCTGTATCAGCATGACAGTTAACCTGTATTTTGCTTTATAGACATAACATGAAATTATTCCCTCCAAGACGCTAAAAGTCTCCTGTACTCTCCTACTTTCCAGTGCTGATTTACTGAAATACAACTTTTTTAGGAACACAAACCAGCTTGCTGGTTGCAACCCATTGCACAACACACAACTCTTGGATTTTACTGGCAGGTTCGTAGCCACCAGACTCACCGTCCTGCATGCTGTCAGACATTCTCTGCTGAAGTCGATGAGGCTCATCCAATTTCCACCAAAAGAGATGGTTCCTAAACTGTATTTATTTGTTGTTCTGTTTATGAACAGTTTGAATTTAAGTATTTTGCCAGCTAGGCAGTAGATATAAAACCTATTATTTTGTGTGCAGTAAACTTATAAAGACCTTATTTTAAACTTATAATGATGCTAGTTGTGATAAAGAGAAGTAGATTATTAAATGAAGGCAACAATAAATCTGTCGGAATAAACTGTAGAAACCATGGACATAGGGTGGTAAAATGGCTGTACACTGACTGTTGTTTTACTATAACAGCTACCATTAAACTGCAGTTTTATCACCACCATTATTGATTTATTTTGCTGAACTTCCAGAACACAGCCCTGTTAAAATCTTAATTCAAAGCGTATTTTTTTTTCCTAGCGCTGAAAGAAGAAGAATATTAGGACTTTCCACTTGGAACAGAGGCAACTGTGTCAATCATACTAGACTGCAAAAGGCCCACTAAAACAACATTCGAACTTTCAACTGGAGGTAAAGCACCGCGCAGGAATTACCCCCTCAGTCGACACAGAAGATGAGAGGAACACGTGTGGGCTGAGGAGGACTCGGTTTGCATGGGTGGCTTTGGCAGTAAGCAGGCCCTGGACTATGACTCCAAAGGAGCTCCGTCACTGTAGATCACCTGGCTGAGGAGCCCAGCCTGGACACCTCCTGGCCAGGCTGACCTGAAACCTGAAAACACCAGCCAGAATGATTCCCATCCAGGACACCCGGCCTTGTCCAAATGGTGCCGTCAGAAATACCTAGTCACCCTTCCAGCAAAGCCAGAACTACCTTCTAACACACTTGACACACCCTGGGGCAAGGGGGGGGATTCTCAGAGGTTTTATAGATTTAACTAGTCATGTTGGAAACAGGTGTTGAGTTCTCAAGGTCAACAGATGCTTAACTTCCACAGAAACTCAGAGCTTTGGGAAAGAAGTTAATTTTGGCTCTGGATGTCTAAGGGTTGCATAGCTGTAGACCAAGCAATTAAATCAAAGCAGAAAAAGCAGAAAATTACCCAAATCTATCATAAGCCCTATTTTTATATAAACATTGAGGGGGATGAGGGCAGTCTTGCTCTATTCATCTATGAGCGTCTTTACAAAAAGCTGTCTGATTTAAGCAACCCTAAATGTTCTATTAGTAATGGCAAGTTACCAAATAAAGGCAAACACAAACAGAAACATTAATGAGGAAAAAACCCAGCAGCAGGGTCATCTGATGATAGATCTCTGCACAGCTATAAAAGCAAAAAAGGTAGCTGGCTAGGTAGGACAGAAGACTGCTTTGCCTTTGCTACTCTTTCCATTGCAGTGCCCTTTATATATTCAGGCTGAGTGGAATGCATCATAAAAGGTGACATTTTATAAGAGCAGTTTGTAAATTTTACAGAAGCTTACTGCCTGTAAATCACACAGCTTATTCCCTCACTGACTTTATTACTGCAAACCCAACCATGGATAAACTCCATGCCAGTTTACTTGAAATTTATCTTTTTTATTCAGATCAAACTGAGGTCTTTTAATATTCCTTTTCTTCTAATGATAAAGCCATCCTGATAATCTTATTTCCTTTACAGACATTTTGAAGGACTCTAACGTATCTTTAAAAAGCAATTCCTGCTTTTGGTCGTTCCTATCTTAACATATACTTCTGCTGTCAAAAGATGTGCTTTTCCCCTTTATTTCAATTATGTGTATTTATTTTTATTCCAAATCCTCCCCAGGCACCTAACCCTTTTTAGATCTAAACTATCTCCCTTTGACTTGCCTTGCTGTGCTTTGACTTGTTTCACAGCCAGACATCACAGACTGGTTTTTACAGGATCTATGCACAAACCTGTTCTTTATTTGGTAACATCCACATTTATCTCATAGCAGAGCTACACAATTTATTCTCCCATCTGCGCAGAGGATATTTTCATGGTTAGTCTTCACAGGCATTAATGGAAACCAATAGCACAAATTCCTTATGCACCAGCGAGAGCTTTGTGAACAAGGTGGTTAGTGAATTAACTTATTTTTCCAAAGAGTTTCATGGAGCAGAGTGGCCCAGCTAACAAATTTCCCTCTGTTTTCAGCAGTTCTGATGCTCTGCTTATGGCCCTGTTCATATTTCATTTTGAACCCTAATAGAAAGCAAGCCTAGATTCTGCTCAAAACCCTGTTTCAAGGGTAGAGAAGATCAAACTGTTTGGAAATTGATGTGGAAAGCTATTTCTTCAAGGTGGTTCTTAATGCAATTGTTGGAAAGTTCAGCCTTATTTTCCTTGGCAAACCAAGCAGGATTTGTAGTCAGGTTAGACTTAGTTTGAAGCTAGGCTGGAGCTCAGGAAGGTGTTAGCTGTGCAAAGGTGTTGATTGCAGTGGAAACCTGCCAACACAGAGCAGGACACGACACGGCCCTTCTTCAAACTCAGCTGCTGGCTGCATGCCTGTTTGGAGTTCACAACATTTTTAACATGTATGAAGTTTCACCGATATACCTTGATTTACATTGACGGCTTGGCACCAGAAGCTGGCCAGTGCCCGAAGTCCCTCAAGACTCTAAAAAGCAGCTCACAGCCCAGACCCTTTTTGGGGCTCAAGAAATACTTTACTCCTTAGCTACAGAACTTCTACAGTGTTGGGAAAGATGTTATTTAACTGCATGGATGACACTATGTCCCCTTGTGGCTGTTCTAGCCAGTGACATCACACTAAAAATCAAATTTTGTAGTGCCTGATTGTCTTCTCACTTATTTCCCATGAACTGGGGGATAACTTGACTGAAATAAACGTTGAGTCACATTTGCTCCAAGAAAACAAGCAGCTTCAGCCTATTGTGCTTTGTAGGTCCATGGCTCAGTAGAAATGGGGCTGTGAGACAGCCCAGACAAGAATACTTACTTGCTTAGATGCTTGAGAAATCTGCTACAACTTTGAAGTATAATGGATTAAGATACCTTAGTGTGAGATTTAGGTGTTTCTAAAGGACCTTTTTGTCCTGGTGATGGATAGAAATGCTTACTGGATTATTCTAAAATTCTAGGAGCTGGGTTTTCCTGTGCTAATAGGTCGGGACATGCGGACCGTTTGTTAGGTTAGTGTGCAAGTGGCTTTTCGCTCTGTCATCACATCCATTGACCAATGACCTCAATATCTTGAGAAGATGCCTAGCAAACATAACGGGCTCCATTTATTTAGTCCTCATCCACAGGGATGAACAGCCACTCTGAACACGCCACAGAGGACTTTGTAGACATACCCACGGGTGTCCCTGCTGCAGCCTTAAGCTGTCACGAAGGTGTTCTGCTAATATTTACTGCTGATGCTGAAATGGAGATTTCATTTCCCAGAAGACTTCCTCAAAGTATCCACGAGCAAAATCCATTTACTTCATCTTTGGTCCTCAGAGATGCATCAACATATAAAGGCACTTAATTGCTGTATTTTAAATGCTCTGCTCAGAGATTAAATATTGCATAGAAAAATAGATTCAATAAAACAGAGCACAAATCATTACTGTTTCAAAACATAAATTTCTTTGTTACTTTATATTACTGCTCTTCTTGCTGCTTCTGCTGCTGCTAAGTGTTGGCATGTTTTATTGGAGCTCTATTTTGTCTGTCTTTTGAAGTATGTACATAGAAAAGAGGTTGGAAAACGCAGGCGGAGGATGAGGGCATTTTTTCAGCTGGCCAGAGTGAGGTGAGGAAATATTTTTGCTTTATAAACTCAGATTTTTACAGGGTCCCAGTTCCATATGGGAAATAGTAGGGGTTGGGTCATTTGGAAAGCAGTTCCTAAAGATATTCCAAAAGAATGGACTTTTGAGATTATCCATTCCATGTGCCCAGAACATCTTTTTTATATGAAATTTAATCAGCATTGTGTAATGACATTACATTTTATATTGCAAATTACATATTGTAATTACCTAATTACACATTATAAATATATGATTACATGAATTTGCACCAAAATTCATAATTACACTTAATTACACTAATTGCATCAATCTAAACTAATCAACTGCAAAATACAAGGAAAAGTCATGCAAACAAAACCTACAGAAAAGAACATTTTGAGAGTGAGCTCGCATTCCCACAGTACCCAGAGACACAGCACTGCCTTGTACCTGGAAAACAATTCGTAAGTAGAGCTGTGTGGGAAACAATTTCTCTGACCTGAAGGTGCTTTTATGCTCTCAAAAATCTGCTTCTGTGCTGCAGCGCGGCAAAATACCTCCATACCTTACAAAGTTTTTGGAAGGTTTGGTTGGGGTTTTTTTCCCTTCTGCATAAAAATACAGGAGGCTTCTCATTCACTGTAGCGTACCGGTTAGTTGTGCACCACTGCAGGACAGGAAAGAGAGACAGAGGGAAACAAACCTCAGACCATCCCTGCAGGTCAAACACTCTCCTGAGACACTAGGAGACCAAAATTTTGGTCCGTACTACAGCAGAGCAGCCACTTGAAGCAGAGCTGATTATATCAGTGACTGAGTCTGCGATGCTGACCATGTCCTCCTTCCAAGTGTCATCCTTGCTGAAGGTCCTACATCTGCTCCCAGGGAAGGATTTGGCTTCAGTGCATCGCCAGTTGCCACCAGAAAAGCACATATGTTGGATGCCAGCTTCACTGCGAGGAGTAGGTGCTTCACATTTCTTAAAACCTAGCCCTAAATCATCCCCTTCAGCAATAGGGCAGGATTGACCTCTGCTCTGCTGAGGGCAATGGTCTGAGGAGCTGATTCAGCTCTGGAGCACAGCCTTGGTCATGGGCTCAGGGCTTTTGGTGCAGCACCCTCGCCTTTCGGGGTCTGTCTTGCAGCCCTAGGCCTTAAGCGCCCTTTCTTGCAAAATGAATACCAGCACTTTCTAACTCCATTAGAGTGGATATTGCCATGCATGATTATAATTTACTTCCTTTACTAATTAGTGGCCTATTTTTCTGTCGGATGCTTATCGTGACTCCAGGGAAGGTTTCAATCATGGAAACATATAGTGCTTTTGATGCACTTTCAGTAATTAAATCTCATCTTACATATTTATATATGTTTCCTTCCTTTGGGGAGCAATTCTGAGGAAACTGATGAGAGTCTTGATGATCAGAGAGAAAGACAGGCAATTTTGAAGTATCCCCTTCTTTCTTTCCCTTTTATCACTGTGGTGTCTGTAATTAAAACTGTTGTACTGTAAATACAGCTTTACACATCTCAAATGAAAAGGAGCTGTTGCCAATAAAGCACACAGTGTGCACAGACAGTGTCATCATGAGGGAAACGAACAGAGAGATGCAGCGTATTTCCCCATGGATGCACTCTTGTAAGTTCCATTAATACTCATAATTTAATGATGGGATGGGTGAGAGCAGGCTATTCCAAGGCATTTAGAAGTGACACGACTCAATTGGGGTGTAGTAGATGTGCTCTAAAATGTTGCATCCCTTCTCTGGTGCTCAGTTTCCCAGGAAAATAATCTCTCTGGCAGTTTTTCTTATTTGCTTAATAGATTTTAAAAAGAAAAGAGCCTTTTCTCTGCAAGCAGCCCTTTGCTGCAAGTGTCCTTTTCAAAATGTCCCCTTCTTCTGAACCAGGGCAATGTTTCCCGATGGATGTGTTGTGACCCTGGGAATGTCCCAGTGTCACAGTAGGGACAGCGGGCGAGTGGGGAACTGGGAGGTGTTGGAAAACAGCCTCTCAGTCTAAAGCAAAGAAAATATCATGTTCCCATATCCATTATATACCACGTACTGTCTTTAAAGGCCTTTGTCAGATTCTTAAAACTCAGAGTTGTACAGTGTTATCCTTATCCTTAGTGATATAGTTGTACTCTCACATTTAATGAAAACATGAGGGAGTGGCATCATGTCTGCTGTTCAACCAGAAGATACTACCCTGAAAAGGCTCAACTCATACAAAGTCATTACAATAAATACTGCTTATGCTTAAAACCAGCAACGTTTGTTTATCTACTGCCTTTCTAAAATGGCATCAATCACACAAAACATTTTCAATACAGCTAAAATTTATGTTTATGCTTCTATTCAAGCAAGTCAAAGCTAGGCAGTCCTGCAGTTAAATTTACCAAGTTCTTGCTGCGTGTAACACAGTCTTTAAGCACCCAGTTACCCATTATATTTTCCACCAGATTAAGTTCCTTGGTGGCCTTCAGCCGGGCATTACTGATTGCATCTTAGGTCTAGATTTGCAAAAGGACTTAGTCTCACAGAGCTCAAAACCATGATGTCTTCAAAATCCCCTCCCTGATTCCACCTCGCTTTGGAGATGTCTCAGGTTCCCAGGACTTAATTATTCCACGTCTGTCAGTAAATATCCTTAAGGATGCGAGGCACCCTCCTAGTCCTGATAACACTGAGCGGCTTTACATCTTGTTCATTCCCAGATCCCTCTGGGATGAGCAAACACATCACTTCCCCACCTGCTTTCCCTGAAGATAGCTAGAGAACATTTAAGGGGTCAATCCCTTCAGGAAAGAGAAGCAGAGGAGGACAATGTTATTTCCCCATGTGCAAGACCTCAAGGGTCAGAGGTCTTACCCAAGGTAAACAGGATCCACATGCACCTCTCTGCCCAAAAACATTTGACCCTCTCTCTCCCCTCATACAAACGTTCAAAGCAGATGATGAAAGGGGTTTGCCTTCTCTGTTTTATTGAAGCTTTTCCACTTTACATAGCCCAATCCAACATATATTGAAGCAGACACAGAACACCACCAAGTTTCAGCCCATTCAGTGACTTCTGCTTGAGGGTAGGATGGCTCTACAGAGTGATCTGGACAGGCTGGATTGATGAGGTGAGGCCAATGGTATGAGGTTCAACAAGGCCAAGTGCCACATCCTGCACTTCGGTCACGACAATCCCATGCAGCGCTACAGACTTGCGGAAGAGTGGTTGGAAAGTTGCCCAGTGGGAAAGGACCTGGGGGTATGGGTACACAGCCAGCTGAATATGAGCCAGCAGTGTGCCCAGGTGGCCAAGAAGGCCAGCAGCCTCCTGGCTTGTATCAGGAATAGTGTGGACAGCAGGACTAGGGAAGTGATTGTTCCACTGTACTTAGCACTGATGAGGCCCCACCTCAATTACTGTGTTCAGTTTTGGGCCCCTCACTACAAGAAAGACATTGAGGTTCTGGACCATGTCCAGAGAAGGGCAATGAAGCTGGTGAAGGGTCTAGAGCAGAAATCTTATGAGGAATAATTGAGGGAACTGGGGTTGTTTAGCCTGGAGAAAAGGAGGCTCAGGGGAGACCTTATTGCTCTCTACAGCTACCTGAAGGGAGATTGTAGAGAGGTGGGGGTTGGTCTCTTCTCCCAAGTAACAGGCAATAGGGACAAGACGAAATGGCCTCAAGTTATGCCAGGGGAGGATTAGGATGGATATTAGGAAAAATTTCTTCACTGAAAAGGTTGTCAAGCACTGGAACAGGCTGCCCAGGGAAGTGGTGGAATCACCATCCCTGGAGGTATTTAAAAGGTGGGTAGGTGTGGCACTTAGGGACATGGTGTAGTGGTGGTTCTGGCAGTGTTGGGTTAATGGTTGGACTCAATGATCTTAAAGGTCCTTCCAACCTAGATAATTCTACGACTGTGACATCTCCAAAGGTGAGCAGCAGCAACATTGCAACCTGGAAGCCCTTCCCTTGCTCTAGCTCTCATATTTCCAGCCAGCTGAATTTCTCACCGGTTGAATGGGGTGAAAGGATGTTATTTCACTTTGCAAAGATGGGCAAGGAGTCACAGCGATGAAATTATCCGAAGTGTCAATCAAATTCAGGTGCCCGGTTTGCTCCTTTGTGCAACCTCCTGTTAAGTCTAACCTGGGTTAATTAATTATTTTAGATCTCTCAAACCAGCCCAAGCTAGAATTATCCCCTAGTTACCAGAGAAAAAGAAGGAAATGTTTCTAAAGGTGATTTAGCCCACTTACCCTGGCATGCTTTCAGCCTGTTCCACATGCAAATGCACCAGAGTGGACTTTCAAATATTGCTGGCAGAGGCTTTGCACAGAAGTGAAAATGTGATCTTTGCCTTGCCTTCACCTGACACTTTGCGCAACGTTAGCTTAAAGACCTCCTGAGTTCTGCCCCATAGATTAAAATATTTTGTGAGGTCAGGAGTGAAGCTGATGGCTACATTGCTGAAAAAATGCTTTCTGCAGTATTCTGTGCTCACAGCATCACATTTAATGCTGGGTAAATACAAATCGATTTTCATTTTAATGTCTGTTCCTGAAAGAAACATATGTATATACTCAGTCAAATGAAACCTCTCATTGTGATTTTAAGCTGGCATGAACACTTTTAACACAAAATTAAAGTTTTTTTCTAAACAAATAGCTATCTTATATTGAGAAATGCATACACTTCCACTGTTTTCTCAGGCTGCTTTAAAAAAAAAAAAAAGAAAATGTAATACTATTTCTCAAAAAAAAATCCATACAGAAATTTCTTTAACCATACTGCTAATCACAGTGAATCTTTGGACAGGTTTACAGTGCCTGTCACCCTCAGGTCTGGGAGTGATGGTCTTGGATGCCTTTGCTCATTCGCTTTGTGCTTTGGCCAGTCCACATGCTTTATTCTTCCTGACAAAACCACTGACAGAAAACTAAGAGCTTAGAAAAATCTCAGCAGCCATTTCTGCGTACAATGCTATACCAGGCTGATAATATTGTCATGAGATATTTGAAGTTATGTACATAGAGAAAACAACTCCAGGGATGCATGTAAAACGGCAGGATATTAGCTAATTCTACTTCAGGCTGTTCTGCATTGTTCTCTGAAAACATCAACTCAGTTGTCAGCAGGAATCAAAAAGGCAGGTATAATATTTGGAAAGAAAATGAGAAGAAAAAAACCCTCAGCGTTATGCCAAATCACATTGCTTCATACCGTGCCTGTATATTCGATATCATGCAGTTCTGCTATCCTCTTTTCTCCCCAAAGGAGAAAGCATCAGGAACGTAAAAGCTCATGGCTGTGCCCAAGTAAAGAACAACTCCACAAAGGAGATGAGAAATAGGTCAGACTTCTGCCTGGAAAAGGGATGACAGAGGGAGTATGTACAGCAGGTTAAGCTTGGCAATCATGTTTGGTCATAGGAAAGCCAACATGGAAAGATTAACAACTATTGCTCGTAATCCAGGAACTAGAGAGCACCTAGTACAATTATTAGACAGTAGGGTTAAAACAGAGAAGGAAGTATTGTCTTCACACAATGTATAATTTAAGCACAGAGCTCATTGCTACAGGACGTTGAAAAAGCTGAAGGAATAAATGGATCTGACCAGACAAATCCATGGTAGAAATTTTATCTGAGAGTATTAAATCTGAGGATTGAGAGGCAGCCTATATCTCTGGCTTGCTGATTGCTGAAATTTGGGTAGGTATAGATTTATATTTTTTTTCTCAAAACGTTTTCTCAAGTATCTGCTGTAGTCACTGGCAGAGGAAGGGCCAGTTCGGACTGAACTGGTCTGAACATGTCCAAAAGAGGACATGTGGGGTGAGAGGCAGTCACAGAGGCAGGCTGCAGCCAGCACAGTGAGCATCGCATTAACGGTCAAGGGCATACCATAGCGGTGTTGAGCTATGGAGTGGTTAAAGACAGTCTGAGAGCCCTTTGGCTCCACAAGAAGGCAGCCTGCTTTCACACACTCAAGTCCCCAGCCCACTGTACGTATCCCCGGAGCCAGTCTTTCCAACCTCGGGAAGCTTTTATTCCTACAGCAAAGCCCACTCTCATTTTCTTTGTCACAACAAAGGCAGACGGCTTAATTTTCATCCAGGTGTAATAAACAATCTGCCTTTCTGGAGAGCCAGGAGAGGAAGCACCTTAATTCTTCCCGGCAAGCACTGAAAACCCTGGCACAGAGCATGAAAGCCGCGGGAACCAAAAAGCGCTCTCAGAACTTCATCCGATTAAACAGAGACATCCGTGCACACTGCTCTCCATAACAAGCAGCAAAAAATGATTAGCCTACCAGTTAATGGGAGCGCACATGGCTCACTTCTCTGGCTCAGCCACAAAGGAGGCAACAGCAATTGCCATGTTTGAATGGTTTCCTTACAATCACAGCTGGGCAATTAAACTCCTGCCTTCATTTGATGGCTAAGTTGGGAAACCAGGGAAGGAGGCAAAAGGATTATTTTGGGGAAGGGGGAGCTCTTACTAAGGTGTATTTGAGTTAAGCCAATGTTCCCTTTATTATTTTTTAATTGCATCAAGCCACATTTCTAAATGAAATGCTTAAATAAATGTTCAAAAACACTTTTCTTACTTTTTAAACAAATGTCCCCCCACCATTTCCTTTGTCCAGCCTATTTTTCAAATTCATTATATACTCATGAATAGTTTTCAGTCACCCTAAATCTGTGGGTTTGGATGAATAAATTATTTTTCCAAATTTTTTCATCTGAGTTTTCTCTAAACTTCACGCTTGTTATTTCAGCATAGCTGGGTTGGGAATAGCATGTCAATGCTCTTATTCTTTAAAAAAAAAAAAAATTGAAAGTTAGTATATTCTTTTTAACCTACTGAAAAATCATGCCTTTACACAGTGGCTTTGATCCAAAAACTGAGCGAAACGATGGGAATCCTTCCCTGGACTTCAATGGACTGGGGACTTGGCCCTTGTGCTTTTGCTGAAGAATAAGCAAAAGCTATTATTTTGGCAGTGTGAGATAATTGTTTCTTGCTTCTGTCACGGTGCCCCAGCACACCAAGCCAACAAAGCCGAGCACCCATCTTGCTCGGTGCAGCCTGAGATGCATTTCAGAGCGGCCTTTGCCAGGACTTGCTCCAATCAAAGTGACACACGCGAGACAAATATTACTGTATTCAGCAACACCAAACTCCATGTTATTAATACGTATTCTGAAAAAAAAAAAATCTGGGGGCTTGCAAGTCAGTGTTGGTTTGAATATACAATGCAGCATAGAAATGGCGGAACTGCTGTCAGCCACGCAATAGAAGTAGAAATGTTTTTTTGGGGCTGCTGGGAAGCGAGTGGTACAAGGGAGCACAGTAGGTTCATCGTGGCTCAGGACGAGGAGGGCGATGTCGCAGAAGCCAAACTCTAGTGGTGTGTGGGAATGCAATAAAAATTTGCATTGGAGCAGACAGCAGGTGCCGATGCAGCAACTGCTGCTCACAAGCCAGACATGGACTCCATTTTACAGCTTCAATTTGTTTTACTTATTCATGCAGCTCGTCATTTTAAAGAGGCTGTTTGAGCAAGGTAGGGAGATTTAGGTCCGTATTTGTAGCAAAGTATTCCAATAGGAGGGGCAAGGGAAATAGTAATGTGTCAGTGAAAGTTACTTTCTTGGGGAAAAAAAATAAATAATCAGGAATTAAATCCTCATTTAAAAAAAAAAAAAAACAAACACAACTCCAAAACACCAAAAAATGGGTTTTTTCAGCAAACCCCTCATTATGAACATGAAGGTTTTGTGTGAGCAACCGTACTGCTGTGTGATTGTGTGTTTTCACTGCTTGCTGCTCACGTCAGGGTCTGAGGAGGAGGGCTGATCTTAGCTGTTGCAAAACACTGGTTGTAGGTACCATACGGAAACCAGAGGGTGTAAATCTGGAGTAAAATTTCAGTGAATCATACCCGCTCCATAAGTATCCCACTAGATTGGGGCATAATATTCTTTGCTAACAGAAAGGCTCTAAATCAGTATAAACATTAACTTTAGAAAAATAAATTTAAAGGAAACTTGGAAATGGGATGGTGAAAAGTAAATATGAAAGGCCTGATCTGGCTCCAGTGGCGATTTCACTTCTCCCCAGGAAATTACCAGGAATTATTACTGCACGTCAGAGGAAAGGCAGGGAAACCGGGCATCCAGGACGTGGTCTTTAATGAAGGGATCAAACAGAAATGAAACCAGGTTTGGGCTTTTCTGTTCAGTTTTTTTATGAGTTCTTTGATTCAAAAGTTCTCCACAGGTAGGTTTCTCAGCATTGGTCAAAGTACATCAGGTTTGCTAGGAAATGCTGAAGAAAGCAGCCCTCTAAGCAATCAGTGCTTTGGTATGTTAGAGGCCTGAGGCCTTTCCTTATAATTTTTTCTGAGAGATTGTAGATCAAAATCTCCATGTATGTACACAAAACATATATATAAGCACATTTTCTTCAATAATAAACATGTCCGTGAGTTTATTATGATAAGATCTTAAATATTTTGCAATTTTCCATCATGTTTATTGACCTAGAGGATTTGTTGAGGTCCCAAGCATCACCTTTCCGGAAGATTTCCAGATCTCTTGGGATAAAGGGTATTTTACAGTTTCAGAAGGCCCTGTTCCCCTTCCCACTTCCTCCTTCAGATGAATCTTGCCTTAAGGCAAAATAATTGCGGCAACCTGGGGTCATGTATCAGAAAGAAATTTCTAACCTGTAAGTTTATGCACACAAACAGATTTCTTACATCATCTTGTGAAACATCAGTGACTGATCAGCTTCTGAGGCTTTATTTTAGACTACAACCAGGTGATGACATCACACACTGTCATTCCTTAAGCGGGAGATAAGTATAGCCAGTACTTCCAGGAAAGTTCTCTCCCTCTTTGTTTAAAACAACAAAACCTAAAACAATACATCTTTTGACCCAGTGTGACCTATTTCCTCCTGCAGGGAGGTCTGGACCCCTCACCAGGATGGCAGATGTGCAGGAAAGAAGGAGGTGGGGCAAGTTGCAAAGAGTGAAGTCTAAGAT
The DNA here is from genome assembly GCA_017639485.1 of Pluvialis apricaria. Lineage (NCBI taxonomy): Eukaryota > Metazoa > Chordata > Aves > Charadriiformes > Charadriidae > Pluvialis > Pluvialis apricaria. The sequence continues at coordinate 17,094,506 of CM030009.1, forward strand.
TGCAGAAGGAAGCACAAGAGCGGGGCAGCCAAGTGTCCACAGGGCAGGTGAGGCGATATCTACACTTCTACACTGATCCTCAAAGGCAGAAAAGACACGAACACAAAGCAGGAAAAGTAAGAAGAGCCTCTGTTTGGGCTACTACAGCAGGTATTAATACTTGATATTTCTGTAATACCACCTATTCAAGCTTCAATACTACACAAGCCTCAAACTCCTATCGGAGTTCTTTGAAGGGGACAACAAGCACACGGACATGGGTGATCCCTTGATACCATCTACTTTCCTTTTAACAAAGTCCTTCTCCACAGGCTTTTGAGGAAACTAAGCTACAATCGCATAAGAATGAAGCCCCTTTTTTGAATTAATAATTGACTAATGGACAGGAAACATAGGTAGTGGTAGTGTCAGCTCACGCATGGGCAAGAAGTCACTAGGAGACCTCTCCGTGGAGCCAGGGTCTGTGCTGTCCAACACAGTCATAAATGCTCTGGGAAAGGGATGGAGTAAGGAGAGATGAGGTGGGGGTAGCATGCGAAAAAAGACAATGAATTGGCAAAGTTTTCTGAAGAAACGCAGTGATAAGTTATGAAAGAACTAAAGTATTCAGGGTAGTAAGGGTGAATCGCCTATGAAGAGTCTTTTCTGAAGGCCTCAGCAGACTGAGTGACTGAGCAATAAAATAACAGATGAAATGCAGTGTAGATCCCCGTGGAGCAAAATATATGGCTAAAAACATCTCACAATTGTAGCTTCACTTATAAAATGATGGTCTCTGAGCTGAGCTTACCCCCCATTACTATGGGGAGTAAGGTCTTGATAGATAGCTGATTAAAATATAGCTCAATGCTCATTAGAGGTATATAAATAATTCAGAACATACAAATCATTACGAAAGAATAGAATCAAAAACATCATGCCATTTTAGAAATATTTGGTCCCCCTATATCTTGAACACTACATGCATTTCTAGGCCATCTGTTAGCAAAGGTCGGTGGCAAACCCTCAGAGAAGGGCAGCAAGGCTGACCACAGCCACGGAATGGCTCTTCAGCACAGACCCGACAGCACTACAGTAGCGCCATCAGTCTGGAAAAGAGGAGACTGAGAAGGGATGTGGCAGGAGTTCATGAAATCATAAATGGCATAGGAGATGGTAGAGGGGGAATGAGGGCCAAATGGACATCGGTCTGACCCCATACAACCTTCTTACGTGTTTCATCTTGAAGGGGCAAATGAGGCATTAGCAGCTATTGCTTAGGAGCCGGAGGGAAGGACAACAGTAAGAAAGGAAGGCTGCTGGCAAGGTTACTGAAAATGAATACTGTGTTAACACCGAGATATTTCTATAACACATTCCATCAGCCTCTCAATCTGCTCAGCCTGAGGTACCTCCATGACAGGTATTGTAGTCGCCACTTTACAGAAAGAAAAACTGATACACAGAGATTTAGTAAGTGGCCCAAGGTTACGCGGGAAGTCTGAGACACAAAGAGGTCTGTGCTCAGATCTTCAGCTTCTATCTACAAAACCCAACATGAAATGCTAAGACAAGGAAAATGTTCCTGGAGTGGTACAAATTAGGGGATGGCACATATAACGTGAGTCATTGTAAGCCTGAAAATGAATGTTAAACATGGATTTTGAATGCAATTATTCTGCCCTAGTCACGGAATACATTTGAAAAGGCTAACTGGCCCATGTCAGCTTTCATCACTGAGGACCTCTGTAACCAGCTCACAAATCCAGGGCTCCACTCAGGTGCTTAAAACTAACCTAGGGAGGAAGGACTTAAAAATTCTGCTCTTGGTCTCTCATAGGGCTCACCTAGGCTACATTAAACAGAGCACTTTCACAATTTGAGGAATGTGGGCCAGAAAGAATAAGCAGGGAAAGACTGCAGGACAAATCCTGCACTGTCACACACAAGAAGGACTGCATTGAAATTGATGGGATTGTACTGGTGAAGCCACGGGGAAAAAACCCACCCTGACATCTCTACAAAATACTCTTTTTCCTGCAAAATACCAAGATATCCATGCAGCTTAGGGATGAAGAATAAACACAAAAACAAAATACTGCAATCAGTTTTTTACTGTTAAACCAGAAGTGCTTAATCTCTCTATCCCTACTATTCAGTGTCTTCTTGTGTAGCAGTTTCAAAGTGGCAAGTGGGTACTCAAGTTGAAAAAAAAAATGCAGGTATCATCATTGCTCATTTCAATTAGGCTGAAAGATCAGCTGTAATGTCTGCAAAAAGTCTGCTCTGGAATATCCTGATCCTTAACTCCACCCAGCAAAAGCCCTGCAGAGATTGCTCTGAAGTGCTTCCTATGGAGATGGTGAGGTTTTGCAGAGGATAAACACAGTTTGGCAAATAGATTTGAAATGACTGATTTACTCAGATTTCCATGTTTACTGGTTTGCCACTGCTATAATTTGTACTTGATGTCATATCTCATCTGGCCACATTCTGCACATTTTGTAAGAGTGGGTCTGAGAGGATTCATCTTTTGTAACTTTAGCACCACCACATGGTTTGCCGTGTTTAAAACTCCTCTCAAGAAACAGTGATTTTTTTTTCTCCCCCCTCCCCCCCCCCCCCCCTTTTTTTTTTCTTTTCAGTCTTTTTCACAGACATTAAATAAATACTTGAAACCATTTCCTTCTTGGAGCAAGTGCAAGATTAAATACTTCATTCCTGAGCAATCAAAATCTGCATTCTCTCTTAGGGCTGTAGGGTACCCATTATTTCCTTCAAAGTCCCTAAAAGCAAATGCCATTCTGTGCTTAAATGTACTGGCCAAAAACATTTGTAATCCGACAGCAAGAACACTCGGTTCCCTACTGCTTCGCATATTTATCGCACAGCATTTTCAAAAAAAACGGGCTAATATTGTAATAAATAACAACTCTCCTCTTCTAAAGAAAAGGAGAAAAGCTGCCCGCACTGATGGCAGCAGTGGATGCCAAAGGGAAGAGATACAGAGTTCATGTCTCTAAACACACTGAAGAATTACCTTCCCTCCCATCCCCCTTGCCAGGTACATGTGTGCATGATGAGACACTGAATGCCCAGTTTTTCCTAACACGAACAAATACAATGGAATTTTTTTTCCAATGTTCACATTGATGGGGTTATTTAACTGCTACATTATTTTTCTAGATACATGCCTGTAGCACTGGAGAGCGTGTATGTTTCTCTCCTTGTTCATTACATGAATAGACCGATTACACAACTGCTCTGAGTTAGCTGATGAAAAAACATCTCAATGTAGCTGAATTCTGTTGCCTCTCCAACATCTAACAAAAATTTCAAAAGAAAGAAGAAAAAAAAAAAAGAGATGAAAATCAGAGAAGCTATACCAAGGAAATATTGGTATAGTGGTCACAGGAAAATTTACAGAGCAGATTTGCTTTAGGGAAAGAAACAAAGATAGATGTGACTTACATTCTGCCTCTTTTAAATAATCAAAAATCATCTCAAGCTGCAGAGTAAATGCAAATGGCAAAGTCAATGTACCATTTATCTCCAAAGTTTATTCCTTATAGAGTTATCATTCCCAAGCACTTTTTATCAGTGTTTAAAGGCAAAATGGGTGATTGTGTAAAGAACCAACCCTAAATTTTAAGGGGTATTTACAGGTGCTAAGTGCCACCAGATGCTCTAAATCTGGCCAAGCTGCCATCCTCTACAGACACAACGTGAGGTGCCCTCATAGGTCAAGTGGAGCTACTTCCTCAAAAGAAAAGACGCTGACTGGAGTCTCCAGTCTGAAATTACCTGTGAAGTTTAATTTACTACCCTGTTGTATTTATTTCTGTTATATGATCCAAAAATAAAATGTCAGTATCTGCAATCATCCGAGAAAGACCAGAAAGACTGGGACCAAAGACTACACAAAGGAGAGTGAAATATGAAAAAAAACAAAAAACAACCAAACCCACAAACATGTCATTTGAGGTTAAGGGTGGGGTTTTTTTTAATCAAAATGCATGAAAAGCTACTATGCCACTGCGTAGTAGGAATCCAAACCCACAGCTGCCCCTGTGCATCCAGAACCACAAAGTGCTATTGAAATCAAAGGGGTTCAGGCTGACAGAAAGGTCTACCCAGAGGGATTCAAATTAAAGATCAAGACCTTGTATTTTTAAGCTGACACCTCTCAGGAGAAAACTCCTTTTACTGAGGACCGTAATGACTAACAGTGGTGTTTGGGCCACGTTTTAGCATATCAGGTTAGCACAGGAGGTCAACGTCCGCTGTTTTACAACCTGGTTGTCTTTTGCTGGAGTATTTTTCCCCCTCTATTCCTGGCAGAGCAGAGATGAGAGACAACTTACATTTTATTCCACACTGCAATATTACAAGACTTAGCCAAAATCCTGTTGTCTTTACTCTTCCTGCCAGCACAATTTGGACAAGTAAGGCAGCTTTGATTGACCCCCTACTTGTCGCACAACATTCCTTCAGGTTTCATTTTCTTTCTTTCCCCTCCACCTTTCATTTAGCACGGATCCATTCGTCTCTGCCAAGGCAGTCGGAGAGGGGCACTGCGGTCCAGCAGACACAGAACTGGCTCCCACGGAAAGCTGTGCCCCCGGCTGAGATAAGGGGTCTGCGGAAGAGACAGCGCCCGCAACACACCAAATTGCCAGCAGCTTGGAGCCCCTCTTTCTAGTCTTTCTGATTTCAAACTCTTCAAGACACTTCAGACCCAGCTCTCTCACCCAGGGGAAGCCACTTTAGTGTTTCCACATGCAGTTCACGACACGACGCTGCATCGATTTATGAAAAGACAACAACAAAGACATCATCCCAAGCATTTACTGTGCTGGAGCTCAGGGCACGCCTTGTATCTGTCTTCTAGCCCATACTGAATCAGTACCATGCTGGAGTAAACACACCTTTCCTTCTCATTTTTTCCACTTGAACAGCAAAAAAAAAAAATGCCTGTATTAAATGTGCCATAATTTTCTGTTAAAATCAGAAATGACAGAATCTGGACAATTACACTCAATATTTATTCCAAAGGTTTTCCTAATATCTAATGAAGAGTGCAGGATTGAGTACATGTTTCAAGGAGGAAGGTGTTATCACTATGAAAATCAGCATGACTACAAGTTCAGCATGCTCAGAAGTAGCCAAGAACCTTTCACATTTGATTTCTTGAATGCTTGGTTGGAGACAGGTTAAAGAGCTTTGTTCCTTAGAGACTGGGGGATAAAACACATGCCAAAAACACTGCTTCTCTAACACATCTCTTTACCTGCACTCAAAAAATAAGCTCCTGCCCTTCCTAAAGCCGGGGCTCTGTGTCTCATACAGATGCTGGCTGCTTTGGTGCTCTGCAGAAGAGGTCTCTTCTGTTCCCTGTCCTCCCAGCACGCACACAGAGGAACTGCCCATCCCAGCCTACATCTGCCTAATCCTTCCGAGAGGCCAAATGAGCTGGTTAGAAGCATTTATTCTAATTTCCCTGCAATTTTCCACAAAGCCTCCCAGAAGCTGTAATTCACCCTATAAACCCACTATTGCAGAGGAGGTCTCTAGCTATAGGCAGCAGGCTGAGGCACATAAATACCTCCCCTACAACACAGATAGTAAATGAGTCCATCAGGAAACAGGCTGTGGGAACTCAGAAGGTATCACCCATACGAAACCAGAGACAGCAACAGCAAACTGATGGACCAACTACAAAAAGCGAGGAAAGAATAACTTCCCAGCACTTCAAACTGTGCTTCAGTTCATTTCAAGGAGAGAAATCTGAAAAAAAAGAAGAAAAAAGAACACACCCAAAAAAACCCTAACGGGTTTACCCCTTTCCACTAAATAGTATAGCGATTTAAATAAAATTCTATAACCCATTACTGAAACTATTATTTCTCTGCAAAGCTGCATCGTGAGATGGGCCTAAAAGCCATCTGCTTGATTTTCCTTTCAGATCATTTATCAAAAGACATTTTTAATGTTTTAGCCTAACTAGTAAAGACTTTTGAGTTTAAGCCAATCGGCAAACCCAGCCGAGTAATAAGGTGTCAGTGCCACACATAATCCTTCCTCATGCAAAAAAACGCTTTTAAAGTTAATAGCAGCTGAAAATAGAGCGAGGAAATGAAAGTTTGGGAATTAAACCCCGGGGGCATCCCAGCAGTAGCACAGATGATCCAGACGTTCCTCTCTACCTGTATAAGAGGCATTGGCTGGATAATGTTCATCTTATTGCCGTCAACATATGTATGCTGAGGTCCGTCCTCGGCAGGCTATGCAAATAAGGCAAAACCGATTCTTTCGGTTTAAGACTTCCACGGAAGTATAGAAGCACGCTTTATAGGCCTTCTGTTCAAATCAGAGAAGAAATAATTAAATTCAAGTAGCATGCAGAATATCTGGCAAATATTTTCTTGTTACATATTACTACAGAAGAGCTAATGGAGGGAAAGCTTTGGGGAACTGCAATACTATATTTTGCAGCCCACAGAGACCAAGATTGCTTGACATTAGAGCCATGTGCTGTTTGGCCATGTAACAAGCACCAGCATTGTCTTTCAATTAAATGGAACAGGCTTTGAGCCCTCAAATGATTAATCTAATCATACTAGGGCACGACACTGTGTATCAACAGGACTAACATGCAGCTTTTCTGCACTGCTTTCCATACGAGCCTCTAAAAGCATATGCATAAACATTTAATTAAGCCTTGCAGTACCCACACAAAATAAGTAGATATCGTCAAACCCATACAAAGCTTCCTACTTGAACCCAGACGCAAAGGGCAGGGCTAAATATTTTCTCCTGCAGATGGAATGGGTACCACCAAAGACGCAGCCGCTCCTCCCAGCTCCCAGTCCTCCACCGATACCCAGCCTTCCCCAGCCAAAACGTCCCGCAGGCCTTGTGAGCTGAGGGGTGACACCTCTAACCACTCACGCTGCCTGGAGGCCGTGCCTTGCTGCATCCGTGTTCAGTATAGAACCCCAACTGCATGGTCAACAGACAGGGGAAAGAGCGAATAATTTTATATCGGCATCAAAAGCCCCACTGGCTGCGCTTCTCGGATCACAAGTGAAATGCCTGTGACCAGGCTAACACTGCACATTTATCAACTAAATTGAAAGAAAGGTGTATCAGCCAGATAAAAAGTCACTTCGCTGTAACTAATCACATTTTGCACTCAAATAGGGCCTTAAATCCCAAGCAGCTCCGAAGAATTTCGCAAACCTCACAAATTGTACAGCAGGCCAAAGCACCACCTTTTGCAACTTGGTGAAGCAAGAGTGAAACCAGCAGACCCAGGACAGTTTAGGCCAAGTTTATATGCGTTTATATATGTATAGGTGCATGCACAAGTATGTACTTTATTCAGCTGCTGTTTAGCCAGACACTGCAACTTGCAGCCACAGTTTAAGACAAAAAGAGTAGAACAAACCCACACAAATCCTGACCCAGGGACTTAGGGACACCACTCAAGAAGGGTTCTGGCCACCATGCCTGGCTCTCCTGCTCCTTGGAGCAGACATGCTCAAAACCTCAGCTGCTTCTGTCACCAGTGCTGTTTAAGGACCAGTTGCTTGCAATGATTCACTTCCCACCTCAGAAAAAGCTTTTTAACTGAAATATTTTCCAAAAACAGAAATTTCCTTCAGTGCCTGCAAATGAGAAGCAAAAATTCCCTGTGATTTTTTTTTTTTAGCATGTGATCACCAGGTTTCTTAATGAGTGGAGGATAGCTAAGGTCTCGAACCTCTGAGACAGTTCAGTCATCCAAGGACCTTGGCACGGTGACTTCTTTTCAGTCTGACTGACTACCACTTAACATAAATGCTAGTGGTGGAGACTGTGTCATGTTTAGTCAAAAAAAAGAGATAGTTGGTTGTTTGAAGCTGTAATTTCAGCCTTCAAGGATGCCCTTTTGCATCTTTGCAGGGATCCTAGTGTCCAAGGAAGATACTCTGCCCCCTCTGACCTGACAGTTAATTAGTCTTTGGAGAAAGCTACCCCCTTACACACTGAGAAAAAGCCAAGAATTGATGAGGAAAGCTTTGAAACCAGGGGCCTCCTGGTGGGTGAGGAAATGTAAATTATTCCTAGGTGATGGGTACAGGAACGAGGCACAGTTTTTATATGGTTCTTGAGTCAAGGCAACATATTTTATTATTGGACAAAACACAAACCATTTATCTCATTCATCATTTACCTTTAGAGAGGGGAAGGTTTGTGCCTGTTCAATTTTTTTAAAAAAAAAACAACACTGTAGTTTGACAAAAGTATGTGCAGTCCTGCCACAGCGAGCCTTGCAGTCATTTTGAACATCGAATAAAATATCAGCCTTCTATTAAGTCTATTACATTTCTTAATTTGTTTTGGACTGTGTTCACTTCCTTGTTATTGTTTTAAATTCACAAGGGATAATTTTAAACTAATCTTCTCATCTTTTGCAGCAAACCCTCATCAATAAGCACTGAAAGGATGATTAAAATATCACTCCATGTAGAACAAACTAAGTCAAAATTACCGTGGGGAGTAAATTACCCTAACAGAGATGTAATGTCAATGCCTTAATTTTATGAAAGATTTATTATTGAAAAAAAAAGAAAAGAAAATGCACTCCTAACTCTGTAAGCAGGTCTTTGTCAAAATAGCTTTTTTAAACAGATAAATGACATGCTTTGGTCTCATACTTGTTCATCCACACTGAAGGAATAAGTCAGTGGAAAAAAATGGTAGTAACCCTATCAGCATACTAGGGATATATGTCCAAGTACCTGTAACACCTGTATTTGTCTCTCCTGGCCAGTCACTTGCTCTCCAGGCATCCACAGAGCCTGGAGAACCTTCTGCTTGCTGCTCACCTTTGACTTTCACCTTAAGATGTGAAGCTGCAGCGCTGCCCATGAAGGAAAAAGCTCTGGTGGCTGAGACAAGTGTGCATTCTCCCCATCACCCAAGTGGGGTGCAGGTACACACAAGGCAACATAAGTGCTCAGTGAGGCTGAAACTCACTTTCTCAGTGGTATGAACCTGAGGAGTGCTACCAGGACCAGACGAGCGTTTCATCCCACTCACAGGTGCCTCACGTGGCCCTGCAGCCAGAGCTGCTGTCTGCATGGGCTGCGGAAACGGACTGCAGGTCCATATCTGACTTCATGTGGGGCTTAGGTCCGCCTTTATTTGAAAGGCATGTTCCAAATGGACAGAGCTTCACAAATCTGATTGAATCGGAGTCCCAGGTTACAAACACACACAATTGCCCCTCTCTGTACTTTTTAATTACATCTCAGTAAGCGAGACAAAACTGTACCTTAAATTGACAAACTCTTTAATTACAACATAGATTTTTTTAAGTTGAATTTCCCTGGCTCTTTTACTATTTTTCAGGGTAGGGTGGATTGTAAGCACTGGGATGGCAGCAGCTGAATTAAATGCAAAGCAAATAACAAACCCCAAGAGGCAGCTGCCTTTTTTCTCGGGTTCGTTTCCACCCAAAGTTGGATTACAGATAGTGCCATTAGTATCTATACAAGATTAAAATGCAAAAATTGGGCCAAAATCAGCACTGGCATTTGGAATTGCCTCCCTTAGCAAGGCATGAAGCTTTTAACACGGCAGTAAAAGGTGATCAACCAGGCTTGTATTTATGTACTCAAATCCAGCCTGCAGTGATGTGGTGGTACCGACTCCTTTCATCCTTTTATCTCACATCAAGTGCTTTGCCATCTCCAGAGCATCACCATCCCCACAGCCCCCCTGGGGGGCTCAATCCCACCCCATCTAACAGGAGCCACAGTATCTCAGGTGCATTCTACTGGGCACGCCTCGCTTCCCCAGCTTGAGACAGAACTGCTTCTCTATTCAGCCACTGTGAGACAGGGCTGGCTTGTAAGTCAAACTTCTCACAATATTTTAAAATAGATGAAAAAGAGAGGGCAACGTGGTCCTAAAATATTCCAGCAACAAGGCTTTAAAGCTGAACGGTTCCTGGGCTCATCCTCCATTAAGATCTGTGTACTGTGTTTTCCCTCCAGCTACAAGCAGGAGCCTGTAACGCTTAGATTTTTCCTTTTCTGTCTTTCTTTTCATTCCCTCCCAACAAATGTTCATTTATTCTCTTGAAACACTTTCAGTATTGCCTGCCTAGTTATTTACCTTTGATTTATATGAAATCACAGATACTCAGTTTGTACACTCATCAAATTAATTTTTGGCACTTGCTACATTAACCTATAAGCTTTAGGGATATTTTTAATTCTTTAACCTAGATATGAATATATTTGAATTCTGCAGCTATTGCATCATATTGGTTTTAGCTACATTTTTAAAATATGCCTCACATTTTCATATTTCTTCCTGGAACTATATAGGTGGCAAAGAGGAGAAGGACCACATTCAGTGGTCCTTGACTGATACAAAATAGCACACCTTGAAGTCTAGGATTATGGCCTCTTTGAATTAAATTGTTTTACCCATTTAGGTCTGGTCTGATGCACCCTTCTTTATTCTGCTGCACTTAACGTGTATTCATAACCAGGAGAAAGCCAAATGACCAATATATTTCCAAGTTCTGCCAGCCACTGTGTTCATAAACTGATCAAGTGCTAATTTAGCCCATTAAAGCACTTCTCAGCAGACCTTCCTTTTGCTATTATACAATCAAACAGATTCCTGTGATGGACAGTTGATAGACATCTAGGGCTGGACTGAATAAAGCATTGTCAAATATCTATTGTGGCAAAATATTCTACAGGATAAAAGCAAAAAGCATGGCTGCCAAAAATTAACTTAATAGGTTGTGGATTTTTTTCCCCAATCTAAATTTCCTGCACTTTCAGTTATTCTTGCAGTGAAGGAATGCTGGTTATCTGGCAGATTCTCAATGGTGAACAGGGACTCTAGTGATGCAGAAGCAGAATAGGTCCTCAGGCAGGTCCTGCCTCCCACCAAACCACTGGACAAAAGGGACAAAACCTTGTCTCGGGAGACCACCACCAACCAGTGTTTAAAGCACAGAGAAATAAGCAGACCAGTTACATATCTCAAAGAAAATGCCCAACAGAACCAGAAAGGGAGCCACAGCGTCCAGCACTTATGCCTTGGTGGTGGGCTTAGCCCTGTTCTCCCTCCCTTGCTCCGTTCTTGTTTCTGAAAGATTGAATTTCTCCCATTCTCCTATGTGAAAACAGACTCATAATTCATTTATTTATTCAACAATGTCTGCCACTTCTGTTACAAAATTACCCTTTCCATTTTGCAGAATCCCTGTTGCCTCATTCACTTCTTATTCTTTATCCACTTGAAGTCCCTCTTATTTATTTTTACCTCTTGTCCAATTTTCATTTTCCTTTCTATCCTTGCTACTCTTATGCCTCCTTTAACATTTTCCAGTTTATTCTGTAATCTTTTCAGATCCCCTTTGAGTTTGATCTTTCATAATTCATGTGTCCTTTGCTGCCCCTCTTCCTACTTAAAAGTCGCTGTCAGCTGCATCTGCCTTATTTTATTTTACAGCAAAGTCCTGCTCTCATCCCAGTACAATGGCAAAACTCCTATTGATTTCAGTGGAAATGGGGCTCTTGGAGTATTTATGGCTTTGCACAATACACATAAGCCCTGGGTGGGGGGAGACAACGTAATTAAGCAACATAGCATGACAGACCGCTTCGCACTGCCGATTAATGGGTGCGCAGTGTGTGTAATAAACGTGAGCCTCCGGCACACCTGAGATGCACATTAATCAACCCTGTTGTGCAACCTGAAAACTCTGATCATTACGAAACTGGTATTTAAAACATTAAAATGCCCTTTTTTTAGTGATAGCAATCATTAATCAGAGTGGAGATCTACTCTTGTGTCCATGACTCCATCAGGCTGCAGTGACTTTCCATCACTGTTCCTCTTTATCTTGCAGAGGTAAAGACAGGATCCAGTATTTAGCTTAAATGGACAATCTGCCTATTTACTGCTATGCCTCTGTCACCGGCAGGGGCAAGGCGGGTAACATGTCACTGTGGGGATCTGGTAACGTGCACCGATGGGGCGCGCAGCCCTGTGCCACCATCTTCTTTGGTGATGAGTATCACACGTAAGGGAAGACATTCAAAGGAGTGTCCACTGCCAGTGTGCTATAAGTTTTGGGAAACACCATGCAGCAACAGCCCCCACAGTGCCTGCCCACAGGCCACCCTTCACCTGCATGGAAATATAATGGGACCTTGCTCTTGTGGCAGTGCAGTCAAGGGGGGGTCTATATGGTGTGGCTTCCTGGGCACCTGTATCAGAAGACAGTAACCTTCCCATTGGTTGCAATACTGAGCAAATAAGGCCCGTTTGCTCTCATGTTTTCCTTCTCCTGACTACCTTAGCGATAGCTCCTTGCAGCCACAAGAAATGGGTAACATGCGAGCTGTTTGCCCACCTCACTTGAGAAGCGGCCTGTCTGAACCCAGGGTGGGCTGATTCATCCAATTAGCATCCCCCCTGAGAACTACAGGAGCTCCTGCCTTGTACCACCATTCAAAGCAAACGTGGTCATGTCATACCTACAAGGTGCCCTGGTCATGATGGGGTGCATTCAGGAACAGGCACTGAGTGTGACCACGTTGCAACTCAGGCACTGCCTGCGCTGTTTCCTGCACAGGCGAGAGCTGATAGCTGCTTTCAGAGTGGATCTTTAATCCACTAAGTTGGAAACCACAACCCTGCTGAGACAGCATGGAGCATGTTCTGCACTAAGGACTATGTGGGGTACGTCACCCCGTTTGCAAACACCAGCACTGCATGCTCCTGCCGACACCCCACTCTTCCCTCACATCGCTCTAGGTTCACACGTAGCCTCTAGCACTTTTCTGAGCAGATGCCTTCAGATTCACAATTTAATATCATTTTCCTGTAGCATTAGCCTCCCAGATGCCTTTTGATGGCCAGACCTCCTACCGTCTGCGTGCTCTCCTGCAGCGACCTGCCGAGGGGGTGAGGAGGAGGGAATCCAATAACAGGTAACACTGAGACTGCAGGCGTAGCACCTGCCATAACAGTCCCCCACTCCTGGCCGCACTCTGTATTACTTTACAACAAACCCTCGCCCACCTTTCTCCCGTCTCCCACCAGACAGGCTGCACTCGGCCAGTAAGAGAGGCCGAAACCTGCGCCCTTTCACCGGGGGCTGCATTGCACTCACTGACATCCCAGGTAATTCTGATTTAAGTTAATCAGACCTCCTCCTGTGAATCAGCTTTTGAGTACTGAACAAGATAAATAAGGAACACGTAATAACAGTAACATCAGAAACGAGTCGGAAAGCAGACCTCACTCAACAGACTGAGGTTCTCTGTTGTCCAGTGCTTTTCCCCAACACGGAGAGCGATGCAAGAGACCCAGTCCTCCAAGTTCCCCACTTTATCAACTAGTTTCTTTCTCTTCATTTGTGTTGAGAAGGGCAGCTCGACGTTATGTTTGTTTTCCAATTTAGGGCCCACGCCAACATGTTCCAAAAGTGTTGGCATTTTCATTTTGTTCAACTTAATGGAGGGTGACTCAAACCTTAAGCTGTTTCATTTTGGAAAACAAATCAAATATACAGTGCAGCAGAGGATGAGGCGCGCTGCAGCTCTGTATCAGACATATATTTAAAAGCGAATTTCTATGTTTCCTTTCCAGAATGACCCGATCCCTGTCTAGTTGTGTTATATCTGCCCATTTCCTTTCTGAAGAGACCTACCACAAACTCCCAGCATCCAGTAGCTTCATGTGCCTTCTGTTTCTTTCTTTTTCACATCACTGCTACTTTCTTCAAGCTCCCCCAAAAACTGGCATCAGTCTCTATATACTTTCTCTGGCTGCCGCGTAAGCATAGTCAGAAAGGCTACAGAGTGCAATGAGAGGCCGAAGGCTCTCCCACATCCAGAGGCGCTCCTCCTCGGTGCTGCAAGAGGAGCACAAACCCTCCCTTGGGCCCCCAGACCTTTTGCATAGACAGCAGGTTTTCTGCAAGCTAGGCACTGACGTATCCCACTCCATCAGTCCCTTTGCTGTCACGTCGTAGGATGTAGGTGCGTGGGTTAAGTTGCAGGTGGTGGCAGTTTTTACTTTTTGGTATTAATTGGCTCTGCAAATCTGCAGCACATTTAGCCCTGCTGGATCCCAGCAAAGATTTTGGGGTTTATCTTTTTCCCCAGCCGTGTGCAAACTGCAATGTTCTAGGGAAGCAGTGGAACATCAGAGACAGGCACCACACATTCGGTAGCTAAATCAAAGCTCTCCTTTTTCATTAGGAGGAGGAATATTCTAGAAGAGTATGTGCTGCAAACAGTAACCAGAATCTAAGCTTTTGCTTACAGCTGGATTTAGGAATATAGAAGAAAATAAAACAGTGTATTTTATACAAAACAACCCAAAATGGAAGGTTTCTAGGACTCAGCAGAACTTTATAATTTGTAAATCATGTAACCAGCTGGTAGCTCTGAAGTTGTGCAATGCCAGAGGGGCAAAATCTACTGCAGTGCATATGGGCAGCGTGATGTTGAAACCTTCTTCGGAGCCTCTGCTCTCCACACAAAGGGAGCTGCGCACCCTAGGCACAACCATGGGTGCTGGTGTAAATCAGAGCTCACGCTAATGAAACCACTGCAGCAGACACTTGATGAATGTAAATCAGAGGTCCCTCATTTAAACATGAGCACAGGACCAAGTAAAGGCTGAGGCAAGTGACTTCAGCTAGAATTAGATCTGGGGGTGTTAAAGGAGAAGCCCCACTGAAGATGACAATTTCTGAGTGTCTCTTTGTTCAGCCTTTACCCATCTAATCTGAAATGCTCAAGCCTTTTTCAAAGTATTCAATTTTGGTTTGATTTTTTTTAAAACGCAAGTGAATCACTCTTTTGGCTGTGACTCTCTGCTCTCCAGCTAGTAAGAAAATTTCAGAAGTTTTTGTAGTAAATAGCTTCCAGCAGAGAATGATTAGCATGAAGATTGATTGTGTGATTTGCCATAGTATATGGTAAATGTTTTCTGCAACTAAATAAGACGACCATGATCCTACTCTGTGGGAGGGCTGGTTTAACTGCTCAGAACATCCCAGGGAAAAAAAGATGCTGTTAAGAAACTATAAAAGAAGCACTAAATAGCGTTTTCTCTTTCTGCCGCAGAAGGTCAGAACGACCTAGCACTCTTGCAGTAACATTTTTAACTTCAACGACGATAATTACAGGTACAATACATTTCCACCTTTAATACTGAGGGAAAATACCACACCTGATATTAATCACGCCTTCACTACCAAACAGTCACGTGTAGCCATCAGTGTCCTTCAGCCATCCATGGGACCGGCTGATGGGGCAGAGTGTTTTCACCCGACCTGCAGCAGTGATGAAGGCGACTCTTTTCCTGAGCTCTCAGCTCCATACAGCCGGGTTGTTCTTCCAGACTCACCAGAACTACAAGAGGTTTCTCTTGTAAAAACACAGATGCCCTCAAACGCACAATAAACTGTTAATTGCATTCCAGACCATAATCCTCATACTTGCATCCTTTCACCAAAATGATGAAAAGCCTGCCTTCTACTTACCAAATACACAACTAGAAAGCCCCATCACACATCTGCTCAGCCTGTTTGCTTTAACAGAGAGAAGACATTTTAGAGGAATGACTCCCATATTTTCATTCAGGAGAAACATGCAAAATTAACAGCATATTTCAAGATCTTTGCAGACACGGTCCCATTTTCTGTGATGGAAAGAGCTCATTTCAGAGGAGAGCAAACAGAGCACTTGTCCAGGACCCAAGGGAAATGTGTAAACTCTCCAGACTGCCCCTAAGAGAAGAGGACCCATCTGTCTCAGGTCTCCAGTTCTCATGGTGCACAAATAACATGACTTCAGCCACTCCTGTCAGCAGCCTTGAATGATTTCTCCCTCACCAATACTACAGCATTGCCAAGGAGAGAAGAGGGGCAAAGCAGAGCCCTCTGCAACTGAGCACCTTCAGCGCAGGGGAAGAAGTTTGGACAAAGAGCCCTTGAATTTCTCCTCCATCTCCAGGGAGAGGGGAAGGGGGGTCCTCAGACCTGGGAGAGGAGAGAAGATAGGATGTGGGCAGATGCTGGAATTTAAGACTGTTGTTTGGCAGCAAGCATCTTTTCATAAAATACTCCATGATTCAGTGTCATCTGGGGCTCTGCAAGCAGAGCTCCAGCCATCGGTGATCTGGTGATACTGTAATTTCCTTGCATGTGGTGCAGGCATCGAGGAGGGGGAGGGAAGTGTCAAAGGGTGAAAGTGCAGACTGAGGGAACACAGCGCATGCACAGGCATCCCCGTACACGAGAGGAGCGGGAAGAAGTCAATCGCATAATACATTCGCTTTTTAAGTTGGGATGGATGACCTTGGCAGCACATCTTTGTGGCTGGCCATGCAAACTTCAGCCCATTTTGGTATGCTGTAACACATGCACTAGGAGCAAGAGGTTCGCCATCAGATGAGGAGACAGCAGTGCTTGATGACAGACCTTCAGCACGCAGATCATTGCACGCAACTATCTATGCCTTTAAACACACTACTGCATTGCCCTCACAGAGGGCTAATTTTGCAGTAAGCTTGACAAACTTTGCTGTACTGTGTTAGTTGCTCAGAAAGGGGTTATCCAAGCCAAATTCCCTTTCGCAAGGTCCATACATAAAAAAAAAGGTACCAGTTACTTACTGCATAGGCAATCATTTACCTGGAAAGGTCATGAAAAGCTCCAATTTAATTAACAGAAGCCAAACTGGAAAGAGTAGGCTCAAGAGCACTTTTATTATTACTTCTGTCCCACTGACTTTCAGACAGATTTTCCACATGTACTCAAAAAAAAAAAACCAAAAAAAATCATCATCAATACTGCAGAGACCCTATGGGAAATCCTGGGTATGATTTCCCTGCCTGGTTTTTCATTTCACTTACCCTTCTGTAGCTGGCGGTATCTATGCACTAACATTATTCTCCTTTCTGCTTTAATTTGGGCTTGGAGCCTTCTTAAACTGATTTTATGCTTACTTAAGAAACTGTGTTACTTCCAGCAAGAGATGGCTTTTACTGAGAGCATTTCCCCCCATGACTTTTTAATCTTCCTACCCTTGACCTTTCAGTTCAAAATATTAAACAAATCACAAGCTATTACTTGTATTTATTAGACCATTAAAAGCCAAACCCACCTTGTCCCAAAAGTTATGTAGGAAAAGGGAAGCCCAAAGCAAGAAGGACTAGATAATTATAGTACAAAAGACCGAACATAAGTGAATTATTCTTGTGACATTTTCCATTCTTGTTACCATCTTCATAATGAAAATGAGGTGTCAGAAGCTTCATTCCTCATACCCAAAACTTTATGTGATTTCAGTTATGTGCTACATTACTTTGAGGTTTTTCAACATTTGGAAGTTGGGCCAGTTAGCCGTTCCCCTAGATTTCTGATTACAGACTCAACAGCCTGTGGGAGAAGAATAGAAAGCCCAGCTAATCAATGCGTATTTCTTAAGCAGAGCTGATACAATACCTGGCTGCTGAAGAATGCATTTTAAGACCCAAGTCTGAATCCTCAGCCTTTATAAATGCATAGGTATGGGAAATATCTATTAGCAGAACAGAGCAGTTTAGGGCAATACATATCACAGGGATTTCCTCCTGTTGCTTCCAGTGACTACGTTTCAGAGAAACTAAAACATTAATTTACCTTGCCATCACCTGTTTTTAAGTTCAAGTGAGCTGTGGAGAATTTGAAAGAGCACATTAGTGTACTATCAGAAATACTTCCACATTCAACACTGCCAAATAGCAGCATTTATCCATGTGCTTCTGCTCAACCCAATTCCTATACAAGGAGATGCAGCACATTAATGTGAAAGGTTAAATTTTGAGCTGTTGTCCAAAAGGGCCAAAAGCACATATTGATGAAGTAGAAGATGATGTTCAGGTGCAAGACAAGTATATTTAAGTGTATGACTTAAGAGTCATACACATCAAAAGAAGGCAATAATAAGAAGTGTATTTTAGGCAGGTCTTTATAGTTATTTTCCTTTGTGCTGGAAGAACCATGAACTTTCCCACTCTGTGCAGAGTGCCCTGCAAAAGCTTGAGGTAACGAAGAACAGATGCACGGGCAGCAACTGGGTGTTTCACCCTTCCCCAGCAGAGGAAGGTCAGCTGGCATCCTGGTACAGCTTACATTACAGCAGGAAAGTAAAAACTCTTCTTTTGGCATGGTTCTCAGCCCAAAGAAAGTTTTATGAGGTTTGCTGTTATTGCTTGTGTTATCTGGACAAAGACATTAAAAGACAATGAACGGGCTCGCATGCTCACAGGCAAGGAGCTTCCAAGTGACACTTTCACCCAACCCTTGGCTGTGTGCAACCCGTTCTTCTTAGGAGACCTATTGGCATTTCAAGGTTAGCAAGTTTTACAGCCAACCCCCTGTAATAAGGTGAGGACAATGAACATTTTGCTTCTAAACCAGAAAATCTAATATTACTTTCACACCACTGAGTTAAGCACATGTTACAGCGCTGTCTTGGTCTCTGTTAACAATCATAGAGATATCAGACATTTCCTAAGAATCAGGTTACAAAAATGTAGCTGAGAGACGTGCAAGGACATAAAAATTCCAATGAGATAAAAGCATCCCTGTTTACATAGCAATTCTGCTTCATTAGACTCAATGTTGTTTCATTATATTCAATGCCATTTCATTATATTCAATGCCATTTAGTTTTGATGTTCGTTTCAAGGCTGCTTATTTATACTGCAGCAGATTGGGGGAAACACAGTAAAAACTCTGTGTTGAATGCAATGTTGAAATAGGTTTTAATATGCAATAACGTGTATATATCGTGTTCTAGTTAAGAAAGCATCACTGTTTGCTTACATATGTTACTATACAAACTATATCCTAAACTCAAATTGGGCTTCAGATCTCAGACACTAAATCCCACGAGCAGAAAGTCTTGATTGAGACTGCTCACAGACTATTTACAATTGTGGAAGAAAGACAGATTTTTCCCCTATTTACGCACACTTCCTGCTAGGTGAGATTCACTCCTATTTGGGGCTTTAAAGAAGGCTTTTTTTTCCTCAGGGATGAATTTCACTTATTAGTATTAATGCACACATCCATATGGGGTCTTTTGCCAGTGGCAAAAATCCAGGGCACATGGGCTGGTACCTTTGAGGCAGAACAGACTATTTGCTACGCTGTAAGATCGCCTACTTTCTTGAAATGCTTTTTATCAAATTTCTTACATGCAGCAGCTCAAACCCACTAAGGGCTTAATTTTTCTTTTTATTGTATGCTATTTTGCACATCTTGCTATAGGGTTTCCCTGAAAGTACATAAACTTATTTTAATTGTTCCCAGTGCTGACACCCACTTAATTAAACGGTAGTACTATAGTGAGATTTATTATACAGAAACAGAGACTTTTTTAAAGCAGTAATGGAACATATAATAGATGTGTCACATTCTAAAAGCCTAATTAAATCTATTGTTTCTCTATGTCCTCAGCATGTCTCTCTCAAGTGTAAGATATAATTTTAAATGGCTGAGATGTTTATTTCAATGATCATACGAGCCAGATCCGCATTTAGGCTGGGTGCTCTTGGCAAAGTTAAAGGACTATTCGGCGAGAGTGTGTGTGGTATCGGGCGTTGAATATAACTCAGATAAGTAAAAGGAGTGAAAACAAGAGGATGTGTTTTGCTCTTTGCGGTTCTCATCTGATGTCCTTGGACAGGAAAGGGAGCTGAGTCAGGCTCAGGGAGGCAGGTGGAAATCCAGTCCCTTTCCCCCCCAACAGACACAGCTTTTAATGTTTCTTTTTCCCCAAAAAAACTGAGCCTGACCCTTGCAGAGAGGAACAGTGGGGAGGTGGAGGAGGAGGGAGCCTTCCCACCTCAAAGAGCCTTATGAGATGACGAAACACATCACTGGGGTGGTGCAGGGACTGAGCCCTACCTGTCTCTGGGCAGGGAGCAGAGGTGGCTCTGAAATCGCGAAGGAGGACAGCAGCGAGTGCAACACCACCAGCACTAGCAGGAGAACAAGAGCAGGCACACCAGTGCTTTCCTTCAGGGATGGATGCCTCCTTGGACGGGCTGTCCTGCACTGCCCCTTCCTCCAGGATGTGCCTTGTAAATTAAAGTCATTTATCCGGAGCCAGCTGGGAGAGCAGCTCTGCACGAGCTTCCCTCCCAGATCGGGGGTTTTGCTGTTTTGGCTTGGTTTTGTTGTTGTGGTTTTTTTTTTTTTCGTAACCACCTCGTGTGCTAGCTTTCAGATGCTAAGAGAGAAAAAATTACTGTGATTATTAGGACAGAGCCAGGTAGGATTTTCCAAAGTGCCCAGCGTTAAGCCAACTCTGCTCCCAAAATAGAGGCTCCCAGTGCTTGCAGGGGTAATTAGGCTACAGCCTGCCATTTGTAGAGAAATTACCCCTCTGTCAGTAATCTTGAAATAGAAGAGATGGGAAACATTTCAGAGACAAGCTGAACTCCAGCCGAGAGGAAGGATTTCTGCCCATGAGGCCACATTCCTTTGCCCCTGCAGCGTTTCAGCAGCGGAGCAGACCGCAGGGCTTCGCTCAGAGCTGTTACTGCCGTGATCAGAATCACTGCGCTTCATTCCTTCTTGCACAGTTAATACAATCACGGCTGATTTTAAGGGCAATCAAATACTGCAAGTCCCTAAAAATGAGAATAATAAGAGGCACTGAGGGAGGCAAATTCCCTTAGAGATCATTGGAGATTATCTTAAAGAAGAAAATTCAGCACAAGCTAGGTATCAAATGTAATAACTCATGTAAAATACCCTTTTATGGAGAATCAGAAGCATAGTGGTTATTTAGTCTTTGGCATCTATAACCTTTTATAGTGAAGAATACATTGTAATTATTTAGTCTTAAAGAAGTAATCACTTTTTTCCTGCTTTAATATTCTGAAAATAATTATATTACTTAGGGTTCATTAACTGTTTCCAGCAGAATAACCAGCTTTATTTAATTAGCTAGATGAAGCT
This sequence comes from Pluvialis apricaria, assembly GCA_017639485.1. Classification (NCBI taxonomy): domain Eukaryota; kingdom Metazoa; phylum Chordata; class Aves; order Charadriiformes; family Charadriidae; genus Pluvialis; species Pluvialis apricaria. The sequence goes on from CM030009.1 coordinate 17,115,540, forward strand.
TTTTAGTTACTTTCTTTCCATCACTGATTAAACATTAGTTTCAGAAGATTAGCAGCTATTTTCTTCTAGTCAATATGCTCTCTGGTTTATAATCTTCTCATGGAAAAAAAAAAAATACGGTACATCAAACCGAAATGCTATGATTACTTAGAAAAGACATCAATGAGAAATAGGGTTTGCTGAACTCTTTCATCCGCTATCCCACCCTTAACAGTAGAAATGGTAAAATGCTCAAAAGCAAAGCGAGTACCACTTGTAAGGGACCAGTTTTTCTTGTGCGATAACAAAGGCTGTAGCAAGAACTGTGCTCTGCATATCCTCAAAGGGACACTGGCATGAAATAAGCATAAACCTGATGTAATACATCAACCATGTATTCTGCTCACCTAGCTTTGCTGCCAAAGCACATCACTGTACAGGCTGAAATATGAACCGTTACTCTCCCAATCCAATTCCAGCACGTGGAAATGAACATCACCTTATGGGCATTGAATATTCAGGATTGATTGTTTTTCTTGGGTCATACCTCAGGCAATTCCTGCAGCATTGAATTCTACACGTTTTCTGTACAGCAACTGGTAAGTAAATGTTACCCCTGCATGCTTCAGCTACCCAAAAAAGGACAAAAATATGTAAGTCCTGTACATATGAGTTCATTTTTGCAAAGCAGAGCTCCATGTATGCTACCCTTGGAAGAAAAGGGTGGTGAATGGGAAGGCAGCTTGGAAACAGATGCTGTCCGTGTCTTTACTAAAACCACCACCCAGGAAGAAAACAGCCCTGCCACCCTCCACCTCACCAAGTTGGGGAGGAGGAGTATGGGCTGCAGTCCTCGGGCAGGAGCCGAGGGCACCATGAAGCTGGCACAGACAGCCAGCACCCCCAGCAAGCACTCTGCTCACGCGGCAGGTGAGAAATACTTTAGCTGACCAGTCACTGCAGTAATTAATCACCTTCCCTCGCTGAAAACCATCTAACCTCCACAATGCCAAAGATGTGGACTACCAAAAACAAGTGACAAGGGGATGACAACAAATTTTATTGCCCCAAGAAAATCATCAGCTTTGTAGAAACAAGATCCAACTACATCAGGTCTCAACTACTGTCTTAAGTTTTAGCAAGCAAAATCTCCACATCTGCAAAGCATACAAACACAAGCACAAAATTTTACATTCCTCCTTTCAGTAGGGAAAGAACCAGTGTCTCAGCCTGCTTTGCCAGTTAATTTTTGTGCCCTTTGCAACTCGTATTTGCCTGCAGCAGTAAAACCAGAACTTTCTCATCTGTCCCTGCAGCACATTCTCTTGGAAGCAAGCACAGCCAAGCAAACGCATGTGCCTACTGCAGACTTCAAAGTGATACACTGTTTTGACGTGCCATGGGTTTCAGGTAGCGGTTATTAGCAGAAGGTTCATTATTGGTATATGGATCTCTAGTGAGGGCGTAAATCTACCCATTTCATTATGAAAAACAAACATCCAAAATGAAAATACAATTGATTTTAACTAAAAACTACAAATCTCTACAGATCGCAGTTTTTAATTATTATTTATTGTTACCTATTCTGTGCTCAAGGCCTTTTTTTGCACATATCGTGCAAACCCAAATCAAAGCTGTCAGTCACGTTGGAGATCTCTTTACATTTGGCAACATAAAAGACCTCCGAAAAAGCGTAGCTGTAGTTCACAGTAAAGTCTTTTTATGACTTGGATAGAAGGAGTCCAGTTTTAAGGCAGACCTCTGCCTGTCCCCATTTTCACAATAATACACTTGACTTGCAAGAAAGCTGCAGATGTGCCAAACAGCCAAAAGCAAACCAGGGAGTAAAATTACAGCTACTAACATTTCTGCTTCCAAGTTATTTCCTTGCTATTTTTTTTTGCTTGTTTTCTGAGCACAGGTATGCTACTAGCTAATGTAAAAGCCACCTCTGGTCTGTTCTGGTGCACAGGATGGATGAGGGCGAGCCCCACTCATAGCATCCGAGTAAAACACCTCACTAAACATAGGATCAGTTATATACCTTCATATAAACATGGAAAACAAATGCAATAGGAATATCTAGTCTGAAAACCTACGTGGCACGCACAATGAATGTCCACGTAATGACCCCTGCAGCAGAGGGAACTGTGCGCTATAGGCGACTATAGGCAGGGTTTGGAAAAGCCTTCTGTTTATTTACACAAAATCAATACGCAACCAGCTGACAGCTAAAATTCAGGCACCATTTAACACAGCTGTCAGTATGGTTGTTTACATGATCTCTTTAAGCATTATATACATTTTCACAGTGGGTAAAATCCATCCAGAATTCAACAAAACATGCCCATCTATTGTCTGGGTATTGCAAGAAGGACAACAGAGAGACACCAAAGTATTTTCCTTTCTTTTTTAGGCAAGTGATGGGGTCATAAAGCAAGAAAAGATTTCAGCCTCTCACTTCCTACCTACGTAAGCAATTGCAAAGTCAGAGACAAGCCTTTACAAAGGAAGGACTCAATGTGGGCTTGTGTAAAGGATGAGGGAAAACTGATAGCAGGCGGCATTGCAGTTCCTAGGTTCCCAGAGCAAAATCAAAGCTGGAAGGTAACTGTTAAATTCTGCCTGTGAAGCAAAGTTTCTCCTTTAAACATAATGCATCTAGGCAGGCTATCGCAATTCCCTGCAAGAGCAACACTATTGGGGCAGCTTCAGTGCTTAATAGGCAAAATAGGAAAAACACAAGTTCTTCAGGATTAAAAACAAAGATTTTTTTTTTTTAAATTTATTATGTTAAGCATGTTGTTCCATTTCCCTGTCCCTCAAAATCTGCCTTGCAACAAAACTGGAGGATGAAGCCAACAGCTCCGAGTCAGATATGGCACTGATTTTAGACACAGACTTCATTGACTCCACTGAGTTACTCCTGGCTACCACAATAAACCTGCACCAAGAGCAAGTTCACTGCTGCAGTTTAGCTGGGCTGTAAGAAGAGCTCCTCATTAAGCAAAGGGACTCCTAATTAAGGAGTACAACCAAGATATTGAGTCAGCATTAACTGGCAAAGCTTTACTGACTGTAACTCTCTCCAGACTTCCAAAAATTTCTTTTGAAAAACTTATGGGTTTGACAGCCATTTCACAGATGCTCCTTCCCTCCAGCTCCAAGCCTCTCTGCTGGCTCGGCCCTGCTTTTCTGCACTTTGTTGGCATATCAGAGCTCTGAAAACTACCGCTTACTCTAAATTTCCTAGTCCATGCTCATTGCCAGTAGCTTTTTTTTGTTCCTTTCCAACTTAGTGTTGTCATCATGATTGACTAAATGGCAAATCTTTCAATAGCTGATGTGTTTTTCAACTCTCCATTTACAAAATAAGCCTCTAGCCCTCATGGGCACAGAGAGGAGTTGGGAGAGCAGCGAGAAAGCAAGCTCTAAAAGCTAAAGAATAGAAAACAAATTTTAAAATCATGACATCTACTCTTTTTTATGGTGGGGTGATTTGCAGGAAAGCTTCATGTGATTTTAAACTGCTTGGGACTATGAGAACTCCTCATTCTGCAGGTCTGTGTCAGGTTTTGGCAACAAAAATGTCATTACAGTCAATTCCCATTCACTGTCTACCCCAAAGTAACCACACTGGTTTCCCAAGCTGGCCCACTGGGGGCAGGTAGCTTTTTAAGATATCTGGTCACCCAAGCCCAGTTTTCATCTATTCTTTTAAAGAATCAATTGATCCCCTCCCCCCCAAGATCTTTGTACGGCACCCTGCAATAGGATTTCATTGCATCTTTAATTTAAGATTTTCTTTCTTTCTCTCCTGTTTGTAGTTAAACTTTTTTTCATCCGTTCCATCTGTGAAGCGCAATGAATTTCTGTTGGACTTTATAGTGACTGTCCTCCCAGCTTAAATCTTCCCAGAGAACCTGTTTACCTGTGCTTACTATCCAGGCTGTGGTATAATAAATCATTTAAGCAGACTTACAATTTGGCATCAAGAGATGCTGACCAAAATTACTATTACGTTATAAGCAGGAAACTCTCATGTTATAAACACTGTTCTTTTGCATTAAACACGGTATAAGGTTAGATCTTTTAGGCAGTAACAGAGGCAAAGCAGGGGGTTCTTTGCAATAGTATTACCAGTATATACAGTTATCCTGAATATGACAATATCTTGAACATGGCAGTGGACTCGATTCTGCCCTGAATTAAACAGATTTCATTATGGTTCCTCTTGATTTTTACTGAAACAAGCAAAACTTCAATATCCCTTGGGAGCTCATTACATACATTTTATGGGTTACATATTGTGATTGCATTTGGACGATATTACAAATATGATATCCTTCCATGGCTGCCACTGCAGGAGGGGGGTTACCGCAGGTGGTACCCCTCCAGGGCTCACAGGTGCCTGCCTGGCATCCTTTTCCCCCCAGCCCTCAGCAAAACCCCTGGACATAGAGAAGCTGGTGGGACTTGTGACATGATGCACAAAGGTCACGTTACTTTAATCACAGCAGCACCTAGAATATCAAAGCGGAGGCCAAGGGTGTCATCGCAGTAGCTACTTTAGAAAAACGTAACATAAAAATCCTGAAACGGATGGCGCAAAGGAAGAGATATTACTCTAATCTGACAAAGAGGAAGAATTCAGATGACAGATGCGAAGACGACCACACCAAAGTGTCTGGCAGAGCCACGCAATGTGCCCAAGCAATCTGGGTCATCTGCCTTCACACCAGGATGCGCCACCGCCACCTCCTCCTTATTCAGCTGCAAGTCACTCTTCACTTACATAAAAAAACAGCAGCAAACAAACATCAGTTCGTGAAACATCCCACAAATGCATTCACATTATCTGGGAAGATCACACTATCACCTCCAAAGGATGATATATGGAGCAAGCAGCATATCTATATGATACAGAAGGGACTGGAGCACCTGCTAAATTACAGAGATGACAGAGCTGCATAACATTACTATTGAGTCTTAAAAACCCATGTTTATGCTGTTTACCTACTGGCAGCCACGGATCCTACTGAATCATGGGGAAATAGGGATGCCATCCTATAGCGAAGGGCTCCCGAGAGATCAAAAGGAGAGGCAGAGCACTGCAGTATTGTGCAAAAATGGCTGCTCAGAGTTTAGTTAAATTTAGCCTTTTTCTAGTGGATATCAAGAGACTTCACCAGCCATAACATAGATAGGATTATAACCCACAGGCATTGCAAAACTCCGTGTTAAGGAGTCAAAGGAGAGAATTAGGTCAAAATGATCTGAACCAAAATCTAGCGATATGAAGGGAGGAGATAACAAAAGAAAGAGACATCCACACTACACACATCTTCAGAGAGCGGGAAGGCAAAAGTCACGGGAAGATGAGACTCAGCCAGTAACGCATTAAGGAGTCACAATGAGGAGATGTAATGGTACACAAAGCAAGTAGTTTAGCAGCAGAGAAACAGACGGAGGGGGCAAATGACTACTGTGTCTGCATCACCACATACTTGTTGTCACCCTTCTGCTGCAGGTTTCCACCTCACCTTCTGAAGCAAAAACAAAAAAATCATATGAGTATCATATGGTCTTCCTTTGGACATGCAAGTAAAGCTTACTACAGGCTTCACAGCGAAGTGGATGAGGAAAGCTCACACGATCTTTTACACTGTCTGAGCAGCGTGAGCTGTAGACTCCAGCACACTGGCCCCAACAGTCAGCTGGCCAAAGCTAGCATCTTTATCAGTCCCAGAAGAGGACATCAGCCTTCCCCCAATGTTGTCTTTCTTGTTTATAAGCTCTGTGGACCCTCTATCCTGAGAAACAGTCTGAGAAAACTCGCACAGTAACGCAACTCCTACTTACAAGGCATCAGACAACACAATCCCAGGCCTCTTCTTGACGGATAAAGAGTTGATTTGATTTATACTTCTTTTCCTAATTCATAGACAAAACATAAGAGTATGCCAATGTGGAGTCAATGATGATTCTCTGGGTCAAATTCTGCTCACAGCTGTATGAAAACAAATTCGTACATTCATTTAATCGGTATTTACATTAGTGTAACCAAGTGTAGAAATTGTCTAGTCAACTCTGATCTGACTCTCACACTATGAAAACTCAAAGCACAAAAAACCACCCTGTTTAAATAGGCAATTTTATGCAATAAACAGCACTATAAAGTAAGAACGTAAAGATCAGATTTACAGCCAGAATTTCACCCTTTTTACATGTTATGAAACCTATGTATTTAGAGACAAAAGTCAAATTTATGGGTTGAGGTTAAGCTCAGACACCCAAAAACCTAAGGGCCAGATTCTTTTTTCCACCTTTACCCCATCCCCATGCCCACAGACCCAGGCCAGCCTGCCGGATGGGGGCAGGAGGGTACACATGGCTCAGGGAGGCCCCGAATTGCACTAGGACAGGTAGCTGTGCCCCACCATCCCCAGCACCACCTGGCAGGATGCGCTGGCTGAGCCCCGAATGCCACCACAGAGCTACAGCAACTCCAAACTTCGGAGAAATCCCATGAAAACCCCCAAAAATGGTGTAACCTGGGTGACCCCTTAGTTGTCCTCAGTTACTCTAGACACTGGTTGAGCCTCCCAACAATGGGATAAGAACCAGTACTTCATTAGGTGCCTCTCTAGCCTATCAATTGCTAACGACTTGTCTTTGCTTTCCAGGCCCTTTGTTTCCTATCCCAAGGTTATTCATGTACTACCTCTTTCAGGTTACATCCTTACAAGTGAGTGACACCAGCTCTTAGCGCCACAACCACTTCAGTTTTAAGCACACACTTTCATGCTTTCTCCAGTAGAGCCCCTATCTTAAAGGGGAGTTTCCCATACATCTCCAAAAGTCGCTACACGGCCCTCCTCACAACCCCATCCCAAAACTTTGCTTCAAGGCTTTCAGAACTAAAAAAAAAAAAAGGTTAGTCACAGTTATGGTTGAGCTGCTGGTGAATCAGGTCCCCACTGTCCGCGCACACAGGCGCTGACCCACAAATGATCTCTGCATCCCTGCCTGATGATGCCTCCACCCATTAGTTCCTGTCCACACTTCCGTGAGCTCACCGAGATCTGTTTGTACCGCACTTGGGTACACGGGGTCCACGGCCCATACTGACTGTTCCCAGGCACAAGTGTAACACAGATCACAAAGAAATCATTAGCAAATCAAAGGGAAGTTGAAAAGCAGCAGCTTTTCACCAGCTTTCAGCAGACAAGAGGGAACTTGTGCTTTCCCCACACTGCTTAGCTTCTACTTGTACAATTAACACTCCTTGATTTCACTTTATTATCATGGGGCATTTTCCTATTTGAAATTGTTTATTAACTTGAACCAATTTTTTACTATGTATTTACATTTAATCATCTAGCAAGCCTGATTATCTTGAGTACTAATAATAATCAACACATTACTAACATCACTTTAGTTTTAAGCCGTATGACTAAACATTGCAAATTAATTCTACGTTAATCAGTTTCATTAGCTATGTAAATATTTCTTCGGCTTAAAGCATTAAATCAGATTTAATTTGCTAAGACAATATTCATTGGGAGTTTATGCAATCCATTCTTGCTTTCTATTAAGGCATGTTACACTGTGGGTTCTCTATGTAAAAAAAAAAAAATCTAAAAAGGCAAAACTGTTAAACTCCTTCCTTCATTGCAAGTGTTGCATTATGACTAGATCTAAAGGCAAAAGAAAAAAATAAAGTCAACAAGACACAAGAAATCACAATTTCCCCCTTAGTGAAATTTAGAATGGATTTAAACATATTTAAATTTAGATACATCATAAATGTTGTCTTACAAGATCAGTATGTTGAGTTTTTCTTACTGCAAGAGTGGCAACACTACAGCATAATGTATAAGCGTGATCTTGCTTGTGCCTTCATTCTGAAGCATTTCAGTTGAAAGTGTGAAGGAGACTCACTTAAGGGAACTGAGGATGTTAAAGTGCAGAATTATTCCTTACACTTATGCATTTTGCTACTACAGAATATGCAGATGTACTGACAGAAGATAGTTTGCAAGAAATTACTACTTCAGACAAACATTCAGAGTTGGCTGCTCCTTTAAATTTATTTGGGCACAAGCTTGCTTTGCGTCAGTGGATGGTTTGCCTGTGCAAAAACACAAATACCAATGTTGTTGAGTAGGGATTTAAGGATCTGGCCTACTGGGCAGGAAATTATCACAGATTATCAAACACCAGGTTCTTAATCCAAAAAGCAAACTGGGGAAGTTGAGAACATGAGAACCAGATGAATCAAGTCTGAAGACTTGCATGAACTACAGCAGACTCAGATGCTGACGTGCTCCTTGTCACATCATATCTGGGCCTGCAGGTGGAGAGCTGAGCACCCAAAGTACCAGCTCACCCAGAAATTGCTATTTACCCCTGTAAAAGAAGGAGAGGGCAGTGATTAGATCATCATAACTTGAACTCCCCACACGGCTTTGAGTGACTTGGCTTCTAGATGCCTCAGCTCTTCATTTTCAATAACACTATCGTACAAAGAAGGATGCTTTAAGGACTGGAAAGTACATAGTGCTTTTACATTTAGTACTTCTAGTAAAAGTTTGCTATTGTTTTTCCATCTATTTAGGCACTGGTGATGTTGGATTTATCCCAATAGCATTGTAGAAACAGTAGACCTGCATTTGGAAGATCTGTTTTCAGAAACACCCTGCTGTTCTAACTGTGGAAATGGTATTCTTACTGTCAGTCCTGCAACCACCAATTTGAATCTTGACAAGATCACAAATGTAATTCAAAGACAGTGAATTGTACAAGTTAGTTATTCATATTTTATGCAATGCCTTCACATTTCTGCCCTGAGCATTTCTCAATCTTTGAAAAGCTAAACATACCTAAAGACCAGCCTCAAGCCACAGAGTTTGTAACTTATTGTACAAGTTTACTGTTGATGAGCAGAAAAAGGACAGAGGGAAGTAGGTATTGAATGTAAACCCAATTTTCACTTGGATGTACTGTAACTGTCATGGGACTTCAAAAAATTCTTCCATTTCAGAAAAACCTGTATCTTGGGCTATCAACTGCTGTTGATTTCAGTGAGAATGAACTATGTTTGGCAATTTTTCAGGTGCCTCTCAACTCTCACCACAGTCAGACCATGACTGGACGTACAAGGATTTACATCCTCCAGTCAGCCCACAGACTTGACCATACTGCCATCTGTAATTTCTTGTCATCTACATTAACAATGATCTCACATGGAATGGTCCTGCAGAAAATGGATTGGGTTAGGTCCACATCACCTTAATTTGAGAGATGACAGAGGGGTCTTCCCCCTGCACCTTTGGTATGTGGAACAAGAGAAATAATACCACTTTTGGGTCCCCTGTGCTGAGGTGCAGCTCTCCCATGATATCCCAAGGCATTAGGCAGAGTAGACTGAAGAGCCCAAGACCTATCTTCCTCTCCCAAAGCAGCTTGTGCTCCTCTTCTGAAACACAATTTCTGAAGCAAGGCCGAGCCTTTCCAAACCAGTGAAAACGTCCTGCTGTTGTTTTCCATTCCCAAGCCTGCAAGCCGTTCCTCGCAAGCCGTTCCTCACAAGCCATCTGCCTTGACTTTGGCATGTCACTGGCATGAGGACAATCTGGTTAGATGTGGGTTGGCACCAAGCCCATTGATTAAACCAATACTCTCTGAAAAAGTAACTGCTCAAAAGGAAGTTTCCTTGACCACCCATAATTCAAACATGTTTCTTTTGCACATCTAAATTGCATCAGTTATTATTGCGAAGTAAAATCTACACCCTGGGACAAGTTCCAGCTTGCCACTGCTATGTGAACTTGGAGTAACTGAACCTAGAGAAACAGACAGGGTTATAAAAGTTGGATTTGACTGCTTCATCTGGAGAGAAGCAAGGGATGGAAGAGGAGAGATACACCCAGCTCATGCAGGAGCTTCAGCAAGTATTTACTTGTTTAGCACGTCTCTGCAAGACGGGAGTTATTACTCTGTAGATCCACAGACACACAAGTAAGTGTACTTGTACCATTTGGCCCTTTAAACTCAATGGGATTAATACATACAACTAACTTCTGTCCTACGAGCGCACTCAACCTGTTTTTCATCCATGCAATTTCAATAACTGAAAGATATCCTGGACATCAGGGATGAATAAAAAAGGCAATCACTTTTGTTGTTATAGTACTCCTCTCTTAGGAAATACTCATAAATTTAAATAGTTCAAAATTGAAATCACTCCTCTCCTTTAGTTCATCACAAATTTAAATATTTGCATTTATTTTCGTTTTGACCCCCTTACTTTAGTGGAATGCAAATCTGTACAAAGGGCTCATGGATACATAAGGAGTATCAAATGTTTTCTCCTTCTTTTAGGAGTTGTTCAATCAATTATTTATTTATCAAATAAAGATCAAAGCTTTTTTTTTTTTAAGAGATGGTTCACTTTCCCTCTCTCCCCCTTAGTTTCTCAATTACTCAGCTAAACAATATGCAACTCAAAAATAATGAGGAAAGGTGTGGAAAGGGACTATCTTGACCTCTACATTTTCCACCAAAAAAAGAGACGTGTTGAACAAGTTTCATCTGCGGGGCTGCAGCAATTACGTATGAACTCACAAACAGTGCACCCTGTTCCTGTTTATTTTAACCCAAAGCAGCCAAAGCACAGGCTTAAAGCAACCAGCATCCCACACTTGGTCCCACACCCTGCAACCACCCCAAGAAGTCACTTCAGGACAGCAAAGAAAGAATATGATCCTGTGGCCAGCCTGCCCTTGGGAAGGGGCATAACACACCTGAGAAAGTGAAGAGAAAAAGGAAAGTAGGGGAAGCTCCATAAAATTTCTTTCTGATATTTCTCTCATCCATATTCTTTCGCTTCATTTTTGCAGTCTGCAAATCGCTCTCCTCTCTGACAACCACATGTACAGTCCAACACTTATTCTGAGCCAAAAATGAACAAGGTGGAGACGGGAGAGTTGAGCCAAAGGGCACTTGCTGGGGGATCTGGGCATGCAGCAACTGCTGGCTGGCTAAGCCAGAGCTCTTTCCAACTCCCCTTCACACCCACACACACTTCTCCGTGCAAGGGTGAGCCAGCAAGAGGCATGGCAGGACTGCATCAGACCGACAGCTGGTGCTGCCTTTGGCTTCTTGAACTTGGGTGTGAAGGTAGAGGAAGGTAGGTGAGCACAGGCAGAGGAAGCTAGCGCTTAAAGGAGCAAGAAAAGAGGCTGTGCAGGAACTGGAAACAGTGAAGAAAAACATGTGTGGATGCCAGGGATGTGGGGCAACAGTGCCTGCTTGCAGGTGGCCAGGCGGTGAGTCTACTAGGAGAACCCCACTGGCCTCAGAGACTTGCTCTTCTGGGCATCTCAGGCTGGCAGGGCCAGGGGATGAGCAAGTTTTGCTGGCACAAACGCAAGGGTTGCCTTTTGCAGGGGGGAAGAGTAACTTCTTATACTCAGAGGAGGCCAAGGGACAGGATCTGGGGCACATCAGAGAAGGAGCACCCGAGGTTATACATGAGAACAGAGATATCATGAACATCCCAAACTAATACATAGAAGTAGGCAAGGAGTCCCAATCCAAACAAATAAGTAATCAGAAATGCTGCACCAATATGTCATCTGTGGCCCTTCACCACTTCAGTGGGCTTTGGTGATATGAGCCATTACCTAAGGACTCGCTTTTATCCTCTTTTGGCTAGTATTCAAAGAAGACTCTGGCCCTGATAAGCCTGAAAAAACTTCATTTCGTGCACAGAAGGCTAAACTTCGTGTAAGAACAAATAGGAGCATAGCCTGATAAGAAGTAGCCAAGTGCCTTGTGACAGTGTGGCATCTGCTGTGCCTGGCAATGGGGTGGTGACTCCCACGGCCCGAGCACCCTCTAGTGGCACCCACCGCCCTCCCAGCCTGGCACCCACCACCACCACCTCGAAACACCAGCGTCAAGCAGTTTGCCCTAGCTTTCTAACCGGTATCTAGTAAGCACGAATATTTCGGGAATAGTACCAATATCAGTAAAGAGCTAATTAAGGAGTTGTAACCATTTTTGCAGCTATCACAAGCTTGTACCAGGAAAGTTTTGCCATTGCCTTCCATGGGGTCAAGGATCAAAACCCTTTGGACGCACACACAGCCCCTACCCGGCACACCATCTCCCTGCTAATTAGGTGATTGTGTGAGGGCCGTTTGCACAGAACATAGCCCTGGTGTAAGTGATCAAGCTCTCATTTGGTGCTAACCAAGAGGAAGGAGGGTCTATACCAGAAGTCCTGACTTCCAAGTAAGCAAACCCTGAGAAACTAAGGGAAATGGTGAAGTCAGCGCAGGAATTTAAGTGAAAGCTTTTTTTATCCTTCAGTCAACCAGTATCTGGAATTCCCATTTCAGACACACAAAAAACTTGCAGAGAAGTGTTCCAGACATAACTTGGTGAACACACATGTTAAAAGGATATTAGCAATAATAAATACAAGGAACAGCAATAACACCACATCAACAAAGATTCCTCAGCTAATTTGAGTGCGAAATTATAGAGAACAATAAGAGCAGCCAAAAGTTACAGCAACCTAAACCACAGAAGAAAAATTACCTCTTACCTTCCTTTCTGTGAGACAGCAGCTTACAGGTGCTCAAGCCCCAGCCAGGAGCTGCATCACTCATCTAGAACCTGGGAGGCACAAATCCAAACCCCTCTTAGAGCAGGAAAGAGGCCAAACCTAGGCTCCCTTCCCCTTATAGGCAGCAGCACTTCTTTCTCCTGTGGAAACTCTTTAAAAAATGCAAACCAGCTTGCAAGGGTTTCTTCCTCCCAAATGATAGATGTAGGGATTTGCAGCTCTGGATCCTGAATGGATGCAGCTGTTTGCCTTCAGCAGCCCCGCTCTAGTGTGAGCTGGGCTTCATATTCACACCTCTGCCCAGAGCTCCCCAGCACGCTCTGGATCGCTCTTTACACACTTTGCATAATTTGGGATCACTTTTTTGGAGGTGCCTAATTCTTTCCATGAGCTTTACAAGAAGCTTACAGACCAAACTTTGGAGACAGATGTTGCTGCAGTAGTCAGATAGGTAAAAGCTAGGCAGAGAAGTTTGGTATCCACTCCACCTCATCAACCTCAGGTGATACTATTGACTTTTGTAAAAACACATCACAGCTGAACCCAGTTAACACATAGAAGAATTAGGGTCAGTCACCTCCTGGGCCTGTTCCTAAGCATTACACTAACTCCTTATCCACACTAGTGAAGCACTTCTGAAGAAAAAAAAAAAAAAGAAAAAAAACGAGGAGTATGAGGTTAATCACAAATAAATTGACAGTGCCTGTCATTTAGAACTTGATTCCAACCTCACTTCATGTTGGTGTAAATCAAAATGTCTTTCATTTTTCCTGTATTTCTGCCAGTAATCATTAAAAGGTTTTACAAAATAATCTTTCTTTAAGGCTACTAGGCACTGTATATTCAGGGAGATGGTCTGGTTGTCAAGATGGTTTAAAACATTCATCTTTCTGGATTTTGGCCTCACAATGCACGCATCTCCTCCAAAAACATAATGTCTGCTCTAGCTCATTACCTAAACAGCTGACAAACTCCATTAATTTGACGTTGAGTTGGGGGAAAGCAAGCTGTACACTTTGTAAGTCGTATAAGGACAAGCAGAAAACATTCCTACATGCGTTATCAGTATTAAAGCATTTTCTGACCAATGGCCAATTACACAACGTCCTGCACCCTTGGAGAGAATCACCCTTGGAAATACTGACCTTGAAATAATGTAACCCTACTGGGTGTCAGTGGAAGAGGTAAGAAAGTGAACAAGCTGAGGATGGCTAACACTACTCCTTCATGAAATGAACACTAAGATTTGGAATTATTTTCCCTTATAAGTCTACATATATTTCTCTATCTCAAGAACTTCTACTTCAAGGAACGCCCAGAAAAAAAAAAACATATTAACTGCTTTCCAACCTGCTTCATAATGTTTATTAAAAAAACAGTATTTTTTTAATCAATATAGTATGGGCAGTTCTGACTTTTTTATCAGCAGATTGTGTGCTATCATTTTTATAGAATGATCTTGTATTAACTATTAAACCAATCTTTAATTATTGAAATTACTGCAGTCGTTTTAGACTCTCTCCTACCCATCTCTGCATTGTCAGAATCACACAAGCTCGCCTGCGTTACTTAGCAAGTGAAACTAGATGTAATTGTAGCCCTTTTGAACCTGAAAGTCCATGAAATACTTGAACCACAATCTCGGGATCTAGGCAGCATGCCATTATTTTTCATGCAGTATTCAAATACCATGGGAATGGCAAAGCGTAGAAACCCCAGTGGAATTTTACCAATCTGGCCACATCTAGTGCTAGAATCAAAAATACCCATTCTGCCTAGGATTATTAAAAAGAGATCAAATATGCCATAGATATTGTTTTTCCAGGGTGATGTGCCAAAGCACAGAATCAGGAAGAGCACACACATAGATAAAATGAACAAGGTCAGGTGCAAAACTACTTCTTACCTTATGAACTTCTGAAGTCACATTTTGATCTCATTTGCAGCAATGTTAATCCAGAGTTCAATCAAATTCAAATTTATGCTGTTATAAACGAGAGCAGAATTTGGCTCTTAAATTACAGCAGCTAAGTACAACAGATTTTGTTTCCCTTGGAGTGTTTTTAAGCTCCTGATAAAGAGACAGCTTTTATGTCTTTAATAATCCCTTCTTCCTGAATTCGACGAGGTAAGCATCAAACACACACTCAGAAGTGCAGGGCTTCCTTCATTTCTCATGATGGCTTTAATGTATTTTAAAATAGTTTCTAAATCAGCGCATAATACATGCTAAAAGTGACAGAGGAATCAGACTCAGACTTGATTGCGAATGGCTGTACCACTCTCTTTTGACACTTTGAGACAACAGACAAAAGACAAGTAGGAATGTGAAAGAGTCTTCGGAAGAGGGACTGAAAAACTACACTGTGCTTAATTATTGCATTTACGATCCAACTGACATACGGATTACTGGATCAAAGACCACGGTTTTTGCCATCCAGTGAATAAAGCTTACAACTCATCCTCCGCTTCAAACCTTATCCAGGCTTTAGGCTTTTGCAGTATAACGTGTACACGTATAAATTCTCAGCCTCCCTTTTCAGCTCAGTGCCCCTTCCAGGCACTCAGACGTTCTTGCAAACAAGAAACCCCACCTGCCTCATTTAAACCCTGCAAGTATGTGCTCTCGTACGGTTATGAATAAGTAAGACTTAAGTGATGCATGCCAGAGAACTAATACTACAGCCCAAGTGAGAAAAATCCCCACTCCCTTGACTCCCCTAATTCACTTTTACCCTCCACGGCAGCTCTGGTCCCACTGCTGAGACCCCCTGGGTTAACTCCCCATCGCACTCGCAGCCTCCACATACGGGCGCGTAAACGCTCACAAGATGGTCGCAGTCCTCTAAGCCATAAAGATATGTGGACCAACCGTATGACATCATAGCCATGAAGAACCGACGGCTCCAGCACTACGTTGAAAGCACACAGAGTAAAGCGCTGGGGCAGAGTTACACTCGTACAAACACCCAACCAGAGCCAGACTTTCTACCAACTGCTTATGGAGGAGCCATGGGCTTCTTTCCCTCCCAGCATCCTTTCTCCAGGCTTCACTGGAGGTAAATCACAGGTTTATATGCCCCGGCCAAAGCCCTGCCCAGAGGTTCAATAATTTCTTTTTTGTCAGGAGCTGCCAGAGATCATAGCGCAAGACTGCCAAACAAACTGGGAAGAGCGAATCGATAATTAAGTAATTGGCTAAATAACAGAGACCCGCTTTCTATAAACAAACTCTCCCATTAATCAGTACTTAGGAGGATGGACGCGGTCCAAAGTTAGTTACTACTTGCTGCTTTGTGACTATAGTGACATATTTTTTTAATTATGTCTTTACAAATGCATTTCTTTTTGGAGTTCTGGGCCTGGTGAAGGCAAAAGAAAGTGAAACATTAAATATGTGATAAAAAATAAAGTAATAGAAAGGAGCAGAAGGTTTGTGTTAAATCTGAAGCATTGACTAAGCTGGCTCAATCATTGTCAGCTCAAATTCAGCTGTAATTACCGTAGTTCAGCACATTGAGCAGTTTATTAGCAGGACTACAACAACTACTCTGGGATGTTTTGGACGAGGCAAAGTTAATCTATAGGATAGAGAATAATGAGCCATTTTAGGTTTAGTTCACTAAACAGTACACCAAAGAGCACTTCGGCTTTCCAATACCACAGTGGGAAAAAAAAAAAAAAAAAAAAAAGAAAAGATAAACCACACAGAAAGAAGCAGCTCATCTGTTTTATCTGCTAATTCAGCGCACAACGAGAAGCACCTCAGAGCTGAGCGCAAGCTCCTGCAATGCCACACTGCCTGTTACCTCTACACCCTTCTCAGTACCACATCCACCCTTAGGATGAAGTATGCACTCAGGAACAACGGGGTATGAATTACCTTTGCATCGTTATGAGTCTGTCTGCATGAAGGAGTCTGAAGCCCAGAAAGCATAATTCATCCTGACAGATGTATGCAGCATCAGACATTTCGAACAGAGTTGGGGTGGAAGAAATACTGGAGCATCTGTGGGCTGCTCTGCTCTTCAGGCAGAAAGCACAATCCATGGCAGCGTACATGCCCACTGTTATCTTCTGGAAACTAGAAAAGCATATGGTATAGCAGATGCTGCACTATGATTTCCCCCCTCGGACTCTGTTAAGGGCATTCAGCTAATTGTAACGCCGTAATTAGCTGTGTTCTGTATCTCAAAAGCAATTTTTTCTACACATGAGTATTCCGCTGGCACTACTTCTCCAAGGAACTGTAAAAAGGCATGTTAAGGTTAACAAATGGAGAAAGAGAGGGGAAGATCGTAATTTAGAATAACTGGCCTAAACTGGGTCTACCACAAGTGCAGGTCATGGGGTGCTCCGGAGCAAAGCGGGCCGACAGGTTCCAGCCCTGCCGTTAGATGTCAGAGTGAGAAACCTTGTACCAGCTCCTCCGAGCCAAATCTCTCAGTCCTTGCTCTGTCAACCCCCTGTCTCAGATCAGGGGGAGATCCGATGGAGTAAGGACCGTGGGGTTTTCCTGTTTACATTTTTCGCCCGTGCAGAGCAAACCTCCAACCTACAGCTGCAGCCCTCACGGCTGTTATCGCTCCGGCAATTTCTGCGCGCAGAAGGGCTCATGTGCACTTCTGCACAGCGGCCTTGAGGCAAGGATTCAGGAAAGTGCTCCAACATGTGTAAAGCGATCCCCGCGTATGCCAGCGCTGGAGCAGAGCAATAACATCAGGTGTATCTTTAATTCCCTGTGACTTCAGTCAAACTTCAACACATCAAAGTTAAGCTCCTGCTTAAGTACGGCCAGAATAAAGATGGTTCCCCGAGCTGTGAAATATGTGCAGTGCCATTCATTATGATTATATAGCCATGTATGAATGGAGGTGTAAAACTATTTGTATGTGTAGTTACAGAGCCGTACAAGGCTCCTCCATATATGAACTGCTGTTACTTCTGCATATCTGAATTTAGCTTAAGACCATGTGCATATACGCCTATATTTATGCATAGTTACTGCTTCATCTTGGATAGATATTATCTCAAAACCAGATGTGCAAGACTTCCAAGTGACTGTGTTTTTCTACCAGAAATAAAATTTTTTGCTTAAAATTCTAATGTATGTATGTTAAAAATAATGGAGCAGGAAAACATCTTACATACATGGCTAACATCTCTCAATGATAGTTTCTGGGAAGGGAGTTTCAGGGATAGGTACACTTTCGGGGGGACAAATTTGATTCTCTCTACAACGTGTACAAAACTCCCTGTGACAGCTTAGGTGAATTAGTGGACTGAATGCAGATCATTGGGCTGAATGCAATTAAGGGTGTATGACTGTTACAGATTATTAAATGCTTTTTTCAGTTATACTGCAACTATACTCTGTACACACGAGAGCATAAGGATGCATAAACAAAAAACTGATTTATAGTTACATGGCTAATTGTGATGCTCTCCTATCCTTTGAGGAACTTGCTGAAAGGGGGAAGGGAAGGCTCAGAGATCTGATAGACCTTGTTATGGGCACAAACCTAGCCCTCAGTCAGCCTCAGGTCACAAAACACCTCACGGCCACTGGCACTTTACTTGGAGGACAAAATATTGAACGTAAGGAAAGAGAAATGCCTATACACCTTGTGGTTATGTTGGCAAAGGTGTGACGGCAGCTCATACCCAAACCAGCTCCAAGCTAACCGGCTCCAGTAGGACACCTGCAGGAGGCATCTCAGCCCCCAGGCATGACCAGCCACTTCTGTGTGACACAGGCACAGCAGTGCCACCGCTCCGGCGCTCCTGGCAGGCACTGCACTGAGAAGAGCAGTCAAGTCCCCAAACACCACATGCTGCTCTAACACCCTCGTTAATAATATCCTCAAAGGCATCTGAGCATCAGCAAAATTCTGCAAACCACCAAATGCTGCAGATAAAGCGGGCAAGACTCTTTGCCAGGCGAAGAGTGACAGCAGGTGTCACTCGGTGGTGCTGCTCCCCACGCACTTCCAAGCTGGTTTGTCAAGTGAACTCTTTTTTAGAGATGCGCTGTTTTGCCTGACTTTGGGAGTCAAGGCAGCTCTGTGGACAGATGAGCTATCTGGCAGCAGGGAGTTTGCTTCCTGACGTAAAGTCTGCACGCAGCCGATTCAGGAACCGAACTGCTCCTCAGGAACCAGCAGCTTGGCAGGAGGAGTCTCGAGAAGGGACTTTCTTGCTTGCCTTCTGGCTGGCTCCTTCCCAAATCAATGTGTATAAGCACATGTAAATAACACAAGAATCATGGAATCACGGAATTTTCAGAGTTGGAAGGGACCTCTAGAGATCACCTAGTCCAACTCCCCTGCCAAAGCAGGATTGCCTGGAGCACATTACTCAGGACTGCATCCAGGCGGGTCTTGAAAATCTCCAGAGAAGGGGACTCCACAACCTCCCTGGGCAGCCTGTGCCAGTGCTCTGTCACCTGAACTGTAAAGAAGTTTTTCCGTGTATTTGAACGGAACTTCCTGTGTTCCAACTTGTGCCCATTGCCCCTTGTCCTGTCACTGGCAACCACTGAAAAGAGTCTGGCTCCATCCTCCTTCAACCCACCCTTTAGATACTTATAAGCAATAATAAGGTCTCCCCTCAGCCTTCTCTTCTCCAGGCTAAAGAGTCCCAGCTCTCTCAGCCTTTCCTCATAAGGGAGATGCTCCAATCCCTCAGTCACCTTTGTTGCCCTATGCTGGAGTCTCTCCAGCAGTTCCCTGTCTCTCTTGAACTGGGGAGCCCAGAACTGGACACAGTATTCCAGTTGTGGCCTCACCAGGGCAGAGCAGAGGGGGAGAATGACCTCCCTCGACCTGCTGGCCACACTCCTCCCTATGCAGCCCAGGATTCCATTGGCCTTCCCGGCGACAAGGGCACATTGCTGGCTCATGAATATACCCAGATTTTTCCTCACTGATTGCTCCCCATGTAGGAAAGCAAGCTGTAGGACCCCAGACACCTGCTACTGCTCATGGCACCAGCAGCTGAGTGTCGGGAAGGGGTCAGCGGTACCATGCGGACAGACCTCAAGGAACCTGCACTTCACATGAGCAGGTCCTCACAAGGGCACAAAGTTATCCTGCATTTGTCAGCTGGCACGGTTCAGTCGGTCCCTCGCTCTCACAACCTCACCACTTTCCTTGACTTCAAAGGTGATGGGGAGGTGGGGGCGGGGGAGGACAGATCACGGTAAAGGCACATGCTAGCTGGAATTAGGTAGACCATCCATCAGAATAACCCTGCTGTAGTGGTGGAGAAAAAGAGTATGCCAAGCATAGCCGGATAAAGTGATGGAGTGCCCCCCCTAACCACTGCAAGGTCAGAATAAGAGCTAACATCACTATCAGTTAAAGTGGAGCGGATGATGCTGAAGGAAGAAGGTTGAGCGGCTGGCAGCTCTCTCCAGAGGGACAATAAAGCAGGGCTTGGCCACCCTACCCTCCTGCACAAGATTTGGTTCCAGTTCCCGATCCGGATGGACACAGGCCATGCTGTTGACACCGGACCACAGAAGTTGCTTAGTGCTTGCTATCTCCAACCCCCCCACAAGAATACAGGGATGCCCCTGGGCCCCACACGTCTCATATGCCTCATTCCTGTCTCGCATTTTAGTCCAAATCTGTAAAAGGTTTTACTATATTACTATATATTTTATATATATATAAAAAATATATATATACACTATATATATATTACTATATATATTATATAGTAATATTATATATTACTATAGTAATTTACTATTACTTAAAAAAGACTTTTACTATTTTACTATTTTACTATACCATTATTTTAAATCTACAATTGGAAGAATCACCTCACGCAAAATCCGTGTTGTGCTGGGTCATTCCCTCCTTTACTCTTTGACTTTTTCCTGGATACGCTTGAAGACAGAGGTAGCTTTTGATACCACCCATACCCTTATACTTAGTTCACAAATCCTACATCAGGGAGCAATAGTCTTTTTTGGTGGGTTTTTCCATCACTCACCATAAATAGAGTCCTGATTTCTAACTACAGCTTCTAGAAGCTATAGTTGTAGTAATAAATAATAACAACAACAACAGCGATAATGATAGTTACGTGGAAAACAGTCCCTCACAGAATGAATGGACCTTTGCGAAGACAGGTAGTCCTGAGAACGTGATTACTTCTTCCATACTAAGAGTATAATTGATCACAAAGTAACAAGTCCGGCACCCTGAAATGCCTCTTTGGTCACCCAGCAGGCAAATTACGATCCTTCATCAGCAATACAGCAACTGTGCATGGAACCATAAGAGAACATTTGACAGGGATGTTTGTATCGCAGCCATTCCCATCCACTAACGAGGCTGCTATATCTGCACAATAAGCATTTACCCCATTAAGGGAACTGTGATATATTCTCCCCCAGACACAAACTCCCGGCGCGGTTGATGGCCAGACAAACGGGAGTTCCCAGGCCCCTCACCTCCACCTTCTCAGCCTCTCCTTGAGGAGAGGAGGCAGAGTTGGGTACGCGCTTTGCACCGACACCATCTGCCCAAGGAACCGCTCTGGGGACGGAGAGCGTCACCGCTGCTCCCAGCCCTCCCGGGAGGGGACGGTGGGCACGGAGCCGGTTGCAGAGCGCCCGAAACTCCAAGGAAAGTTTCCGCTGCCCCGTCCCGTCGCCTTTGCATCCAACTTCACCAGCTAACAGCACGCCGAGACCGGCTGCTCCTCCGCCAAACCCCGGGGGGGGGGGGGGCCGGGGGGGGACCGAGGTGCGGGCGCGGTTCCCCCGCGGCGGAGGGCGGCGATCCCGCCCCGGGGGCGGGGGCGGGAGGAGCCGGGGCCACCACCGGCCGCGTCCCGCGTCCCGCCGGCGGCCGGAGGAGGGAGAGAGGCGAGAGGAGAAGCAAGGCGCCGCCGGCCATGGTGCCCGCGCTGCTGCCCCTCCTGCTGCTGCTGCTGCCGCCGCCGCCGCCGCTCCTGCCCGCCGCCGCCGCCGCCGCCCGGTGCCCGCACCGCTGCGCCTGCAGCCAGCCCGCCCTGCGCTGCCCGCCGCCGCCGCCGGGGGCGCGCCCCGCGCCCGCCCGCGCGTAAGTACCGCGGGGCGCCTCGGGGGGCGTAAGGAGCGGGGGGGGGTGAGGGGGAGAGCGCGGGTCGGGAGGGAGTGGGCGCACGGCGGAACGGCGGTGCCCGTCCCGGCGCGGAGCATCACTCGCTCGTCCCGTGGTGGGAGTTTCGGAGCATCGCTCGCTCACCCCGCGGCAGGAGTTTCGGAGCATCGCTCGCTCGTCCCGCAGCGGGAGTTTCGGAGCATCGCTCGCTCGTCCCGCAGCGGGAGTTTCGGAGCATCACTCGCTCATCCCGTGGTGGGAGTTTCGGAGCATCGCTCGCTCGTCCCGCAGCGGGAGTTTCAGAGCATTACTCGCCCACCCCGGAGTGGGAGTTTTGGAGCATCGCTCGCTCATCCCACAGTGGGAGTTTCAGAGCATCGCTCGCTCACGCCGCAGAGCTGAGACGGTTTGGTGGTGGGCCTGGGGCTGAAGTTTTACTGGGGCTTTGAAGGCCACCGTGCGTGGCGTGGGCGCTGAAAGCCCGGCAAGGACCTCGCGGCAGCGGTGTTCTCCTTTGGAAGAGAACACGTGCCCTTTCGGGAGGTTTTCTCCATGGGTAAAGTGTCACACTCTCAAACCTGCATGCCACCAGCCTCGATGACAGAGGGGAGTGGTACATCCATCTGAACTTGCTGTGTTCTCCCGCCACGGCAGGAGGCAAAAAGCGACCTTTCCTATTCCACAAACAGCGTCTTGCAGTGGCGTAGTGAACTGTAAAGAAACCTGACTAAAAGGGTGATATTTGGTCTTAAACCTTCTGTCAGTTCTGGGGTTTGTCTGTGTTTTTTTTTCTTTCACAAATCTGACTGACTTCTCACAACATCTTCTCCCAAAGCTTGTGCAATTTAATGCCCCCTATATTAAACCATCAAAACCCTCCCAGCAGTGCTCGTTACCTTTTTTTCGAGGTCCAACTCATTGACAAGTTAGCGGCTAATCTTTTTTCTCCTCTCTGGTAGTAAAAAAGCTGCTGTGAGTTTTGACAGCTGTTGGGACCTCTGTAGGGTGGTCCATCATATCTTTCTGCCTAATGCTCCTCTGGGAATTAGGATTAAATAACAACAGGGAATCACAGGCTCCCACACACCACACTCCAAGCTAGCTTTAGTAGACCAGACCAAATACTTGATATACGTAGGTATTCAAGTGTTGCTGTGTTGTTTACAGGCTCAATTACAGCACTGATCTAAACAATCATGGCGTCAAAATATGGGATTAGACGACCAACAGACAGCATAGTTGCCGTTTCTAGGATTCCTTGGTTATCTGTGCATGAATTGAGCTAGGGTTTTCTTATTATGCGCCTTTTGGTAACAAAGCCTGTGTTTTCCATTTTCATCTGATTTGTTTGTAAATTTAACATGATCTTGAAATTCCCCAGGGATGATACTACCCCTGATCTCCTCTTTCCTTTCTCGCTAGCTCCTGAATAGATCAGTAGGAGCAAGAAATACTAATTTGTATTAATCTAGGGCCATGGGAATCATTTCTCCAAAGTCGATTTTTAGAAAAATGTCTGTCCTGAATTTGTGTCCTCCCCATTTCCCTGTGTTACCTTAGTGTCAGAGAAAGCAGAGCCCAGGGATGCTGGAGAGACTCTCCATAGTTCTTGTAACAAGCACGTTTCTTCCTCATTGTTCGTACCACACGCAGAGCAGGCAGTGGATTGCTCACGCTGAGGATCCCTGCAGCAGCAGAAGCAAATGGGGAAGTTGGTTTTTGCAGGGATTTAGCATGTTTTTTAGGATGATGCACATCACAGCCCAGAGAGGTTATCAAAAGCTTTAAACTTCTGTGATTTTCTTTTCTTTCTTTTTTCATTTACTCTTTTATTTTTCCTTTTTCTATCTATCACTCCGAGAAGAAACCACATCCCAACCTCAGTGATCAGGTTAAGACAGGTAATGGGCTTATGGCTGCTGCCAGTTATGCTTCACTCAGATCAACAGGACTGGATGATGGGCAAAAATAAGGGAAGATTTTTTCCCTTTAGCCTTTAATATAACATTTAATCTTTATGATTGTTCACAAAGTCCAGCTATTAGGCTGGCTGTAGACACCACCTTTATAGTCAGAAAAGAGTTCAGCCAAAATTCTGCTCAATACTCTATAGAGAAAATATTTATGCTCAGATGTCAAAAAAAAATCTCTTTGTCTTTCAGTCTGCATTTGCACAGACATGTCCAGCTCCTTCTACGTCCAGGCCACATCCAACCTGGTTTATATTGAACCTGAAACTACACTATTAATTTTCCATTTCTTTGTATTTTGTGTTGGTTTTTTTTTTTACCAGAAAGAATACATTCATCATACACTTACAAAGCTGTACTAATGAATGTAGTCTCTAAGCCTACAAGTGGGCACGTAGTCTCGCTATTTTTTTAGTTCTTATTCAACTTCTTTTGCTTTCCTTTCACCTCTTCCTTTGATTTTCGTACTAGTGTCTTCTTATCCACTTAGCTGTTGTTTTCCCCTCTCACTTTTTTTCTCCCACTCCCTTACTCTCTTACTCATACAGCTTTTCCAGCTTTGTCATTTTACTGACTCCTTCTGTCTTTCCATACTACAACAATATCTTTTTAGCTCTCTTCCCCCCATGTGCAGCTTTGTGTATGACAGACAAAGCAGGAGAAAGTTACTTTTGTCCCCTGATAGTCACCTCGGTACCTGTCTACACCAGGGGAATTGCAGTGTAGGGCTTGCAAGTGCACTAATAATTTGGGGGAAAAAAAAAATGCTGCTCCAGGTTGTTCCAACACAGTTCCTGGGGTGCCCACATCCTTACATTGTGCCACAGTAACACAGACCAGACCTGAGGAGTCCTTCTTACTCATATGGTCAAGAAAATAAACCCCAATGTGTAACTCCAGCTATACCTGAGTAATTCAAGTCCTTATGCTGTAATGAGCTGTGCTCCCAACTGTTCTTTTGATAATTTGTTATATCCCAAATGTATACTCCGTAGGGAAATTTCAGCCATTTTCTTTACCCGAGTTATTCTTGCCAAGTCATACTATTGCTGGAAGAGTTTTCAAAATGGTTAGACTTCCAACAGGTTGCAGAATGATGTGTTTTATACAGTCCTGAATTGACTATATTTTTCTCAGGCTCCTGCTTTTAATTTGGATGTTACACAAACACTACGGAAACGCCATTATCCAGCACCTTTCTATGCCATTTTGGTTGTAGCAGCCAAACGACAGGTTGTGTCGTCTAAGTCTCAGCAGAAGAATAATCTTTAATACACCATTGTATTCTGAAACAACACATTATTTTTCTTTTTTTTGAAGTCTCATACATACTTCTGGGTTTTTAGCAAAGTCTAAATGGATAGGCACGCAACTCCAGCTGTACAGTAATGGTCACTGGATATTGAATACGATTCTGCCCCTTCAAAAATCTCATTTCATAGCAGGGTCCACTTTGCTGTGTCTGAGTGCGTGCCCCCATATGTAGGGCTTCTGCATTAGGGCGAGTGGCTTGTGATTAGTAGCAGCCACCAAATCCAGTGCTTTGGGGCAAAAGCCTGAACAAATAGACATTTCTACCATGTCTTCACTGTGGGTATATTTGGCTCTTTGGGACTGACAGAGGAATTCAGGTTCAGGGCCCAAGTGTCTTTCATAAGAGGTAACGTATCACCCATCATCACCTAGCAGAAAGTACTCTGGCTGCCTGTGTGATATATCCAGCATCATAGTTTGCATTTCAGGTAGATAACACCTGATATACAGGGCTTTAAAAATCAATACCAACACTTTACATTGTCTCCAGAAGCTGATAAAAACCCTGGGAAAATGGTGGGTTTTCAGTCTTAGTTTAAATCAATATTCCCACTTTTTCTGAGTTAAGTCCAAGGACACCACAGAATAAAATGCTTGCCATTCTCAGCAAGGGTCTACCTTGTGTGTTCACCTTTTTGGCATTAGAAAGATGGGTAATCCTATAAAATAGAGACACTAAAATGAAACAGCCAACCCAGTGACAGTGACACATTCATACCTATTGCTGTAGGGCCTGTGTTCTTTTTTTTAAATTTAGTATTATTTCAACGAATCATTTTTTGCAAAAGGCCAATTCTCTAATATAGACATTTTCTCCAGTGGTGTGAGTGGGCTTTGGCTTTAATTCCTTGTCAGCAGGACTGCAGGTGGTCCTGCAGTCTTTGGGCATCTAGACCTCCCAAAAGCTTCTCTTGGAGCTCGAGCCTGTGGTAGTGCAGGAGCAGAAGCTTATCTTTTAGCAGATAAAAATTGTTGTCAAGTTGCCTCTGCTATATCCCAGAAGCAAAAAAAGGACTATAGTGGTTTTACGCTACTGTATCCTTGGGATAGATCATGAACGTTCTCCAAAGAGCTCTAACTGCTCCATCTACACAGGGGAAACAGAAGGTCATTTGCTCTCATGGTCCCTACTGGCCCCGGTATTCCTAATGACAGGAAGATAACCATCCCTGTGAAAAATCCACTCTAAATTTATGATTTCAGAACAAAGAAAAAAAACAAAACAAAACAAAACAAAACAAAAAAAAAACAGGAAACAAATGCTAGCTGAAGAGAGAAGGACAGTATTTTAGCAACCAGACGAGGACAGGATTTGGTCAGTCTAGGCACTGTTCCTGTCTCTCCCGATGTTCTTGGATAGTCTTACAGGTATTTAGCCTGGCCACTTCAAACCTTACTGTCTAGAATGACGTACCTTGAAAACCTAGCATGATTTATAGAAATGCTAAGGGCTGGTGAATGCCAAAAAGGCTGGCTGGTTCCCCACTCCTTTCTGTCCATCCTTTCTCCGAGGATGAAAAGTCCCACAATTATCTGGAGCTGCAGTATTGTCAGCTGCTGAACAGCAGGAGAGAGTACAAGCGTACAAGTTGTGGTGTATTGACTATGAAAGAAACATTACAGTTTTTCTTAAAAGTGCAAAAGTTCATCCTTTAACTAACACCACCCTTTCAAACTGGTGTTGGAAACTTGTATTAAAGATGGATGCGTCCCTCCTTTCATGAGCTATAGAAGTCAGGCTAGCAGCATGGGCAAGTTAGATGTGTAAAAGCTTTGTCGCTTTGTAAACCCCAGTTTGTTCTTTCTTTTTTTTGTCAAAAGCTTCCTCAGCTCTGAGAGATGAATAACTGGTCACATCTGAGTGTCACAATCTGAGTACTATCAGAAAGAAATCAATATTTAATTCCTGCCAGTACCTGCTTTGAGTTTCCTTGTGTGCTATCAAAGACATCAGTCATGTCCGGTAGCAGAGACTTCAACACACGAGATAATGCCTCACTTTACTCAGCACTTTGGAAAGAATTAAGCCTGCAACAAGCAATTCAAAACTCTGTTAACCTAAATGCTTATACATACACAGAGGCTGGCTTGTGCTTAGCAAGCTAAAGGATCTACTTCAAAATGTTGTAAGTATAGAAAGAGACATCTACATGGACATGTTTCCCTTTAACACAGGCAGGTTTTGAGATACAAACCACAAAGGTAAAGTGGGCAAGAACAGGGATGGGAACATTTACCTTTTTGGTGAATTTAAGATGTCTCTGTTGATGTGGAAGTGTCTACGCGTGCCACACCAGTATTTTGAGGATTAAGAGAGAAGGCTGATTATGAATTGCCTTTTTCCTTTGTTCTTGCTGTTTTTGTGAGATGCTTAATGGGATGAGGTAATGTCAATGCAGATGAGTTCACAGTTGCAGCTATCAAGGTGAATTCGCGAGAATTAAAAAAACAAAACCCAATGAAGTTGAAATACAGAATGGATTAAGTGCCGTCATTGCAGTTTAATGACAGTACATATTAAAAGTGCTGGGTCATCCTACTTAAATTTAATCGCGTAGCTGAGGTGGCTAAGCTCGGAGCACCGCTGCCAAAGGCCTTCTGCAGGCAGGGGGAGCGGGTCAGTCTGAGCCACGCACTGTGGGAATTCACAGCCACCATGCTGCTCACTGGCACGTCACAGAGAGGTAGGAGGCTCTTGGGCTGAAGGTGATTTTGATGGAATTAAAAGCCAAGACCTGGTTTTATTCTTTACACTTTCAGTCACATTTCTATTTCTTTTGTAAACAATAATATTTTTTGCAAATAGTTTCCCAAAAGGTATGTTTTGTTTTCCAGGCAGCCCCAGCTGATGGTGCAGTTATGAGAGGTTCCTGCTGCTAGGGTTATAGAGCAGGAATTTCTCAGCTTCTACTTTTTACTTCTTCCTGAAGTTCTCTTTGTTTTTTGTCTGTCCCCTCAGGGCCAAATACATTTTTCAAGACACTTGACTTCATTTCATCTCATTTCATTCCTAGGTCAGGTTGGATGGGGCTCTGAGCAACCTGTTCTAGTTGAAGATGCCCCTGCTCATTATAGAGGGGGTGAACTAGATGATCTTTAAAGGTCCCTTCCAACCCAAACTATTCTACGATTCTATGATTTCTGATTTAACCAAAACCTCACACACAACACAACATGCCAGCATTCATCTAGAGACAGGTATGACCCAATCACAGCGGCATCAAAAGGATATATATCCTTACAACATCCCTCTTAGGTAGGGAAGCATTTTATTCCCAGTTTACTGGCAGGGAGTCAAGCTGCGAGGAAACTGAATTATTTGCCCCAAATCATACGGACTATTTGGAACATGGCTAGGAATTGTCTGCCAGGCTCCTTAGTACATCTACGTTTGTAACCCCAAGATGTGTACGGCCTGCCATTGTATTGTGTGGGCATGACATATGTGTATATATACAAAAAATGCATTTATATATATAAAAGTTGATAAACATTTTTAATTGCCTTCCTGTAAAGGATTATGACAACAAAGCAAAAAAGGAGGTGATATAAATAGCATGGAAATATTTCAGTCAAAAAACCTTGGGGGTGGGGGTGGAGGGATTTAAGGATGGAAAACAAATGTCTCTGACTAGATATTTGTAATTATAAAGCAAAATGGAGCAATTATCTGTTTGCACAAAGATAACGTCTTGAAATATGTTAAATATTTTCCTATGGCCATTATCAGGGAGAGTGTGGTCATGGCTAGATAAATTGGCTGGTAAAAGTACCGTGATTCAGATGCGGAGTAGAATGGTAAAATGAAGATCTGTCTCCCACATCATTATTAACCTCTCAGTCAGAGTAACTAAAAAATTAAAAAGGAGAATACAAACATCTTTTAATCAACTAACTACACTGATGCAATTTGTTTAAAAAAACCCCACTGTATCAGGCCTGATTTGGATTTCTTCTACACTTGTATGCAGCCAGAGCGTTGCCAGTGAATTCGGGGTGCCACACTGCAACATTACAGGGATACTGCTGGGAGGAGAATGTGGTCCAGTGAATGCAAAGATACTGTTTTATAGAGAAAGCTTTAAGTGAAAGCCACTTCTTATGAGGAACTAACTTTAAATAGCCTATAGCTTCCTTTGACTGTGAATGTAGCAGCTCACTTCCATCAGGCTATTAATTTACTTAATAGGTTATGATTATTATTGATTTGATGGTGATTAGTCTCAAATTTATGCTGTTGAGGAACTGACCAAATATCCTTTGAATTCCATTTAGGTGAGATCAATGGTAAATGGATCAGGCCCCAGAGGTACAGAGAACTGCAGGCAAATAAAGTGGCATTATGCTTTATTGTTTTTCTCCCTACCATAATGGTACAATCTGTAAACAAGGAAAGCCCGTGCCTTACAGTCCTTTCCTCCCTCTCTTCTTTTTTCAGATCGTTTACTCATCTCCCTGTAAAAGTAATCCCATCACACGCATTTGAAGGACTTAAAGATGCCTTCATCATGTAAGTTGACAATATTTTCCATAGGTTTTTCCTTAATTTCTTGTTAGATATTCTATCGTAAACCTCCATCCCAAACAACATCTTTTTACAATAATGTGGAAATGTGTTGCTAAAACAGACTATCGGTGAAAAAAAACACTGGGGAAGGATAAACATGGCATTTATTTTAAACAGTATGTAAAAGATTCTTTGAAAAGGTGTGATTTTTAACAGTTGTTTAACAGATCACATAATGAAATATTAATCACGTCAGAGAGAACTGGATACAGCTTAATAGCTGATGATAGGAGCTTTTGATTGGCGGAGGAGATAAATTTCTGTCACCAAACATTACCACTGCAACGATAGCTATGGCATTCTGTGATTATACATTTACATAATGCCCAAATAAGATATTTCTTTGGTGTTTTGCACCGAGATATAAGCTTGGCAGGAGATCAGTAGGACTGAACCCTTTCTTGGATCTTTTGGTTTACAAGTGCTGTAATTTTGCACACCAGATCTGTGTTGCCTCGCCCCCTCGGCTTTGTACCTATTTCATATCAAGGACTCCAGTCATAAGGCTCGTCTGACCACTCTTGCCCTTATTTCTGTTTTTATTCCAGCTGAAAGATGGCAGGCTTGAGTCTCCATTACTTATTATTTTTTATTCTATCTGCATTGAGTGGTCTATAAAGGATGAAGCTGATGACATACCAGTGCAATGCAGAACAGAGGAATGACCTCCCCCAGAATCTAAGCAGCAGCACAAGCAATGCCACTTTCTTTTCAAGGTGCACTTTTTTTATACTTCACTTCACCTATGAAAAACACATAGTGCATCTGATGTTAATATATATATATATGATGTTACGTAATTTATTTTCAAGGAAACAAAAAGAGAAATAAGAAACCCTTTCGTGGCGCATTCTTGAAGGCAAAGACTTGAAGGATGAGGGTAATGCAAGTGCTTGAATATACTCAACTGGGCTAGTTTAGCTTTTAGTGCTCATTGGTTAAACGATTTTGGCCAAGTTATAAACTTATGCGTTCTTGTAGCTCTAGCAAGCAGAAAATAAGCAAAACTCTGCTGCATATATTCCACTGCAATAAAGTATTATAGTACAATCCAATGATGCTATATTCTTGCATTCACTCGCATCTTAATGATTAATGAGGATTTATCATTTTCAGACGGCAGACCGACTTAAATCTACAGTTTCTCCTACCAGTAGGACTTGAGGCTAAACTTTCCCAAACTGTATGCATATACTGTTCTTCACAGAGAATTTTTTGTTCATTGACATTTTCCCTTCCATAAAGAGAATTTAATTGATTTCCTTGCATCCTTTTAATGTATCTCTCCAAATTAACAGCTTAGAA
Source organism: Pluvialis apricaria (assembly GCA_017639485.1). Taxonomy (NCBI): domain Eukaryota; kingdom Metazoa; phylum Chordata; class Aves; order Charadriiformes; family Charadriidae; genus Pluvialis; species Pluvialis apricaria. The sequence goes on from CM030009.1 coordinate 17,146,413, forward strand.
ATCGATGTATTTGTCTGAAAGTAAATCTATAGAACACTTCATAATTTTATTGAGATTTAGTGTTACTTTGAAAAATGCATACTTTTTAAATTATAAATCTCTAAATCATCTATGTGGCAGCTCATTACCAACTGCAAATCAGATGACAAATTATTCTTACTGCCATAACTCATTCAAACATATGTAAATAGGGAGCCAGTAGCAGACAGGAGGGAGCCCATGGAAGGACCATGTTTCAGATCCCAGACCTGAAAGAGTCTAAGTTCTGAGCAGTCACTGATCCCTCCCAGCCCGTGAATCCCTGAGGATCAGGCGCTCAGCAGGCCACTTGTTCGACATCCATCTTTCATTTATGCAATACCAAAAATAACAATCTCACTGAATTCCGAATATGGAAAAAAATCATGAATATTTCTGTAAGAAATACATACACATTTAATATAAGATTTCTAGCATGCATCGCCCTTTGCCACTACAAATGAAAAAAAGATTTGTTCTGGTTTAAGGGGTTTTATATCAACCCCAACAGGAATTGTTTTCTTGTCATTATAACTGAAATAAGATAACTGTCAGAACTGTGACAATACTGACTCTGATTTTGTAGATGCATTCCAGTTGTTTAGAAAAGATTCTTTCCCTGACACTCTATAATCTTGGGTTGAGTTCGTGTGCCCTTCCAGTCAATTCTGTCAAGAGAAAACACTGTTATGAAGACCTTTCCCCTATATGTGCATCAATATATACAATTTACTTTCAGGAGTCAATTTTGTGTAGCCCCATAAATCTTAATCTAGCAGGCATTTAACAAGCATCAAATAAGTGGATCTTTTTTTTTTCCCCTCTATATTCAGCATTAGTTATTCTTAACTACACGTGCGCAATAAGAGCATCAGTATATCAAAATCTGACAGTGCCTACAAAACCAGTCATGTTGGTCAGTGTAATGATGAAAAAGAGCCACTTCCTTTCAGTTTGCATGCATGTAATGAAAATGGCATTTAAATCCCGAAAATTATTCATAAAGTGCACTACGTGCACATTTGTGTATTTCTGCATCTGTGGAGTAGATGACCATCATCCTGACTTAATAATAGTGTATGAAGCACCGTGAACATTATCTACATCCTTGCCCATGCAAATAAATTCACTAAGTGGGACTAACGACAGGAGAAAAAGGCTCACAGGCTTGGGCTCACTCTGTTTACATTAGTTCTGGCCCTTAGTCGCTACCTTACCTACAATTTACTGAGAAAATGAAGATTGGCTGTTACATAGATACTTATTCCAAAGGGTTAGCATATCCCTTTGCCAAGATAGCCAAAGGCTGGTCTCTGTCAAACCCTACGGGCACCTGCTCTCAAGATGTCTGAGGCAAGGCATGGACACTGCTGCCAAACGAGAACTCTGGGGGGGAGGTTGAACAACTGTGTATAAAAGGAGGAAATGCAAAGTAGAAAGCTGATTTCTAGTATCTTTTCCGTTAATGTATTGCTTTGTGTCTGCCTTTTTCATTATAGTGAAATCTCTCAGACCGACTCCCTGGAGAGAATAGAAGCGAGCGCATTTGACAGCCTTCCCACGTTGTCCGAAATGTAAGCATCAGTTAAAGAAAGGCGTCCACGTTGTGATTTAGGATCATCAAGTCTGCAGAGAAATATTCTTGGATGGAATCTTTCTCTGTTACTTCGGTCAGCTTTGGATTAGATCTATGATGAGAAACATTTCTCTCCAAAGTACCATATAAAATAGTGAGCACTCTGTAAGGTCTCGCCTTGGAGATCTAAATCATGCAAAGACATCCATGCGTAGAAAGTCCCAATGCTATCAGTGAGCTCAATGACAGGAGTGGAGCTGTGTCTCTACTTCTGCCGGCACTGTCGAGCTTTCTAAGCCGGGAAATAATTCAAGATGACAACAGATGAGAAAAATCTTCCTTTTTGAAGATGCAGTTTTTAAAGTCTTGCAGTATTTAAATACAGCTGCTTAGTATGCATAGCTCTTCTTTTGAGCACTGAAATATTACTCAAACAGAACATGTACTGATTTTAAACTTGACCTGCATAGCACAGGCATCTGAGAGAGAGAGTTAAAGCAACGACTAGGAGAATGCTCTGAAATATTTAGTGAAATTGGAAACTATAAATCTGATTCAATATCTCATTACTGCCTTTTTCGCACAGCATGATCAGCAAGTGGCTTAAAAATGGTGCAACTAAGTGAGGACAAATAAGTCTCTATTTTTTTTCCTTACATGTGAACGCCATTGTAGCCAGTTACTTGCTCACACAAGCAAGAAAGAGAGAGTTATCCACCTCTGATTGGGTCCAACTTCCACTAGACTCAATGGTGGGTTTAGGGAAGGAATAACAGATTTGATTATGGATAGCTTGTCATTTGCCAAAACCAAAAAGCTAAGCAAGACCATTAAAGAGGTACAGGAGGCTAGCAAGAAAACGTGTTTGAGTCTTGAATGCTCTTCATGCCTTAGGCTGTAAGGGCTTGATGTCCCCAGCTGCACTCAAGACCATTTTCAATGGATGATCAGGGTAGGTGAGTTCCATGGCATTCTTGGATTTGAACTCTTGTTGCAATTTCATATGCTAAAAAGTTTGCATTTTGTAATCATGCATAGGGAGGGAGCTGGACTATGGGTATTGCGCTTTCAGGCAAACATATATGTTTACCAGATGGTATAGCTGCAGAAAGTTCTCCTTGATTGAGAGGGTCTGTCCCATTTTTTGAGCAACCACTAGCAAACAGTATTTCATAGAATCATTTAGATTGGAAAAGACCCTTAAGATCAGAGTCCAATGGTAAACCTAACACTGCCAAGTCCACCACTAAACCATATCCCTAAGCACCACATCTACACGCCTTACCTCCAGGGATGGTGACTCAACCACTTTCCTGGGCAGCCTGATCCAATGCTTGACAACCCTTTTGGTGAAGAAAGTTTTCCTAATATCCAATCTAAACCTCCCCTGGTGTAACTTGATGCCATTTCCTCTCATCCTATCACTTGTTACCTGGGAAAAGAGACTGATCCTCACCTCTCATACTTATCTCCATCTCCCAGTTTATGCCGATCTAAGCAGGCATTCTGATGCTACTAGCCACTGCTCTAATAAAGACCATGGCACTCTAAGAGGTTAAACCATCTCAGGAACTGCCTTTCCTGGCTAGGCAGAGCATCAGTAATGTGATGGAAACAAGGTGTGATGCAAAGGGATCTGATTGCAGGGCAAGGACCAGACACGGGCACGCATGCAGAGCTCAGGCTCCTTGTTCAGCCCCACCTCCAGGACCACCAGTTGGCGGCACAGTCATTGCGATAGTAGCATGCTCGTGCCTCTGAGCCCACGCAGTAAAGCAGAAGCTGAGTGCATTAGCCGTGCCATAAGCACAGAACGCATATCCCAAAGAACTAGCAGATGACGGCAAAATGCTAACTTCTACCAGTGACCAGGATATCAACACCAGATCATCTCAGCTCAGTGAACCATGAGAATTCAGGAGCTGTTATCTTTTGTCAGCTACCTAACAATTACAGGCCATTTTTATTACCAGTAGTGCTTCAAAATGCACTCGTGGTATATTTTTAGGAAGTTTGTTAACAGTAGGAGAGCCTTCTGCGATATTCTGCACTTGACTGTTTTCTGACAAGGCCAATCACTAGCAAAATTCAAGACCCTCCCAAATGTATAACAATTATAACACTAGGTTATTTTCCCTCGTTACAGATTAATCCTGAACACAAAAAATCTGTTACACATCGAGGATGGAGCATTCAGAAACCTTCCAAGGTTAAAATACTTGTAAGAAAGCATTCTGTTTCTTTTCTGTTTGCCTGTTGTGTTTTTTCTTTTTCCCTCTAGAAGACTGGACAAATTGCAAAAAGGAGTATAAGGAAAAAAAGTTTTTCATGCATTACAGTACACTAAAAGTACATACATCATTTACGATAGCTTTAATGGGCAGTTAACCAATAGCGAGGTCTTTCAATAGGCAAGAAAATAAAGTAACCCAGGGCAGGGCAGTAATGGACAAAACAGTAGTGAACTCTGCAAATGAGTTCTGCTAAGTGCTTGTTTCTAGAATAAAGCTTTCAGCTAGACAAGATACCATGCAAAAAGGGTAACTAAAATCTATTCCTTGTGCTTAATGTAGAGAGAACAGGACACTGCTTGAGGATGCTACAAAACTTAATCTTTACAGGTCTTACAAACACAATCGCAGCCTAGTTAGAAGTTATGGTATTTGCCACTCACCTTTAAATACATCATTAAACTCGTACCTACCAAGTTGGCTTCTTGTTGCATCCCCTCTGGTAATCTTTTCTCCTGCAAGTAGGAATTATGCTTTTCTCTAGGAGCATTTGTAACACTGGAATTAGACAATTTCCAGACCTGACACAGATCTTCTCATTAGAAGCTCATTTTATTTTGTAAGTAGAGACCCAACCTAACCCAGCTGTGAGTCTTTCCCATCTTGTTCCCAGATCACTGACAAAAATACCTTTTTTTTTTTCCTCCCAAAGGGAGCTCTGTGATAACTTGCGTATGACAACTATACCACAAAATGCTTTCCAGGGGATGAACAATGAATCACTGACACTGTAAGTAAAATAGTCCTAGCTCTGGTTCCTTCTGTGAGGATAACACTTCTGCTGAGGACAGCAGCTCGACTTTATAAAAATCTTGCAATTAAGCCCCCTGCAATACATGTCTGTATTATGAGTTAAATTTGGAACACTTAGGAAATAGAGGGGTGTTCTTCAAGGTGAAGAGCAGGGTTTTACCCAAAAGCTAACTTCACTTAGGAAATAAAATGGGAGGAGGAATCCAAACCCTCATCTTCCATGCAACGTTGTTTTTAAAAATACCATCAACAGGGCATAAATTACAAAAGCTGGGCTGGAGGCCAAAGTCTGTCTCTTTCCCTCAGAGATGCGGTTTCTTGAGATAGTGCTTTCAGGGACTGACCAGGCTGATACTACAGATCTAACACCACTGAGCTTCAGCTGCACAGGGTCCCTCTGAAGAAGAGGAAGGGAGAGAAGAAATTGGCATGAAGTACCGATGCTTGTTCTTACCCTGATTTCTCTTGACCCAGCCTACATCGATTCCCACCTTTTAGCAAACTGTGGATTCATTGCTACAGCCACCTGTGAGACAGGTGGGCTTGATGCTAAGTGAGATGCCCCACCCGAGGAACAGAAAAAGCAGCAAGAAGCCAAGGTGAGGTGTCATCTGCCAGCACAAGAAGAACCACATATGGATTTTGCAGCACCCTTGTCCTCACAAAAACTTCCTCAAAGAAGTGCTGAAATAGGAGAAAAATGACAGACTGAGCCTCTCTGCAGGATGTGGCTGAAACTCAGGTCTCTCGAGGAAGGACCAGCTGAGCAACAGAGGGCAGCAGCAGACCACCTACTTCGTGTCACAGCCACGAACACCAGTTTTGAGGCCAGTAAAGCCAACCTTGGCTGACCAGACTGATTTTTTTTAAAAGGCAGTACACATCCAGATGGCGAGCCTTGCCTTGAGACGAGTGTGTACTAAAGCCCCCACACAAAGCTCCACTCATATTTGCAGCCGCAAATGAGCTGTGCACATGAGCAAGTACTGCAGTTGACTGGATTGGGCCCTTCATCAGGCTAATGTGCCAGCATGACAGTAATTTCGACACAGATTTTATGTATTGACCAGTACCTTCTGAAACCATTAGAGGCACTGAGCATAAATGTGATTGAAGACCACTCCATGCAATGTTAAAGAGGAGCAATTGCTTAGATTAGGGCATCATTTTATCTTACGAGCCTCTTTCCTACCAGCAAGTTCTCAAAATAACTTCAGCAAAATTATGATTCTGTTAATGGTGCAAGAAAATGAACACACAAGAGATGGAGAAAGGTGCTTAAATTTTTTACTGTAACCCTAAAGTGTAATAAATGGGAGGGAGTCTAACTCAGTCAGGAAACAGCCAAAGATCATTTTTCTGCCGTCCTTTTGTGATAGGGAGCTCACCACAAGAAGAAAAGAATTACTTTATCAGCAGCTGTATAATAGTAGAGCTACATGTTAACTCCACCCCATGCGGTTAACTGTAATTAGCTGAAGTAATTCCAGTTGTCACAGCATGGTCTGGTGAAACACAAGTAATCTATGAAGGTGTAAAGTCAGCCTGCAGCAATACTTTGCACTACAAATAGCTAATTTAGTCTTTCCAACAGTTAGTGTTTCATGTGGATGGGGAATCGATCCTACATACCATTGTGGTTTTTAAGCAAATCACTAATTTCAGCATTGTGCTGGGATAGACCCCTTCTATCAGATGTAGCCAGGCACTCCCCGCACTTCCAGCTTTTCTTGGGAGCAGGTTCTATAGCCCCAGTTTCTGCTCTCCCAAACACAAGTGCAAAAGCAACAACAGAACTTTTGTGCAATTTATAAACTGAGCCAGATTTTCTATTAGGGCTTAAAATTAAAGAAAAAAAAATCACTATGTACAAATGATTATATTGAAATTATATTGGAAACATTAACTTAATATGACAAATGGATTTTTCTCAGTGAAATCAGACCCATAGGTTAGATCTCCTAATGCAGGAATGGAGCTGGACTTCAGGTGTAGCAGAGAGCCCAGCCTTAGGTAGCTGGCCCCAGGGTGGGGAATCAAGAACCCAGGGTGGCCCAAGTGTCCCTGTGCAGCACAGGGGACGGCAAGGTTTCCACAGCACGACTGGAGCCTGGCAGCAGTACTTTGGAGGAGCTGATAGCTCACTGACCGCTGGATGATGCACGACTCACCCCTGCCTCTCTGTAAAGCTGTCTCTTAGGCTGCTGGAAGATTTGTCTGTCCACAGAGGATCTGCAATCCAGCAGCACCCTCTGGGCTTTAGAGTTGCTTTCCTCTTCTCTAGCCCTTGCAGTCTTCCATTTACATGCGCTGACACCACAAAATCCAGGTCTTCTGCCTCCAGGTTGTTGTCTGCATGCCAGGAGTTCACCTGGACTAATGTCTTGTTTGTGCATCTCAGCCCAAGGTAGGCAAATGTGAGCACCTCGGAGGAAGAAAGAGCTGTAAGCAAGCAGAAGTTCTCTTCAACAGCTAAACATGAAGGTGCTTAGGGAATTTAAGCTGCAATTTTATCTTAATTTTAGAGTTAATGCTAGTCACGCAGTAGTTAGCTATGTTCTTTGTAAGACAGACCCTCTAATCGTTAAAATGAATGCAGCATTAAGATTTGAAACCTGTAGTACAGAACATAATCTTGTCTTTTCCAAATCTTTTTCCCCTGCATGTTTTTTTTTAATCCCCAGCAAATTATATAAAAATGGATTTGAAGATATCCACAGCCATGCCTTCAATGGGACAAAGCTGAATCAACTGTGAGTATGTTTCCCCCTCCTCAGTGTTTTGGGTTTTTTTTAAACAGTAAATAATAGCGCAAATGCAATCAAAAGTTCTTCCTTCAGCTTAACTTAACTGTATCTTGCATTTCCTGATGCCCATTAGAAAACTGCATGTTTCAGGGTCATTAAAACTCAGTTGTTAATCCTGCAGCACTTACTGCTTTTCCTGAAACCATCCTTTAAAACGCTGCAGTTTTGGTGAGAAAAGCTCATCACTTTTAATAAAATTTAATACATTCTTAAACTTAGCAGCAATAGTGGAAAGCTTGAAACCGTAGCCCAAACTGAGGAACCTACATTTGGCATCTGGAAATGGCCACTCATTTTTAAATCACTCTCACAAGCTCTGGGATTAGCCTCTTGGTTTGGGCAGCCCAGTTTGGGCTACTGCAGTGAAGGAACCAGACTGGTTGGTCCTGGTTTAAATCAGAAGAAATTGGAAATTATCAGAATTAAGTGTAGATTGTAATAGTCTGATGGCATCAGTGGAGGGAAAGGTCGCATGAGAATTATGAGCCAGACACTGCAACAGCAGCTGCTGTGTTGGGAGAGAGGATCAAGGGGAAATAGGCAAGCAGAAGCAACCAAAAAGGGGTTATTCTAAAATACAGATGTAAAGAGTTAATGTTTGATTCCACAGAATCCTGAAGGACAATAAGAACCTCAGGCGGATACACAACGATGCCCTGAGAGGGGCCACAGGGCCAGATGTCCTGTAAGTACCCACCACCCCCTTACCTGGGTTTAGAGGAGTCCCACTGGAACTGCGCTGTGCTACGTGGGCTGCGTCATCTCAGCAAACACGGGCTTTGAGTCTGCGAGGAGACTTGATCTTTTATCCTCTGCTTGTAAAATGGAAACACATCAATGAGATGCCATGAAATTACAGGGCGGAAGGCACAGTTTGCAAATGGTGCACCATGACAATGGACCAAAAAAAAGCCAGTTCTAGCATTGGCATTGACCTCTACCCCTTAGATATTTCATCCTTTGCTTTATTTGTGTCAGATCCTCCTGGTCCTACCCTTGTGCCTTATATTCTGACATAACCAATAACTTGTCTTTTGGTAGGATGACTGTGTTTTTACAAGATATTATTTATAATTTCGTTATAAAAGTGAACTAGCTGATTGCATGCTATAAGCCTGTGCTGAATAAAACACATTATTATCATCCTCATGCTTTATTAATCAAGTACTTACGGAAGGGCTGCACTGGCTGTAACTCTGTGCAATAAAACACAATGGGTGGCTCTGTAAATAGCACTCTGCCTCACGTGCCATTTTGTTGCTTTTATTGGTGCTGTACAGTACATGGCATTACTAATATCACTTTCACAATTGTAGCCTTTTTCCCTCCCGTTTAATAGCCTCACTCTGAAAATCCTTGGTCATGTTGATGGCCTTTCCTCGCATAAACAGCCCCCCCTGAAGTTACTCTAAGACAAACTGCTTAAGTTTGTCTTGGCAAGAATGATGGACTCTTATGTGTTTTAATGAATAACCATTAATTAAAAGATTCCTGGCCAAGAAGAGAGACAGGAGGGTGCCCTACCAGTTAAACTGGCTGAAGAGTCATCTTCGCCCACTTTCTCTCCCTTTCCCTGACCTAAAGATCCATCACTTGCTCCGTGCAGGGTGCCTTTCAAATGGAGAGGTCAGAGCACAACCCCTGGCATGGTGGGTTTTGATTTCTCCAGCACAAAGCAAGCTCCTTGCTACACTGGAGCTCCTTGGGCCACAGGGATGTTCCTACTCCGCTGCTCTGTAGTTTCACCGACCACGTTTCTGAGCTGGGTATCAGGTGCTGAAGTGGCTTTGCTGATTTAGACCTCTGTGAAAAGCTGAGTCGCTGTTACCTACCATCGTGCTTTGGTGGTATTTTTATACGTATGAAAAGAAGAGAGAATGCTCTCTTTATTTTGCAGGGATATTTCTTCAACGGCGCTGGAGTCCCTGCCTAGTTACGGGCTCGAGGCCATTCAAGTCTTAAATGCAACGTCATCGTACTCGTTAAAGAGACTGCCACCGCTGGATAAATTCAGCAGTCTTCTGGAAGCTGTTCTAACATATCCCAGCCACTGCTGTGCTTTTCGAAATCTAAGGACAGAAAAGTAAGTCCGAATAGCACATTATTGTATTGCAGTACTTCAGAAGCTCCAAAGTGGCAATTCTGCTCTATTCAGCTCACGAAGTTTGATTATCCTTACTCCGCTTATAAGGAAGCTGTGGTACGTAGCAAGGCCTTGCACGAAACAACAGAACTCAGCTAAAGCCAGGAAAACTATTTCCATTTATTTTTTGAACAGAAATGGATCTCATCCTGTGCCCAGGTTGTGCCAGCAGGAACATTATTCTAAAGTTTGCTTAAAACTTGTATTTTTCTTGGTATCTCAATTAAAAAAAAGCCTACTGGCACATGGAAGATATACTTCCATCAATACCACATTGTCCTTTAAAAAAACAAAATGAACTCCTGTAGCCTTTAGCAATGTAGCTTATTTAATGCAGGTGATATGATGACCTTGTAGAAAAGGTAGGCTTTCAAAAGCCGAAATTAGGACCTGACACGAGCCTACAGAAAGAGATTACTCAGTTTAGTTGCAGCGCTTTCAGATAACAATAGTCAGTATTGTTCTCCCTAGAACTGGAAACTGTGGTGCAGAGAAAGCTTTGCATCTGCTAATTCGGGGCAGGCACTCTGAGACAACTGGAGCTAATTTGTCAGCATTTTTCTTTCAAAGAAATCAACTCTCGGTTGGCTTTAGGCAGCCAAAGCAACTCCAAATGGCTTTAGTTGAAGTTGTGAGGATGCCACACTTCTCATCTGTCTCAAATGAAGGCTACTGAAAAGATAGAGCAGTCATTTGTGGGAAGCCCAGCCTGTGTGACTTACATGCCGTCACATCAGGACTGCATTGTAAAGGCATGAGTAGAATCCAATTCTTTAGGGTAAGATTAGGAGTGATGCTATGCTTTCTCTGCCTTCCTCATTTTACTAAGTGGTTCCTGCTTCTGCAAGAGTAGAGCAGAGATCCTACAGTCAAAGATTTCCATCGCTGCCAAACTCCGGTTCAGTCCTCAGACCAAATGTTCTTGAGATTTCTGGGTTACAATTGCGGTGTGCTCATTCCCTGAGCCATGCAAGAGAGGTGGAACGAAGCATTCAGTTCCCTAGACCTTCTTCCACTGACCTGAGTAGTGGGAGGGGAGCAGGTTATACCACCTCTTCAAAAAAACCACAAGAAGAAAAAAATTCTGTTGCAATCCCATTATTTATAAGCATCACAAAGGAGCTTAGATTGGTATCTTATTTCTGTCATTATACATAAAACTTTCTATAAGCTTCCAGGTGTCTGATTCCCTTAAGAGTACGGAAGAGAGCTGCATGTTTTCGATGGCTCTTTCTACTGTCACAGCAATGAGGTCAGACCAACCCATTTCCATTCATACCAGTAGAGTACCTGGCCCATACTTTCAAAGCCTCAAAAAAACTGTATTTGGCAAAGTCTCTGTTGTCTTTCAACTTATACTTTTCAAATTGCTTTACTTCCAGCATGTCGTCTACCTCCAGACCCCAAACAGTTTTTAAAATAGAGTATCATCAGGCCAGCTTCCCAGCATTTGTTAACGTGAACTTCTCTAAAAGCCAGAACAATGGCTACCATTCATACTGGTGGAGAACCTGGCCCACTTCAATACAATATTTCATGAGGCAAAATATACCTTTTAATTCCAGCTCAACTTATTTCACTATAAAAAAAAAAAAACCCACATCATAAACAAAAATGGAGCTGAAAGACCATCCTTATACCCCACCATGAGGTACTGCCTACTGTCACATTATTTGAAGCCTTCTCCTCTCCTCTTCCAGAGGTCTACATGAATGTTCACACTGCTGTGAGGCCAGCTCTAGTTTACCTTACACATCTGTGAAGACCATTTGCAGAGAAGATGAGAATTTGGCCAAAATCCAGACTGAACTTTCTTTTCATCCTTCTTTCAGACAAAATTCCTTGCTTTCCATTTTTGACAACTTCTCCAAAGAGTGTGAAAGCACCATGAGGAAACCAACTAATGAAATATTGTAAGTACCTCTCTGCATACAGATGCTGGAAGTAGCAAATGCAGACCTCCCCTTCTTGTTCTTCATGTGTTTTTTCTAGAACAGCATGTCTTTTGCTGCCAATTCAGTCACCCTTACAAGTTGCACAGTGCTAATTTTACTATCATTAAACTGAGATTTGCGATTTTGATGTTTAAAAGGAAAGGAAGAAAAACCTAATTTTATGAGCTTTACTCACTCCAGCTTCTCTTCTGAATTCTTGAAAGACTTTCAAAACAGTGATTAAATATTTAAGAAAGTTAATGGCCTACATGGAGACTTTTCATGCCCCGAGATAATTGCAGTTGTTTGTGTGATTCAAAGAAGAGCTGTTACTGTTAACATTTTTTTGCCTATAGAAGAGACAATTAGAAGTCTCTATGTCAGTAGTTTTCCATGGTGGAAACAGAGCCCCCGAGTTAGAATTTTGATGACCCCATGCAATTGGTTTACCTCTTCCAATTGTGTCTTTCCATATCATCACAATTCTGTTTGACAGTGTTCAGCCGGACAATGAGAAAGGATAATGTAAAAATTATTGTGTTGGCCATGCTGGATGACACAGGCTTTAAACCAGTATTTAACGGAGAAGTTTAAGAATTTGCTACTATCCATCCCTCTACAGCTAAATGGGTGACCTTGGGACTTCTCATCAGCCCTGACGTGGGGTCAGAGCACTGTAAAGTCTAGAATAAACAAGGTTACGGTCACAAAAATCCAACAGCTAAATACAGCTGAAATGTGATTGATTCATGGGGATACTGACTTCCTTGGACGTTATCTCGTTTGCTGGTTGGTGAGGCTTCCTACATTTGCCATTTGGTTTTATTTGGCCTTTTGTAAAGCAACAGCTGCCTCGATTCTCGTCACCCCCTCTTACTTGCTGCCTGCCTGCAGCACCTTCACGCGCCTCGCTTAGTCAGTCCTGTCCACTCCACTCCTACCTGCAAAACTGAAGCACTTCAGGACCACAAAAAGGCAAAGTGCCGGCAGTCAACAGGACTGAGAATATATTGTCTCTGTCACGGGTGGCTGTGGGGAGAAGCAAGGTGAGGCAAGGAGGTAAACACAGAGCATTAGATCATGTTATAAAGGCGAGTGAAGTGACACCCCAGTGAGGAATATGATCACACAAATCACCAGTGCCCACGACAGAGTAATCCCCCTGCTTCGGATTAGCATCTGTTGCACTCTTGCCGTGCATTAAATAGCCTGCCTAGATTATTGGCTCCTGAAGCCTTTTGCTTTGGTAAGCCCCAATCGCAACAATTCTCTGAGCGGACATTGCATTTATCAGATGGAAGAAAGGTCATGATTCATGGGCTGAAAGGACACAAGTTGAAAAGTTTGGTAACCACAGCAGAAATTGGCTGAACATCCCAAGCTCTTATTAGAAGAAAAAAAACCACAGCTTGCACACGGCAGCATGTTTACATGGCCTCGCAGAAAATAACAACCTTTTTTTTTTATTAATAAATAGAGTCAAACATATTCCCTGCTCTTCCAGTTTAATGTAGGCAAGCAAAAGCACGATATTGGGCCGTTTTTAATGTAAGGAGAGAAGAGTTAGGATAACAAGACTGGGAAGTTATTTGCCCAAGAGGAATAGCTGAAAAGCAGCTCAGCTTCATTTGCCAGTTAAGACCCTGTCTCAGAAAAATAGTTTAATGTACATGCTTCAGTAGGTGTGAAGGTTTAAGCCTGTATTGAAGTTATCTGAAAGCTACCAGTTTTCTGAAGAGTCGTCCTCAACAGAGACGCTTTCCAAGTCTCACACTGCAGACTGAGTGTTTGCCCACCAAACACTCACGGTTGAGATGACTGGATAGTTGTGCCACAAGTACCTGTCCTGGCAGGGAATCAGAAAGGACAGTGCTTGTTTTTAATATGTTTCTTCTTTGGTAGGCTTATCCCCTCACTAATGATGTCCTGGAGATTAGAGAGATCTATTTTAAACAACTAGAAACACTTATAATTAGGCACTGGGTCCAGTCTAAACTTAATATATTCCTAGCCATCGACATTATCTAGTTAACCATGCACTTCTGCTCCTCACAACATCAAATTCCCCAGCACCTCCCACATCATACGTAGTCTCAGGGCTTTGTTTGATAAAGGAGGTAAGGGTGCACAGTTAAAATCCCTAGGTGATTTTAGTTTGGCTTCTGTAACTATCAGATTAACCTATATGCATCAAAGCTATAATCCATCGATTTGAGTGTTACTGTAGTTTGAACTGCAGTCTACTGGCAGCATGAGAAAGACAGCTCACTTACAAAGCAATGAAGTACTAAGTTGTATAAGCAAGCATTCCCATGGATGTGACTATGAACTCTGCTGCTCTCCATGGCTGCACCCAAACAAAAGGCATCCTTACAAAGCTTCACTATTTGTAAACACACTGTAGAAACACATCTAGGAGGTAACTGTTTTAAAACAACTGTTATCTGTTGTGTTTTCTAAAAGTGTGCAAGCAGCATGTAACAAATAGTTCACTTCTATGGGTGTGTGTGTGTGTGTTTTTTTAATAGTTACAGAGATGACTCTTACAACACATCACTGTGGTCAGCAGAAAAGAACACGTACCTGTTCGCAACAGATGAAGAAACCTCTCCTTACAGCTACTCAGCCATTTTCGACGACAGTGAAATGACTGACTTTGACTTTGAGTATGACTTTTGTCAGCCAAAGATACTCACCTGCACTCCTGAACCAGATGCATTTAACCCCTGCGAAGACATTCTGGGATACAGCTTTCTCAGAGTCCTGATCTGGTTTATAAACATCCTTGCCATTGCTGGCAATTTCACCGTACTCCTTGTTCTCATAACTAGCCATTACAAGCTCACTGTCCCTCGCTTCCTCATGTGCAACCTCTCCTTTGCTGATTTCTGCATGGGACTTTATCTGCTGCTCATTGCTTCTGTTGATGCCCAGACAAGCGGTCAGTACTACAACCACGCGATAGACTGGCAGACAGGCAGCGGCTGCAGTACTGCTGGCTTTTTCACCGTGTTTGCAAGCGAGCTCTCCGTGTACACGCTAACGGTGATCACTATAGAAAGGTGGCATACGATCACGTACGCCATGCAGCTGGACCGAAAGCTACGACTGAGGCATGCCGTGCCCATCATGCTCGGTGGCTGGATCTTCTCCATTCTAATAGCAGTGCTGCCTCTCCTCGGGGTCAGCAGTTACATGAAGGTCAGCATTTGTTTACCCATGGATATTGAAACGGGTCTTTCCCAAGCCTACATACTGCTGATCTTAGTGCTAAATGTTGTTGCCTTCATCGTCATTTGTGCTTGCTACATTAAGATCTACATAGCAGTTCAGAATCCAGAGCTGGTAGCTGCCAATAAAGATACCAAGGTCGCCAAGAGAATGGCCATACTGATCTTCACGGATTTTACCTGCATGGCCCCCATCTCCTTTTTTGCCATATCCGCTGCCTTTAAAGTACCTCTCATCACAGTGACAAACTCCAAGATCTTGCTGGTTTTATTTTACCCTGTGAATTCCTGTGCAAACCCATTTCTCTACGCAATTTTCACCAAAGCATTTCGAAGGGACTTCTTTCTGCTGATGAGCAAGCTTGGTTGCTGCAAGAGCCGAGCAGAGCTTTACAGGATGAACTACTTCTCTGCTTACACCTCCAACTGCAAGAACGGCAGCTCAGCCCCAGGCCCAAGCAAAGCCTCACAAGCACTGCTACTCTTGTCAGCATTAGAGAAGCCGTATCCTGCAATGCAAGACAAGATGTCTTGCAATGAAAATTAAACCAGAGAGCCAATAGATGCGGCCCTTTGCAGGGCCAGCTGTAATTATTCTAGTGACTAGGGATTGTTTTATAATATCTTGAACATTTCACTATAAATAAAATTGCCAATTGATAATTCTTATGCAACGTAACTGTTCTGACGTGCAAAGTGGTATTTTCCCTTTTCTGGTTTTGTAATGACAGGCACGGAAGGTGACCATTAGGCAAAACTCTAGGAGTTTCTCTTAGGGAGCCAGGGGAGCCCAGGAATAGTCAAGGTGCTCTTGAAGTTAACAGGTACCGCAGTGACTGCAGTCTGGCTCCTTTTTCTCCAGATCTGCTTCCCTGGGGTATTTAAAGCCTGTCTGCTACCTTTCATGCCTTCTTTTTCCATTCCGATCAGCTATGCCGGCATTGTTGGGTTAAAGAAAGGGGCACTAAACTAGATGTCTCCCTTCATTTCATCAACAGAAATTTCCAATTACACAGCCACCTACACCCAGTTAAAGAACTGTGTTCCAAGCGGCAGGTTGTAAAGATGTCACCAAGGAGAAAAGTTGACCTGCTGAACTTTTGTTACCAGCAATTTCACAGTTTACATTAGATCTCAGTCTGAGCTAGTAGGTAATTTACTTAAAAAAATTAACCCCCACACAACCATGTACGATCTGGAAATTACAAAAGATGCAATAGCTGTAAAATCCCACCTGCTTCACACCAGACTGTATTGTGTACATCATACATGCAGACACACAAATCACATCGGCTGTAAATGCTCCCTCTCAGCAGCAGGATAGCTGCTGCCTGCTCAGGCACGTAAGTGCTGCCTTGTTTTCTCTCCAGGGACAGCCTCATGAATTATTTTCATCTGCCCACTCTCCAGCATCACCAGAGCCACTGGCATTCCGGATGCACTGGGGACTCCTCAGCACTCACAGTCCAACTCCATTTCCAGCTGATGAAGGAGAGTAGTTACTTTTTAGTGACTGTTTTCCCATAAAAATCTATCTTTTCTTTCACCATGCATTGCCTAATCCTAAGGAGATCTAGATTTGTGGCTGTGTTCCTAATTTAACTAAGAACTGAGCATTCCTTTGTTATTGCAGTATATTTACACTGTCCACAGAAAATAAGCTGTCACCCTTGTGCAGTTCACGTGCTGTGAGCAAATGCCAGGCTATATTGGAGTTGGAGATTCAGACATGGAAGCTCTTACCTGCATCATATGGGCCAAAGAATCTGTACTGGGTGACAAGCTGCAGATTGAACCCAATGCCAAGCGGGATGGGATCCCTGTGGGACTCCACCCCAGGCACGTCCTAAGGCGGCCATGTTCTGCACTGCCTGGTCTTCTGAAAATGAGTTGTTGGAAAGTTTATAGCCCTGCAGGCAAAAACAGATGCAAAAGCTGCAGACTGCAGATCAAGCCTCTTCTTAGGCTGCTTATTCTTCACAGGTCGGTTACGTTGCCTTTGATGGGAGGAACACACAAGCGCTTCCATTACATCAAACCAATATGGTAGCGTGAGACCTACACATGGCAGTTATGGTTCACAGAAGGTAAAGCAAATGCCTTTTATTTGGGCTTGTAGTCAAAGTTTTAGCATCTTAGATCACATTCTGTAGATGATACTCATAGTATCTGAAGACAGATCCTCAGCTAGTATAACACACATGCTGCAGTCAGCGGAGCACGGCAGCTGTGTAAGATCTGTGCTACTCCAGAACAGTCACAGCCTGACAGTTCTTGATGGCCACCGAAAGCGCAGACTCTGATACATAAGTAGATGGCATTACTGCAATCACTTTAAACCTCTTGCATTTCCCTTCTCAACTGAGTCCTTTGCTTTCAAGCCTGTGACAGCAATAGAGCAAAAATCTGTGTTCCAAAGCACACCTTTTATTGCCAAAACACTGCACTGCAAATTAAATTTGCTTCGCATTAATGAAAGTGATTCTTTGTAGTAGTGACTGGTTTATCATTAGTTTATAATTGTGTTAATTAGAAATAACATCTCTGACCCTCTCTTACCTTCAGCTTAATGCCATGACTTCAGTCAGCATAAAAGCTCTGTATGTAAGCATAGCTGTACTCAGGAGCAGTTTGCACACACACGGGGAACAAAGCAGGATCGAGAACAGGGGACTGTTAAAACTCTACAGTTTAGCAATCAGTAGAAATTCAATATGGTGCACCTCTTTATACACATCAGCTCCCGAGCTTAGCAGGTGAGCAAATGAGACTACTGTAAGTTATTTAACTATAATAGAAGATAAAGACACTGCTGAAAAAAAAAAAAAAACACCACCAAAAAACTTACCTGGCCTAAGGTTTCTCTGTCACTTACCTCAAAACTGATTTTTGAGACTCATTTCTTCAGATGGCAGACAGAAGAGTCCTGCACATGTAGCAAAACAATGTCTTGGTGGGCAATAACTGATTTACTTACATTATGTTTCAACAGGACGAGAGCTTGCAAGCACACCCTTCCTGTCCACCTACCACATAACATTATCGGGAAACTACACGCAAGAGAAATGAGTCAGAAGCAGCGGCAACTGATAGTGCCTTGCCTTACAATGCTGCTTAGGTAACAGCAAAGACCTATGAGAGCTGTGAGCATTTTTTCTTTCTGTACCTGCTGTAAGTTGAGTGAAAGCTACCATTTAGAAAATAACGGCTGGTTTGAAAAAAAAAAAATAAAATCCACAAACCAAAAAACCACAAACAACAAGAGTCATTTGTATACTTCAAGCTTTTCTACACGCAAAAGTCAGCAAATAAGTAAAAGCAAGACTTTAATAAAGATTCATGATAAAGCTTCTTATACAAGTTATACTTGTTATTCTATCTCATTATCTTTGGTAAACTTACCTTCTTTCTGGTGTAAAGTTTTACACAGCCATTTACTGAAGTATCTTCTGTGGCCATAACTGGTATTACACACCTCTTCCTATCACATCTGCAGCAACGTGTTTGCTAAACTGTAAGTAGCAGCAATCAAAGGCATTAATACAGTAAACTATTCAGATCAAAAATATTCTGATCTGATTACTGCTCAAGTCAGAAGCTACAGTAATTAGCTAACTGAGCTTACATTTTAATAAGTAGCATTTTTTTTTCAAGTATAAAAATTCCTGACTTCAGATATTTTTAGTTGTAAGTGTCTTATCCAGAGCTGTTAGTCTTTGCCAACGTTCATTCAAGAACGCTGGAAACAAAACATAGGGCAATTCTTGTATGCTTGGACGTAAGAAAATGACAGTCAGTCCTACTGCATTGGCAGTCCATAGCTCTGGACTGGGAAAATCACTGCAAGCACTCACAAGAAATATCTGCAGTGTAGTTTGGAGGGAGCCAGAAGATCTGCAGTTGTGAATGCAGCAGCCATTTTCTCAAATACGGGAAGGGTTGAGATAGCAAGAGCAAAACCCTCCTCTAATCTCTAAAGCTTCTATATTTGATAGCTCAGGAAGGCACTGGATGGACCCCACATTAAGTTGCCTTCATATTGAGAAGGTGGTGGGTTAGAAAACAAGACTAAATGAAAACCCAGGGGATGCTTGATGGCATAGCTAAACCATCTTCAGCATCCCTTTTGATGCAGGTCAGCTTTGACCAGGAGTAACAGCCAGCTATGTACATTGTCAGCAAAGCTCCAGGAGGAAAGGCGGCAACAGGCCTTCGAGATTTTAGTTGCTGATAGTACACGTGACTTGTGAAAAGCAAAAGGGGATTAAAAATATCACTAATGCCCAACCTGTAAGTCTTACGAGAAGTTTGAGAAGTAAGAGGCCAGTGTCAAAAAATACCTCAAATTCCTGATGGGCAGTCTATATAATCAGTATCACACTTGGACTGCACAGAGGTCGCAGCAAGCTGTCATAAAAAAAGAACTTACAAAACATCAAAGCACAAGAAGTGTTTCAAGAATGGAATAAACAGGCAGCTGAGTCTAACAGGTAGAAGGTATATAATAAGTATGAATTGGTAAAGCTTAAAAGAGATGGGGGGTGGGGTGGGATTGCCACTCTAGTACTTTTATCCCGCACATCTCAGCACCCATTCAGAGGAACGAGGTCTGAAAAGGGACAGAGAGGGAGGAGATAACCTGGTAACCAGGAGTAACCTGCTCTAGTGGAAGGTGTGCCTGCCCAAGGCAGGGGAGTGGAACTAGATGATCTTTAAGATTCCTTCCAGCCCAAACTATTCTCTGATGAGATGGGCAGTCGTAAGGATGCTGAGAGCTCTGACTCCTCACCTTGATATAGGTGCAGTCTTTAACATCACAAGCAGAAAGATGCAGCAAGGAGGAAAAAGCCGCCCATCTTCAAAACTAGCTAAAAATTTAAGTACTCTTCACCACTTCATTTCATAGTGACTAGCAAAACCAGATCCTATTCTCAGAAGCAACATTCAGTGACCGCGTGGTGCTTAGTGAATGCTGCATATCCAGTCATGTCCCATAGATTCCTGTGCCACGCTGCCTCTGCTTCTAGTCTTTTCTGAAGCATCTCTGTGCTGCCAGAAGATGGTCCCACAGTTCATAATGTACACATTTATGGAGCATGAACACCTCAGAGCCTGTGAGTGTGCTGAAATCTAAAAGCATCTATCATGCAGTAAGAGCTGCATTTTCTGTGCGTTTATGGGTCTGAAGTGTAGCATCAGTGCAGCCACAAGTCAGCTGAATGGGAAAAAAGAAATCATAGACTGTAATATTTTAACTGTCTCTGAATACATAATTCTTCACATCCCAGCAACAGCCTCTATAAAAGACAAAAGAAATGCCATGCTCGGGTCAGGCCTTCTAGTTCAGTGTCCTGTCTTTGATACTGGACAGCAGCAGATATGTCAAAAAAAAAAAACGCATGCAAGAAACTCAATAGTTGTTAAAAACCTACCTCCTGAGGGAAGCATCTCTGTTGTTTATGCCATCAGCACAAGGGTTTGTAGCACTATGAACAAGGGTTAGCTCCCCCCCCGCCCCCAACTTCTATGTATTCCTTCTCTCCAACACCCCCCTTTATTTCCCTTGTCTTCTCAATGCCTCTGTGTCCTCCCAGGGAGTACAGATAACCAAAATGTTTCATGATGTCTTCCGTCAGCAGACGTAAGAGAAGCAGGCAGGAGGAAGGGGTGCCGTACCCTTGTGTGTAGCACTGCCCTCCTAGCAGGAATATCCCGTTCTGAGCCAGCCCGGCTGAGGCGTTACCATTCAGTTTCCAATATTGCCCTACAAGGAACAGGAGCTAGCCAGGGGAAAGCTGCAGCTCCGAAGGGTGAAGGCCCAGACCTACGGGCGCAGAACTTCTTTCTGACCTTTATTTCTAGAGGAAAAAACAAAAAGCTGATATTGAGGACTGCTGGGAATGCACTTCTCGTGGCAGGGTGAGCTACTGTCACATGCATGGCTTGTACACATTTCTCTAACTAAAGTTTATATTTAGGGAACATAAAAACAACTCTGCAAGAAATGTATATGAGATGACATTTTATTATTATGCACAATTTGTATCATTCACAGCTTACTGGTCTGTAGTCCTAGGATGTAGTGGATATGTACAAAAGCAAACTTAAATGACTTTGCATTGACAGAGAAAATAAATCACATTTTAATGTTAAATCACACTATTCATTGCGTCTCAGTAGACATAGAAGGTTTATAATAAACAATAATAATTCTCCTATAGTGAGAGCTCAAGGGTCTTCCACCCACATTTCCTGACTTACATCTAAAGTGCCTGCCTTGAAGCCAAAGTCAAAAACCCACAAACAAAGGAACAACAACAACCAAAAAAAAAAAAAAAAATCAAGGAAGGAAGGAAAGGGGAGAAAGAAGTACACAGATGAAACAGACACAGATTTCAGATTTGCACAGATGTTGCTCTTTTTCTTTTTTACTCAGCAGCCTTTGAAAAGAAATATATAGTATCACCGACAACTGTGTAGTTTTATATGCCAAGTCATACTTTAGCTCTTATTTTAAGAAGCAGAAAGAAAACCAACAGAACTGAAATTTACTTAAATACAGTCACTTAGTATTCCATGACTTTCTTGAATTACTCACAGATTCAACATTTCAGTCTTTAAAGCTATTCACTCCAATGATGTTTCTCAAGTAGAAAAGTAATGAAATAAATCAGAAAAGAACAGTAAAGACAGTTGAGTAGATAAAAATACAGTGTTTCAGTTTGCATGTATTAACAGCACTGATTTTGCATATTTTTATCACAGCTTTGTTGGTTTGGGATTTTTTTAATGGCAAAACAATACAAAGTCTAGTTGTTTAACAAAAGGTTCATAAGGGAACAATGGCACAGTCTTAAAGTATATACTTCAGTGACATTTCACCACTCTGCATCTCCAATGGCTTTTGCAAAAACATGGTCTTTACCCTCAAAGGACATCACTCCATCTTTTAAGTAGAACTTCCATTTGTTCTTACTTCGATGTATCTGATGAAAAAAAATAAGTCAATGCCCCCCCACCAAAAAAATATATATTAGACCATCCATTAGAAAAAATAATTTTTTTACGCACAATTTGTTTTGCAAGCCTTGTTTTTCTTTTAAAATTCTGATAGCCCAAAACATGTGAAACACTGCCACTGAACACACCACAAATATTCAATAGAGGCAGTAGATTTCAGTTGTTTATAATTAATTCCCTGCCCTACCAAGGGAACAACCTCCTGAATCTGAGCAAGCGCACACACACACAGTCTCCCACCCACCACCTCACGCCCCAAAATAAAAGGGGCACAAAGGTAGCTGCATGACAGCTCAACACTGGCAGGAAAAGAAGGTAATAATGGAGCAATTTCATTAGTGTATCAGTCCCAAAATATACTGCATCTTGCAAACAAGTATGGCTTAACTGAAATGCAGTGGTTTCCTTCTCCCATACACATTGCAAAGCAATATTGCGCACACAAAGATGTCAGGATAAGACTAAAAGCAGGAAAACTTTGCTCAAAAGAAAATGCTATCATACAAAACAGTAAGAAAGAATTTGCATATTCTGCTTCTTTTAAAAGGCCTGTAGAAAGTTATTGTTTAATACTAAAAGAAGGAATTTTAAGCATCTCTAGAAAATTCCTTGGCTTTTAAGTGTCAATCTATTTTCAAGTCCAGAAAGAAAAAGGAGGGAAAAAACAAAAGAAACAGGACAGTAATTTTGCCAACAGCATTCTCTTATACGTAACAAGGGAATTTAATGGGTAACTGTTTCTATCTGCTTTCTACTAGGCCTGCATGTTTTATTAAATCTATATAGGAGCGGGAAAGTTACCAACATCTTCCCCCAACTTCTGTAACTGTTAATTTCTAATAACATCTGATCTTAAATTTCCTATAGGTATGTCCAGTGCTGAACTTCCTATCAGTTTTTAAAACTTTTCAACCAATTTTTCAGCTTACAGACAAAACTTGCTGTAGATATCCGTTACCACAACATCCACAACCTATAGCATCTGTAACATCAAACTGAGTTACGAAGCTTCAAAACTTTGTGTACCTCTTCAATACAGTATAGACACCGTGATTCAGTTTCAGATACATTTTCTACACACATCCCTATAAGTACATTTTCCAAAATAACTAGTTTCAGAAACACTCAATCTGTTACACTTTACTAAAGACAATTTTCTTAGCAGCTCACTGTTTCCTAAAACACAGGCTCCGTTAAGGCAGGCCTAGTCGAACACACACAAAAAGTTACCACTAGTCCCTTTTGAAAGAATAAAAGCCAAGGCAAACTACAGAAAAAGTTCTCCATATTTGTTTCAAAATAAAACATGCACTTTGTTTTGTCCACTTTCAAACTACTGACCAACAAGTGCCCAAAACCATACCAGAGTTAAAAGAACTTAATTTGATCTTCAAGAATTCAAAACAAGGTTGAATTTTAAACATTAAAGTGAAGGAGGACAAAACGGCCCTTAACAACTGTTTCACTTTTCAGACCCAACAGAATTCTAGTAGGAAAATCTCTCAGTAAGCACTTCAAAGACAAAAAACGTAAAAGAAAGTGCACACACTCCTCTTTCTGTTAACCATTTCAAAGGTTTTAATTCATGGCTGAAAATGCATACGTACATCCATGGAACTGTTGATATTACTTAAAAGTTAAGAAAATGCATAAACTTTAGCAGCTTTACAAGTCTTAGTTTTGCAAGATTTGGTCCCCTTTCCTTTAATAGGCCATTATGAACCCGTTGATTATCCTCATTTCAGAAAACAGCAGGTTTTTCAGACTACTGTCAGCTAAATGCATAATTTAAACAATTATTACAGCATTAGATTTTCTTTAAAAGGCACTGACAGTAGACCAGACATGGATTTGCTGAAGATATTTAGAATTATTAAGGAACAAAGATAAAACTATATACTGTACCTTGTCATACTGACAAACTATCACATTGTCAGTGTCAAACAAGTCTGGAGTGTCCTGTTCACTGACATCATCACCAGAATTCAAGGGGTCCTAGAGATTAAAATTGTATTTTTTTCATCTTTCAGAATAGCATTGAATATACTTGACATTAAAACACATCTAGAACTATAAAGGTTACCATTGCAAAAAACAAGACCTAGAGGCTATGAAGACCACGTTGCACAAAGCTTACTTACAAGCATCTTCATCTGCTTACGTTCTCAAAAACAAAAACACCCTAAACAAAAACACAGATCAAGCAAGACTGCTAACTGACAAAGCTGACCCCAGTAACTGGAATACTAATCAACTGGTATTTATTTGAAGTCCAGATGCTACGAGTTGATTCTCTTCTGAACCTCTAGGATACAAAATTGCACATCTTTAAGAAAAGCCTTTTCCTAGGAAACATACGTACTTGTATCACATTGATCTCTTCTTTGTCTAATCCTCTGTGGTCCTTCAGAAGGACAAGAAACCTACATTTGCATCCCAATCTTACTTAAATAAAAGGCAGAACTCCATTCCACTGAGGCCAGGGTTTTACCATAGAACTTTAATTCTGGTAATTAAGTATTTTAATTCATCCAATAAAAATATGACTTCTCAACATCTCTTTCATTTGTCCACGCTCCTCATAATGAGCTCCCTAGTAATTTCTCAGCAGTACCTCCTATCTCAAGAGCTATGCAACTTAACTATGCATTCTCTGCATTAAACTTACCAGGAACTGTTCTGGGTCCAACAATTCAACAGTCAAGACAGATACGCTATTGTAATGTGTTTCACAAAGGTTAAAAGTAAATTACCTCCTCAACTATATCTATTTTGGGCTCTTCATTATCACCATTACTGCTGCTAGACTCCGTGTCTGAAATACTGTCACATTCTTCATCATCGTCTTCCTCATCCTCATCCTCCAGAACTTTTAGATCCTCTGATTCAATAATGCCAATGAATTCATTCTCTTCCCTGTCTTTTGTATGTGGTATTTCTTCCTTGGGAGAAACATCACCAGTACCATCTAGCTGAATTATGCTTTCAATGTCACTGCAGATCTCCTTCTCCGATCGTAAATTAGATTCCATCTGCTCAGTAGGTTCCATCTGACAGGGATAAAAGAGACCAGAGACAGCTTGTGAATTAACACCACATGGTTTTCAGTGTTCAGTACAAAGCCTGAGATTTTTGTTTAATAAAGCAAAAAGATTGGGGCACTAAAATGAGTGTCGAATCCTGGCCTACTTGTAAACCCTGAATACATTTGCAAATCTTGTTCTTACACCTAACCTTAAATGGAATCCATGACAAAAATTCCCCAGCTATATAGAAAGACATTTTCTTTAACTTTTCTTCAAACACTATGGTATTCAAACAACTTCTTAAGACAAAGACAATCAAGTGGGCCTTTAGAATTTCTATTGCAAAGAAAACTCCAAAACCAAAACAAAACAGGAAACAAGCTACTCCCCCATACCAAAAAATAGGATTTTTCATTTTTTAAACAAAAGTCAAGATTAATTCATCCCTCTCTCTCTACTCAATCAAAATGCTTTGTTTAAATAAGGTATAAAAAGCTGAGAGAGACAGTAAATATTTCAGTACTTCAAGTTAGTGTTCATAGAAGTGCTAGAATTCCTAAACAGATCGTTCACAAGAGCATAAAAGGGCTTTAAGCTTTCAACTATCTTCAGTTTCTCATTAAATCTTTATTGTAGCACTTAATTCACATCCATATACACTTTCTAGTTCAAAAAAATAACACTTTGTTTTGACCTTCCATTCTTACTACAGACAGTCTTCATCATCCTGCCATCAAAGTTCAGATGAGCAATATAACATCTTTTCTATTTACAGTCATTTGTCATTACTGTCATTAAATCTGCATTTATTAAAATGTGCCTCCATCACATACAAGTGTTACAACTCAAAGTCAGCAAGTCAGCCTGAACTTAAAACATCTGCAAATAATTTCTGGAACAAAAATTAAATGAGGTCAGGAAAGTAGCCTGTTAATTAAAATCATTCAAGTTTTCCACACAGCTCTAGCTGAATTCTAGTTTGTTCAGGATTTTTTCCCAAGGAAATACATTTCTTTCCAGCAGATTTTCACTTATCAAATCTGACTTTTCATACTCATGCATTCTCAATGCAAGTTAAACGCGCTTCACACATTACAAGTTAAAACTAAGCCCAGCTGACACTGCAAAAGCAATTTGCCCACAACTGGCCAGTATCCATGTGCAGATTCAGTGTCAGAATGATGTAGAAGTTCTCAAAGGGTCATTCATGTCTGCTCAATGACAAAAACCCGAAAACTATTACCCCCCAAAACAGTAAGTCTACAGATACATTCCAGCTATCCATTACACTTGTAGCCTTTTTTAGATTTACATTCTCTTCATTCCCAGTATTTCAACAATATTTGTGACAAATTCTTAATGTAAAAATAAGCAGTCAGCTACTGCTATTTAAAACAAGCTCACGAATGAACTTAAAAATAATTTTTATTATAATTTAGAGGTGCTACTTGTCACTTACAGATGTGTTTGATCACATCTCTTATGATACTTCAAACAACCATCTCTAATGGGTGTATTTTCACCAGCTGATAAATAAAAGCTCTTACCTTTTCAGAGAAAGCAATGCTGTCCTGATCGTTCAGAACAGCGTTATCATCCAAACTTTTGCCCTCGATAATCAGGTCGATATCATCAGACACCTGCTGTTGCACTGACCCCTGAGGCTCAACATCTAACTGCCCCTCCACATCCAGCAGTACACTGCTTGAGTTGTTTGCCAAGGATTCAGCGGGAGAAAACCCTTCAGAGGATTCTGGAGTAAACACAGCTGTGTGAAGATTGCCGTGCTGGGATTTTTCTGTTGAGTCTGCACACTGATTCAACACTGCATTAGTTGCAAGTTGCTGCTGACTCACAGAAGGCTGCTGGACCAACATAGTATTGGCAGAGTTCTCCAGATGGTTTTTTTCCATAACATTTGGTTGAAATACCAAGGTCTGTCGGACAGCAGTCTCCTGGGGTTGCAACGTTTCAGCAGCTGCCTGGGCAGAAGATGCATTCACCTGTGCAACACTGGCAATGTTGGCTTGCAGAACTGAAGGCTGCCCGAGGGGCTGAAATATCTGCTGATCAGGATGATGTAGAATACTTGCATCTCCAGGAGCCTGTGTAACCATAACAGGCACATTTACCTTATAAAGGTGCCCTACAAAGGGAAGAGTTGAAAACTGCTTCAGCAGGTTAAGCTACAGGTTCATCCAGGCCACTGTCCTGTTACCACTAATAACGAATAGCAAACACTCAGACAAACTATGAGAAACAGGATGTTTACAAAGCAGTACTTCCTCCAAGCACAATTTCAGCCTTCGAAAATTAAGCATTCAAAGGCTTTGTCAGTCAGAGCTTCTATCCATACCATCATGTTTAATACCTCTTTTTGGTTTTGGACTCCACAATACCCTGTGGCACCAAGTTCAATAATTTAATTACATACTGGATTTAAAAAAAAAGAAAAAGGAAAGAAAGAAAATCCTGTTTTGAATTTGTTTCCATGTAATTTCAGAAACTAAGGAATACAAAATGAAACAGTAAATTATTCCATATCTACAGAGACAGTTCACTCCTTTAAGGACCTCTAGGTATCCCCTCTAAAAAACCTGCCTAATTTAGTTTATAAAAAAACCAAACCACACTCATAGCTTATCTATCTTCTCACTGTATGAAAACCACTACCAATACTGAATCCTTAAAGTTATTATTATCAATGTTAGAATTACAATGCCAGAGTTAAGTTCCCAATTTCATTTAAATATTCTTTCCCCACACGCATGCTTACGCACAGAGTCACTGAAACCAGCCTATAGTTCTCAAAACCTGTAGGAATTATTCCTGAAATAGATATCTAGTGACATCAGTTGTCATCAAAGAACAGCTGTTTGAGGACAGAGTCAATCTATGGCTGAAATAAGCCTTCCACTCATCACACCCTAAGCAGTGCAAGCACATTTTTGTACAAGCAGTACAGGCAGTTTTATCAGCAAAGGAGTGTGAGCAAAAAGGTTAATGGATGGTTGGATTTTATTTGACTAAGCAATCAATTTGATTCTGAAGCACCAGAATGTCTTTACCTTTTTAAAACGTGGAAGATTATCCCCTCCTATATGAGGGGATACCTATGTCTAGGCTGACAAAGGAACACATTTGTGAGCAGTTGTAACACAAAATAAAAATGGCATCACCTGGCAGCCCACATTAACTGATCTTGCAAGTGTACATAACTGACACACTAACTACTCAATGTAATTACTTCCCCCTTGCAGCAATTACAAACACAAACTACAAAGGAAGAGGAGGACAACTGGCTCTACCCACCTATATTTCACATTTGTTTTATCTACAGCACTTGGCACCATCTTTCAATATCCATGTACAGTCAATGCAGTGTAACATTTTACATCTCCTCTTTAATCTTACCAGCTGCTGTCTGTAGCGTCACTCCAGCTGGTACATGTATAGGATAAGCAATACCCGAAGGGAGAGTAAGAGTTGCACCCGCTTGTGAAGCACCCTAGAGACACAAGACACAATTAAGAAATAGTGCATACTTTATCTCCTAAGCCCCTAAATGTCACACTAACATACCCAGACAAAACATGAATGAGGGCCTTTTTGTGATCATCTTTACTGAAGAGTTGCTTCAGACTTTTGAGATTTAGACAGATAAAGAATATTCTGTATTGACAGGATAATAACTTGGCCTGTTTCCTATTTTCCAGTTATCCCATTTTCTTTCCGTTAACAGAACACTTTCCTGTCCCCCCTCAAAATACACACCATCCAGAAAGGTATTTTTCCCCACTCAGAGACACTTTTACCTAACCTTATGCATTACTCCACACAGCATAAACTCCTTAACTAGGCCTACGAAGTCACTTCACATTCTCTTTTTCTCCTGGAAAGCAAAGAGTTGGACATACAGGTCCCTTTCAAACTAGCTGTTCCAGGGAAATCCAAATTTTAAATCAGGAAACTTGCATGTTGTACAAACATCTTCCCAATATTATATTTCAGCTTGGCAAACTAGTTAGGCTGAAGCTCCGGAGGAACTCAATAAATTCATTAAGATCTGACAATTAATAGCCCCTCCGCAAACAAATATTGCCATGCTCAGGGTTCAGAATCTGTCAAGTCTAAAAACACTAATTTTCTTCTGGATGATTTCTATACCTCACAGATAATGCTGCTCCCAGCTTCACTAGTGCTAACATTTCCCAACCACACATTAATTTAACACCCCATAATTAAAAAAAAAAAAAAAAAAGGATCTCTAGATGTGCATTTGCACTACACTTCCATCCTATGGGCTAAATCCATGCAGCCGTGTCTTCCAACACATTTCTGGCAGCACTGCTTGCAAAAATCAACTGGTAGATCCCCATCCTTTTTCACTGCTCAAACAGAAGCAGTAAAGTTACAGCTCTCCCTCTGCAGACTCTTAATTTTTGTATGGTTTTCATTTAAAAAAAAAAAAAGGCAGCTAGAAGTAACAACTCTGAGTTTCTTCAGCTGTTCATTCTCTCTCAGCAGGACTCCTGCTCCCTTGCCTACTATACCATATTGGACAGATGAAACTGTCATGACTTTTTCAGTCCCTAAATGCTGTCCTAAAGCATCTATACATGGAAAATATTTAATACTTGCCTCCCTTTAAGCCTATTAACAACTGACAAATTTAATCATTTAGAATTCAGAATAATCAAAATCGAAATAAAACGTCACTACAGCTACATACCAGGTCTGCTGCTGTGAAATGCTGAAAACCTCTGCCAGTTGGGATGACTAAAGAAGCTATAAAAAGAAAAAAAAAAAAGCACCACTTTACAAAAAAATATTAATTTCTCAGCCACAGTTGATCTTTCAGTAATTTACAGTAAGCACTGCTGAAAGTAAAGGAATCTAACTTCAGTTCATACTCATTAGATCAACAAACACATGAGCACATCAGATAAGGCTCTTGAATATACTTCCCTTTTTGGTCCATCAAGCTTATGCTGTACTTGGGGGCAGGTGGAGGTGATACCCTGAATTTACAAAACATATTTTGTGAAAAGCTGGTCTTGGAGATAGTTAAATAGAAATATTTTTAAAACAAAAAACCAATTTGATCTGTTTAAATTGCACTGTAAAAATTAAGCATGCCATTTCTATTTATTACATCAACCAGAAGGACAGATGTGCAATGCTATTATTTTAACATGACCAAAAACATATACATAAAAATGTATTGCCTTGACAACATGAGGAAAACGTGCAAGTATTTCTCTGCACCAGAGCAAATCCAGCAGTGCTAACAGTAGGAACAGTAGGGTGGGATTTTCAAAAGCACTCAATACTGACTTCAGTGGGAGAAGATAAGCTTTCCCAGCCTTCAAGAAGCAAACAATTTAGGTAGCCCTAACTATTTGAAAATCTCTAGCCATAAGACAATTCAAGTCCCATTAAAACAAACAAACAAAACAAACAAACCAACCCAGAAAACAAAAACACTTCACTGGCTTCAACAGAGATCATTTTGCCTTAATATTGCCCTTCCAAAACTTAGGAGTAACAAGGTAGAGTTCATTAACTATAAAGCCTCCAAGAGGAAACAAACCCCAAAGAATATTCCCTTTAACCACATGGAATAAATAAAACATGTCTCCAAAACCATCTTCAACTATGAAGATTGCAAAAAAACAGATGAAGAGTGCCTGCCCAACCCTGAAGTGCACTACAACATGTATTTTCATTAATTATCTCATGCAGGTCTTTTGTCCTTTATGGGGAAAGATCGTAATGGCTTCTCCCACTGGGAAAAGCCTCAGCTGAGCATTACACTCTACTATAACATTCCCATGGTGGTCAGCTGGACTTAATTGAGAAGAATGGGTTCTGATGTCAGAGCCTGTGTGAAAGTCAAGTACTCGCCTGCAATGGGAATACGGCTTTTAGGAAGCCTAACAGAAAGACAAACCAAAAAACTCCTACTCTTCTGTTTGAGTGAGAGATTCCATTTTAACAAGTGCAGAACCAGATTAAACTCCAACATGACAGCAAAGCTGCATGGCACTAACATGCCACATAACCTCTGCACACATCATGCCACACATTAAAAGAGGAAGTGAAAGCTTAACCCTACTGGTAAATTTGCAGTTGAAGGGCTACGCTTCTGGACTGCAGACAAGGCGGCTAAAATTCTCTTCATATTTTGCTACTGGAAATAAGCAGCAGATCAAGAGCATGTTGACATAACTGTCATTAGTTAATCAACGTTTAATTCATCCTTTATTGGTCAAACTCAGTTTTCAAATAATTATTGTTCTCCATCATGCTAGGTATGTACATAAGCATCACAAACCAAGATTACTGCAGCACCTTCAAGTCTTCCAAAAAGATTCTTGAATCACTGAGCTATTCTTAAAATGCATCTGCTGTGTTCAACAACATCTGACCTGCTGAAGCCTGCAGAACGTGGTGAAAATTGTGCGGCAACTGCAGGGTAAACTGTGGAGAATGGTGGCTATGTCTGAAGAAACCTTCCGTTGCCTTAGACTGTATCACCTTGGTTTCCCAAAGCTGCAGAAAGATTATTATTAAGGTCAACAGACGTCAGCTTTAAAAAACAAATCACATCTAAAATGATAATCAGGTATTCCTAGTTTTTCCAAGAGTATATCGACTGATTCTATCCAATAAACACGGTAACATTCACTACTGAATTTTGACTTCCAGCAGCCCAATAGATCATTCGCAGAATATCTGAAACTCTAAGTTAGGGCACAAATTTGCATGTTTTGAAGAGCAAAGAAACAGACAGGCACCTCCTCTCAAAAGAAAAAAAAAAAAATACACAACTTCATTAATGCAGGGGAACCCAACAAACCTGTTTCAAGTCTTTCAGAACCTGTTCCTCTACACCCTCTTCTGCAAAGAGTTCCCGCACACCTTCAATCACATCTTCAATAATAGACTTGTATAGTTTAGGCTATTAAAAAAAAAAAAAAACAAAAATATTTTCAAGTTAAGAGGAACATTAAGTCATTTGAAATGACAGCACAAAGTCTAATCTGCATAAACTACTGCTACAAACTGAACAGCATTAAGAGGTCAGTGTACTAAATGGAATACTCTGTCAGATGCAAAGGTCTGCAAGTCCACCAGATCTCTAAGTCCACTAACTCTTAAATCTGACATCCCTGGGAACAGACATCCCTGAAGAAATACTGGATTCGAGCCTCAAATTATTGGTTTCTGCAGGCTACAGAAATGCTTAAGAAAATCCTAGAAACATTACAAAAACAATTGCTGTGCTGTATTTTCAAACAAGCATATCTAAAATGTCAGTTTAGAACTGACATTTACTGCTTAGTATCATTCTAGTGTCATCGCCCCTAACTTAAAGGCCAACAAACAATATAAACTACTAAAAATGAGATGTGCCAGCTCTATCAGAAGCATAATGCAAGTAACTTCCAAAAATGAACAGAGGGGTTTTTTTTTTCTTTGTGGTAATAGGGTGACACTGTATAGTAGTTTAGCTATAGTTATCAATACGTATCATTCATCCCACATTACAACAAAACTCCAACCCAACATTTTATTCCATCTCATGCCTATGTCAGTATTTAAATCCTAATCCTCCAGGCAGACCTGGACAACAGACACACGTAAACTTCAAGATTCATCCATTCAGATGCAAATGCAAGATAATAAGCTTTTAGCTATTTAAAGATTATTAATCTTGACTATCATTACCACCAATACAGCCTACACAAGGTGAAAGATGAAGCTGAGATTTTTAGGAAATATTAGAGGTTAAGATTCTGGGATATTAATTTACATTTTTCTAACATACCATCAAATTACTATTTTGCTGCTCTAAAGTTGTTCTAAACTGCAGATGATAAAAAATTTGTTCTAAAAAAAAATTGAAGTTATTAACAAGTAGCAAGTTACACTTTTTGCAAAAAAGCTATCAACACAACATAGCACTACTTTAAAATAACCATACTCATGTACGATTTCTTATGGGAGGTTAAAGATCTCCAAGAATTTCCCCAGTGCATTTCAGGATACTGGGGGGGAGGAATTACTCCTGTACCACTACATGAGAAGATATTGACTACCCCATACGTCAAATGCTTTGCCTTCATTGTTAATCCAGAACAGAAACTGAATTTTAATCATTCAACTGGCCTATTCCTCTCCCCAGGACTGCCAAGCTACATTGCAATAAGTAGAGTTTTACAATAAGTACAAATATTTACTATGCTATATAAAAACAGTATATAGCAACGGTAAAACTCAAGCACTACATCCTTCCAAATTAGAGAAAACCGGTTAAGGTGCAGCCATTTCTGCACTCCAGTTTTACCCCTTCGCACACAGGCACTCCTTTGCCAGAACCGGCCCATCCATACCGGGAACCCCCAACGCCATGAACAAAGAAATTCGGATTGTCTTTGTTTACAGTGAGGGGGCGGGGAGGGACTGAACAGCACCCCCTTCCAGCAAAGCAAAAAGCACATCTTAAAGTGAAGCCTCCAGGGCTTCCCTGGCATTGCTGTTATCTGAAGGACCACGTGAAGTCCCACGTAAAGAGAGGCAGCAGCAGATGAAACCCAGAGGCGAATGAAAGCCGCCACCTTTCTCCCTGGCACCACTAAGCTTGCACGGCGTCCCTCTCCGGCGCGGAGGTGGGAGCCACTGGCTCGCACCAAACCCCGGCACCACGCTTTTGCCCACCAAACGCTTTTTTTTAAACGAACCCTTCCCCAAAAATAACGGCTTTCGAGGTCACGCCTGGCCTTCCCGCGCCAGGGAACGGCCGGCGGCCCCCCAGGGATCCTCCCGGGGACTCCGGGGGTCGGCACCGCCTCACGCCGGGCCGGGGAGTCCATTTCCGCGGGCCTCGCCCGACGCCGGCCGGCCTGCCTCCTTCCCTCCCCGCGGCGCGCAGAGGCAGCCAGACCCCGCCGGGCCGCTCAGCAGCCCCCAAGCCCTGCTACTCGCCGCGGGGTCGGGACCAGACCCGGCCTCGCCGCCGCCCCTCACCACAGGGTTAGCGTGAGCCATGGCGACGCCCGCCGTTAGCTCGCCCTCCCGCCTTAAGGCGCCGTTGCCATGGCGACGCGGCCTGCCCGCCGCCGCCGGCCACGCCCGGGCCCTCCTCTGCCCGCCGCCGGTGGGCTGCCCCTCTGCCTCCTCGGCCCGTGAGGCACCCGGCACCGGTTACCGAACCGGGGTTTCTTCTTTCGGCTCCTGAGAGCAAAAAGCGGGGCCCGGTGCTTCCGCACACAGCGCCAGGCCGCTGAGGGGCCCGGTTTGCGGTTCCCAGCCTGAGCTCTCCCCAAAAACCTCGGCTTAGTGAGCATGGGGGAGAGGAGGGGGCTCTGTCTGGAGAACCACCGTTGCCCCGCGGTGCGAAAATATACCTAGGAAAGCTGGCTACAAAAGCGTATTATTTTGCTCTAATAAACTCTGAAGCCGCTACTGCCTCGTAAACGGGAAGATGGCTGAAGCTACCAGTTAAGTAGCGGCAATCTGGTACAACTACTCAAATTATTGCTTACATTTGCAGCAATCTGTTCATATGTTAATACAGAGGTTTACCAATTTAGCAGTTACTCATCTGGAAAAATGTTCGTTAATCTCATATATGTAGGAGAATATATACTTTGGTCTTTATACACCTCCTGCCTGTACGTGGGTCAGTGTTACCCTGATGATTCAGAGACTCTGGAAACATCATCTTCTATTTTTCCTTTCTTTTTTCCTTTATTTTTCCATTCTTAGGTAGCTATGTAGTTACAGTGCGATTTGGCTTGTGAAGAGGCAACTCACCCGTTAAGCTTTAATTTTTAAGGCTGACTGACTTACACATCCTGCAAAATGAAAGGATTTTAATGAAAGTACTGACAGACCCTTAATTATGTAGCTAGACTAACACCTACAACAACAACAACAAAAAGAAGCAACATCCATAATAATATTGTAAGTTGCATTTTCACAAGTGAGACAAATGCAATTTGCTATTGAAGTAATTTTGCTCTGCAACAAAATATGTTTAATGACACTGTCTGGGTCTTGAATTAAACAGCAATTGCATATTCAGCTGTTCTGTATGCCCTGCATCATCAGAAGGAAAAGACGAGCCATGTTGCTTTTCTTGTAGAATAACATAAATAATAAAACGCATTTTTTAAAGCACAGTGCTCATTTGAAACTGTCTGGGATAGTGCATAGAGCATCATTATTCTTCCCCTGTCTGGTTAGTCCTGTCGTGTTAGCAGAGATAGCGGGAAGAAGGTGCAGCCTTTAGGATTTCACTGGGCCCTAAAGGTTGCAGATGGTGATCCTGCAGCTGGCTGCGACTTATTCCTGAGACAGATAAACCTGATGCAGAGCCATCTATCTGCCAGCATATTGTACAGCAGCTTTAGAAAAGTGGAAATGCAGAAAGATTTATTAAATGAGTTCCCTGCTTTCTACCACCCTTTGTTTATCTAGGGATTACAAAGTGCCTTGAAACAGGAACAATTTGTATGCCTAACTTCAAAAAGAAGGAGAGGTTGGGGAGCTTGATACCAAGCTGTCTCAGGTAGTGGTCGGGTTACTTTGGCTGTGTCCACATGAAAATTTGCTGACCAAAGCAAATGCTCTTCACCTGCACTTCAGGTTGACAGTGTGTCACATCCCACCAGCTCAAGGCACTGTGGGCATACCCCACATGGTGTAAATTATACCCTTTGTATCGCCAGTGAATACCAAAGCTCAGTCACCAAGGTCAATGTGTCAGCTCCCTTCATGCGAGGGGCAGCAGGCTGAACCTACTGATGGTACACAGCTATCACTGGGGAGAAAGTAAAAACTGGGAGTCGCCATCCCTAGAAGTATTTAAAAGACGTGTAGCTGTGCTGAGGGACATGGATTATTGGTAACTTGGCAGTGCTGGGTTAACAGTTGGACTTGATGATCTCGAAGGTCTCTTCAAACCAAAAACGTCTATGATTCTATTGTAACTTTCCAAACTGCACCAGGAGGTTGCAGTGGGCGCTTCCTGCTCGCCAGGGCACTTCCACTTCCATCTGAGGTCTCTCACAAATGCCTAGAGAAGGTGTCTTTTCATCCAAGCACTGCGAGCAGCATGTCTACTGAACAGCATGAGAAAGCCTGGTATACATTGAAAAAATTAAATCATCTCTGAGCAAGAAAAAAGTATCTGTGGATAGCATTGCTCATACTGACTGGCTAGCTTTGATATTGGTGATCTTAACCTAATGTCAGTGTCCTGCAGCATGAAGTGCAACCCTGTAGTGATTTTCATGCTTATGGATTTTGTTAACATTTAACCCCACTTTTAAGAGAAGAAACTGAGGCACAGACACACCAAATATTTTGCCCTAGCTTACAAATAGCAGTCGGGAGCAGCATTCAGATTTCACTAGTCTTGGTTCAGCTTCTGATCCAGCTCTTCCCGTTGCGGTCTCTTTAACAGCTCACAAAAGTTTTAGAAGTCAGGCTATCGAAAAGATTAGCGTGCTGTTCAAACCCTCCTGATTTTTCAGGGTTTTTTTTCAGCATTTGGGAGAGTGTTGCTTAAGGGCACCGCAAATATCCTTTTACTGGACAGGTTTTAATTTGTAATTATTTATACTCCTCTTGGTACGTGATGTCTAGAGAAGATTTATTTTTGGATGATGAACCTTTATTAATCATTTAAAAAAAAAATTACCATTTTCAAATGCCTTCCCTCTAGAAACGGGGAGCCCTCAGCAAACTCAGATGCTTGGTAATGAATGCCCTCTTCTGTTTAAATCCAGCATTGCTGCTGGAGAGGAAAACGGCTGCTCAGCCGCAGGACTGCAGAATTCTTTCTCAAGGCATATTTTACAAACACCATCTTGCCCTTCTTTCCAAGTAAAAGTAATCATCCTTAGGAGGAACCGGTTGCAGAATCTGGGCAGTCCTCATGGAGATGCCTTGACATGGGCAGAACTGTAATTTCATTTTAAAGGTATTCTCTAACATGTTCCCTTTGTTTTCAGCTGTTGACTCATAGATATATAGCACTCTAGTCTCATAACCAATTTTATTAACAGCGTGATTTTGTTACAAGCCCCATCATTTCCATCAGAGTTCTGAGACAGGTAACGCTGGGACCTGTGATTTGTTCCTCTTTCGTTTATCATGTGTGACTCCTTTTTCTTCAAGGGCCTCTCCTTTTTTACCTGATTTAAACCACTTTGTCAGAGGAACCGTAGAAAGAGCTATCCCTTAATTCAATTTAATGACAAATTTAAGGACATTGGGTGGCATAAGAAGGGTTCTGACCTGTACAAACTGCTATATAAAAATGGCAGTCCTGATGGATTGACTACACTGAATAGTACTGTGTATCTCAGCTCCTTGATAAGCCCAGAGACTTGTGTAGTACAAGTAAGCCTAATTAAAGGTGAAATAAGCTTTGCCTCTCCTAAATACTCACCCTGATACATATGCCTTATGTTGAGAGAAAGCGTCAAAGGGAAACAGCAGCCACTTCACTGCCCTTATTCTTGTCCCTGCTTTCTGTCACACTCCTGCTGGTGCCCAGCTCAGCGCTCATCTCCTGTTCCCTCACCTCCGTTGCCGTCTGTCTTGTTTCCCTGGGTATGATGTATGGATGTTTATAACACCCTCTTTCCTCAGAGAGACCCCAGCCTCCTGTCCTGTGTCCCCAAGAGAAGCCCCAGTCCAGCTCCCTCCCCTTTTGCCTACTGCGTTTGCCTTCATCGCTCTCTAATCCCCTTCCCTGCCGCCTTTTGTTACCTCGCTTCACCAGTGGTTGAAATCCCACCCCTTCCTTGCCTGTCTATAATTGCCACCGATGTGCTCCTGGGCTCCCCGGCACCAGCGGAGAAGGACTAGCTGCTACAGGGGCACAGAGACCTACACGGAGGCAGGGTGCAGCAGGAGGGTAAGTGCCAGAAACATCATTCCTCCTTAGTTGAATTAGCTGCTGGAAGTTCGTAGTCGAGCAGATGATTGCAGAAGTCCAGCAGTTTTACTGCAAAGCTAAATAAGAGCAGAGCAGCACGTTTTGGTCAAGGCCAATTTGCTCTGTCTTAACTTTGCATTTGGTAATTTGGAGTAAAGCTGAGCGACCACAGTAGCCCCTTTCACCAGCAGTGGGTTTTGCAGCGCCAACCATACCGCTAAAATCATCCGGCAAGTGACTTGGACAGACAGGTTGAGGCCTAGTTTAGCAGTCAGGTTCTCCTTTTTACTGCCTAATATATATACTAGTTTGACTCTACGAAAGAGTGACTCAGATCTACGGAGACTAACCCGCATTGCCATATTGAGTCTTGGAAGCATTTATGTGAGGACCCCAACATTTGCTCAAGGTCGTCTTCCTGAGCTTCCCTTTCAGACCAAGCGAGGTTGGGCTCCCGCTGTTGTAATACTTGACTATACGCACCTTTTTGCTCTTCCCTTTTTTTCCCCCACCTCTAATTTTGAGTAGATCTACTGCACACCCCTTTTGACAATATTAACCAGAGAATTAGCAGCAAAAAATAGTCAGTAACTTTTTCCCACGGCTCTGTGGAAACAGTTTCAATTAGCATGCCGTGGCTTTCCATGAAGGAGACTAAAACAGCCTTTCACCTTTTCTCTCCAGGCAGTGGATGGCTCCCACTATTTCAGATGAACTGTCATCTAAATCCTGGTGTCAGTGCTTATATTTAGACAGTAAAATCTACTCAACATTACCGATGACTTGACAGACGAAGGTCCCTCCCTAAAGAGCAGTCTAGCCAGGTTACAGCAGTAGCATACCCCTGGGTATCATCAGGTTAATACCTGCGTTCTTGCTTTAAATACTCCCTGTACCCCTGC
The DNA here is from genome assembly GCA_017639485.1 of Pluvialis apricaria. Classification (NCBI taxonomy): domain Eukaryota; kingdom Metazoa; phylum Chordata; class Aves; order Charadriiformes; family Charadriidae; genus Pluvialis; species Pluvialis apricaria. The sequence goes on from CM030009.1 coordinate 17,185,071, forward strand.
TAGCTTTGTTTCGTATTTTCATTGCATCTCCTATAGCATGACTGTGTCATTAGTCCCCTACATGAGCAAGATCTTCCAGCCCAGGAAGACCAGTTACCATTACCGACAGCTGTACAGATGTGATGCAGGGATGCTCAAGACAGATTGGGCAAGTTCTTCTGCTTGGGGCGTAATGGCAGCCCGCGCTGTATGAAAGCAGGGCCAGCTGCACGGCATGGCACTGCCCTGAGCTGTGGCACACTGCAAGCAGGCACCGGCTTGGCTTGTTCCGGTAGGGCACCTCTCACTGTGCCCCATCGGTCTCACAGCCACCTTGCTGTGTCTCCGGTGGTTCTGCCCATGTCCCCTCTACTTCATCTGCTCCCAACTCCTCCTCCTCCCCACCCAAGGAGAGCATTCAGTTCATTTCCCTCCCCCCAGCTATTCGCAGCTTTGTTCTCAATACCTTCCCTTGAAGGCACTTCTCTGCGCTCGCTGCTTTTCTATTTCAGTCCCTTTTATAGGTAAACTTTTCCCCCTTGGCTTAGAGAGGCAGCAGTTCTCCTTAGCCCCTCCAAAGAAGCTCTGCCCGCTGCCATTTCCTTCTGCCAACTCCCTGCCTCCTCCCTCTTGCCTCCACCACTGGTCACTCATTGCGGGTCTCTTCCACTCCCAGCACGTCCCCATTTCTGATTTTTGCCCCTCGGACTTTTATTGTTGAATATGGAAATGGAAGGGAAAGTTACTCTATGTTAAACCGAAAAGGCCATCACAATGCATTGCAATGGTAGACTGTACCTACCCACAACCAGAAATACCTAATCACACTGGGGTTTGTGGGATGGCAAAGCAGAATTTGAGCCGATGCTTTTTCTTTTATTTCTAGCAGTAAGGCTTCAGCAGGGAGCAAGAACATCACTTACAACGTGTTATGATTGTTATTGTAAAAAAAAAATTACAGGTTGTTTTTACTAAGGAAAGAACAGGGCTATAAAATAGCACATACTAGGAAACTGTCCCAAAAATAATGTTTTTACTTGTATTCTAGCAATTCACTTTTTCATGTACCTGGATCATATTGTTCACGGATATTTTTAAACATTGCAAACCATTGAAGCTCTGGACAGGGACCATACTTCTGCTGGACACCTGCTTTCCATTTGCAGGTGTTCACCGAAGGACAGAACACCAATGAAGTGAAAATGGATGTTAAGTATATTTCCCAGTGTTTCCCAGAATAGCCGACTGGTTTGCCACAGAAACAGTAGCATAGGACAAGTGGCATGGTGATTTTGTACTTTAAGCCCATTCTTCGAATGCTGCCCCACAAACCTCTGCCTTATTCCCATATTTCCGCACAGAGGTTTCACTATTTCCCTAGTAACAGCTCATTTAAAGAACAGACTTTGAAATTTGTGAGTGTCTTAAACAGTTGTTGCTACATTATATTCAAATAGCCCAGAAAGATCAGAGGAAGCACTCAATAGGAAAAAAACACGGTATTCTTTGGCTTACTATTGTTATGCAAATAAGGCAGGGAAAGGGCTTGCCATAAATGATCATTATTGGAGTATAGCGCATTGTTCAGCTTTCTGCAATTAGCTTTATCTAAGACAGGAGTGATCTCCCCCACTCACAGACAGAGTAGAACCGCTCTTTCTAATAAACTGCAACACCTGATGATCTGAGATCAACCATTTAATTATAGTATATGTAAAACAAGCTTGATAAATTTCTAGTGAGGGGACAAGAAACTGCTAGTTTGAAATACAACTTTATTTTTTTTAATCAATATGCAATCTACAAAATGTTATTACAAGATTATCAGCGTGATCTGTTTATACTTATACTGACAAATGACCCAAATAAAATTATATTTTCCATTAAGAGTAACAGAACTGCTTCAGAGTTATCAAAATTATAGCTGAGGACTACTAACTGCAGCAGTTAGTTACTGTGTTTAGTCAACAAAAAGACAAATAAATGTAAAATAGAGGTGTGGACACCAATACTGCAGCTACGAAGTCCGTCAAGTAAAAGAAATGCAACTAAAAGCAACACGTGAAAACACGTTTTCAGATGTACAGTACTTTTGGACAATTAATACGGAATCTGGAGAAAAAAAAAGCAAGGAGCATAAGGATGACAGCACCTTGGCATCATGTTCAATGGAGTGCACCATCATCCTCATTTCTCAAGAGCTGCTACACAGGGGCAGCTGGATCATTGTTCCCAATCACTGCAAAGCTTCAGCTTTGCCACCCAATAACATGTCTTTTCCTCTCTTTTGTGCTCTCTTCTGGTTGGAATAAGCAAGTATTGCAGGTTGCTTACTTACTAGCATCAAGAATCTTCTACAGTATTTTTTTTCTGCCTATTACCACTATTCCTTTCTTCTTTTTTTTAGCCTCTCCTTTATTCTTAAAGACTTTGATGCAGATCCCATTTCGTCAGTTAAAAGACTTCCATTGACTTCAATGGGTGTTTGAATCCAAAATTACATCAAGTACCATTTACCTACAGTAATACAATTAGTATGAGAAAGATGAATGCAAAGATAAAGTTTGTTGGTTTCAGCAAATACACCACTTTGCAAATAAGGCAAACACACTGTAAAAATAGCTGTTCTCATCGATTTCTGTTTAAAATGTAAAACATCCCAAGCCCTGCTCGTCCTTTGTGAAGGAAACACAGATAATATCTAAATATTGCCCTGTAGTAAATGTAAACGAAGTGTCAGCATCTTAAGTGACCCAAAGAGTTGGAAGCATTTCAGTGACTGCAGGCGCTAGCTGTGGGCAAGCAGAGATCAGATAACGTGTGAAACCTGGTTCCTCACACGATGCCAATGTATCTCATGGGTTATTTAAAGCTCCAGTCCTTCTGCTAGCTGGACACGGAGCACCACAACACCTTATAGCAACTGTTCCTTGCCTCCATTCCCCTCCCAAAATACGGTTAGACTACTTACAGCCCAGATTTCTAATGAATCAAACCCAGTATGTTTACTCGCTATCGCCTGCTGTAGCCTTCATACAAAATGTTAGCAAATGAGTCTTAAACATTGAGAATATTTGTTCGGTTGGTTATGCTCAAAGGACATCAGACAATGCAGAAGAAATACTAGAAAGGGGAAGGCAGGGTGTTCCTGCTTCAGCATGTTGCAGTAGAATAGGAAGTTAGAATTTGATGGGGAGTGGGAGAAAGACAACTCAAACTTTCTTTCATTAAACTGTAGCCTATTTTTAAATATTCTGACAGCAAGGCATACAAACATCAGTTTGAGACCGAACAGGGTAATTATTCAGCCTTAGGCTGCTCTAATTGTCAGGTTTAAACTGAAAGCCATGCATTAAACAGCGTAACTTTCTTTCAGTGTGGCAATATTTCTGTGGAATGAACTCCCTGTGATCCCGATCCAATTCCGATTAAAGTTAACGGCGAGTCTTGCAGGCCTCAGATGGAAATCCAAGAGTCTGCGACACAGATAAAGCTGTAGCTTGACCTTTTTACGTTAACGAGTTCAGTAAGGCTGAATGATCATTTGCACCATACCAGATATAATACAGACTCACTAGCAGGAAAGACAACTTGTAATGTGGCTGTTCATCACGTAGGCCATTCAAAACAATAGCTTATATCTTGAGGGGCCAATGCTACATGGGCTTCTTAAACACAGCCCAAGATACAGCAGAGACCTGAGAGAAGAACAGCAGCCTTTGCCCGGCAGGACCCGTAACACCACCAGGTACTGAATGCCCAGGAAACAAGGGCTGCGAATGGGGATCCTACGGCGAAAGAGTCCCAGAACAGCCTGGCTGTCCCCTTAAAAATAGAAAAATAGGGGCCAGCTGGGCAAGGCAGGCTGTGGACAATAACCACTGCTAACAGATTTACTGAATTAATGTCAATCAAAACAAGTCAGCCTCAGACAAAGTTTAGCACAGGTATCTGCAATGCGTATTTTGCTTCCTCTGCATTACCAGGCAAAGAGGTTAAGAGATTTCGTAGCTCTGGTATAACCACGGACTTCAGTGAACTGCAGAGCTCTGCCATGACGCTAAGTATAAATCCTTTGCGCTAGCGCACACTGTGCCCTTTAGTTCAGCTGAGAAGTATCATAAACCAAAATTAAATATGAATAAAACAAACCAAACATGACTTGAAGGTGCTAATGGCTTCTCAAGTCAAAACACGGATGGAGGATGCAACAGCTGAGACATATTTGGATCACTACTACACTCAAATGCTTGCTTAGATTTATAATAATATAATCTGCTAATAAAACGGGATATATAGAGAAGCCAAAATACCATAATAGTCTATTTGGGGCTTTGGCAATGCAATACCCGTAAAAAACCTGCCCTCAGGACTTACTGTAGAATCTATTACCCATTTCATTCTCAGCTTTCAAATGGGGAAAAAGTTTATTGTGATGAACTAGGTTCATATTATGGCCTTCTGTTTCCTCAGACTGGTAATTTTCTCAGTGCATATCCCACATATTTCTACTTTTGGGGAATAACATTGATCTGTATTTTTACACAGTGTTCATATAAACAGTTACAAGCTGTGACAAAATATAAAGTGAGACTTAGTGCATTACTATATTTTTGTTCTCCACTAATTTCAGTTTGAAGTAAGGATAATTTCAGGAAAACTGCAGGGGGGGGAAAAAAAGGTATCTGGAGCATTTTTTTAATTTATCAGGTTTTTTTAGACCTGGAATTACAGCCTGCAGAAAATTACAAAGGGGATATCGGCTGAGGGGAAGCATTAAAACCTTTCCCTAAATGCCAATAATTTGTTGAAAACACAGTTAACGCATTGATACAGGATTAGTAGCTCAAGGTGCCTGCTGAAGTGTCACAGCGTCACTTCTCTTGCGATAGTCCATTCCTGCACTGTTTCCCCACAGAAAATGCCTCTAGAGACAGTAGCAAGAAAACATCTCCCTTCCCATGCATGGAAAGACTGTCTTAAAAGTTACTCAAAGCAACAGCTCCTGCAGTTTCCTAACCAACGTCTGGAACTTGCATCCTAAAGGAGACCCAGAGCAAAGAGTAGCAACCAACCAGCCATTTCTTCAGTTTGTGGGGAAAACCCTGTCCTGGTGTGAATTCTCAAAGCTTCATCAAATTAAATGGGCCTCAACTGATTTACACTTGCTGAGGATCTGCGCCTTGTCTCACTTGCTGCAGTAGTGAATAAGATTTGTCTAATGGTGGCACAGAAATTTCAATCACATCTGCCATATGTTTTTTTGCCCAAGAGATTACTTTGAACAAACCTATAAAGTGCTGTGGAGGAAATGCTCGCAGCCACAGAAAAATGAAAAATATTATTGCAGAGGAACTTTTCCCATTTTACCAATGAAATCACCTAGTTTCCAACTCATTAATTGAGGCTCTTGTCGAGAATAATATTACAACTTGTTCTGTTCACATATATCGAGGGGAGCAGAAACATGGGGGACTTCAGTTTTCAAACACCACTAAAAAATGTAATTGGTCCTGCTGGACCTTACACAGATGCTGGTCCGCACAAAAGCGCTCTGGCAGTTTTTTATTGCTGAGTATTATATGTCCAAGTGACATGAACTCTTTGAGTAGTGCCATTAGGTTTCAATATAGAGCATGAGATCATTCCCAAGTCATAGATACGCAACAGGAAAATAATATATTACAATCAACTAAGTGCTCACATCCTGCAGCTCTTTACAAGGAGACCTTACTCATACCAGTATTCCCATGACAGGAAGTTTACTTGAACACAGGCCAGTCAAGCCAGTACTGATTTGCAGAATCAAACCCAAAAGCACTAAAAAAAGAAAAAAATTCAATGACCATGTTTATCCTAAACTAGGTCACTGCGAGCCCGCTTCTAACAATAGACTTTCCTATGTAAATTGATTCCTACTAATATGCTATGACGGCTCCTCCTGTCCTCTTTCACTGCATTAGGCAGTTGCCAGCCTTATCTGGATCTTCTCCATCAAGCCTAATCCACTTCTTTTCAATTTCAACCTGTAGTTAGAAAACAAAAACACAGGTAGAATTAGCAAACAGTTGGGCACTGAAAGTGTGAACTGCAGCAATGGCATGAATAAAAGCTTTGACTCGAAATCAAAACATTTCCAGACTCAATACATATCAAACCCACTGCTCCCAAAAATAGCTCAACTGAGGAAAAACAATGCTACATTTGCAGCTCTGTTTTTCAGCATCATCTTTGATCAGACAAGGAATTATTTTTTAATGATTCCTTTGCTCAAAGTCGTTATCACAAGTGCATGCAAGATACTTTAGAATACAAAGCACATTCGCCTTGCAAATGCTGTATGGGGGAGTGGGGAGGAAAAAGAGGAGGAAAAGCCCTGAAAATACCTGGCAATTGTAAAAAGCCTTCTGAACCACGTGTTTCTGGGGCTGCAGATCGCTCTCTATGCCCAGCGACTTGACTTCTGTTCCTGAGGCACAGGTATCATGAACAACAAACTGGACAGTAGCAAATGGATACCAGTCAGACGGGATTTCCTGGTCTGATCCGAGTTCCAGTTTGTAAGACAGGCTGTGTGGATGATCTGAACCTTGGAAAAGAAAAAAAAACAAACAAAAAACCCCACACCATCAGTTAATTATCTTTTCTTGTTTACAGTGCAAGGTTAATCTGCCAGCAAGAGAGCACAGCTCTTTTGTTAATGGAGAGCTGTTGTGACGATACAAGATTATTCTATCATCTTTTGCTACTTGGGCAGAAGGTGGTCCCTTACTCATTTTTTTGTCTGCTTTAGCACACTTTTTACAATCATGGCAGTTTTACAAATTTACACAAGATTTACCAGATCCTTCCAGCTTCTGATTGAGAGAAGAGTATTACAAATTTAAGAATCGGTTGCTAAATTCAGACTATTAGGGAAAAATCTCAGTTTTCCCTTAAAAATACACTTCTTGCTCTTGTAGAAAAATAAAAAGGCTCCAGCTTTGGCAAGGCAGACATGCTGCCCTGTGTCCAACAAACACCCTTTCCAGAGCTCTCTGCTGTAGGAATTTTACTGGAGTGTTTATTCAAGTACTACAGCTATCTTGTGTGTAACATCATTTATTACAGTATGTCTATGGCAGGAAGATAAAGGCGCTGCTCAGAGTGCTGCTCAAACAAGATATATCCCAGCTGCCGGCATAAGGGCTACCTGGACTCCCTTTCTAACTTGGTTTGTTATGGGAAAAGAACATACCCCATTTCTTCCAAACAAAAGTATGACTAAAGTAAGTGTCATGTTATAAAGCAGAGTCATGAAGGACTACCCAGGTAGTGCAGCATATTCTAAATTACTTTAATCCAGCCTTAGATCCTAGGGATCGCTTGCTTTAACACTTCTTATATGTGGCAATGGTAAGGGAGAGCATTTCTCCTCCTCCTGGCACACAGGATCTCCAGGGTGAAAAGCCTGCTTTCCAAAGAAACCGAGGTCAACAGGTTCGCTATGTGCATGAGAGCAGTATAATATAATATAATGAAAAGAATCCTTTGTAGCGCAGCTGCCTCTCCGAATTCTTCAGGGCAAAAAGTAGTAATTCTGCATTTCTCCTCCTCTCCAGGATTTTAAGCAGCAGCATAGACAACTAACTGCCATACGGCTGCAGGCAGAAAAAAAAAAAAAAAAAAAGCAGAGAAAGGATTGGCTGTATTTTGTCAAAGGCAAACCTGGCAGTGTATATTTGGCTTTCATCCATTACACTGAATGGCATCTCAAAGTTCAGGCAAACACGTCCCATTCTTTATGCACTGGCTTTCTCCAGTGGCAGGAATCAATTTATATCAGAATGAAGGAAATACTGAAGATGGAGTTAACATATACTAAGCTTTATCCATCCTGTGGGAAAAATCGCTGTAACACTACACATCCACAGGCTCACGGGCATTTCGTAAGGCAAAAATAAATAAGCTGCATCTCCATTGCTTCTGGGAGCCTTGGGCTGGGCGCAGCATGCTCTGGTCTCTGCTGCAGGTTTTCCCTGCAACGTGCCTCACAGCCTGCCCAAGCCGGTCCTGATTTTAGGAGATAATTTATGTTTGAGCAGTTTGATGGGCAGAGTTCTGTCACACACATCTCCAACTTCACCAAACAAAGTCTAATTCAATAAACCATCCTCCAGATTTTATTCCAAGTCCGGCAAAAAGTCAATGGGTCCCCAAAAATCAAGGCTTGAGGAGCATGAAATTCATGCTTGTCTTAATCATACTCACTAAAACATTCAACACTTTGTTTTCCTTTTGATTAATTATATAATTAGTATACTTGATAATTCCCTCCCTCTTCCTTGCTGTTACACTCAACAGCGCAGTTAAAACTTGACTGCCTGGAAGAAAAGGTGAGGGAAAGGGAGAAAGGAATAGGAAGTGTCCTTTGGATTATCAGCCCCTAAACTTCCGACTGGGGAGGTCTCCAACTCTTTTTCTCCCCCCCTTCTTTTTTCCATGTTTAATAGCGACAACAATAATCAGTAGCTTAAAAAGCTGTTTGCTGACTGCAAGCGTTCCTCTCGCTGTTCGGTTGACCCCCAAAGGCACACACACAGAAACACAGCAGCATTTATAGCCACCACTTTGGACAAGGGGCATGTCACTGGACAAGCGCAGTCCCTTACCATCTGGACTCTGTACGTGGCTGATTTACAAGCATGCCCTGCAGGCTGGCTTCCAGCAGTACAGCGCATTCAATCCTTACCCTAAATACTGCTTCTTTACATAACTGCTCGTAATGTTCAAAGAAAACCTGAACTGGATTTCAGAAAATAATGCTGTATACACACCAACTAGAGCCCTGCACCATGGAAGAGGTCTCCCAGATGTCTTTAAAGAATCGTGTATCACAATGGAGAGCCAGCAACCGCTCCCCATGTAGAACCAGCTGCTTCTTTCTACCAAAGCACAGCTCTAATACATGCTCGTATGGAACCGGTTACAGAAATTGCAGGAAGAGGTAATACAAGTTGCACTCATAAATGCAAGGGCAGATCCATAAAAGGGACTGGTAGGGATCACTGCAACTACTATGTAGGTCCTGAGTTTGGAGAATGAAGCTCCCCTAAATATGCCTGGTACAATGGCACCTTTAAGGTGAGTGGGGAGAAGCAGGCACCCGGCAATGGCCATCACCACAGCCAGCACAGATGGATGGAAACCGAACTGAGCAGGACAGGCTGGAGAGATGGGACAGAAAAACCTCACCCCTCCTGGCAGACTTTGCAACCCACCTACTGCACCAGTCAAGGCGCAACGCCTTACAACCCACACACACTTAAAAAATGACAGCCACCACCCAAACCATGGGCCATGACCAAAAGCAGCAGCACTGTCACCTCCTTTTTATGTAATAGCCTACCGTGTAGTTCGCTTGCACATGAATAGGGCTCAGAGTCACCCACACAGCTGTACGGCAAGGCTGGTACGGGGGTGGAGTGGGAGACAGTGACTGTGATTTGTGCTAAATCAGTGCTACCGGCATGTGCGAGACATTACTTGCACCTCAGAGCACACTATAGGACAGAGTCCTTCAAGGCGCTAAAGCACAAAGATACCCAATTTGCACACCCGTGAAGGTCTTATTCAAGGGAGTGCAATGCGAGGGACACACAGTGTGTGGCTAAAGTCTCAGGACAATAATACAATACACGGAGACAGGTAAAACTATAACCTTAGGGACTTTATTACTGAATAGAAGAGGAAACAAAGTCAGAAACAAGTATTACAACGACCTGCCAGCTCCTTGAGAAGGAAGTTGGAGGAGGACTAAACAAGTGTGAGGAGATGATGCTTCGTCACTGATGTACACAGTGACAGGCAGATCTGTATACCTCTGTGATGTTGGTCTTGTCCATGATCTGCTGCTGGTCATCTCTTGCTGTGTCCAAGCCCATTTCTCCTGCACTAACACTCTCTTGGTCCACAGTAGCTCTTCTGGACTGCCTGCACATGGCAGAATGATTCCCCTGTTGGGGTGAGCCCCTCCATCCTTGAATCTGCCATTCTCCCAGCAACAGCTGTGGTGACAGCAACACCAGCGGTGAGAAAGACCAGAAGCAGCACCCCATTCCACAGCCAAACTGTGAGACGTCACCCCATCTGTGGTATCACAACCCACCCAAGCCGTGCTCCTTTTGGCTCCCAGATCCTGCTTCACTCTCCAGTGGTGGTGCTGGGACGCTGCTTGGCAACATGCTTAACTGACCTGGTCTTTGTGCTGTTTGCTTGGTTGGGATGAACAGACTGCACAATGTCAGCAACAAGTGAAGGGTCCTTCATAGCAGCAGTTGCAACACTAAGATGGCACATCATGCCCTGGCCAGTAAAGCGGCACACTCTGCCTCTGGGGCTATGGTTGACCAAGGATTTGAGGAGAAAGGGTTTGCCCAAGAGCAGTAGCGTCTTGTTTGGAGTCCATTTATGGTAGTAGGAAAAGGGTGTAGGCTTTTGGAGATGAAATTCAGGATCTTCCTGTTGTGGGAGGGAGGCCTATGGAGAAACAAGTAGCAGTGGGAATTGTCTGGAAAATTATTTTGTCTTCTGAGAAAGGGAATCCAGAAACAACCACTGCTTGGAATTTTGCTGGACAGGTATCTGATGGTAAATGTTGGATGGTAGCTGTTCACTTGAGTCAAGGGCCATTCCTCTTGGCCTGCTGCTAAAGGCTCCTGTGTTAGACACGGCACAGTTGTGGTTCAGTACCGTATAGCACTTAAAAAAAATCTCTGGGCTTGTATTCCAGCTAACCCACACGCATGAGGGGGTCTCAGTGCTGGGATCCGATGAGTTCTGAGGTCCTTTCTTTCCCCTAGGTGGTAACCTGCAAAGGCAGAGATGATAGTTTTGGGATCTGGGTAAGACTTCTACTCTGGGTCCTCTGGAGCAGCCTCCACTGGACCCATTTGCCTGCTCCCAAAACACAGGGTTCCCCACAGCCCATCCATCTCCTGTACCAACCTCAATGTCAGAAGGAGTTACTCACCACTTCACTTGCGGAGAAGTTCCTCTGCCCACTGCTGGGCTGTGGTAGGAGCATGCAGCAACTTCTTCCCATTGGCTGTCAGACAACAAAGCCATCAACCAACACATCAGAAGATGGTGAGCATTGCCTTAGCTTTCACCTAAAACTGGCCACTCCTTGTCATCTCTGCTCCGTGAAACAATTGTTTCCCAGGCCTTGTATTACACTGGAGTTAGAAGAAGAAAGAGAGGCTGCATGTACAAGATCCTTTTGCAAAAACACCTGTAATGCTGAATAAGCAAGATGTCGGCAGGAAAAGAAAAGGTAGTGGTGTGGAAAGACAAGTTGGATGAAGCAGGCATGGTGTAAGTCTATATGGTTGCCCAGTAGAAGCTAAGACAACATATTCAGATGTGAGCCCAGCCATCCAAAATGTGGCCCATCAGGCATTGTGGAGACATGACCATCTGGCCTGATGGAATCGAATCACTCCTGAAAGGCAATCGGATAATTTGGGGAGATAACTGAGCTTTTACTGGCTAACTCAGGATTCAGAAGCCCCAGAGTTTAGGTGTTTAGGCAACTTAAGACTTTTGTGAATTCGGAGACCTAAGTCTTTCCTGGTTTACATCTGAAAATTTGGCTCTCATTTCGTAAAAATGTTCCAAATTCTTGCTCTCCTTCTCTGAAGAACAACAACCAAAAAAGCCAAAACAAACAAAGAGTAAAACTATGAAACTAGATTCAAACTGTCGTTTAGCATTCATGTAGCACGTCACAAACAATCTAACTTTGCTGCATTTACTCACACTATTTATCCCTTATCCACCCATATGAGTAGCATTCAAGCAACCGTGGTCTAAGAAAGCCTCACAAAGGCAAGCAATTTAGGCGAAAGAAATGTGCTGGTTATTTTAGTTAAGTAGTAATTATATTTTTGCCGAAATAGGTCCAGTTCTAAAAGTCTTATTTTGAAAATGAAAACATAAACAATTACTAAGAACAGCTTTATATTAGGATTGCTAGAAGTTAACCACTCCTGCAGCTATGTCTAAATGGGTGCATTTATCCAACCTTCTGGGAGAAATGCATAGTAAATAGGGGAGTGGGAAGGCACCACTGCCAAGGAGCAGTTTGCGATGGTGCTGGTGCCAGGAGGTGGCTGCGCAGGGATGGAGCCCACCTAACAAAGGCATGGCTTGGAGTTTCCACCTAGACAGTTTAGAAAACAAAAAAGCAGCAGCTGAAGGTTGCTGGGAGCCACATCACCTCCCACACTGGAGTCCACGCTCGGATGCTAAAGGCTGCCAGCAGCCACAAGCTCCCCGGCTCCATTTCTGTGTTGCTTAATCACTGCTTCCTCAGTGTGGCTCCATGAGGCAGAAGAAAAGGAGAAATAATCAGCTGAAGAACTGTTGCTTTACACAATGGCCCAAGGATGGAGGTGTCCTAGCGGGAAACACCACAGGGCACAAATTTACACAGCAAGAGATTAAAACACAGCGTTTCGAGATCTAGCCTCTTCCCAGCTCCCTGGGTGGTACATATGCATACAGTTTCTCCAGTGCAAAGACTGGCCCCAGTACTGTGCTGAAATCATAAAATGTTCTACATTTCCTTATATGATGCCCAAATTTCACAAATGTAGACTCAATTTCCATAAATTTCACTGGATCAGCCCTTCAAAGTCTACAGCTTTTTCACCTCTTTTTTTTTTTTTTTTTTAATAATGTTAACACTCAGGCTACAAACTCTCCATTTATATCTTGGAATAAGCACAGGCAGCTTCTAAAAATCTGGGGTATCTCACAGCTCACATAGACTTCGCTTGGCCAGCACTCTTCCATCGAAGCACTTTAGTAGAATCCAGTGGATACTAACGTGTTTCGATGTCTATAAATGGAGTCACAATATAACTGTAGGCAACCTTTCCTTTTCCCTTTCTTCTTTTTTTGAAGAAGACTTGGACAAAGGCTTTTTGAAAGCAAAAGCCTCGGCATATTTTTCTCCCTGCAGTAAACGTATTATGAAAGTTTACATATTTCTATTAGTTTGACTGCCTCCAGATTTTTGGCACGCCTTGGGACAACTCTATTTTTAAACTCTTAACTGCACATAGAAAACTCGATAGAGAGGTTTCAAATTTGTCCAGGCAGTGTTACTACCAAAATGTTTTTTCAAATGCATGAACATTTCAAGGATACAAATGATTTTGCAGATCTCAGCCAGAGGGATTATTCAAATGTCAAAAGTTTAAGCTACTGGTAGAAAACAATGTAAAGCTGTAGAATGCCACAAAACACAGTTCTTACTTTCAAAAATATAAATCTGAAGTTAATTGTGCACATCAAATCTTAAGGTGAATGAACTGCAGGGAATTAAAGACTTTGGAAGACTTATAATCTTCTTTAAAATTGCCTGACTAAATTGCTGACTTGATTTTGCAGAAGCAAACCTACGTTAAATAGCAAAAAATAGTAAAAGCTACCCAAACAGTCAGTCCCGTAACCCTTGGGAAAACACATGGGCCACAGGAGCACAGTGCAAATTCTTGAAGCCTGGAGCACAAGACACCCATATCTACAGATTTTGAAAACCTCAAGAATCTTCTTCTGCCCACTGGTTCTCCTACATCTCTCCATCAACTCCTCCGCCCTCCCTGTCCATTCTCCAGTCTCAGCAACCCCTCCCTTACCGCCTCCCCTTACCTTCCCTCTCGCTGTCATTTCTCGCCCCCTACCACTAACTCTGCCTTGGCTCCCTGCCTTGTGCTGGTCCGTCTGCTGATGCTGCGTCTCCTCCGCTCTCCCGCTGCCCATTGCTTGGCAGCCACTCACATCCTCTCCAAGCAGAGCGTGAGATACCCAGGTAACAAGCAGCGTGCAAAAAGGAGGGCTTAGCCAATTCGGGAGGAACCATATGGCGTTGGCCACAGGTCCAAGCCGACCACAGCTTCTTCCAAAGCAAAAGAAGGGGAAAACCAGAGATGGCATTAACATGACATCATTTCTGAATATGACCGCAGCGACGTTTGTGCTGTTCCTCCCGTGGTGCACATCAATAGAAATGAAAAGCCACAATTGCTCGAGGTTTGAGAGACCTCATCACCTAAGCACGACCAACCTGCACGCAAAAGGCACCAGTATTTCCACGCAGCATCGTTAGTAAAAATACTAGCTCTCCTCTGCCAGTAGCCATGCCGTAATTTATACTCTCAGAACTGCCACATTAGCATGTCGATGCAGGATGCTTTCAAATGCTCTCTTAATACCGGAACCAATCTAGTTCATATATAGACTCAGGATAATATTCCCTTTTCATTTCATTTCAATGTTCAATTCCGTCAGTTTTTCTGTTGATCTGTTACTTATGTCACTGAAAAAGCAATCATCAGAAGTATTCAAATATCAAACTGTAAAAAAAAAAAGTCATAATGACCTAAACAACAGATCAGATTAAATATAATTTACAGCTAGAGTAAAATTTAAAAAAAAAAAATATCCTCATGAGGTTTTTTTTGCCTTTACTCTTATTTTTAATAGTTTTGAATGAGAACTCTCGCCTGCACACACATCTAGCTGTCAAAACACGAGAGTGGATATGTCAACTTAGTACTAACATACCTGAAACCAGGAGTTGAGAAGCTTACATCTTTCCTGGACATTTTAAAGAGGTAGTTGATCCAGGCAGTTAGGACACTACAAGACTGGGCCAAGACATTTGTTAATACTACACACTCACCACCTTCTTAAAAGTACAGATTTTACAGGTATTTTAGGCAAAATGATTTAATAGATGCCCTTGTCTTACACAGATCCCCAGAGCCTCAAGTACACATAATGCATATTCAAGGAAAGGATCAAGCGCCTTCACTCTACTGAACTTGAAGCAGAATAATATATTGCTCAAGAATTTTTATGCCTTTAGAAAAGTACTATACAGGGATATTAATCCGGTAATATTACAAAACCCTGGAATTTTAAACCCATATATTTATATTTTCTTTCCCCGAACAAATCATATTTTCTCCATTAAATTAAGGTAAATTAACTATTTTACTTAGTGGGAAATTAACTACTCCCACGTGCATGACTATAAACTTAGCTGGTTTTATTGCTGCAAGTTTTTAGTGAGGTACCAACACCTGAGAGAAGGAGGAATAAAGTGGGAGGCATTTTTGGTTAGTGCAGTTATTGCCATGAACGTACAATCTCAATACACAAACCCACAGAGGAGGTAACAAGACAACAGCGTTTGCAAAAGCACGCTCAACTTGCTACAGCGCTACAGCAAGTTTGACCACAATACCTTCTAGTTATGTATGTACCTACCGTTTCTTAAACGATGCTAGAAAGCCAAGATGCAACAAGTTACAATACCACTTTTTCTGTTAACTGTGTGATATTGGGTGGGCAAATCATTTCACCTACCGGTGTTTGCTTCCCATCCCACCATGGCTTAGCTGGTATATGCAAAGCATAAACCCTTCCCTCTTTCTTACTATGGATTTGAGGTTTACTCAAAACGACGAGATCCATTTCCATGATATCGCACCTAACATTTACTGACAATAATACATCTGCCTCCATCCAATAAGGTAGGAAAATGTGCTTTAAAAAAATAAAGGCTATATTCTCTTTTTCCCAAAAGGTTATTCCAGCTTCTACCAATACCACTGCACAGATAAAAACCCAAACTATGGAAGCTGATGGAGGTACACAAGCATAAAAACAGTGAAGACATGCACCCAAGCCCATCATTTTATAGTGCAAATTATTTACTTGAGTTTTTATCTGGAAGCCTGTCTATCTTCCACACAACAGCCCTGTAGGCACTCTCGTATTTTGCTGTTCCAACCGAGACTTGTATTACGGGATCAGATTCAACCTCGTGTAAAGAGCCAAGGCACGCTCTCCTATTCATTTTTGCTTTTAGGGACTTCTGCCTTTGGAGGTTCATGGTCCAAAGTGCTTTGATCCACTGTGTGGGAACAGGAAAGCGTATCATGACGTTTTCACAGTATTTCACAGAGGGTAAACGCGTTGGGACTGGAGCAGTTGAAGACATGTTTACAAAAGCCTGAAGTTCAACGTATGCCCCCTGAACCACTACCGCAGCCTTCACAGAAAAGGGAAGGTCTTGCCCATTATACCGTGTCCTGAAACGCATCAGTTCCAGCCTACAGCCATCTGGGGGCGTAAACTTAATAATTCGTGATTGCTCGAATTCCTGTGCTTTGACGCAGTTATGGAAATGGCAATCGAGAATATCGATCCATTTCTTCTCCTCCTCCTTCTCGAAGTAACGCTCGTCCCTCTTCTGGAGCTCCAGGTCATTCAGGGTTAGAAAGCAGTCGGCACTTCCGTTCACAAAACACAAGCAGTAAATGTGCGTGATGACAGCACTTTCTACGAGTTTTCCTTCTGCCTTAGTGACTTTCCCCCAAAAGTTATCCACTATTTCCAGAGTCATTTCTTGCTCTTCATAATTCCTCTTTTGTCTAGAAACGGTGGGAAGTTTCATAAGCTCTTCCTCAACCGTTATGAGGAAATCAGTGAAGTCGTTATAATCTGTGGTGCCCAGCTTTAACATCTGCTCAACCTCCGGCTCGTGGATCACTTCTACTTTGGGATGATACCTCCTTTTCTCTGTGTAAGACACGCACTCGATCTTCACGGTATGGATTTTTCCTGAGACATTATAGCTCTCTAATTTGGGTTCAGAGAGCTTACAGTGTGGCTGCAGCTGGAATTCCTTGAAAGGTTTCTCGAGGCCCTTTTCATAATACATCTGCAACACACCTCCGGCTAGGACGCTGAGGTAAATAGGGCCCCATTGCCGAGACGACATCATGTTCTTCTTTTCGGGAATCCTCAGCATGAACGGCCACCCATCCGCTTTCCGGCTCCTGAAGAGACTGCGTGGGACGGCGGGGGAGAGCGTGTGCCACGCATGAGCGCTGGAGACGGGCGGGCTTCCCGCGGCGTCGCAGCTATCGGCTTGCAGGTGTTCGAGCCTCTCGCAGATGTAGCTGAAGGAGCCCTGGTTAAGGCTTTTCTGATCGTGGCAAGTTTCTTTGTCTTTAGGATGACAGACGCTCCTGTCGAGTGCTTTGTCCTTCCTGTGTGTGCTAACAGTAGCTGGTGACGTGCTGAGCGAGCATCCTTCCTTCCAAAAGGGACTGGAAAAAGCATAGTCACTCTGGAAGCAGGGGAAGCGCCCTGGTGCCGACGACAACTCTCCTAACTCCTCGCAGTCTCCGGGTGGATTCGGGCTGCCTGCATCTGTTGATTTGGAGACTGAAGTCTTAAACGGATGGTCATTAGGCGAGGTGTTCAAGGGAAGGCTGCTCGGTTTCTGTGAGGCATGGGATGAGCAAATCCCGGGTGACGGGAGAAGGTTAACATTTGATGGCCATTCAGGGATGGGATAAAGGACGTGAATCCCAGGCTTTGGGATGCACGGACTTCCTGGGTAGTCTCTGGTAGGTGTAGTAAGTGGAGAGTTGCTGGGGGGTCCAGGACTTAGGTAGAAGTCAACTACAGGAGACGAGAGTGGAGTGCTGCCTGTAGAAGATGACCTACTTGAAGACTCATGCACACTAGACAGATTGAGTTTAAGGCCATTTGCTTTACAACTACTCTGATTATCAACCGATTTCTGAGGTGACTGGAAGAGCGGCTCGTCATCGAAGGTGACCCAATTTGCTGGATTTGTGGAACACATCTTGTCGGAGAAACTTGAGGCACTTGCACATGTATCACCATCTACAAAGAAACAGCAGACATGAGCAGAAATAAATCCTCCTGAAAGACAAATCAAACCCAACCCTTAGAAAAATCAAACCACACAAAGCTCAAAATGTGCATGCAGTTCACAAATCCAGTGTACTTTGTGTTTTACGTGTATAATCTGAGATAGCCATGCAGAAACAGATAAACTGCCCATGAATCCCCGCTGCTCTCCCAGGTTGGGAATCAAAGGGACATCAAAGCTTTATGGGCTGTTCAGAGCATCTGATGTATGCAGCCTCTAGATCAGAGAGAGCTGAAAGTCCCACAGTGGTACAGGACCGCTTGCATAACACTTTCTACTCTACAGCTTATGTGTAGCTTGGAATATGGACAGAGACTTTCCATACCAGGCATCTTCTCCAGGTGAGGTTTCCCCTCCTTCCCCCCATTAAATAAAACAGCATTTTACTTAGAATGGTGCAGCTGTTTCGAAAAACAAAATTAGGAGGGTTTTTTTTTGTTGTTGAAAAGCTGTAGGAACTCAGTGCTGATGGCAAACGTACACATACTACAGCCATCAGGGCAAAACCAGCCCACCGAGATAACATATGCAATGAGCAGCCAAGTTCCTGAGGTCTGTCCAAGGCAGACGTTCTCCTCCTGCGATGGGCACAGGCAACAGGGCAGTTGCATGAGCATCCCCAGGTGAGAAGCAGCGAGGAGCGTGTTGTGGCCACCAGAACTGGCCTGTGACTCATCACCGGCTCCATGCTGCTGTCTGAGGTGCCTCCTGCCAGGAGCAGGATGTGCAGATTAGTCCCAGACGCTTTGCAGACCTGAGCAGGAATCGCTTCACGTCAGTTCCTCCAACCCTGACTTAGGCTCTTAGAGACTGCACACGTTAGAGGGGCAGTGGAAAAGCATTAGACTTACAAACAAGAAAGTTAGCCCTAAGGATGAACGATGCATCTCTGTTGAAGGGTAGACTACAAGCATCCACCAGAGAGAAAACACGGGTGAAACACAAGTCAAGGCCAAGTGCGCATCTGCTAAGCACTGAATTGGCTGGCAGCCTGGAAAAAGTACAGGTCTTCGAACCAATTAATAAACTACACTTCATCAAATAAAGAATCTTTGGGAAAGGGCTAAGCTAGATGTCCTCAGAGCAGGACTGCAACCAGTAAATAATTAATCTTGCCTTCATGGTTGTAAATCATGCACTGAAATGTAAATGCTCACTGTATCCTTATACATGTCATCCCCAAAGTTCTTCCTCCCCACTGCTCTTGACTGATGAAGGAGTGAGCAATAAATTGCTAATGACTGAGGAGGAATCGAGTACAATGAAGCACCACAGGGCACATATAAACATTGTTCATTTGATAAAAAGTTATTCTTGTTATGTCAGAACACATTCACGTTTGCCTGAAAGCACAAGGAAGGCAGAGTTCATATAGACAAAACCACCTGCACATACATTACTCTGTAATTATAGTTAGATAACAATGACTTAAAGCTATTCCCCCTTTGTGCACAGCCAGCCATAGTTAGGCCGTTTATTAATTGCACGGCACTACAGCATATAATCACTTAACCACGACAGCCATTCTTTATCTGTAGCATTTAGAGGACAGTTCATTTCTAGAGATGCCAAAGTTCAGCCACGGGAAATCTTATGCTACAAGTCACTGTTTTTGCCATTTGCCCATTATTTCTTGGTCAGTTTATAGCCTTTAAGAAAGTACCATAAAGGGTGGCGCAGCCCGCTTGCTCTGCGGCCAAGCAAACAAGAGCTCGCAAGGGAGAAGGACTCTGGTCCTTCATTATTTTTTGAACTCTCGACCTTCTTGTTCAGCAAAAATATTTGCACAATGCTAGTTATTTTACAAGTGCCCTCCTCTCCACTTAGGGAGAGGGAGAGAGAGAGAAAAGGAGCAAACAAGTTACAAATGACTATCATAGCTCAGACACACACAACCACCAGTGTGTCCTTCACCCACACAATCACTTCATCAAAATAAAGTGCAGCAATGGAAAGAAAAATCACAGCTATTTGGTCCCTGACTTGGCCGTCATTTTTTCCTCCCATTCCACACCCTTCTCCTCCTTTCCCTCTGGTTGCCGGCACCGCTCTTTCAGCAGTATATAATTGATTATTTCTAGATCGGCAAGGTTCAAAGTTTTCAGACCTCGCTTCATCTTAGCAAGCCTCGTTTGTTAATGACAGCTTACGCGATGCTAACTCGGAGCGTGGCTTTTTTTCCCTCCAACAGTCAGGACTGTGGGACACGCTGGTAAACAGACAGCATTAGGAAGCAGCCTCAACGGCTGCCAGTAAAAACTCCTCCAGCATTCACAGGAGATAAGGGACCGCCAGCGAGAGCAAAAACCGTGGCGAGAGAAAGCCTTTCCCTCCGGAGGGACTGCAGGGACGATGCAGGGACACAGCGTGAAGCTCGGGGGAGATGAGGGCGAGTTCAGCCGCCTGGGGAGGCACAGCGACTCGGTGCGACCGTGGCCACGCTCAAGGGGCGAATCACAAAACCCTGAGATGTGCGAGTGCAAAAGGAAACATGAAATGGGAACGTAAGTAAATACAAATGTTGTTTACAGTAAAGAACACATTCTGCAGCCTGTTTCCCTTTCTCATTAGAAATGAAGTTTTTCAGTGCCCTTCATTATTTCCAGATGTTGATTTTTTTTCTCCCCAGCGTCTGTTGCTATTCACTCCTTAAAATGCAATGTTACAGATTATGTGGCAGGTTTTTATTTTCTTTTACAAAACAAAGATGTTTGAAATTCACCTGCCAAATATTTAACTTCAGTCAATAAATGTCTATGAAGAAAATCACTTTTGCAGATGGAGCTCTCATCTGCAGTTACAATACCCTTCACGTACCTGTCAGCTGCTGTAGCTTTCACCTTTCATTACTTTTCCAGAAATGTGGTTTTCCCCCTCAAAATTATAGTGATGTTAACAAAAATACACATGCAAGAAGCCAGTGTTGAAATAGATAGCAGTTGCTCACTGATCCCCAAAACTGACTACTAGGAATGGAGGAAAGAAATCCAAATGGATCTTTAAAAGCTGGTTGTATAATGTCATACTAATCAAAGAAAATGCACCCTCTTGTGTGTTATGGGCAGCACCATTCCTCTAGTATTTAAAAGAAAAAAAAAAACATTTATAGTCTTATGCTACTTTATGTAGCTTGTTCTCTGATGCTCTTACATCTGCGCATCACAATAAATTAATCTTTTCTCTCAAGTTCTTTTTTGTTCTAAAAAGTGCTCCAAATTCCTTCTTAAGAATTAGGACATTCTTCCTCGAAATGGCAGTAAACCCAGGCTTTAGGACAGATGTGTTTTGACTCCAAAAAGCTCCCATGGGACCCATGTAAATGTAACCCAAACGTTTTGGGTAAGAGAACGATACAAGATGCCATTGATCTCCATTACCACATATGTTACGTGGCCCACAACATTTAAATTACAAGCACGTGTGGTATCTCGTTCAGATATGTGACAGGAAATACCATTTTTAGAATATTGAAACTACAAACAAAGAAGCTGGCTGAAATAACAGTCGATCCTAAATGCATCAATTCCCGTGAACCCAAAAGCCACGACGCATCTCAATTCCTTTTCTGCCTGAAAACAATCTTCCCATTTATCAGATTAACTCAGTCCCTCAGCATTTAATGAATGGTAGTTGCGGCTAAATTTCTTCATTTTAATACCTCAAGGATGTAAGGAAGAGAAATTCTATCCTATTATTGAGAGATTTTATAGGCTGTAGCTATTACTGGGTCCTTTGTTGCTTCGAAAATCCCAGATCAAATCTGCAGCGAAAATACTGCTCAGCTTTTGTGCCTTGCTGGGGGATGCTGTCACCCCTTCCAACGGCCAAACGGTAATAACAACTTCCCACTCGCTCCAAGGTGCAAGTCAAGGTATTGACTTCAGTATTTCTCACAGAATCACAGAACGGTCAGGCTTGGAAGGGACCTCTGGAGATCATCTAAGTCCAACCCCCCTGCCACAGCAGGGACACCTACAGCAGTTGCACAGGACGGCGTCCAGGTGGGTTTTGAATGTCTCCAGAGTGGGAGACTCCACAACCTCTCTGGGCAGCCTGTGCCAGTGCTCTGCCACCCTCAGAGTAAAGAAGTTCCTCCTCATGTTACGATGGAACTTCCTATGTTCAAGTTTGTGCCTGTTACCTCTTGTCCTACCTCTTGTCTTACCTCTTGCTCCTCTTCATCCAGATACGGCATGGTCCTCAGCTGGCTGAGGATGCTGACTTGTCATCCAGCAGTGTCCCCCACCACCCTGGTGGAGTGGCTTTGCATCGCCTCCCCTGAGGCAGGGAAGCAGCAGCACTTGAACCAGCGCAGCCCGCGAGTGAACCCCCTGAGCATCTCACTCCCAGGGTCTTCCCTAACGTTTGGCTCTAGCTAAAACCCTCCAGCCCATCCCTGTGGATTTAAACACAAAAGTCCTTTTTTTTAAAAAAAATATTGGAGGACCATGGGGTCAGCTGATGGGGAATGGCGGGGAAACATCTCCCTTCTGCAAAGCATAAAGCAAGTTATGTTTCATAGACAGTACTCACGTTCCAAAACACACAGAAAAGCGTAATTTTATAAATACATTCCTTATTGCCTCTCTAGCGCGAGAGGCCATCGTGGCTTCAAAACTGTTAAGCTATACATCCCCTAAACAAATTCTCTTTGTGACACCTCAGCACGCCACTTGCACGGGCCACTTACTGGGCAAATATCAACCTCCCAAATTGTTTCAAGCTCAAAAATACCCCAGATTTACCTACACACAGTGTGAAAAAACCAGTTAAATGATCCCTTCAAAATAAGCCAAGCTCTTCACACAAGCTACTCTTGTTTGTGGACAACACCCGGTCATTGGATTTCTACCCTTCCAGAACCACGACGGACCCCATACACTACTACACCTCAATTATATTTCCAGGAACAACATTGTCCCTTGCACATAGGCCATGTAGAAATGTAAGGCAAAACTCTGCATACTGTGCGTGCTGTGGTGAAGCTGTCCCATAACGATACCATATGAGTTGTTACCATTTCTTGTACAAATACATAGACAATTCTTCAAGCGTTTTGCCATAAAGTGTAATAGTCTCACAGGAAAGTACAAATTCTGTGCAGTTTAAGCAGTAAAGCACATATGGTATATAAAATACCCTAAACGTTTGCAAACCCTTGTGATATCCAAGTAAAATACAGCAGATTTGTCTCTGTATTTTACAGCCATATTCTTTGTATCACCGTTTTATTACTTAACTATGCAAAAAAAACTTGAACCATACCTTCGACGTAAAATACTGCTTGATTTATGTTGATTTGCCTCAAATTTTATTTTGAGACTACATATGGCTGCACTTTTATTTAACTCTGCTCTACCTCTCCTTGACAGACCCCCCCAAAAAAAAAAGTTCTTCAACGTATACCTCTGAAATAAACATAAGCAGAAGGCACAACTGACGGGAAATAGGAATTTCTTGGCTTTCACTGGTATTTGGGATATATACATGGATTAAGTCTCCCACTGCATTACTCATTTCATTACTTTTAGAAAATAAGGAACTGGTGTAACAGTGAAAAATATACACTGACTTCAAAGTGTAATGTGAACTTCTATTTACACTGCTCGCTCTCTGGGGCATAGACACAGCTGGGAGAAGTTCGGCGCTCACAGCTAATCTGTTTAATTTGGAATTCCTTACTCTTGGCCCCGAGAGCTGGAGGAATTAAAGCTTTCAGCTTTTGACAGCGTGCACGTCCCCGGAGCAAAGGCAGGCGTAACCCACGCAAACGCCTCTCGCCATGACTTGTTTCTGCCTTGAGTCAAAGGAGGGTTTACAAATAAGGTGGTTGGTACTCGTGCACACAAGCGTGAAAAAATTAACGTTTTTAAGGGCATCAACACAACGCATCCAGTATGTGCCCAAGCGGAGACAACGATTACTTCCCTCACTGGGGAAAAGGATATGGCAGAGGCTGAAACAGCCTCTAGAGAGGATGGTGTCACACAGGTTGGGATGTGGGGAACTCACCACCACACAGGCAAGTACCGACAGCTACAGCACCGATGCTCTCCGCGCGCCGGGAGAGCATCCAGTGCTGGGGAGGGATGCGACACAGAGGCACCTAACAAAGGAGGCCTGAAGAAATGCCAGCTCCTCTGCCTCTCAGAGTCACTTCTCATGCTTTAGAGGCTGTAGCAGATATGAGATTCACGCAGGAGGAAAAACCTATGGGAAGGTGTCAAGAGAAAATAAAAAAAAGCAGCAGTGCTTCCAGATTCGCATCTCTAATAACTATTTTAGCCTCTGGGCTATGGTTGAGGTGGGTCTTCCTCAAAGAAGTAGCTCCTCTTCTTGCTCACAACAGAATGAGGTTAGACAGCAAGGATCTTCCAGTTTATGTGAAGATTTAGCATGGCTATTCAAAACAAATCCCATCGCCCAAACCTCGGCTGCTATGCACTGTAAATAAAGTCCTTTTCACGTCTAGATCCATTCTAGGAGACCTTCCCTAACGCTCAGATGTGAAGTCATTTCACAGCTGCCCCAAAAAGACAACAAAGCAACATGCACGACTGGTCTTGTGTGTAACAGAATCGGCTTCAACCGACCTCCCCATGTACTGTAAGCCCCGAGTCCCACACCCTCCCTCGCCCCGCTCCAGCAGTCGCACCACCACGGGTGAGTCAGTCCAGCTTGTTCCTTCGGTATTTTCTTAGTTGGGAAGAGAAATCAAGGCAGGAAAGCCTAGCAAAAACATTTTACTGGAAGTGCCTGTGTGATTTTACAGGGACATGTAAAAAATGCTTTCTACAGGAACTGAGAGATTTTCATAAATCACTGCAACACAGTCACCTGGGATCCACTCCACCATTCCTCTCCAGGCTTTTTTGCAGAGTTTATTAGCATGAACGTAACTTTCAGAATGGGATAAAGTACACTAAAGAGAATAAACTAAAAATAAATAAAATAAATAAAATCAACTGAAATAGAAGTCTAATTTAAGTGTCATTGGGAAAGATCCGGGAATGGAGACCTGAAGCCACTCTTGGAAGTCACTCCAGAGTTTCTCCATCAGTGCATGCAGCCAAGCACTGAGCTACAAAAAAACAATAGTAGTCCTCTTCCCCCTAAAGGCCACCTCACACACCTGAAGGGAACGACAAAGTTGCTTGCAGCAATTCCTATAACTGCTTGCTCTGACTTACCCAGTATGCAGACACGGTATAAAACACATGAATCAATGAATGCAACAGCACGGAGAAGTCAATCAAAAGCCAATCTCCAGCTACAAAACGTTTAAGGATCACAGTGCTTGCAACGAGCACTCTCTAACATAGAATCATGGAATGGTTAGAGTTGGAAGGGACATAAAAAAAAAAAAAAAAAGCTTTCCCACTCCACAGCTACATGTAACTATCTTGTTTCGAGGTGATGCCATCACATCTTGCATCACACCACCAACTCGGGATAATTCTGGTACATAAGAGCCAGAAACAGGGACGCTTAAATCTGTTAATTTTTTTTAAATGTAACAAAAGTGTCAAAAAAGGCACTTATCTCTGGTATATCATCACATCTAACCACAAGAATAGCAAACACCAGTACTCGACACAAGTCTAAGCGTCTTTCTCGGGGCCATCAGTTCGAACTTCTCAGTCAGTTCCTCCAGAAGAGACTCAGAAGAGTCCCATCTCAGATGTCCAGCGTTTTCCTCTTCACAGGGTGGGTTTCCTATCTCAGAAGGTGACAGACTGTGCCACGGCTAAGTAACGTATGTCTGGTAGCACGTGTTTGTGTGCATCTTTGGACTCCGGGTTGGTAACTGAGAAGGCAGGACAGGGGGTACCCCTGTTCGTGCCCCATTTGCTGGCAAGCAGGGGATGGTCAGGAAAAACCTCAAGAGGACACAATCTGCTATCAAAGACAGGAGGAGCGTTTTTACTGACTTGAATGAGAACAGGGTTAAATCCCAAGAATCACAAAATGGTTCTCTGTGTTGCACCAAACATCTTTAATAGAAGAAAACTGTCTTTTCCTAAAAGAAATAATAAAAACCCTGATCAAATCAATATCAACTACTCAGTCCTTTCATTCTCTTCCTTCCTGGATATCACAGTGCCTTCTAAGACATGTCACTGGTGTGCAAGATGTGACTGCAAGGTGTGCTGCAACATGTGATTGCATCTTCTCAAAACAAAATAGTCACACGTAGCTGTGGATTGGGAAAACTTTCTCTTTTTATGTTCCAAACTGCTCATTGCAAGCCTGTGATCCTTGCACGTTGTGTAGCTGGAGATTGGCTTTAGACTGACTACTCCGTGCTGTTGCACTTCATTCCTTCCTATTATCTGGTTATGTAGGTAACTGTTATTTCTTCCTATTATCTGGTTACAAGATAGGTAAATCATTTTTAATTCATGTCACTATGCATACATGTGTTTCTCGCACACATAAAACACACCTCTCCCCGGGGCCTTTCTTCTTCCTACAAATGAACCCCCCCCCAGTCAGAAGATGGATGGGGAAGAGGCGGCGGTCGCCGGGCTGTCGGGCTGCGGGGAGCAGCACCACTGCACCCCTGAAAGGTGCTTCTGTTCCCACTGCCATTCAGTTTACTCAGCCAGTCCCGCTTTATCCTCTCTGAATCGCACTCCTCTTCGGCATCACCATAGTGACTGCATAACTTACACTCCGTAGGCAGATTTCGGAGAGCCAATGGACAGTTGCAGAAGAGTCTCGTGTAAACTGCTTATTGACACAAGCTGACATTTGACTGTACAGAAGGTTTGGGGGTTTTTTAAGTAAAAAAAAAAAAAGCCAACAAACCCTCAGCATAGTGCTCTGGCCTGGAAGAGAGAGGAAAATAAATCTGTTTTTATTTACAGTCCTTCTGCAGGTCACTAAGTTAATGGAATGTTACTGCATCTACTGAAGCAATTTTTAACTGTGTTTAGGAAACATGTTATTATTAGGAACGCACAAACATCCCACAAAAGTACTCTGGTCACGGCAGCACTGCAGAGGGTTCTGGCAAGGAGTTTAACATCCCAAACCCCTCCCTCTGGGCAGAGGCAGAGATTTATAATATTCTACCAAGCAGCAGAAATGCCGTTACGGGTGGCTGTCCCACTTCTGTAAAATCAACAGCCTGGTTTTTTAGGATTAAGCAGCCCTCTGGATGAAAAAAAAAAAAAAAGAAAGAAAAAAAGGCCTGAATGCTTTGGCACACAGATCACATATAAAAATATTAAACTGGTCATGGTTAGAAACAAATTTCAGCCTGGTCCTCTGCTAGTGTTTGCAGTGTCCAAGGGAAGCGACGGATGAAATGCCACATAGAATATGCGACGCAAAAGTACATGTCAAAAACTCTTGCCACTGATCTCAGCAGTGACTAACAGAAAGTAGGGAAGCTAATAGAAATACTGTATTTAGCATATTCACTGAACAATATAAAACTCTTCCTTTTTTTTAATTTTTTTTTTTTGTTGCTCAGAGTCAGTTTTTATATCTGCATTTAAAACTACCTCACGTTTAGTGCCCAAAAAACAAGTGCTAGTACCTTCCTGGAGACTAACCCACAACGTAAGATTTGCAGAGGTCCTCTAAACATGAAAAGTGCTGCCTGACAGCTATTAGTAATGTTCCCTGACGGACCAACTCTCTCCTCAACTGCAGGATACTCCCCTTCTCCCTGCCTTAAAGCCTTATAAGAATACCCAGCACTAATGAGAAGGAGGGTCACAACGGAATCCTTCTTTGTCTATTTGTATAGAGGTATTTTTAATAGCAACTGATGACAGTCATGTCAGAAACTGTAATTCATAACACAGCCACCCAAAAAAGCCTCATTTGGGTTCCTCTCCAAAAGCTTTTTAAGAGAGACATGTGGACAGCCTAGCTTTCTGAAGCAAAAGACTTCAGCTCGGATTTATACCAATCAAAAACTTAAGAAAAGGAGTTGTGGACGAGAGGAATCTTGTTCACCAAAACATGAAGTAAAACGCTGTCCATCACAGGGCATCTCTCTTCACATAATCGGCTGCATTTCACGTTGGTGTTAATGTTCACACAGAGATTAACTTAAAAGTTTACATCTATTTGCTGTTTAGAGATCTGGATTTGAGCAGAAGTATCAACAAGCTGGGCCCATTACGCTTATCAGTCCCAATAATTTTTAAAGTGATAGAAAATAGCGTTCATTATGTGCGCAAAAGCAGATAGGGAGAAGGAGAATAATTGAATCTGAGCATGAAACACGGACTTCATACCTGCCTTCAGGCAGAATTTCCTAGTGATTTACAACTCCAGCATCAGTTAAGTATAATTTCCAGCCACGCTCGCTGTTGTACAAACTACTTCTGTGCTCAACTACAACTAGTTACAGAGTGCAGCGCTAAGCTCTCCTCCGCTAATATATATAGTCAAGAAAGCAGCTAATCTTTTCTCCTAAGATTTGCTCACCCCAGGTGTGCTTTCAGTGCACTAAACCCAGGCAACTCAAGGTTTTGTCTCCAGCTACCTCTTTTTCTTCTTCTCTTACAGACGCGCAAGAGTCTCAGCCTCCAGACAGGGAAAAGTGAGTTAACAGCAAAATGAATAGTTCATATTTAAGAGCCTCGGGCTCCGAAACTTCTCTTCCCTCCTCCCCGGAGAGTTATCAGCACTCTCCCAAAAAAAGCTAAGTCCTGTTTGCAGGAGTCAGCGAGGGTTTCTGGGGCACTCCACCTCGGAGAAAACACATCCCTGCTGGGGAAGATAAGCGTAGACTTTTGTAACTTAACTTTCACTGGGCTCCCGTAAAATACCTTAGTCAGCGTTTTTCCTAGCACATTTCAGTAGTGCTCCAATTTGCCAGAAGTATCACAACACCTACATCTTTAAAGAAAAAAAAAACACAAACCCAAACTTACTGAAAATTGCTCCTTCAGTGAGTCTTTATTCAAAACCAGGAAGTGGGAACTTCTGATATTCTTTCTCACCTACAGTATGCTTGAAAAAACATCTCCGGAGTTTGAAAAAACATCTCCAGAGTTTGCACTAAGAGTAAGTGCCGTCTCATCACTTCAGCCCTGCGAGGCACATCCTTCTGCATCCGCTCCAGTTGTTTTCCCAAAGCCCTGCGCCCCGCCGTATGTACGGGAGGGATTTCTGCAGCAATGACTGCGAACACCGGGAGCCTACATGCCCAGTTTAACATCACCAGCTCAACCACTAGAAAACATGAGAAAGGCCCCAGGAATTCATTTCGCTTCAAGTATTAAATAAAAAAACTCGCTCGCCCCAGTCTCCTCCCCAACAAGGCAGAAGCCATGGGAACTTGATCCTGCAGGGATGCCGGTCACCCGAACCCCACTGAACCCCACCGATTTCCGCAGCGGTTCAAAGCTCTGGGGACCCCATGTGAAGCCATCCCCTTTTCACCACTTGTACTTTAAAATAAAAAAAAAGAGAAGGAAAAGAAAATAAAAGAAAGAAAGAAAGAAAAGAGAAAGGGAAAAGAAAAGGGGAAAGAGAGAAAAAAGAGAAAAAAGAGGAAAAGAGGGAAAAAGAGAAAAGAGAAAAGAGAAAAGGGAAAAGGGAAAAAAGAGGAAAAGGGGAAAAAAGAGGAAAAGGGGAAAAAAGAGGAAAATAAAAGAAAGAAAAAGAAGAAAAAAAAAGAAAAAGAAAAAGAAAAAGAAAAAGAAAAAGAAAAAGAAAAAGAAAAAGAAAAAGAAAAAGAAAAAGAAAAAGAAAAAGAAAAAGAAAAAGAAAAAGAAAAAGAAGAAAGAAAAATAAAGAGAAAAAGAAAAAAGGGGAAAAAGAGGAAAAGAGGAAAAGAGAAAAAGAGAAAAAAGAGCCTTTTTAAAAAAAAAAAATAATAATAATAATCCTGTTCTTAAACCAAAACAAAGCAGCCCCATCCACCGTCCCGTTTCAAGCCAGGACTTCTGTCTGCGCCTCAACTACCGGGAAAATTCCACTTCGGACGGAGCTCTCCCCGTCCGTCCGTCCGTCCGTCCACCCCTCCCCATCCCCATCCCCATCCCCGCCATCCCTTGGGCGCCCCGGGGCCCCGCTCCACCGCTGCCGGTCCCCGGGAGCGGTTTCCCCCGGGGGTAGAACCCACCGAGCTCCGCTCCGGGCCCTCTCCTTACCCGCCCGTCACCGCCTCGTCGCCGCCATGGGGGACCGCCCGCCGCCGGCAGAGGCAGCAGAAGGCACCGGGCGGGCAGGGGGGCGGCGCTAAGCCCCGCCCCGCCGCCGCCCCCCCCCCCCCCGCCAGCGGGAATTTTAATTTGACGTAATTGAGAAGGAAGGCAGTTAACCCGCGCAGTCCCAAAAGGGGCAGAACTCATCCTTCGAAGGATGGAGGACGGGACATTACGATGGGGACAACTCTTCCTGGGGGAAGGAAGAGCTTCTGTTCCTTCCGTCCTTCCTAAGCTGACTGCTCCTCCAAAAGGGGTTGCCCTCTGGAGGAGCCCTTACGCCTCTAACGAGGACAAGGGCATACAGGGTGACTCCCTTGAGTTGGGCACCCATCCTCGATGTCTCCATCTTAAGTTCCATCTTAACATGAGGAGGAACTTCTTTACTCTGAGGGTGGCGGAGCACTGGCACAGGCTGCCCAGAGAGGCTGTGGAGTCTCCCACACTGGAGACATTCCAAACCCGCCTGGACGACGTCCTGTGCAACTGCTGCAGGTGTCCCTGCTGTGGCAGGGGGGTTGGACTTAGATGATCTCCAGCGGTCCCTTCCAACCCTGACCATTCTGTGATTCTGTCTCTCTGGTAGCACTCTGCTGGCTGGAAAGTCCGGAGTAGATCTCCACAGCCATTTAGCTCAGATGTATAAACTTGCCGGTTTCTTAAAAGTTCTTAAGACAAGGTGATTTTTCCAAGCTGTGTAAGAATAGCCACATCCTTCAGCCTTCCATCTCCCAAATGGCAAACACTGCCAAAAAAAGGCCCAAGGGTTTCTTGGTGTCCAAATGGTCATGCCACCTCAAAGGAGGAAAAAATAAAATTAAAAAAAGAAAAGGACCTGTGCTTTAATCAATATTAATCAACCTTGGGAAAGAAGTTTATTGGTAGAGGACCAGCCAGAAAAATCTGTTACTCAAGAACAACATAATACAAGTTGCAGTCAAAACGGGATGAGGAAGGACAAGCTACTGAAAAGGGGGGGGGAAGATTCAGAGGTGAACTACCACTGTTTTACAGCGATGGGGACCTCTTGGGGAACAGGCTTGGAGGAATCACGTTGGCAGCCTCTGGTGAGGACAGAAGATGCTGCCACACAACAGCGGTGAGCCAAGGCTGATTTTCCACACGGTGAGAAGCTGGTGAGATTGTTTTACAGGTCCTTATGTTGGCAGAAAGTCACAGCAAAGGAGACAGGCTTTTCTGGAAACTGAGTTGAGGGCAGGCTCCAGTAACTTCAATGGCGCAAGGTGGGATGACCGGTGGCTCTGAAAAGCACGAGACAGCAAAGATTTCTGTCGATGCTGAAGGACGGCATTTCCAACGACACCCTGCAGATCTCAGTAAAGCATCACTTCTTTTTCTTCAAGTTGGGCCATCCAAATTGCCAAGCCACCCCAAAAACCTGCCAAGCCACCCCAAAAACCAGCAGAGCTATGGAAAGACCAAGCTGTAACGTTGGAAGACCAAGCCCAGGCCAGGTCTCACCTTCTGCAGAGCCCTCTCCGAGCAAACACCTCCCAGCTCCAAGAGAGGACAGCTTACCTTATGCTTCAAAGTTCGTCTCAAGACAGGAATTCCTCCAAAGACATATAGCACGAGGCTTGGAAAATGGCTTAATTACCAACAGGATAATACAGTCATGTTATCTTAAATAATAGAAATTCCTCTTATCCGTTACACGGGGTGTCTCTAGAGCGCACCTACCAGGTGTGACACAGTACCACGCAGACAGCCTGCTCCTAAAAGGACAGGACACGTAGATAGAACGGGCAGGATGAAGAAGAGGGGAAAACACCTATGAAGCCCTCTGGAGCGTTCCCAGGGGCACGGAGCAGAGCTGCCAGGGACTGCAGATACTCGAGCTGCCCGTGTGGAAAGCCACGGAGAGCAGCGGCAGCGCGCTCACAGCAGCGGGCTCCCGGCTCTCGTGTAACGCATCACACATCCTCTGTAAAGCCATCATCCCTCCACCTTAGCTCCGCTGCTTTTCAGCGTTGTTGAACTTCCCCCGTGTATTTTAAAGGGAATAAGGAGGAATGTGCTTTATGTAAATTGCTTTTATTTGTGCTACTTGTCTTCTCTAAATAAAATTCTCTCATGTTTTCTCTGCAAATTAAGCCATCCTGCTACTTTGCTCTATGCATGGGAAATACTATTCAGGCTCTGGCTGCCTGCATTTGCAGAAGTAGTAATCAATACAATTTTCCCTACAAATAAACTCTTCTGTAAGCCTAATGCCATTACAAAAATTGCACTAGGAAAACCACCGGCCATTCTTGGGTTAAAAAAATTCCATTTTTTATTATCTTAAATAAAAAAAAAAAAAATCCAGTGCCCACTATAGTTACCCAGATCTTTGCTCACAAGTGTTTATCGTTTCAAACCAAGATACTAATTATTAAAATTACGCTCCCAATGAATTTTACATTGATAATAGGTAATTTCACCTGAGGGCTCGCTACCTACCAGCTTCTGACAGAATCTTGCTGCTGTTCATATTTCCATCCCAGTATCGCATAAGGGAGAGCAACAGTTCGCAGAGGAAGGAATCGAGGATCTCCTACACGGACAGGAGAGGGGAAAGAAAGGGCAGTGGTCTTTTCTTCTGATAGCCTGGAATTTATTCACCACAATTTCATCTGTAACTTGCAAGCCAGTGAATTGTTACATTTTTTTTTCTCTCTCTTTAAATGTGTGTCTTCAGTACTGCCAGCCCGAGGCCTCCGGGCTCAGATGGCAAAGCCCTGGCAAGCACCGCGTTAGGGAGCTCCACACGCCACCCTCATCCCAGCACGTAGCCCTGGAGGTGCCAGAACCTGATCCCAACCTCTTCTCTCTGGAATTCCATCCCAGGGAGTCTTCTGCCTTCTCCCAGGACACACCCAGCCTCTTGGCAGAGGGAACCAGAGGATCTATAGCTCCTGTTTCACCAAAAAGCCAGGAAATCAGAAATGCTTTCTAGTTTCTAGTATTTTCTACATACTTCAAAATGAGTCCTTCAGACTCATGTACTCCTGCACAACACTCAATAAATTTTTTTTGCCTGTTTTACCTTCCAGATCAGCCCTCTCTAATGGTTTTCAAGTGGGAACAGCATTACTTACTCATATCTCCTTATCAAGTTCAGCATTTGCCTAAAAATAGACCAGATTTTTCCTTTGCTAAGGCAAATGTATACATTTTCAAGGCAAGACTGTTCTTCTCCAGTAAATTCTGCTATCATTTTCTCTTCCAGAATAACTCAGTGCAATATAAACTCAAGCAGCAGCAGAATAAGAAGCAAAAGCTAACTCATA
This sequence comes from Pluvialis apricaria, assembly GCA_017639485.1. Taxonomy (NCBI): domain Eukaryota; kingdom Metazoa; phylum Chordata; class Aves; order Charadriiformes; family Charadriidae; genus Pluvialis; species Pluvialis apricaria. The sequence continues at coordinate 17,218,325 of CM030009.1, forward strand.
GAGAGATTTAAATGTCCTTAATATAATTTGACTTTAACGAATAGCATATGCAGAGCAAATTAGAACTATTAAAATTATTTCTACTGGAAATACAGTTTGAAGAGTATATTTTTCCACATACAGCGTTATATATTGCTACAGGCAGTTATTAAACTCATTCAACATTTTGCAATGCTAACAAGGTCAGTTTACATCGCTGACTATATTTATGTTGATCTAAACACGATTTGCAGTCAATTACCCTTTGTACATAATGTTTATTGTTTATGACTATTTTGTCAAAAGTGAAACCTGTCAGTTCACATCTCGCTAGAACCAAATATTCTTAATTGGAGACAGAAGAGCACTCATTTCTAAACTTGTTTTAACTCTTTGCTCTACTGCTTTGCCATTTATTTTAGCAACAAATTTCTGCAAAAGTCCATCTTAACTGAGAATTCAAACCGAAATGCAAAACCAAGAGTCAAATTTTTCCTCTCCCTCTCATTTAATAAATTCATTTTTCACTTAGTATTATTGCTATTAAAAAACCTCAGAAGTTTAGTATATTCACTACATACAAGCTGGATATAGAAATTTAGCATACTCATCTTTTCATGAGATTGAGTACTCGTTGGCTTCAAATGCTCCTGACCTCCTGGGCTAGATCGAAAAATCTCTAAGAGAAACTTTTCTTGTCTACTTTTTTGGACTGAAAATAAACCTGACTTCCCAGAGGCCAGAAGAAACTTTCGGCAAAATTGATTTCCCCCCCTCACAAGGTGAGTATTTGCCGTGTCCAGCATTGCATATGCTATATGCAGTCTGAAAGTCAGTTAAGAAGGTGCATAAGGGGTGCAGCACCAGTTCCAGTGCTACTGCTGTTCCTTATGCCAAAGGCTGCAGTTAATGAAATGGCACTGAAGTTCTCCACTCAGACTTTTTCAAGCTAATAATGTCATTAAAATATTTTTCTTTTGAATAAAGTGTTCCGCATTTACTACTTAAGCACAAATTGAAGCCGTCTAAGCCTGAGAGGAAGGAAACTTGAAGCTTTAGTGGGAGGGCAGACAAGAATGAAGACTCCTTTTGCAGTAGAGAGAGGGGGGGTGTGATTTAAGGTCCCCCCATACTCGTTTCAGAAGCAATGAGCTTTATACAGAGAAAGTTTGCAAGAAGCTACATTCCACCTCAGACTAGCTTCCAAGTCAATTCATGAAAGGATCCATAATGCTTAAAGTGAATGGAAGGTACCTGGACTCTATAATTCTGCGGTTTTAACTCCTCTCGGCACCAAGCTGTGTTGTTTATGGAAGACCATAAATACAACTTTGACACCAGGCCTGGATTTCAAAGGCTGCTTCCTTGGGGAAGACCTCATCCGTTAATTATAAAGTTTTGGACTTACAGGGAGAACTACGAGTTAAAAGCAGTACAAATAAAGCATGAACTCTGCTGTTCTCTCTACAGTTTCACACATAAAAAGCTTAAAAACTAGAAATTCTTCCAGGGCTGTTGGCATGCTAGCATGCCATGCAAATTAAGGCCCACAAGAATCATACGCTTCTTATTTTGCGGCTCAACTATGTAACCTCGGTATTGCAGCGACGCAAGCATTTGCACTGGAAGCTTCTGTAAGAAGCCCGAGTGATTCTGAATTAGCATTGACATGTCTAAAGCTGCCTACACACACAGCGGAGGCAGACAATGAGAACTGCCCCCAGGCAAGTTTCCATGCGGTGGATTTCATAGCCCCAGTCAGCCCTTGTTTACAGAGGTCCCCGAAAGCTCCCCTCTGTCCCCATCTGTAACCAAGCCAGCAGCGCTGCAGACACAAGTACAGTTAAAGCGAGTTTTTAATTCTGTGATTCAAAGAAATGTTCAGGAATTAAGGCAAACATGGCCTCTTCTAAGCAAACATGGTTTTAATTCACTGCTGAGTAATGCTGCAAGTAGTAACAGAAGCAGAAAATGCAAAATAAGACAGAACAAGCATTCTTAATAGAGCGGCATCTAGACTTTGTGGGAGGAAGTAATCAGACCTCTGGTAGCAATTACAATTTTTTTTTTACTGCGCTAAGCTTTATTTTTATTATGACCCTGCTGTTGCTAAGATAGTGCTCTCAAATTGCCTTACATGCATACTGTATTAAAGAACAACAGGTTTGCCCAGTTTACAGGGCCAGATGGTTCTCCAAAGTTTAATATATTGTTGGATTTATATATATAAAAAAAAGCATTCACATTGCTCAAGCAAGCCAGTAAATAACTTCCCTAGTCTCATAATAAGTGATATGTGGATAAAAAGCTTATTTCCTTTCCTGTTTGCAACTGATGCCTCCAATGTCTGAGCAAATCCGTCCTCTGGAGTTGTAGCGAGCGCTGTTGAACAGTGATGGGCCCCAGCTGTGCCCAAAGTCAGCACCAAGGAAACATGCTGGGCCAAAGACTTTTCCCAACCAAAAGATTCAACTCATCTGTCAGTGAGGGAAGGTAGAGTAGAAAGAGCAAGAGGATTACAAGTACAAATTAGAAATGAAGCTGGCTTGGTAAAAAGGGAAAATACCCTGTGTGAATAGCATACGAATTTCAACAACGATAGGAAAGCAAAGTGTGTCAGTCTTGATACTGATGCTGCTTGGAGCGCTACGAGGTCACACCTAGCATGAAGATCCTGGCACCACTATTACTGAAATGTTGAGCTGGTTAAGACTTAATCTGAAGGAATTAGCAAAAGACATTGCTAACACCACCATTTTTAAATCAACACTCAAGACGATGAGTATTTAAATGACAGATGTGTAGTTATGTATATAACAATTTAAAATAATCACATCATTATTTAAATGAGAACACCGTCGCGCAGTTTGTGACGATGTCAGCCTAAGAATCCTGTTTTAGAAGTTAATCTTTCAGGCAGGGAAGCCTCTGACCTATAAGAACTTAAGGCCTTTTAAAATAGCCAGTGTATTTGGTGCTTCTTGGGTATTTTCAAAACTCATGAAGCAGTTCTTAAGAAAGCAATTTTGAAGTTAAATTCATTCTTAATTACAGCAAGCATTATTCTGAACACACAGAGTATTTACTGGGGAGGTATTTTCAGAAATCTAGGATAGCTAAACATTTTGAAACCTTTGAAAGTGTTAGTACAGGATTAAACCAAAGTTCAGAAAGAATTTTTGAAGAACCAGTTATTAAAACCATTCATAGGAAACAGTGCTGTTATCTGAATTGGTCACTTATTCATAAGTATGAGAGATTATTCATAAGGTGCCCTGCATTATGGAGAAACGAATTAAGCACTCTAAAAACGCTTTAAAAACTCGGGTTACAATGAACTGTCTGTAAAAAAAAAAATTAGCATTAGGATTTTTCTTTAATCCTGATTTTATAAAGATTTTCCTTATTTACAACAGTTTGTCATTAGTTTCCCGATTAATCAACTAGGAAGTCGAGTATTCACTCTGTAAATTTTGGAACATTAATTCCAGTATTAGTACAGTTTCTTTGCCCAAATTTTGTGCATTCCATAATAATCTGCACAGACCATTTCATATAGACAAATTAGTTCAAATTCATACTTCTGGAAGACTTTGTCTCAAAGATGAATTCTTCACTGCAATGTTGAAGACAACTTTCAGCTTTTTAATAGCATATTATTTTCAGTCGCAATTTAGATATTTGAGATAGTTTGAGACATTCAAAAACTGATTCAAACTTTCAAAAAATGGCATAAGCAAAACCTTTTTCTGAATGCAGCCACCTATGAGAAGTAGCATCAGTAAGGAGTTCAGCAATTTGATCCAGAGAATTAAAGAAAGATAAGTTAGTGCCTTCACTGCAAGATGAAAGTCCTCAGAAAAGGCAGCTTCGAAAGAATTGGAAGAAAGCAATTAGCTTCCAACCCTAATTGAAACAGTTGAAGCTGTATCTGCTTCAATAAAATAGTTAGAGAGAAAGTAAACACTTCCCAACCCTTATTAGCACCACCATGTAGTTTTTAATTCAACATGATACAACTAAGAAGCCATGCAGGCTCTCCCCATCACCTTTCCAGTTTCACGACCACATCCATTTTGCCTTTAAAAGGAAAAACTGTATCAGAACAGTTTCACAGCTGCGATCAATACAGATCCGATGCTCATTTGCTTTCAGCAGACAAGAAGGTGAGAAATGCTAACACGGACTTGGTATACTTTGCACACATTAAGTACAGAAATGCAGCCTGGCTCAAACAAAGAGAAGCAGCACTACCAAGAGTAATTAGACTGGTTTAATTATTTAAGCTCACCTCACCGGGAATAGTTGTTAACATCTCACCACAACACCATATTGTGCAACCTGGGTACAATCAGAATCCAGAAAAAAGTCAAGCTGGTTTCGTGTAGTTGATTTTATTATTACATACTAATAATACATATCAACACAGCTGTTATTTGTCTTATAAGGGTTTACTCCAATAAGTGCCATAACGCAAATTATGGAACAGAAGATCAGTGTAAAGTGTGGAGCAGCACAGCATCTGATTAAAAAAATTAAAAAAAAAAGTCAATGCTGTGAACTCTCATGGTATTAGACTTCACTTAAAAAAAGAAATCTTAGAAGAGTCCTAAAGTTCACACACTTCCCAAAACACAGGAAAAGCCACATGCATCCCCCCAGTGAATCCATCAGGACTTAATTCCATGAAGATTTTTTGCAAATTCAGTGTTTAAATCTTCTACATATTTCATATTGTTCTTTACTGTAAGAGAGCACAGTAAGCTGATCTATTCTACACATATATTGCTTTACTCTTTTGGGGCAAATTATGATCACAATTTCCTCTAGCTTTAAACAGCTATTTCAACCAATATATACATGTATGTGTAAACAAAATGCCTAAGTAAGGGCTTAAAGCAATTTCATAGAAGTATCCCAATTCAGCTATTTGTGCTCTTTACTTCAAAATCCAAAGTGCCAAATACAAGCAGCAAAAGTTTCCACTATTGCAGTCTCAAATAAAAATGATCCCATTTATTTGTGTGAATTTATAGAAATCATTTAAAGCTACAATTCCAATTAATTCAAAAGGGCTGAGAACAGGATTAAGACATTCACAGTAACTGCACATCTTGCATGGCCAAAAGAGACTCAAAATTAATTTTTAAACTGTTATTAACAAGTAGAGGAATGTACACATGTTGACAATTTAACGTATAACTCAAAAATAGACAACTACTGCACTAATCCAAATTTGTTAATGCATAATCATATTTGAAAATATACAAAATCTGGAGTTATTACATGAAATTAAAACCTAGTTTTAAAAAGTGCACAGTAAAAACTGAAGGTAATTACTATATAAATTATCCACAGTGTGTATTTCCTGGTTTAGAGCCAACATTAAGTTCTGTTTTATCTGTCACAAGTTCTAAATATTTTAAAGCCATTTACAGCACCAAATCAGTTTTTACTAGACCCAATACCACCTCTGCTTCCTGTAACAAGCAGGAGTTGGACAGTGAACGTTCACTAACTGCATCCTGTGCAGCAGCAGCAGCTTCCGAAGACAGTTGACTAGCTGCGAGCTATCGATTTTTGTTCTTTTTAGAATTTCCCTGCAACAAGAAACAAGTGAACAGAACATAGAGTTCAGATAAAAAAAAAAATCTATACAGACAACATAAATTATCAGACATCGGGTTTTATATGTCTACAACAAACAAAGAAAAATAAATTAAAAAATAAAAAACAGTTCATAGGCTTTTAATAATGGAAGCTTGTAACTGCTTGCTCTGAAAAATCCCTCTATCTTTACAGACATAACAGTGGAAAGTACCAAGTATTTCAAATAAGCGCAGCAGCACCTTACCTCAGTTGAAACCCATGGAAAAAAAGATGTTTGAGTTATGTCCCAAGACACTCAATTGTATTAACACCACTAATATTGTAAGGGCAGTGAAGGCACGTCAAATCATAATTCACCCTTAAGTGATATTTCAAATATAAACCTTATAGAATAATTGCCTCAAATGAAAATCAATTCCCCACCTTATCATTTTGTTCCAAAACAAATTTAATTTTAACGTGGTCTATACAAAATATTCCTAGTTTAGAAAAGAATTTATTCTACAGCTAACCAACTCACATTTGACTTGCAACAATTCCACAAAGCAAACGTGTAGCTTAAAATAAACTTTTGTGCAAGAGTTACTTGCTGGCAATTCCTTATCTTCATATTTCCTTAAGGTAACATTTGTTTTTAATCTAATCAACAACTCTCTCCGAGTGATAATGGCTTTAACTGCATCGTTTTGATTTCAACCAAATAGCTAGCTATGTTTTGTAGCATTTGAAAATCCATGTCTACTGTTGTGAGATTCTGAACTACCTCCTTACAGAGTACCACTTCAAGTCTTAGAAGTATGACAAATGAAAAATTCCAGAAAACATTTTATAAAAACATGAAGTGTTGCTGCCAGTATGCAGCCAAGAGCTTCCCTCTAAAAACACAAGAGCTTGTACACCAATAAGTAGTTTTAAAGATTGCAAAGGCAAGTCAAAACACTCAGACATCTGAAGAAAAACAGTTCTACACATGAGGGAAAGAGTCTAAGAGATAAAAAAAAAAAACTAAATCGCTGTCATGGGACCTTTAATCAAAACATGGATTTTTATTTTTTTTTTAACCCTTCAGCGAAATCTGCTTCTGTGCATTCCACAATTAAGGAGAACAATGCTAGCTTTCACAGCCAGACTAGTGAAGGGTAAAGGCCTTCACAAGATCGGGTTCTCCCTAGAACCATCAGAGTAAGATATACCATGGTTTAAGCACTGACTGCTTGAAACAGCAGTCTTCTGTATTTTTCATCATGAAGAGAATTCAAAAACTTATTTCCGATAAATGGATAGACTCCTTGCTTGGAAAAAATTTAAGTGTGCATTTTAAGGTCACAGAAAAATTTAAGTGGCAAAGTTCTCATTCCCACATATGACAGACAGAAAAGCTAGAATATGGAAATAACAGAGAAAAAGAATAGCTGCCAAGAACACAGTACGCTGCAACTAAGACAGGAGTGCAGGAAGGACACTCCTACCAGTAAGTTAATCATAAACACAAGGTATCACGAGATGCATTTGCAAATAGTTCTATTTTCACCAGATATAAACAAAAAAAAAAGGTGCTGATCATCCAGAGGGTACACTTTGAAAGCCTACTTTGAAGCAGTGACATGAAGTGTTTCTTCTTTCCCACATGCATGTTTTGCAAGAATTTTTTTTCTTCACTGAAATGTGCAGGACCAGGTTTGGAGTTTTCTTTCCAACTGGCTGAGAATAAGAACTATAGCTTGTGAATTGGTTTGTGAAAGGGTAATACTGCAGGGATGCCAAAGGCAACCCACAGACCTCCAAACTGCAGCCAGTGCCTGATGTCCACACCTGGCAACTTACCTTACTGGTCATCTTTAGGGTATCAATTTCTTCCCTCTGTTTAGTTAAGGTTTCATTCATACTGCAGAGATGGTCACTCATCATACTTAACTGATCCTCATAACTTCTCTTTGTTGTCATCAATTCATCCTAAGGGGAAAAAAAAAAGACGACTTTGCTGAATATTAGCAACAACTGGCAAATCAGCCAACTTCTCTCTCCACTCAGTAAGCTATACTGTTGATGCTGAATGTGTGCAATTAAGCTAAACCACTGGAAAAAAATCACTTGCCGCAAGAAACTCAATAGCTATTTTTCTTTTACCTGAAGTCTCATGCATGGTCTGTTCCCCTTAATTTTTTGCTCTGTTTCCTTTATATTCCCCCCCCCCCTGCTTTTTATGGCTTACATAAAAGACTAACAGCTAAGTTTTCCAACATTGCTTCCAGCCAAGAAACAAGTGAAGTTTATAGGGTTAGAGCACGGCCTGTACATGGACAGAGGTGGCATACGAAGCTGAAGGAATCGGCAATCCACATGCAGTTGCAGAGCTGTGATCTCTCTGACGTGAGACAGACATGGGGGGATAGTGTGCATGACTAGAACACAGCAACGAAGGGATACAGAGGCTTTAGGAAGGACAGGAGAGGAAGGGGAGAAGTCATGCTTTACGTGAAGGAGTGGTTTGAAGACAACTAAGATCTCACAGGTAGGAATCAGAGGAGACCAACAAGTATGACATGGGGGGCATTTGCTACAAGCAGATAGAAATCTCACAACTCCAGACCCTGATCCTCATGAGGTATTTTAACCACCCTGACATCGCCTGGAGGGGCAACAAGGTGGGACGCAAGCAATTTGGGAGTTCCTTTGAGTGTGGTAAAGAACTTCTTGATACTACTGATCAATAGGCCTAAGAGAGACTCTCTGCTGGACCTGTTACTCACAAATAAGGAAAAGCTGGTCAGGGATGTGAAAGCCAATGGTAGCCGTGGCTGCAGCAACCATGAGTTAGTGGAATTTAAGATCCTGAGGGAAGCAAGCAAGATGAATAGTAGAATTACAACAACCCGAGATTTAAGAAGAGTAGATTTTGGCTTTTTCAAGGTCTGCTTGGCAAGATCCCAGGTAAAACTGCCCTGGAAGTTAAAGGGGCCCAGGAAAGCTGAATGATCAAGGACAGAGCAAAGAACAGTCAAATGCTTAAGAAAGTTGAGCAACTGTGGCAGAAGGCCAGCAAGGCTGTACAGGAAACTCCCAATTCAACAGCTTGATCTGAACTCTCTCTGCTCTGACCAAAGGAGGGGACCAGATTACCTTCAGAGGGCCCTTCCAACCTAAGCAGTTCTATGATTCAATATTATGCAGACTACTAAACATAAAAATGGTGCACCTGCTATCTTTTCTTAGGAAGTTTAATATGTAATTGGAGATGAACATCTCATGTTGAGTTGGATATTGATTGTGGAATTTGTTAAGGGAACAAATCAAAAGAACACTTTGTGTTCATGAACAATTCTTTTAAGTGTATATCATTATATTCACTGCCTGTATGAAGCATTTCAGGTACTCACCATCTCAGACAGGTGAGCAATAAAGATATGAACTAAATATGAAGAAAACACAAAGGCATTTAAGAACTGAATATTTATATATACTTTATTTTACTATTGGCTCCTTTCTGAACTGTGTGGAGGGGAAGGACAAAGGGACAGGACATTCACAGGATGTCTGGAATAAGAATTTATTATCTATTGTTAGCAACAGCTTCTGAAAGATTACCCCAAAGTTATTTTTGTTTAATACTAAGCTATCCATCTCAAGAAAACACCCTGGCATTTCTAAGACTTTCAGTCCCGGGTGCTAGAAAGGATTAAGAGTGCAGTGTATCACCTAGGAAACTGCATTTTCATCACTTTCCTAGTCCTGTTTCTAAGTTAAATGGACTGATATGTAGGCAGCCTTGTCAGTATCACATCTAACGCCGAGAAGTAGATGCAAGTGCTGGCTGTACACAAAATAATCCTCTCCTCGCAGAAGGAAACAAGCCACTGAAGTCATACAACCACACCTTTTGACATTAAAAAAAATTTCATAAAAAGCCTTGACATAAGTGTGCTAACACACAAACTTAGCTACTATAACCTTTTCCTTGAAAGTACGTTCAATTTTATACCTGGGATTTGAAGTGTATTATTTAAGCCTCTTCTCAACATACCGTTAGAGTTTTTATATCACATTACTAGTAAAGGCATAACCGTACTCAATGGTCATAATTTTTCTCCTCCAACTTCCCCTTACACATGATTACGAAACGCATCTACTACATTATACGACATTTTACTTGCCTGTAACCTACTGATGTTTTGACTAGCTAGTTTCAACTCTTCTGTGAGCGATTCCTTGGACTTCTCTGCAAGAGACAGTCTTTTGGCGAGTGCTCGACACTGTCGATCAGAACAGGATAAAGAGGGTAGAAGGGAGGAAAGTTAGTTTCAGGGTAATGCCTTGTGCTGTCTTTAACTGATTGCTTTGGATGTTTCCATCTTTCTGTAATCCTTTAAGTTTCTGGAAATCAAGTCAGAACTTGTACACATTTTTAAATGCAAATGTAATGAAATAGTTAACATTAAATTTTTCTTTCATTTTACAGAATTATCATGTTGCCAATCCTCTAAATATATTTTTCCCACAAGTACTAGGAAATATTTCATAAGTAAAAAATAACACAAACAACTAACTTCATACATTGCTCAAATATTGTTACAAAGACTGTTCCTCCATACTATGTTATCTACTACTAAAAAAATATTTAAGAAGATTTGCACTGTCAACCTGGAGCTTTGGGTATATTCCACATCAGTTAATTGCACAAATAAAAATGGTGACTACTTTCAAGAAGAATTACCTCATGATTTGAAATGAAAACAGGAAGTCAGATACAATGAATCGCTTTGTTAATTCTTGAAGTTAAGTATAACTTATGCCTAAGAACAAGTCTCTCAGAGGAGAGCTGTTTTCATCACTTCATGATACACTCAAGTATTTTTGAATGACATCATCATCACTTCAAGATGAAGTCAAAACTAGCTTGGTAACTAAAGCCAGCTGCTTCAGCATATATGAAAAAACCTATACATGATACACATTGTACTTCTTAATACACCCAAAACAAGGCTACCAAAGGATTTATTTAAAAAGTAACTTTCTACAGTATCCATTTTTATGCATACTAGACCACAGCCAAAACACATATTCCAGGAACAGGTTTTTATGAAGCATTATGTTCCATATATTTAAACTCACTGTCAAAGCACTTGCCTGTGGAAAGTTCAAAAAGGGATTTACTGTTTTCAGTATAGACACAGCCTGCATGCTCACCTCAGCATGAAAGTGTACTGATTTGCTGTCAGCAAGCTGCAGATGAGATGTAAGTTCTGCTATCCTTGCCATATAGTGGTTTTTTATCAGGTCTTCACGAGACTCAACATCTGGAGCCTGGCAAAGCAAAAATTTAAGCAGACAGATATTTATGTTTACTAGACTGAATACTTGCATCACATTGTCCTCTATACTGATTTCTCCTCTTCCCTCCTGAGGCCTGCCTGCTCTACCCAAAAGTATTAAATACCCCAAACACAACAGACAAGTTACAGCAGACCACTCTGCAATTTGTCGCTCTGTAGTATCAGACTTCCTCAAAGAACAAAGGGCTGACTGAAGATGTAAGAAGTTCCTTTGATTTAATATCAAGTCTCTGATGAAGATGAAAATCCACTGCAGAAGTGGACTTTCACCCACATAAAAAGCTTACTGACTTTTCCCAACAAGGAAGAATTCCTTTGCATAACCACATTTCAGAAGCTCACAACAGTCAAAACTATTTCTAATGTTGCATTTTCCAAAAGTTTCTTTAGACATTTGAACTTAAAAAAAAAAAAAGCCCACAACTCACCAGTTTACTGTAAGTTACAGAGTAACCCACTAGAAGCAGCTTTCACATGACTTGTCATTACCTTCGTTTAGCCCTATGCAGTAGCTTTTAAGAACTTGTATCAGTTATTATCTGGCCCCCACCCCTTTCTTAACCATACCTTCAGAAGAAAAGGGTGAGTAAACTAAAATACACATCAGTTCCCTGCAGTGTCAGAAAAGGGAAAGTATGAACCTTACTCTGCTATGTTCCTGTTGGGGCAAGCATTACATTATAGCAGTGCTAAACAAGAGTTAACATTTAGTCTGACATCTGGTTTGAAGTTTCTTTGGTGTGACCTCTGGTTTGGGATAGCCTGTACTTAAGTGTTAAACACCAGGCACTTTTTTTTTTTTTTTTTTTTTTTTTTTTTACAGCTTGAGCCCTCCCTCAAAAGTTAAGAATTCAGGCTTGGAATGCAGTTAGGGTTACTGAAGTACACACAGACCAATGCTTTCCTCAAATCACAGAGAGCAGACCCAGACCACAGCTCACACTGCTCCAAACTACTTACACGAATAGAAGATAACAGTTCACTAAACAGAAGTTAGTTAAGAAATACATGGATTTCAGAAGCTTGAAGATACAGTATACAGACTACATGGGTGACTCATGCTATTATATGACAGTATTCTTGGTAATTAGACCTCTGGAATAAGTTTAGCAGAATCAGAATTGAAGTATTTACCAGATGTACTTCGATAATGTTTAAAACAGATTACCTTCTCATTATCAGTAGTTATAGTCAACATTCCAATCTAGAACAAGGAAGAAAATATGCTTGAGTGAGAACTGCAAAAATAGATACTATAGCTGCAAATCATTTTGGCTTCAGTCACAGAAGGACATTAAAAAAATAACCTTGCAACAGTTAAAACTAAATCCAAATTTAAGTACTTCCACCTGTAACAAACAAGGGTAATAATATACATTAACACCTTGAACCGAATTAAAGCTGATACCAATTCTCCAAATATATCCTCTGCCTTACAATGTACACAGGGAAAAAGCAATAGAAGCATCAGGATGCAGTTAGCTTGTATGATTACACAACTGCCTGATTACACAAAACTAATTCAGAGATACGTTAGTACATTGAAACATTACTGTTCACGTTGAAGAGCAAGGAAACCCGCCTTGGATTTTTTGAGTAGCTTCCGAATTCCTTTCTTTCCAGTTTGACAGTTCAGTGTGAAGCACTGACAGAAGTCTAGCAGAGGGGTGTATGCAAATAACTAGTTTAATGGAAGAATGTCATCATAGATTCAAGAGGGTTTTTTTCCTGACCTCAACAGAACCAGAGATTTAAGTTTATGGGAAATATTTATACAATATGTTGTCCTGTGAGTTACATTAAGCATCGTGGCTAGAAAAAGCCATTCTCCTCAAACTCCTAACAGATCAAATACAGGACCAAAAAACTTAAGATGCCAGTTTACTTCAAAATTGGGGATTTCAAAATAACCCACAGGTCATTTTTATCCTGGAGCAGGAAAGTGGTGAGAAAATAAAAAAAAAGGAAGAATTCTATTGAGTGCTGAGCAAAGCAGATTGTTTCTTTCTTACAGATGACATCCCTATTAATACCACTTCAGAAGTGGTAATTCAGAGGAAAGGCCAACCTCTTTAAATACTAGCAATAAAGAGGAAAGACATTTACCGAACATAGTAGAGCAAGTACAGAATGCATGCCATATCCAAATGCAATTGTTGAGCCCAAGTTGTATGTGCCTATGAAGGTTATGTAAAAAGAAGTGTTCCAGACTACTGAAAACTTGAATGGCTTCAAGTTAAAATTAAGTTATATTGCACAAACTTGTAGTAAGTCTTTCAACCCATTTAAAAATACCAATCATCTACTTTTGTTTGCTTTAACATACCTACAGATGAAATAAGTACTGGAAACTCAGAGCCAACCTGAGATACATACTACTTGCAAGGTTTCCTGACTACAGAGTAAGAAAAATCTAGCAGTTAAGCATCTATTATTTCCCCCTCAGTCAGACAAGTACAGAACTACAAAAAAGTCTCCATGATATTGAAGATACCAAAGTCTTAAAAGCCAAGAAGTTCCAAACTCTGCAGAAAGTGTTAGCAAGCAGCTTTGCAAATACAAGGAGCCCAAGTATGAATGCATTTCACAGTCAAAAAGCTGTCATTATTAGTGTTCCACTGATCAAACAGTACTACTACTGAAGAAAGTGGATTTTTCTCTATTGAAGGAAAAAGGTCACTTACCAGACTAGTACTTTTAATAGGTTCCCTCGGACCCTTTTCTGTGGTTTCCTTCTTTTGTTCAGCTACATTTGGCAAAACAGAACGCTCCTGTATAGTTTCAGTTAAATGTCCACTAAGAGAGTTCTTCAGTTTTTGGTTTTCTTTCTCTAGCTTTATTTTAGCTAGCTGGGCCTCCAACATCCAGTGTTCTTTTTCTTGTTCAAGTTTTGCAATTTTCTCCAAACTCTGCTGGACCTTAAGGAGGCAAAGTTTACAGTCCAGGTTATTGAACACAAGGGGAAAAAAAGTCACACACAGGGAATGTTTGAAGACAGTGTTATTTTAAACCATTACATAAGTGAGCTAATGAATAATGCAGCAGGTAAACACCTACTGATTCAAGCTGTACACTTAACTGTGGTCATGAGTCAAAAATGACCACATTATTTAATTAGTCTGAAACGTGCAAAGTTACAGCTCAGAACTGGCCACACCACATTAGGTGAAAAATCAAAGCAGGGAAAAATTTTATGAATACTTGAAAGATGCATGCCTGGCACTAGCATTTTCTTGTTCTATGCTAGTGTCATGGTGTGGTCTTCAGAAAGACAAACAACCTCTCCTGTGATCTATTAATAGACTTTAACTGAAAAAAAACCCAAACACCCATTGTTCTTAACCAGTGCTAATAAATCCTGCATAGTCCAAAAAAGCACATAACATTAGAAATGAATACTTCAGTATGCCTTATTCTTGTGTTTATTTTCCATTTATTTGAATTACGAAAGATTGCCTGACTTCTTGTATCTATAAATGAAGACATCAATTGCATAATCCTGTCTCTTATAACTACATGTACATTCTGCAGGTACAGGAGAACAAGTCTTGGATAACCCAGCCTGACAAGGATAAGTTTTACTGTCAAACTCTACAAATACGACATCTGCAGTCTAATTTAAGTTTTGGTATATGCATATGTTATTACAAACACACACATAAATGTGTGGAGACTATTTTATAGTATTTTACCTTTATAAAATACACTATCATATATGTTAGTAAAATTTATACCAGAATACCTGTTGTGCAAGTCCTTCTCTACTTTCTGTGGAACTCAGAAGAACTCTGCGATTAGCCAAAGCCTCTTCATAAGGCACTGAAGCTGCACAAGGCTACAGAAGGATAAAGAAATGTTAAGACATGTTTCACAGAATACGTATTCTACATTTGTGTTCTTATTGCCTTCCTTACTTTAGTAAAGGGAAGAAAAACATCTTCCAAGTGTTTACCAGCCAGCAAAAAAAACAGTTTAAGCTCACAAAAACTACTGCTCCAAAATGCACACCCGATTAAAAAGTGCTCAGAGAACTCCAGGTGTTACTTAATGACCAAATGCATTTTAAGGTCCACTTCACAGACATTGCATTAATGCTTTAATGATAACTGTTAAGTACACCATCACTTCATTGTTAATTTTAACAGAGACAACAGGAGATCTGTGTTCAATCCTGTGGTTCAGCACATTTTATCCTCCTTTTCAGCTGCTTTTTTTTTTTCCCCCTGTTGCTCTCCACTGTCTTCCAGTGAATGCAAGTATACGGATATGATGTAATTCACTCCATATTCCTGGTGAATATGAGAAGAAATTTAAATAAGCAGCTATCCTCTTTTCCTTGGAGTCTTGGCACAGAAATAATTAGTGGAAATGGGTAACGGCAGAATTGGCACATACCCTCAGTTGTGAGGGCAACTATGCTTTCTATTTTTCAATAGCATTATTGCTCTAAGGGCTTTGTTTCCTCAGCCAAATATTCTCCGAGGAACATCTATTCCAAATACTGAAAATCCTTAGTTTGTATTCCCTTTGGCGTAACCAACCATCAACTGATTTGTGCTTTTTCTGTACAAGCATGCGAGCTGAACAAACCTTCTTCAAAGACTTCATGTAAGCAACCGCCTTTTTCTTGTACTGCAGCATACACTCAGCTGAAAGAGGGCTGATGAACTCTGTTCCTGCTTTAGGGCCATAGCTCAATGAAGTAGTGAAGTGATCCAAGTTGTTGCTAAAGAATGAGGCAATCTAGACAAATCAAAAGTCACTTTTCAAATTAAGTAGACCAGAAAGATTCAGAAGAGCAATTACGCTTTCAAGAGAAAGTCAATTATTTAGTGAAAATGGACTTTACAACAAGAAATTCGAACAAGCTACAGGCTCTTCCACATAAGTTAAACCTTACTAACACAAAGCATCCTCTTTACAGTATCTACTTTTATCACCTATTCAGTTGTTTTTATCTTGTAGCCTGAAAATACGTTAGAACAAACCTGGTATTACAGATTTTTAATACTGGAGGCACGCCTAGATTTTCCAAATAATTCAATTAAGATTTTTTTAAAAATACCTGCACGAGTTAGGGCATTATATTGAAACAAAAATATCCATTACCTTGCCCACGCCGTTTGTTAAAGCCACAACAGAGGATAATATACAGTCATTTGTAGTTATGAGTTTCTGTGTGGCAGTTGGAACATCTTGTTCTAAAGTAGCTTTCTGACTGTAGTGCTTGGAAATGTCTAGAAAAAGAACACACACATTTATGTCAAATTACATTGTTTTGTCTATTTAAGCAACCATTTTCAAATTTGTCTTACAACCTCCAGCTTCAAAAGCTTTTCACCTCTTTAAGCAAGTTGTATAAAATTTTATTCTGGATACTCTTAGTTCTTCGGTATACTGCCTTAGGCAACTTTGTGATCATAAGCAATAGGCATTATGCTTGTTACACAAGGCAGAATAAAGGTATATATTTAAGTGTACTCTGTATCCCAGAATCATAGCTATATAGCAGATCCATAGCATTTCATTCCACAAGTATACTTTCCACTTCTGTGTGTTTACATCAGGACACTAAAGGTAGAAGTTTTAGTCATGTTCAATACTTTAGTCATAAGCTTACATGACTTAGAAGCGAAAAGTATTTTAATTCTGTCAGAGCAAATCTAAAAGACTACCAGAAATTTAGAATGCTATTTTCTATATTCTAAATTTTTTTTCAGGAAAAAAAATAATAAATCAACAGAATAGTCTTCAGAGAGGAAAAAAACACGACAAAACTTTTTGAAAGTCATTCACAAAAACATCTTAGCTTAAATACACTAATTTCAACAGCACCAAAGTTTTAAAAAACTCAAGTATTTATCATGTAAGAACAAACATTCCCAACTAGGCCTAATAAAAAAATAATTTTACAAGTGGACACTTTGCACCTATTTTACAATAAAGTACTATTGCGACAGAATGGAGAAATCCCAGACCATCACCACCAGAGGTTATAATTTGAGGCAAGCTTAAGCAGTTGGAAGTGAGTTTGAGTTGGGAAGGAAGGGAGGAGAGAAGTGGCAAATCAAGTACTCTAGCACAAGCATTCTAGAGTACAACATTTCTGTTGCTAGCTAATGAATTCTACTGACAGTTTTCTTAAGTACTTTGCTTCTATTTTCTTTATTTCTTTTGATACCTGGTCTAGTGGCAGATATCCCTGCCCACAGCAGGGGGGTTGGAACTAGATGATCTTTAAGGTCCCTTTCAACCTTAACCATTCTATGATTCTATGATAATGAGTAAGTTGGGTTGGTTTTACATTATAGCAACTATACTAAGAGGTAGAAGGTATTTAATCAATAAACTCATCTATGTTACAAAACTCTTGGTTTAGTGTCTCATTTTGTTTGTGGTACAATTTCTAATAATTTTTTTTTTTTTTTTGAACAGGGACACTGCAAAATGGGCCAGTACTATTGACATTATTACTAAAAGACTAGAAGAAACAAAATTTATGCTTAAAACTATAAAAGCCTAATGTTTAAACAGCTGACTAGGATCAAAACAATTCACCTATATGGATTATTTTCTCCCTGGGAAAAGCTACATGGTACAGAAATTCTAGGATATACAGAAACATCAGTGTTTTAGAAATCTGAGTTTTAATCAAATATCGTTTCACTACAAACATAACATATCCATGTCCTTCTGATAAAAGGAAGGTAAGCCATTTTCAAGGAGGAAGTTAAGGTTCAAAAGGAAAACAGACTTCTTTGTAAGCTTTGGTTATATACTCACATTAAAAATAGTAATCAACCTAAAAACTGTAAGGAAAAATCCCACTTTGAAGGCAGGTACTAGGTCAACAGTACGCAAGTGGAAGAAAACATGTATATTTAACGGCATCTCATTCTGTATGTTAGAGCAATGAAGTTCTCTAACTAAAGTAATACTGCTCAGGAAGATCTAAAGTGCCACAATTAAATATTCCAGCAACTTAGAAGAACAAAGCTAAGAGAATGGAGGAGTGAAAAACATGCATGCACATCTAAAGTAAGTAGTTAGCAAGTTTAGTTTCTTAGCTTAGTTCATAAAGGCAAAACAAACCAGATTTATCACATATTACACATTTAACATTGTTCCAGAGCACATGCTGTGTGTGCTATGTTAAACAGAAAAAAGTAGAGCTGAAACATACCACTATTCCTGTACTCTCACCTTTTAAAATGTCATGAAATCCATGAAGACTTGTAGCAATGTTTGTAAACACAAAGTTGTAATTTGTTCTAAGTAGTCCTTCTGGTTTTGTACCTAAAGGTACCACACAGAAAGAAAAAAAAGAAATTAAGATTCAATCATGATGAAAAAAGATGATTTTTCATCATCTGATTTCCACCTACTAGGAACATTTGCATGGGGTATGATCTTTAGAACTAAAGAATCACAACAGATTCATTTACTTAACATTTCCCCTTCCTTTAATGTTAGGGATATATATACACACACCAAATTTTGCCAGAGTAGGCGGGTAAAAGACTTCCAAGTTTCCTAAATTTTATTCAGATTTTACAAACATCAACTCTTTTGGTCTCAAAAAGCAGTTATGCATGCAGAAAGACTTGCATGTTCACTGTTGCTAGAAGGACCATCTGGATCCTTCTAAAGAGTGAAGACTGAAATAACCTGAAGCTATACAGTAACTATTTCTTCTTATTATTTACAGTATACATTTGGATATAGTTTCCCCATACACATAAACACAAAGGGTTTACCTGATTTTATTTAGTCATTACCATGAGAGTTGTAGTTTACTAGAACAGGTGGAGTTAGAAGTGATAATTAGTAATAAAATGTAGTTTATTAACAATTTCATGATTAAGAGATGACAAAAGATGTACTGCCAATTGTACTATAAAAACATACATTTCTTCTCCTCTACAGTTAACTACGACTATCTAAAATGTGATACATGCGACTGATTGGTTTTTTCCAGGTCTGCACCATGCCCATGTCTATGCAAAAGGAAGAGTACGGAGCATTCAAGCAGCACTCTACAGCATACTCAGACTCCCAGCCTGGATCAGAGAGGGTCCAGTATGACAGAGCACACTGCACAA
Organism: Pluvialis apricaria; assembly: GCA_017639485.1. Taxonomy (NCBI): domain Eukaryota; kingdom Metazoa; phylum Chordata; class Aves; order Charadriiformes; family Charadriidae; genus Pluvialis; species Pluvialis apricaria. Next base: position 17,237,346 of record CM030009.1, read on the forward strand.
TTCACTTGCCCCATAGTTTAGGTTACCCCTAAAGAGTAGGTTTTCCTTTATCATAGAAGTGGGATTTTTTTGTGTGTGGTCTGTTGGTGTAGTGGGGTTTTGGGGGCATTGGTTTATTTTGGGAATTTGGTTTGTTTGTTTTTTGTTGGGGTGCTTGTGTTGTGTTTTTGTTTTTTTTTTTTAAATCCGTTCCAAAAGGAAAACTGTACCTTCCAGTCTCAAGGTAACCAACGGAGCCAAAACTGGCACTTACTTGGTAATGCAAGAAGACTAACGTATGTTTGTAGCTTCTCAAAGACTGCAGTCAACCTTTTCATGTCTCTGTGTAGCTCCATATTTCTAGCTCTTAAAGCAGCTGTGCAAAGAGAAGACTCACACTCTTCTTCCAAACTAGGAATATACGAATTATTTGGTTTTTTAAAAAGTGAGCAATTATCTTAACAAACAATTCATGAGTTTTGGAGTAGATAACTAGTGTTCTCTACAACCCCAGTCCAAACCAACAACAGACTAGAAATTTACTTTAGAAACGTTAACATATCAGAATAACTTAGCAATACATGAAAACTACTGTGTGCATGTACTATCCCCATTCTTAAGAGCTTCAGTCACAAGCCAGGAACAATCTACACTCACAGCAAAGAGTTAATTGCATCAGTTTAAAGACTTTTTCGCCTACCATATATAATTTACCTCTTGCTTCCTAAGGAGCAGGAGAAGAGGTATAAGAAAGCATAAAACAAGCTTTTTCTTCCTTAATCCAAATCCTCTGTTTAAGCAGTCCTTTGCACTAATAATTCACCTCCCTTCGACCCACTAGGGAACAGAGATTTTTCACTACAGAAGGGATGTGCATCTGTCCAAGTTCTACTACACTGCTGTATTTACTGCAAAAGTAATCTTCAGACAGGCTCAAGAAATGAACAGTTTTAATATATCACACCTGAATAGTATCAGTGGTACTGAATAACATTAAGAAACATTAAAAATCTGTGCAGCTGTCATTAAAGTCTCATCTGTGACAGTGGGAAAAAAGGCTTTAAAATACATGTTTTTAGTTCTGATGCCCAGCTGAAAAAAACACACATAACCTAAAGACTCAAAAACCAGCATGCAAAAAAAAATAATTCTTTTAAGCCAGAGTGCTTTAAGGGTTGACTTAAATATTTGAGTTGTAGATGTTGACAACGCTGCATGCCTGACACTCACTGCCCCTTTAATTTGATCTATCAAATCAGAAGTACCTTTTTAACTGATACGGAAGAATCTTTCTTAAAAAGCATAAGTAGGAAGTTAAATGTTCTGAGAAGGCCTTCAATTTCACAGCTGTTTCCTGGAAGGAAACACAACACATAAGTATTTTTGCTCTCTAAAAATCTTTTTCAATACTAAAAATAAGAAATCTTACCAGGACTGTCACAGTATCTTCTGTAATACTCTCAAACAAGTGAAGCATTCCTTCCTCCAGAGGGCGAACATATGAAGCATTTTCATGAAGATACTGTGAGAACTGAGTACAGAGAGATTTTAAAATGGTGCTTGCCGAAAGCTCTTGCAAACTGTTTCAAGTTAACAATTGAATGATTCACTTTAGCAAAGCACCTGTCATGTTAAATGATCCCCAGTACGTCAATAATAAGATATAATAGTCAAGTGATGTACAGCAACCTCTTCAACAGGACACACAAACGCACACCTTGAGGGAAACTGAGAAATAGTAAAGGCCGCAACAGAAGTCCACGCAAAACCCTGTCTAGGGATTTGCTCCAGCACCTTATCTCCTTTTAACTGCCATGCACAGCACACCAAACCCCTGCTTTTTAAGTTTAAACATTCTTGCATTCCTTGTTCAACTCCCATCAAATTAAGGCTAGATCCATGCACCATTAAGCCACCAGAATAAACTATCCTACCTTCCTCCCAGCTGTTGTGTGCCTCTCAGCCCTTGTCCTGTGCATCAGCACAAACATTTGCACAGCTATGCTGTGCTGCACAAAGTATTGAAGAACTAAACGAAATTAACTGGGAGCAAGAGATATATTTTAATCTTTATATGTATCCAGTCCAGTTTTCAACATGCGTCAAAGCATGCTTATGCCAATGCAAAGGATAGAGCAGTAACTAATCAAATGAAGAATTCTTACTTTCAAAAATTATGACAGGTTTAGGCAATTATGAAACTGGCCTCACAGAACTGCCTGACTGTGCTAAAGATTGCTTAAATAAATTCTATGGCTAATTTCACCTTCAAAAAGTATACCTGAGAACAACGGTGTTTACTCTTACACACAATCAAAATGTAACAGTACCATCAGCTTTCAATTTTGATACCACAGTACTACAAAAAGCTTTTTCCACAGATTGACATAGGTAGTCAAAAGTGATCTTAGTTTTTATTTTACACCACAGAAAGATACCTTCACCTTTGATTATTTATACCACAATAGTAGCTAAAGATCCCAGGCAAATAAGGCATGAGAAATTTTAATTTTTTTTTATTATAGTGCAGTAACACAGTGTTAACAAGAAAAAGAGATGCCAAGCTCTCATTCATGCATGCACAAATCTGGATGGAATTAGGGAAAATTCCTAAATCTAAGGAGGAAGAAATAACATGCAGAATGCTCCTGACTCATGTTGCAAGAGAGAGGACTGGAGTTATCTGGCACGATGCTGAAGACCCAGAAGAACCCAGCAATCCAATACTTAAAGAGAAAAGGAATACTTGAACCTGGGAGGGAATTGTCCACATCTACTTTGAGTGTTTGGTGGGGAAAATAACTCGAAAGCGCCAGACAAGACCTGGAGTTAGGGAAAAATAAATCAGTGCAAGTGTGCTAAGCCACTACCTGACACTTGTCTCATTTTCTCTGCCACATTAAGGGGAGGTTTTTGAACCACTCAGTGGAGACGCTAAGATCACACTGAGAACACTTGGCAAGCAAATAGATAAATTCATCAAAAATACAGGAGCAACAGCAGCTTCAGTGAGTGATAAAAGATGCTTCACCACTGGAAAGTCACAAAGTCACCGCAAGAGCCCTGAGAGGTAGCATGCACTGAAGCAATTAGGTCATGAATACACAATGGGGCAGACTACAAGAGACATAATTACAAAAACAAACAAAGCCTGAACTACTGAATCAGAGTCAATTATCAGAAAAGGAGAATCAAATTACAGTTCTGATTAAGTTGCAGGTTTCAGCTGTGCAAAAGCACTTCTCTGCTGAAAAACAAAGAAGTGTTAACTAGGACATTAAGAAAAAAATGTGTGAGAAGTGATGTTTAAGAAACCTGATTTTATTTCCTTAGTGTAAACTGCATTAGTGTCTGTAGAATCCAGTCACCACACTGGGTCACATAAACAAGGAGACAGTTCCTGCACCAAAGAATTTGGAAGATGACAAAGCTGCACAGTTTCCACAAGGATATGCAATTTTGACTACCTTTGGTGGCAGGAGCAAGAAAGTGTTCTCAAACTAAGATCTATGCTAACCTCTATAAAAGTATATTCTTGATTCAAATAGCTGAAACAACTGAGAAGGTAAATAGAGCGGGATTTCTTTAGTGGATAAACACCTTCACATACATATTTGTTGCCTGCAAAGGGAATAAAGGAGGTCTTCCCAAGAACAGGAAAGTTTGGTGGTAGTTAACATTGCCACTACATGCATTGCAGCCATTTGATGAATGCAAATCATGTCCATCTTGGAAGCTTAAGTCTGAGCCCTACAGACTACTAAATTGAAATTATAGTCTGAGTAAGAAAGTACTGTCATCCAGCAACTTAAATGTACATAGGACCACTTGCACTATGAAGTCAACAACTCAACATGTTAAAGCAATTTTATTCCAAAGCATACATATATGCATCCCCACACAAATCCTTCTGCACAAAGTTCTTTTCGTGGCACAGAAAGTCAAAGATGCAGCTTAACAGCTCTGAATGATACTCTCAGAAAAGTCTTCCCATGGAGCGGGAAAGAAAGAGACAGGTCGGGTTTCTCGTAATAATTTCAACATGCTTTGCAGACTTAAAGCTTCAGACCACTTACAGAAAAGGTCTTTACACAAATAGCCCAAAAATCAGATTATAAAGTTGGACTCTATTCCCTTGTCAAAAACCAAGTTCTCTCCTTCATAAGCCTACTTCACACCCAGTCTATTTCACATTACAGTTAAACACAAGATCTTCTGTCTCAAAATCTCCCATGCCCCAGTGCATTAACTAAGACAAGCATCTGTTTAGCAGTGCAATATTTGTGTGTTTTAAAATAAGTCAGACAAACTTTGGCAAATGCACTTTAATTTAGCACTTAAAAAGCAAAGCCTTGACTTGACTTTGCTCTTGTAGCAGAGGCATAGGGGAAGAGGACTCTCTGCAGCTACACCTTCACCCACATTCAGAGAATTCACCCAGCAGAAAAGACTTCTCATGCAGGACAGGCTGCCTCCCAGGAACACACTCATAGCATTCCAGTAAAGGTGGTAGAAGAATTTCATTATTCACCCATGAAAGTCTACATAATTGAATATAGTTGCAGCTGAAATCTGTAAGCTTTACCTTCTGATTTAACGGTGATATAGTGTCTGTTGCAGAATCAATGGGAAAGATCTGCACCTTCTGCTCAGTGTAGGTATGGAAGTTCAAAAGAGCTGTTACTAGTTCTTGAACAAAAGCTAGAGCCTGGCCAGCAAGGTCTCGCAACTTCAGCTGTAAGGACAGTTATAAAATGATTATATTTGACACGTGCCTATTTAAATACGAAAAAATCTATGGCTGGATAGAAATAATTGATAGCAATTTTCTGTTTCTTGTTACTAGTTCAGCCTAATATACATAGCAGCTATTACCTTTAACTTAATTTTTAAAGCTTATGAATAAACTACAATGCCATACAGAAGGGCATGTTTTTCTGTGATGACAAATTACATTATTATTTCATACAACAGGCGATGCTTTGCTTCTGGCTGCATTTCTCAAACTACAGGCCACAAGAACACTTACAGGTTAGTACAATTACGGAAATCATCTTTGAAATGAAGATTTCTAAACACCAATAGACTAATCCCTAACAACAGCTCAGTTCTTTCAGTGTGATGATAGGGAGGAGTTTGTAACACCTGGTTCTAAGAAAATCCAACTTTAATTTCTTCGAGAATAAAAAGGCATCTACTTCCCTAACCAGTAACACTCAATTGTTATTCTCCCATCTGGACAGAACTGAGCTGCTGCTTATGAATAAGGCTGTTCTGTGGCTTTAGTGAAGTAGGGAGGTATCTAAGGAATTAATCCAAAATGGAACATTCTGAAAAAGCAAAGACAACAGAGAAGAAAACCACACTTTTGTGATTTATAGAGAACAAGGTCAAAGTAACATTTCAGCCAAGAATGACATATCCTTCAGAGATGTATTCCTAATGCTTCAATGAAGTGTTAAATGAAATGAATCTTGATTATGGATCAGGGATGGTGGTAATTAATGCAGTCATTATACTCAATTTGTGTATGTTAATTAGCTATGCAAGGATGGAAAACAGACAATATTACTGTTTTGCTGTCCTTTACACTGCAGCCTGTGCTAATACACTAGCATTTTGCCTCCACTGGCAAAGCCAGTCATAAAAATCTGTCCTGGAACATTTTCAAGACTGCAGATCTTGAAGCATGATGCTGGCTGACGTAATCCTAACAGAAAATAGTAAAGGGAGAAACTCTCCACACAGTTATTTAGGTTTTTCTTAGTACTGAGCAACAGGCTGATTTAAGTCTACTTCCGTCACAAAACGGAACAGCAGGTCACCTGTTCTCACAGCAGGCATATTAGGAACAAGGTCTCTTCACAGGCACTTCTGAAGGGAGGAGAAAGCAGCTATTGAAATCTTTCTACAGTGCCATCTGAATGCACTAACTTGAAGGTTCGAGACATATCACACAAGCAAAGAGAAAAAACACTGAGTGCCATGAGCCCATCCTCAGCGACAGTAAAACTGGAAAAATATTGACTGCATCAAGGTATCTGATTCACTACTGTTAAAAACCTTAATATATTTAGCTGTTCACAGAAAATTAATGCTCGTTTTTGAATGCTAAGTAAACCACATTCCCAAGAAAATTGATGAAATTACAGTAATAAACAGTAACTGTTTCTTTTTTTAAATAATATTTAAATTAATAAGGGCGATCTGGCTGCAAGTAAGAGGTGTTTTGGCAAGAAGTATCCCATAAAAGTGAACCACGCAGAGTTCTCAAAGATACAATCCTTAAAAGGACTATGACTAGTGACAAGTAATATTAACTAATATGGTACTCTAGCATACACACCAATATATAGTTTACAAATGCAAACATTCTTTGGGGCTTGAATGATGTCACTGAAATAGCTCAATTTGAGGGTAGAGGAATTAAAGACACCAAAACTACATTTTTTTTTCCAACAAAAACCCTTAAGACCTCTGAAGTAATATAGTTTTAACTAACTTCAAAAATGAAACGTTCATGTTCTAGCTTAATGCAGGTTGGCATAGTAAAAGAATATTTTTTATAACTGTAATAGGAGACAAATATTAAACCTTTTCGCCATTCTTTTTAGAAAGGCATGCCTGAGTTAATACCGACAGTGATCATCAGCCAGTTGTCAATAGATTAGCTCTAGTGAAGCAAGGTGAGCAGACAACTTGACTCCTTGCCACAAGAACAGCGTAGATTATCTTTGAAAAGCACAGAGGCTCTGTAGACAGAAATTTCCTTGGAATATCACGGTAGTAGTAAGACAAGCTGTCTTCTGCCATTTCAGGTCAATAAAATGACTGGTTTTATTCAGTATCTGTGTAGAAAGTTGCATCTTTACATACAAAGCCACAAAAAGTGCTTACCTGATATCTTCTGTTGTGTAGTGGTACATTCAGAGCATTGTATCGATTAGATCCTACAGGACAAAAATTGAGTTATATGCACTTATTAAATAGTGTTTTTTTTAAGAGACACTTATTGGTAAATATTTTTTTTTAAAATGTAAGATTTCATTGCAGTAATATTACAGTTCATTTAAGTAAATATTAACTAAAAAGATACAGACAATTGGCTTCAATAAGTAGGCCTAAACATCCTCACTTAAGAACTGTGACTAGGTGGAGAGAAAGCACTTCCATACTTGCCTCAGACTGTAAATTAAATTTAACCACCTGAACACACTGAATTTGATAGGTAAGAGCAGAATCCTCTTGCCCAAAAGAACACTACACATCACTAACAAGAGTGAAAAACAAGAGTGAAAATCTTTAAAAAAAAACAACTTAAAGAATTCAAAACGATATTCAAATTTCAATTACGTTCCAGGGACTGGCAAATAAGATGAATGTGTTTTTTAATAGTTTGCATGTGGTGGTTGTTTTTTTTTTAAAACGCTCCTGAATGTACTTAATTTGTTGATACTTTAGAATAAGATGTACTCTCCACTTATTTCCAGCATCTTGTTCCAGTTAGAGCAATTAGAATGGCTATTCAATTACAAGCACGCATAATTTTTAAAGAGGTAGAGGGGTATTTGTACACAGAGAAGAGCTTGCAAAGTTTTTGCAGATTTAAAAGGGATCACATCCATCCTCAATTAAAATGCAATAGTAAAAATTTTAGTTTAAAATTTGCGCACAAAGGAAATTTACAGCTTCTTACTCCTTTTCTACCATTCACATTTGGCAATTAACACATGGGAAGAGGTAGTTGTATTCACAATAAAAAGCATTGTCCAAAATTACCAGATCCTACTCATACGGAAATGCTTCAGAAAACTTTATTTTTCTACTCTTGAAATCATGCTTAGCAGTCAACAAGTCATTTGATTGTTACAGAAACTGAAGTCAGCTGCTACTTATACTTAAAACCAACTACAAAGCCTATAGCAAGACAGTTTGAATCCACAGCAGACAAGCATTTCCTGACTTTCTCTCATTCTTCTGTCACTAAAGATCAGTCCACTATTTGCAGTGTTTTCTACACAAGCAAAGACATTATGCTATGGCAGCTGAGTGAGCAGATAAACAAGTTATTTGTATCAAGTTCTCACTACAGTGATAACCACCTGTAGAAAAAGAATCCGCTAACGAAGCCAGAGAAGTAGAAATAGGCAGCAGATGTCAGGCAAAGTGATCTTTGTGATAGGAAAAAAGTGAAAAGGGTATCAACTCAAGGCACCAACACCTAACCATAACACGCTGCATGAGAGTCAACATTTGCTAAAGAGAAGATGTTCTGGTGTTTCTAAGCCAAGACTCACTGGATTGCCAACCCAGTGGAGAACTTGGAAAGCTCACCCCTGCAGCACCCCACCAAATCAGCTCTCAGAGAACAAGAACGTTTCTTATAACTGTAAATTAGAGACAAATATTAAACCTTTTTGCCATTCTTTCTAAAAAGGCCTGCCTTTTAGAGAACCTAAACATTGTCATTCAGTTTAAAACTGAATGAAAAATGCAAAAGCTACCAATAAAATCTACCAGAAATTCAACAGCCTGTTTTCACTTCTCTCTTCCTTCTTCTTTCACTACTTTCAGCCTTTTCACTACTCCAGGTCCTCCTAGTCTCACTGCCAGAAGAGTACAGACTTCTGCCTGCTCAGGTTCAACCTCGTGTTCAAGCTATTTACAAAAGCACCCAGTACACAGCACCGATCTGGCACATACTAACCGATTCTTGAACCAAAACAATACAATGGCTGAGCACTCCTAACCCCATGGAATCCTCCGCACTTCAGTTTATCTAGCAGTAGTTGGTAAGGAAGCAGAAAAAAAAGCTGCTTCAGGTAAAAGTCCCCAAATTCCAAGTTTTGTTTTCCTGAAGAGATGAACAAGTCTGAGAGAAACCACAGAAAAGAGGTAGTCTGGGTATTCTCTGGTCAGACATGAGACATGCTTCCCACTAAGTGTAGACCGTTATTGATGCAATGCCTCATTAAGTCAACATATCTGCAGCCACTAGTTTATCCCCATCTTAACTTACTGTAACTCTTCAACATACCCTGCCAAAAATAATACTCTGAGTAACTAAAGAAATCTTTGCAAAGAAACCAGTAAATTGACAGCGTTCCTTCATCCTTTCCAAAATTTTGTCAACACTAAGAAAGACAAGTGGCAAATTACTCAAAAACCTTCAAGTTTTAGTTTTCATGATTTATATAAACACAAAAACTTGATATTTTAAGATCACTAAAGATTATAATTAGTATTATGACTACTTATTACAATTACCTCCAAGTGTCTGTTCAGATGTCCAGCACTTCTTAGAGCTACTACATTTTAAGGAGCGCTTCCTCCAGATGGATACCCAAAATTAAACAAGAAACCCAGACCAAGGCAATACGTACTTGTGTCATTAAAAGGTACTTTTTCATTGATTATGCATAGAGATTCTTCCAGTCTACTGCCCAAAGCTGCTTGAAGATTCTTTAATTGTTGCTGGCTAAATAACAAAAAGAGAAACGAAAAACCACACACACACACTGTAAATCTTTTAAATTTAATCTGTATCACCAACACCATAGCTCATCATAAGCAACCCTTGGGTGTACATATATCTGTCTCCTTCCAGAAGTTAGACAGAAACAAGACAGCAGGAATCATTTTTCCTCCTTTGTGTTATATTTAATATACGACATTGTATTTTAATTCCCAACAAATGCAGTGAAAGATACAATAAGTAGTTGTAAATCCTAAATTCTACTCTTGAGAAGCTCAACTTCAGAGTTATTTTCCAGTTCTGCAATTATTGTATAAGCTATATGAAGTTCTTCTTTTCTACTGGAATTTGAATGGGAGCACAAAAGGGCCTTCAAATTAGTTACTACATATCTGATGTGGTATTCCAATATGCAAGTAGTGAGTTGTCAATAATTCAGTTAACTATGTCATATCACTATTAGAAATACCTCACAAGCTTTTCAAAGCCCCATGTTTAGATACCGCTATGATACAGCCCATTCCCACAAGACTTGGCAATTAAGTTTCTAATGAGTTCTCAAGTGATTTTTCTCTAGATCTGCTTCACTTACATTTGATTGTGTACATAGATGTGAACTTTAATTACTATACTATATCATTAGTATAGATTCTTGAGGTGAACAGTAACATATTCCAGCATTATATACATATGTCAACAAGGATTACTGCATATTGATTCAGACCAAATTCCACACCTTACCCAACTTAGGCCCCCAAATTCTTCACTGTTTTGCTTCCTGTTTGACATCTAGAACTCCTGCACATATAGCGGAGGGTTGGGGGAAGGTGTCAATGTGACAGTTTTTTTCCTTTTTTACAAAAACATTTGATATATGGAAGATTTGATACAGAACTAACAAGAAAAAAAGAATCAAAAATAGACAAGCAAGATATGAAGAAAACTGGCCAGTAAGTAGCTCATGCACATTAACAAACATTTTTCTTTAAGAGCAGCCCCAAAATTGCATAGAAACTGAACAGCATGAACTGCAGTAGCATTGGGCGTGATAGAAAATAAACTCAAAGACAAACTGCAGAATTATGGACGTTTTCTTTTTGTACTATAAAGGAATGGCAAACAAGTAGTTTGATAGGTCTTGTTTTACACCTGCCCTTTAATTTTCAAGGCATGCAGGCTGTCAAGTCTCATATCCCCTGGCTTTCCTGAATAAAGCGTGGGTGTCAGAAGCAAATGGATCCCTTCCCCTGAAAGAATGGGGAAAACAGAAGAGCAGTACTCTCAAAGACATCTTCCGTCACGTGTTCATTAGATACTGATTTCATTGTTTAAAACAAAGTGTCAGGCTTCATTATTTTTAAAAAGCCTGCCTTCTCAAATGGTAGGGACAATTTCTTACAATGACAATTACCCAGTCACCATAGAACACAACAGACAAGCTCTGAACTGAATAGTGGCAGATTAAGACTACACTGTTTTTCAAACACCACAAAAAAGCAAACAGCAGCAAAACACAGCTTTCATCCTCTTTTGCAAATCATTCTTAATGAAGCCCTGACCTGTATTAGAGGAGAGTTATTGGAATTCAAGTATCTTCACATCTATCAAAATAATTAGAATACATACTTCAAGGTTAACGTTTGAAAAAAGGAACATCTGATCATTCAGTATGCATTTTATCCATTACATTGAAGATCAATACTGCACATATGTCTTTAAAAAAATGCACCTTAATAACAAACTTCAGGGAAGTGTACCCTAGTTTGATTAGGCCCACAGTCCTCAACTTCTTCCCATTTTCTACTACTTGTCTTCAAAACAATGAAGGTATTCCAAAACTAACAATACAATCCTTCAATGAAAACTTCAAATATTCTAGTTGAGCACGTTATACCTGAAGCAAAAGCAATTGTTCAAGAAGCTTTTGCGATGGAGGGGGATTTTTGGAATTCTTTTCAGTCAGTTGTCTCAGCATACCTTACCCAAGCTTTGTTTTTGGAAGCAGTTTGTAAAAAAAGAAAAACCTCAAATATCTGTTTCATACAAGTTCAGTGGTTTCTTTACTTTTAATAGCATTCCATTACAAATAAATTCTTCAAGCTTTCATCAACTTCACAGTTACTTAAAATAGCTTGGTGACAAAACCTGTCTTACTGAAAGCTGAATCCGTGGAATTGACTGTCTAGTTACATAGACAGCAGAAGGAAAGGGGGCCTGACCTGCACAGTCTTGACATTAATGTGCTGTTGCCCAGTATTTTGGGTTGTGTGAAAGTCTTTTTTTAATTATTATTATTTTTTAAAGGTATTATTCTCTAAAAATAATCCGGTTAATTTTTTATAGCAGTTATTTCTTTAAATCAATTTTTTATTATATTAAATAAAAACACTTACCATTCTTCGGTTCGAAGCCTACAGTCCTTAGCTTCTCTTTCTAGTGTCTGAGACTTGATCTTTATGCAAGAAGATAATCTCACAATGTAAATACTGACACAACAAGACATTTCATTTCAAAACTTTTCAAAATTGCAAGTAACAGAAAAACTCCTTACTTCTAGTTTGGCTTTATCGTTCTGCAGCTTTTCTATGGTATCCGTGTATTTCCTCGTTAAACCGTCCACCACAGCTTGATGCTGGGCAGCATCAGTTTCCAAAACCTCAAGTCTAGTTCTCAGCTCTGCTTCTAAACGTTTGTGCTGCTCATCTGCTTCAAAGAACTAAAAGAAAAAAAGCAGAGATCCTATGAAAGCTTCATTTTACTACAGAATCCAGTCCTATGAGTTACACCAATTTAATTTGCTAGTCCAGGTTAGTAACAAGTACTAGTTCTCTGAGAAATAGAAATTTTATGATGATATTCACGATAAAAGATTCAGGAAGAAAGTACTTTGTGTTTATTAAAGTTTTGTAAGCATTCCTTAAATATATTACCAATTAACAATAGACACCTGAAAAATTAAACTTGAGCCATAAGGTTTTTCCTCAAGTTTTCTAAATCAAAGTGAAGCGCATTCCATTTCAGTAAAGTAATTCCTGACTTAATTATGGCAACTTGCAGAAAGTATTTTAAGCTTGAAGGCAATTCTGAAACAGTGAGTGAACTAAAGAAGTTTCCACCCAGTACCAACTATGTGGCTATTTTCAGTAGAGTAGCTAAGTGTCACCAAAAGTTAAAAAAATAAATAAGAAAACATGAATTATGTGAGTTATTCCATATATTGTCTTAAGAATCTGAAGTCAAAATACTCTCTCATTTGTCCAGTGAACATCTTTATAAACAAGCTATCTGATCTAATCCTGTTTTGCATACAACTAATCTTTTAAATCCACTAGTTTTCAGATTGCATTTTATTTTCTCTGTCTTTCTGAACTAAAAAGAAAGGCTAAGAAAGTTTCACTCACGAGTATATGTAGTCGTTCATTCTCTTCTATCTTCTTCTGAAGATCTTCACTGAAGACACTTTTCTGCTCTTGACTCAACTGAGATGAGGATTCTGTACTTTTCTTTTGAAAGAAAATGCATTCGTTATCTCCAAGTCTCTGGGGGTATCCCAACGCCCATCCCCAAGTATATGAAAACACTCCCCATTGCTAATTGCCAATAGAGGCACTTGAGTATGTATCTTACTTACATTGACTAATATAACAAAAGATGTATATTGCACAGCATGAGCCTAAAAGCAGCACTTTCTCGTTCACACCATTCTTACTGTATAGCGGTAGAATGCTAACTCGATAAGGACGCAGGGAAGCCTCTACTCAGGTGTCACATTCACACACACATGAAATTGCTTGCATGAGCAGGTGCCCGTTTGACATCATTTGGATCTGGCACGATTCCATGCAGTCAGTAATATGAAACCCTAGGCATACGGGCTTATTTGCTTTGGTAGCTGTGTGCAAGGCACATCTGCCCCCACCAAGTGCCCAGGTGTAAGCTGGTCTGGTCTCAGCAGGGACCGGGAATAACCACTGAAAGTTCACTATGCCGCAGCAGGCTGCAGCACAAGGTGCCACTGGAAAACACAGGGTCATCACTGTCCACCAACTACCCTGAGAACACAGACGTCTCTCCACCAACTGTTTCCTCACTTTTCCACCGATTTCATCCAAAAGACTCAGAAATCACCAGTGAATCCCACACTGCTTCTCTGCTCTACCACGCTGCTGAACAAAGGTAGTACCATCACCAAACAAAAGGGAGGCTGTTTACATTTAAACTTAACACCGAACTTCAAGTGCTTACGACAGCTAGGACAGCTAAGCCACCTCTGCATTTGATGTCAGCCTATGAACTACAACACCTGAAATACAGGCGTATGTTCTCCTCTTTCTAAAAGGATTGCAGTCTGACACAGATCATCTATCCGAATCTTAATCTAAGTAGTTTTACATGTGACTTACATGGTCTCCTAATGGCAAGTCTCTGAAGTAAGGGCGACATGGATTTTAGTAGGGATATGTTCAATACAATGTACATAGTCAGTGAGGCGCTATAGGTAAAACTAAAGGGAACATATTTAAAAGGTAGTATAAACACTTCTAAAAAAAAAAATACAGAACTGTGCCTTCTGACAGCTGAACAGGAAAGAAAGTCAGTGGCAATGGTTTGCAAAGCTACTCAAGCCATGCTGAAGTCCTTCAAAATTTGGAAGCATGTCTAGTGAAGCAATAAGTTACATAATGTGAAATAAAAGAATAGAAGGGTCAAACTGCATTTTGAAGAACAATCTACTATGGTGCATGAATAATGTAAGTCAGAGGTACTGTACTTGTCAAGGAACTGGATAGCAAAAAAAAAAAACACACAAGAGTTTAGGGGAAAAGCAAGGAAGATGATCATATTAATAATCATCTGAATGGTTTCTTTAATGTTAGTCTTCATACCTACAGCATTTTGGGACCTCACCAAAAAGAAAAGATGACAGTAATTAAGAAGAGTTTCCTCATAAAAGAAGGGTAGCAAAGGATAGTTGAGAATTATTTAAGTCCAGGCACACCATCTCTGGAATTCTGATGTTACCTACAGAAGACATGGCTGATCTTAGACAGACCACAGTATAACCAGGTTTAATCATCAAGCGTTTTGGCAAAGAAAGATCACAGTACTGAAATTATTCTGTCATTTTGAAATAAGGAATACTAGCTAAAAATTTAGATTTCAAGGCATTTGACAAGACTTACATAAGAGCTGACTAGAAAAAGCTACAATCACAGGCTTAAGAGTTAACCACCAACACCAAAATTACAAAGCAAGGAGGTGGGGATAGGAAGTGAGGGGTGATCAGTTTTCTTCATAACAGTAGATTAATCACAGAGCTCCAAGATCTTTCCCAGCTGTTTGAACACTTATAAAATATCTAGAAAGGAAGACAGCAATTCAGTATTTAGCTGATGGCCAAAAAAGAAGAGTACAGAACTCCTTAGCATATATGTATCAATACCTGTTTTGTGGATATGTTCACTAACATCAGCTAGTAACACAAGTTCTGACAAAACCATTCAGCTCAACCCTTGACACAAAGCAACTACTACTATCAGGATAAGACATTGACAGGTGAGGAGCAGACATCTGCTAAGCAAGTTTTTTGCCTTTAGCACACACCTTGCTCTTCTTGCCCCTAGCTTCACTTAATGCAAGTTCATCTTGAAGTAACTCCACCCGCTTGGCAAGTTGCTGATTTCGAAAGGTCAAACTGTCCATTTCTTGTTGCAGTTTTCTCAGTGATTGATCCTTCATCTTCACTTGCTCCTGAATGGCCAAAAGGTTTAATTTTAAAACTTTGACAATTGCTTTCACACATGCTTTTAATAAAAAAGTATCACCTTAAAAAAAGAACACATTAAAAAATTGCTTTCTTCACCATTTGAACACTGAAGAGGCAAAAAGTATTGATTTCAAACTAAAAAAAAAAGATTTCATTTCCTTGAGCTGCCCACAAATCACACCCAAGTAGGTACTTTATTCTATAAACTAATCATCAAGAAGCAACCTCCCACTTTTACAAAGTCAGCACCTACAGAGAACAATGAAGACTAGCTGCAGAACAGAAATTCTTTTACTAAATCAAGTTCCTTCCACAATACTTTAAGTAAAATGTATTCCCATTTACCCTTTCCATTTACCTATTTTGTCACAGCTTAATACATCTGACATGAGCACTTTTTAGAGATTACCTTCAGAGAAGCGGAGTTTGCTTGCTCATCTACAACCCCTTTTTTCAGTACTTGGTTCTGAGCTCGAAGCTGAAAAATAAGAGAAGCAAGACAAAGGAATAAATAAAACCCCTTCATTAGAACGTGCATAAAACATCACATCCTCTCTTGAGAGCACCAGATGTGCATGCTTTTTAAAGTATTCTGTTCAGGTAGATGGTAGTGGTATCAACTTGAAAGAATATCCAATTCAAAGCCTGAACTGCCAAGAAACAACAAGTTATTTTACCATTTGAACATTTTGGTGAAATATAACATAATTCTCACTCAATAATTAACTTGGAAAATTAGTTATTTAAATATAGTTAAGGTTTGAAGAACAGTGAACAAATATGGAAAAGGTGCAACTTCTTCCTTGATCAATCAAGTTCTTGCTCGTATTCAGTGCTATTTCTGTCTCTCCCCTCTTCTCCCCAAAACTGTTCGTGATTGATTCTGGAACATAAGCAGAGCCCACAATAAAGTCAAGATCTGTATGAATTCAAGAAGAGCTTAACTATACTTGTTATGCTTTCAGAGACCCATAACAATTTATTGTTGTTTAGACAATCATTCTATCACCCAATGACCCCTCCCCACCTGGGAAAGGGAATTGGGAGAAAACAAGGAAACCTGGGAGTTGAAGTATAAACAGATTTAAGAGAGTAAGATTAGATAATTAACATTAATAGCACTAAAGAACCAATATTGATCGCAATACGTAACATGCAAAGATTATACTCAGCCAATTCTATCAGTAGGAAGCTGTGCACTCCCAGCAGTGGACAGTGTCGGACACGGCCAGCACTACAGCTTCAGGAGGAAGGGAAGGCCTCAGGGGTCCGGCACCGGGGCACGAAGTTCTCAGGATTGCAGCCATCAAGGGAGGAAGAGAACTTCACAGGAAACTTTCTAATTTATAGTGAATGTGACGCTGATGGTATGCAATAATCCTATTGGCCAGCTTGGGTCAAGTGCCCAGGTCTCACTCCTCCTCATCCCTGCATCTGTTGAGCTCGAAAACACTGAGACCTTGAAACCCACACAACATAGCTGGCTACAAAGTAAGTATTTTCACAAATTCAGACACTAGAGTCTTCTAAAAGTGTAGCCTTCCCAGGTATTAGAAGAGAAATTAGTCCTGTGTTGCTCAAACCAGGACAATACTCTAATGCAAAAATACTTTTTACTGGTAGAAGCAGATGATCCATAGAAAAAAGCTTGACAAACGCTTCAGAGAAACACATAAAAAGCACAGAAGAAAAAGCCCTCTTAAGACTTATTTCTATAGTTCACAAATCTGAGCTAAAATCACTGTGGTGAAAAGTGATACTCAAGAAATCTATTTCCCAGTCACTTCATAGAATACCTCTACCCTGCAACAATGAGGATACTGACAGTTCCATCTTCCCATTCCTTGACAATTGCTTGAATCCCGGTTTCTTCAAGAGCAGTTTGTATTCACTTGACATGTCTGAGTCCAGCTGTTGCAGATATAAATTAAAAGGGTTTGTATAGTGTTTGGGAATACCTCTGCCAGATGCATAAAAGGCAAGATTCAGTGCAAAACAGCAATGGCTAATCTTTTTAGTCTGATGATTGAATACATTTGAAAGGTCAAAAGTCAGTTGACATTGCTAAGCACAGGCTTTTGCCCTGCAGTATTCCCACTGTGCTGCTCAGGCATCACAAAGGCAAGAGAAGAAACTTGCAAGAGCACCACAGAAAGACTTCCAAGCCCAGAGTTTCCCTAGCAAGAAAAAGCAGTGCAGTAGTTTTCTACACCTTTTTTCTGCCACAGCTACTAAGGCAGGAACATGTCAGGTGCAGTGATGAAACACAGAATGAACTAGCTGAATTGTGCTGCACTGAGATACCCAAGCTGAAGTGTGATCCACCAAAGGCTGTCACAAGTTGAAAGAGCCTTTTGACTACTACTTCCATCACGGTTGCATGTGAAAGCCAGAAGCTGCAACTTGAGGGGAAGAAGATACTCTGAAAAGATGTACATCCTTCTTCTGGACTGCTCTATAAACCGAGAAGGAAAGCAATCCTTTCGCAGGTACTTCCCTTGGCTCTCCTTGAGTCTATCAAGCTCTTGTCTACCTCTGTCCTTGGCTTCAACAACACAATTAAGTGAACGCACACAGAGAGCTTCCCAGGGCTACTCTCTGGTTCCACCTGCACACAATAAACAGCCAACTGAACAACTAATCATTTGCACAAAAAAGAGTTATCTACAAAGGTGATCCCACAATGGCCTGGAGTTGTAACACAAGAAGTGGGATAAGACCAAAAAATAGTTCCCACAAAGAACCAATGAAACATCACAGGCTGAAAGTTGCAATATGAAGTTCAAAGGAAGCTTTTGGACACCGTGATACTAAAAGAAAGAGGATCCAGTAGCTGGAACTTTCAGAAGCTATAGTCAAGAGATCTGCAAAGTTTCATTCAGGAATCAAGCAGAAAAGTCCCTCGATTACCTTATCCTGAGACATTTTTAATCTCCAAGGTACAGCAGAGCCACTGTAGAAAGCAACAATATGAGCTCTGTGACCTACAAAAGCCCAAGTGAATTCAGTTTTCTTTAAATGATCTTGTGGAAGCATTAAACAAATATATACGTATGTGAACAATTTAGAATCTGTATGTTTTTTTAAATAGCAGTTCCAAGGAGAATAGTATTTAAAAACACAACATTCTGTAATCTACGGAAAGGTGTCAAATGTAGTCAAGTGTTTTGTGCCAAATACTCTGAAGCTGAGCTACACAAAACCGAAGTGCTGGCCTTTTTTCTCAAGATCGTTGAAGAACTATACCATTCAAGATGGACAGTCTCCTCTTCCTTTTAGTGAGGAAACAAGAATGAAGAGTTCTACGTTAAGCAAGGCTCCCCAATTTAAGGAATCATCTTGAGCACCTTGGAAAGGAAAAGCATTCTCCACTATGGGCCAGTCTTTGCAAATACTCCCTTAAGCAGCCCCAGAAACTGGAAGCAAAGTCACCTGGGGCAGCTGCAGAAGAGTGGGAACAGAGATGAGGCAAGTGTGGAATCAAATGTCCTTACTTCCAAGACCCTGCAACACCACTGAACCGCCCACATTCACCAGTCAAAGAAAACTGAGAGTCTATAGGTAAGACACAAGACCAAGACATCAACAAATGTTCACAGCCAAAAAGATAACCAAGCCTCAGGCCTGGCTGGGAAGTGGAGAAGCAAGAGAAAGCACTACTAGTTTTGCTTCTTTGGCATAGCTGAACCCATCACTTGTCCTACTGTATGCTTTGCATTCAAGGCCACCTTGCTCCTCACACCAGCTTGCCCAGCAGCACTCGGCAATACTGTGTTCCTCCAGCACCTGCGAACTCACACCTCCTCCACCTGCTCAAACATGCCTTCACCTCATCCTCAAGAACAAGCAACCTTTGTGCCCCAAACACTTCACGCTGCCACAAAAAACAGCGGTTCAGTCCTGACCAGCCCCCCGCTCCGGCTGGAGCACAGCGCCGAAGGCAGCCAAGCCGGCCGGGAGAACTCAGGGGCCCCACCGCCGCACAGCGGCACCGGGGCAGGGCAGCCCCGCGGGCCGGGCGGGGAAGGCCCACTCCCCTCAGAGAGGGGCGGCCGTTGTACGCGGAACGGCCGGCAGCCCGCATGCAAGGAGCGGCGCCGGCGGAGGGGGCGGCGGCCGCCGCTCGCGGAGCATCGGGGACGGGCTCTGGCGCCTGATACCTTGGAGTACTCCTGAGCCAGCTTCTGGTACTTCCCCTGCAGCTCCGCGGCGGCCGCCATCTCCCTGCCGGCTCGGCTGGGCGCTAACGCAGCCGCTAGCCCCGCACGCCCGCCAAGGGAAGACGCACTTCCGGGTTCAGGCAGCGGGAGCGCGATGACGTCACCACGCCGCCGCGCACGCCGCGGGGTGGGAGGGCGGAGCTTAAGCCGCCGGCGCCACCATCTTGACGCAACTTCCAAGATGGCGGCACGGAGGGGGGCGGGGCCGCAAGGGGGGGGGGGGCGGGCGGACCGGGCCACGTGACGCCAGTGAGGCGCTCACCGCCTCCCCTGTTGCCATAGTAACAGGCGCCGGGCCCTGCGCGGCCTCGCGGCTACGGGGCCCCACCCCGCCCAAAAAGCATCGGCTGCGCGCGGGAGCCGCCTCCGCCCTAGGGGGGAGGTGTTGTGTCATGTCGGTGTGTCGCGACTCGGGTCAGCGGCTGGGAGGTGCCGCGGCGCCGTCCTCCTGCCTGGGCAGAGTGCCGGCGCCGGTCCCGCGGCTCCCGGCCCGAGGCACGGCTGTCGGTAGGGGGAGCCCCGGGGCCGGGCCTGAGGCAGCGGGGGAGGCGCAGCGGCGGCCGGTCACCCCGGGCCGCAGAGGGCCGGCCGGTCCCGCCGGCCCTGTCTGAGGGCGGTTGCTTGAGGCCTGCTCCTCAGGCGGAGCCGGGGCTGGGGGTGTGTTGCCGGGGGAGAGGGTCAGGCCTGGGGCCTGTTTGCTGCCTGCGAGGGAAGGGGCCTGCGGCGCACGGCCTTGCGCGTTACTCCGTCATAGCACACTATGTCTTAACATGTGATACCCACAGAAACTGAGGCAAATACATTTTTTTGCGGATCCGTAGGTTAAGAAATGAAACAAAAGGCAGTTAAGCAGCTTCTCATGGTTCGCAACAAGTGAGTGGCAGGGATGCGATTTGTCAGTGCCGGTGTTCTGCTCTTCCTACTGCATTCAATCTTCAGTACTGTTATAATGAAGGGGAACGCGGGTAAATCGTGTGTTGTTGCAATGCCATCAGTTTGCTTTCAAACTGCAGAAACCTGAATTCCGCAGTCTTGGGGGTCATTTTGAGTATCTGCACCCTGTAGTTCCCGGGAGGGGAGGCTTCTCTGCTGCCTCCGGCTTGTAGGTCCCTTTGTTTCAGAGCCGCCTTTCAGATTCACCATTCAGCCATCCTCCTTTAGAGATTGCTTAGACTGTGCTAATTATCTCCTATTTTCTTCTTCTTTATCCTCAGATTTGCCAAACATTTAAATGTGCATGTACCATCAGCACTCTTTAAGCAGAATCTGAAGACATCATAATAGGTGTATTTGGTCCTGCCAGATATCCAGCTAATGCAGGATTTTGTTTCTGAAAATGACTGGAAACAGATGTGTAAGGAAAGGAATAATAAGGCAAAAATGTGATGATACTTCACCAGTATATGCTGAGCGTCTGGTGATTTGCAGGTTAAGGGCTTCCTGGTCTAGGATAGAGATGTAACAGCAAATTATTATTTTTGTTCAGTTTCCATGGTATCATTTTTTTTCCACTTGATTTCAGCATGGTGTCTTCATAGCCTTTCTTCAGTAGTGGGTAGTGCTAGAGATGCTAAATCATAATTTTCATACCTGCTTTTTTCTTTGTTTCCCTTAAGTAGGAGTAGATAGTAGGTGCCTCTAATGGAAGCTAATCTTTTTCCTTAGTCTTGAGGCTTTGATGGTGTGTGCTATTCTTTTGCTTATCACAGTAGTGGACTTGGCAAGCACTAAATATGGTATGGTGGCCAGATTAGTAAGTATGTTTGTATCTCCACAGGAAGTCTTAATGTTGGAGGACATGTCGCTGATCCAGATTGCCAAGAACAGCGACTGCACATTTTTAGGAAGTCTAAAAGGGGAAAAAAAGCGAAACACATATTGTCACTATTCATGCAAATGATTTTGCTGCTGTTCTGCATGACCAGAAGAACTTAAATAGCAATACTGGAATAGGAAAAAAGGAAGCTCTAGCTTTTAACATTAGAGCCATGATAGATTCTACTCCATTTTGTATTCCCTGCAGAAGTTCTTAATGAAGTAAATGGAGTTTTCAATTGCTGTTCAGCACACCAGGGTTAACAGCAACATACCTTGCATGATATGTCCTCACATGTCAGTGCAGTAAATTTTATACTGGAAAATTACTAAAAACCTTTCCAATTTTTAGGTTTGCATTTTCTAGGATACGTCTTTCATGAAATCTTAGCTTGAAATGCTTTGAACATACTTTGCAAAATACAGTACTCCTGGTTTGTGCTGTGTTCAAAGATGCTTTTGTGATAAAATTTTCTCCTTGTATCTGGTGCTCTGAATGCTGGGAGAGAGGTTTCACAGCTGAAAGCTGGGAAAGGGAGCTGAGGGAATTACAGTGCCTAGTTGTAGCAGGATGAAGTGCTTTCCCACTAACAACAGTGTTTCTGACTGGGCAGCTAGCGTTCAGGGTGGAGGAACACAGAATTTATTTGCCTTCATCCATCCAGAATGGCAAGATCCAAATGTACATTATATAGGGCATTTATCATAGGAGGTAATGCCAGTTTCTTAAAACACAAGCAGATGAAGTGAATCGAAAGATGGGTGCTTTTACTGCTTAAAGGCTGTAAGGCTGAGCTGACTGCAGGATTTTTAGGCTCATCAGAACAGCTCTATTTCAGTGTATTTTAAGCATCAGGCCAGCCTCTTGTATTTTAAAGTGGTCCTGTCTCTTACAGAGCTTCTCATGGATCCTGGAGTTCCTATAATGCTCGGAACATACAGTGTTGTAACTTATCGCCGTTCCATGGTGAACAGCTTAAGTCAAGGTTCCCCAAACATACAGGTAACAGAAGTTATGTGGCTTGTTTTGTTTGTTGGTGGTTTTTTTTCTTTAATTTCTTATAGGAAATTCTCAAATTCATCCTTTTGATTTGTCATTGCAGCTGCAGTGCTACTTCCCCTACTATCAGCTGTGAAAAAATGTCTTTATTGTGCCGTTTCCTCGCAAGCATTTTCTTAATACTCATCTCTCCCTAGAGAGCAAGGTTGTCCAGCTACTGCACCGGAGAGGCACACAATGCGTGTTGCTGCAGCGTGGTGTCGTAATTCTTCCTTGTCAGTGACTCAGTATGTAATTGCAACGGACTGATCCTGTTATCAGAAGTTCAGAGCGAGAGAGGTCAAGTGAGTGGAATGCCAAGCAGTGTGGGGTGGTTGCCACAGGACCCCCCCAAATACTACCTTCTGCAAATCCACCCAGGTGAATATAAGTACACATTACAGCAGCAGAACTTAATGCAAGCTAAAACATGCCGTGTTGAGCAAAGAAATCCCTTACAAGGGTCGTAGCATTTTTGCTTGTCTTGTTGGCTTTCATGGGGAGAACGGACAGCAAAGGGTAGACAGTGGAACAGAGGCTGCCCTTTTCTTATGTCTGTGCTCAGCAGCTAGCATAATGGGTGTTGAATTTTAGATGCTGTCTCAAGACAAATAATTTATTTAAGAATTACAGTGATTGTTTTGATATGTTCTGTTTTCAAGGTCGTTTATCCTCCCTTCCCTGCTCAAACAGTGCCTTCCCCTCTCTCTAATTAGTCAGAACTTGTACTCGCATACCCTGTGAATAGGTGCAAGTAGAGAAATAAACAAAGAATATATTTTGAATCATCCAGGATGTTTTCTGTGCTTTGGGAAAATAAACTTCATTGTCATCACTTACATGCTTACAACTATTCACAACAAAAGGGTTTCTAAGATCCGGAAAAAATTTGAAAATGGTTGGAAGGGAGCCATCTTCAGTCATCAGACTATCACAAGCAATGCATAAACCACATCCTCGGGAGCTGCAAACACCCTAAACTGGTGTTTTGTTTCTGTTATCTCAGCAACGGCAAGTATGAACAGCAGGATACGTGCTCACGATATGCGCTCGTTATTTCTCATGGTGACTCTGCAACGAACCATTTGTTATATATAACCTTTAACCTCTTTCAAAATCTGATTGTTCTGATAAAATTTAAAAAAGCCAAGTACCCCTCCCAAAAGTATATGCATGTACAGATATGCACTTCAGAGAACAGTTTCTTTTAATTATTTGTAGTCCTCATTATCATAATTTCAGTGTTTCTATAGCATTTAAAAATAGAGATGAAAACAAGTCTGTCTCTTGTGTTCCTTCCCAGCCCATAGGATAAATAGTTTGAGTCATCTATAGGGTGTGTGCATGGCCGAGGGAGTGGTGCCTTTGTATAAAAAGAAATTGCTGAGAACAAGAAGATGGAAAAACCGAGCAGGCAGCTGCCTGTGATAACTCAGAGTTGACTTTGCAGCTCACGTTCCACTTGGGTACGACACATACCAGCCCTTGGTGCAAGAGCAGCAACTTCTGCATCTTCACAGCAAATCCTTACTGCTACCTGCTCCATAAAACAGCAGAACTTAGTAACAGCTGAAAAAGTTCATGTTTCTTCCTTTTTTTTTTTTTTTGAATGCAGAATTTCTCGTCTTCCAGGAAAAGGAAACCTCTTCCCACGCTCTGCCATCTTTTGTTGAAGGTCTACACGTCTTCTACAGCCTCGTTTCCTGCTTTTCTTCCCTTCGCGCTTGCAGGGGCCATAGCTGAGAAACGTCGGCCCAGCTAGGACTGCCTGCACTCAGACTCTACAGTCTGGCATGTTTGCTGGAGAAGGAGAAATAACGTATATTATGCAATGTACGTTACATCCTGAGAGACATATTGTCAGATTTCATAGAGAAAGATAAAAGACCAGATTGAGAAGGAGCATTGTGAAGATTGTGCAGTGAGAAGTGGATGCTCTTTCATGTACACTGGTTGTGGGCACTGACCTACAAGCCTTTGAAAGAAGTCCCGACTCACCCATGCGAGTAACATCAACAAACCAGGAGCTGTTACCTGCAGCATAGATGGCATAGGTTTATCTTAATTTTCTCAAATCTCCAGAGACAAACACATGAGCAGAGAAAGGAGAGACATCTGGCAGATCTACCACTAGTTTAGGAAACATTTTAATTTTAACTATCCCTCTTCATGAGCATTTTTATTTTTTATTTTTAAAAAGATTGAGGCACCTCCAGAAATAATTTGGACTTTTGGAATGAGTTAAAGCTAGATCTTTGGTGTCTAAAGACTGTCGTGGAAAAAGACAAGGGATGGAGGAGACGTGGGGCAGGATTCCTCACCGACAGAGCACGGGGAGAAGGCACAGTGTGCCATGCGGAAGGAGAAAGCGATAAAACAGTTATTTGTACATCGCAAGCATAGTGATGGGAAACGTGAACTTGAAGCAGTGGAAGGGGGGACGCCCCGGGAGTATTGAAAGGCAGCAGGGGAGTATTACGATCAAATTGACTGCTGGAAAAAGTGCTTTGGCAGAGACAGGTTTGTCTTTGCGGATTAGTATGGCCTGGGAAGGAGAAACAGCATCAGGAGCAAAGCAATGTCAATTTTGAATCCTAACAATGGGAGGAGGAAGAATCTTAGGAGGGATTATGAGGCTGAGACAGACTATATTAGCATTTTTAAAAATATGAATTGTCTGATCTTTCTTCCCCCCCCCATTTTATTCCATTTTATGGGGGTTTTTTGTGCAGTTCCAGCTTGCCTTTTTTTTTTTTTGCGTGTGGTTATGATACTGTCCAGTGAAAGCAGCATTATTTCAGCTGAGTGAAATATCACATACCTTTAAGAAGCTAGCTGTGAACTTGAGTGCACTTACAGGGACACGTGTAGTAATTAATCAAGGAATGACACAGCTGGTCAGAAATATTTTCTTTTTTATTTTGTATAATATGTGATTAGGCTTCCAGGTCTCTACACATTAGAAAGAAATAAAATGTAGAAAACTATTTACAAAAAAAAAAAACCCTCTGTAGAACTTCATCATGATCTGTAAATATTCTATGTAATGATTTAAAAGAGGTAAAGTTTTCCAGTATTAAAAAAAACCTAAATTTCAAAATGACAGTAGTTTATTGGAATGGTTTTAGATAAGAAGACAAGCTTCTTAACCTAGATGAAATTCAGCGAGAAGTAAGAGGACGCATAATATTACTAAAAATTGAAGCTTAATTGTTATTGCCAGCTACCCAGCCATAAACATTCATTCATTTGAAACCCAGCATCCCTTAGACAGTAGGTGCAAGCTGCTTGCACGAGCCGGCAAAGAAAGGAAGATTCACGGAATGACAATGCACTATTTTCCACCTCTAATTGCATCCCATATTTCTGTGTATAGATCAGCACTAAAATGAAACTTGGTATCAAGATCTACCCCGCGGGTGCCTATGCTTCTCCTCGTTATGAGCCACTATATATGATAAACAAACCAGCAATGCTACCAGAACCAGGGTATTTGCGAAGTTGGACACCAACAAGTAGGGATTAACAACCACATCGGAAATAATGAGCCTTGACAGATCTAGGGTTAAATACTTTAAAATTAGATCCTGCTGAAAGCCGAATCTTGTCGCTTAGCAACGGCTGCATGGGATGCTGCTGTCACTCAGTGGATGCTTCTCTAGGGAGTTAACATTATGCTCACAGAAAATGGGTTATGATTGGGTCAAGGTGACATCATGCAGCACGGCGGCATCATTTTTTTTTTTTAAGGTAGCGTACAACACGCTCACACTCGAGTTGATAACCCAGAATTGTGTAGCCACTCGGAGATTTAAGGAAACATCTTTTCTTTTGAAATGGCTCAGCTCTGGCTACACCTTACCTGCCCCGCAGAAGGGCTCACAGAGTCCGCGTGCACCAGTGGGTCATTTCAGCCGGCACACCGTAGCGAAACTCAACAGGTGGACTTTTAATCTTTTCAAATTACTCAGAACCAAAATAAAAGCAAACTGCCTGTAATTTGTGGAGATCTGACTGTGTATTCAGAGCACGGAAATCCCCAACAGCAGTTCAGAAAACACGCGCAAAGCTTATGAGAGAGAATAAAATACACCCTTACTGAAAATAACTGAAAATTTAGTTTGCTAAGCTAATTTTAGCATTTAAAACAACTGGGAACCTACTGGCTCTTAGCAAGAAACCAAGATACCAAGTTAATTAAATCAAAAAAAGCCTTCGAGGCACAAAATCTATTTTTAAAAGTGATGCTGTGTAAAGGTTGATACAGGCTCCTACAGAGATTTTTCCGAACACCTGCCTGCCAGCCGCAAAGCACATAAGCACACCAGTGCTCCTGAGGTTGGTCTGATAGGGACCAACCTGCACCTCTAGGCATGAAAATACCCAAGTGCTTAACCCAGCATCTTTGGAACGAATACAAAAATTAGGTAGTCAGTCTAATCTAGTGTGCTGCCCATTAGAGCTCGTAAAGTCAAGATACTATGGAAATGGAGATTATGGCGACCAGCATAAAAGCAACGCTCAAGTAGAAGCACTTAGTTTTAGGAAACTGGATGACCTTCTCCAAACATTGAAAGAGCACAGGCAAGTATTTGGTTGAGGGTAGTCGTTCCGCCGACTCGGATGAACGGTGACAATGGCAAATGTAGCATCTCCTGTTCAGACATGAGGCAAAGACACCTTTGATCTGCCCCCACTGTTTTAAAAGAAAACACTCAACCCTGTAGATAACTGCAAAATGAGCTGAACGGCAATGTGCAGTGATGAAATACATATCACAGCTGACAAATCTTGTCCTTCTTCCTCTATTTGGACAGGCTGCGCCAGAAGGGAGTTCCTGGTGAGCAGGAAGGTTGCTAGGAGAGATCATGAAGAGTTAGGATCAGGACAGTTCTCATTAAATCAAGTTCTAGGCTACGAACTACCAACTTTTTGTGTCAACAGGGGCTTCACCGTTTAGCAGTGACGGGAAGAGAGAGAACAAAGACATGGACGTACTAGTTGACAACAGGATCAGCCGACTGTGTGTGACCGTGGTAAAGGCCATGACAAGCCCAGGACACACCACGTGCGAGTGGTGCTGCAAAGTGAAGGAAGGTATTAAGGCCGGGTTACAAAAAGCACCAGCGCTCTACAGGAGCGTCTGTAGCTCTTCTCGTGCACATGCCAGCAGGCTGAATTCAAACTGGAATTGATGTACAGAAGAGTGGTTAAGAGGAGTGAAGATCATGTCTTCCAAACGGAAACCAAATAATCGTGGTTTGTTTAATAAGTCAAGAGCGTAAGGAGGGAAATGATTGCTTTTGTACTGATGCAATAGGAAAACAAACACTCCGATGTTTAACGAAGAGCTGTTTAAACTAACACTGGCAGAGGGTAGTTAATAATCTTGTGTTAGCTGTAAGTAGGTTGTAACTGTAAGAGCAGGTAGCTTTCGGGAGAGCCTTCTGGAAGAAAAGGGAGAACAAGAAACCCAGCTGATGCGAAGACTCAAAATTCGAGCGAAAAAATACTGCTTTGCTGTCTCAGGTGCAAAAACGACTCTTGCAGGTAAAAGCAGGGAAGAGAGTTTCTATGTCCAAAGATGCTGGGAAAGTTCCCAGGAACACTGCTGGACTAACACTCGTAGGCGATTACCTTGAAGCACGCCAGATCGTGTATTTACTCTGACTACGCAGACTAAGAACACTTACAGGTATCTGAAAGCTCAAGATCTGTTAAAGTAGAACCATATTCTGTGTCAAATTTAGACAGCCATTTTTTTTTTTCAAAAGAAATCCAATCTATTCAGTATTTCCTCAACAAATGTCCTTAAAATACAGGTGGTGTAAGTGGGTAATTGCTTCATTTAATGCTTTATTTCCAGAGTTGTGCCTCCATACAGAAGGTAATTTCCAGCAAAGTCGTAACAGAGGAAAACACTCTTGGGAAATTTAACAATGAACTTAAGGCTCTCTTAGCACAATATAGTGAATAACAATTAGAAAGATATCATTAACACGTGATACATAGCTGTGACTTTGTCCAAACTAATTAGAACAGTTGTTCTTTTATCAGTATATTAAGCTGAACACTAAATCAAAGATATTAATAGCACATATATATTCTGTAATTTGCCAGTTAAATATTATTTGATAGGGTGATGAAGGCAAGTCTTTGTTAAAATCTACCTTATCACTTCAAGTATTGCAAAAGAAACTGTTGTATTTCCATCAGATCCTACAGAGGAAACTGAACTCAGAGATACTGGTAGGTTAAAAAAAACAAACCCAAAACTAGAAGAGATGGACCAATGTCTGCTTTTAAGAGAGAGAAGCATCATGTCGCATCTTGTGTCCCTCCGCTGGTACCTGTGCCTCTCGGGCACAGGGAAGGGTGCGCGTGTGTGCGTGCACTCGAGGGGAAAGCTGCCCCGGCAGCAGCGAGCTGAGGCGAGGGGAAAGTGGGATGGGGAGTACTTCATTCCTGCTAGCGAAGAGGGGGGCTCCCATAAAGCTTTCCACAAGGCCTTACGTATAAAGACCCAACAGACGCCGTAAATCATATCTAAAGAAAGTAAACACTGAAAAAAAAGAACCCCACCCCCAAACAAGATCTATGCAGCTTTATCCAGGAAGACATTTTTTAAATTACCTGTCCTGTGTTACGCTGTCGATCTTTGAGTATCATACAAGCAACCTGGCCGCAGTGATACGGATACAGAACTGCAAATAATCACAGATGTTTCATCAGAAAAACACTCAAGTCATTTCTGTTTAAACAAGTGCTGTGCACGGGAGGGCAGAAGGTATGTAGCAGTATTTCAGCAATTTCCAAGGTGTCAAAATACTTCTCGAGGTCCAGGGTTACAGGGTGAAATCTTGGCCTTAAAAAGATGCTTTTCAAATATTACGGGCCAGCTACGGATGAACGTGACCGTACGCAAATGCTGCTGTGGACTGACAGGATTCTGTTATTGTACAGATGACTTCCACGTGGATGCAACAGTCTTAAGCAAGCCAAGACGTACAGTGTATTACACGTTTAGCTTTTTACACGAGCTCAGTCTTGGGGAAGAGACTTAAATGGCAAGGCAGGGGACTTGGAGCACCACGTGAGACCAGGGTCTGTAGATAAAGAGAGAACACAGCGCTTTCTGTTTGCAATGCTGTTTATTTTAGAAAAGCCCCTTTGATCATCTGAATGAAAAATGTGGGCAGAAAAGTCACAAATGTTATAAAACAAAGTTTATTCTGCAATATTTTGTCATAATGAATTGCATCTCTTTGGTAAAAATAAACTTTATAAACATTTTAATTAACAGAGATTAGCATACAAAAAACTAAACTTCTGTAAATCGTCTTTAAAACGCATAAAGGACTAAACTGGAGGAATAAGGGTTAGAATTGGTCACCTACTGGCAAAATTATTCTAAACAAACCCAAGGACATTGCTTATGCTACATTAGAAACAAGCTAATGGGAACGGTTTAAAAACAACTCTGGTTCATTTGATCAGAAAGCATTCTTACAATTCACTTTTAAATAAATAATAGTTACAATGAATTGGCAATTATAAAATGTTTTATATCACTATATGGCAGTAACATAATACTTATAATTATGCACTTTTTAGTTTGAAGAAATGTACATTTATAAAACAGACTTGATAATGGCACTGGCAGTTAGGTGTGAAGAATGTGCTTTAAGATATAATGGCAGGTGCAACATTTAAGATATTCTACCTTTTCTTTTCAATAAATATTTTGACTACAGCATTATTAACGTGTATGAGTGTACTTTGCTTTAACCAAAGCTTGTACTTACTTTTCAGGCTGATGAAAAGTTGTGAACCATACAACTTCCGTTTTACAGCTGGATTTTAAAACATTTGATGCGACTTTTGCAAAAGCAGTAATTTAGGAATCCGAAAGGCCAATACAGGTTCATACAGTATTTACATCAGATTTATCCTGAACAGAGCAGCCTCTCCCTTGTACATGAGTCTCATACACTTCTTCACTGTATTTAAAGAATTGAATGTGGTTCATTAATACTTTTCTTGCCAAAATATATCCGAGTCAACCATTGGCATGAACATTTTACATATGTCACTGAAAAAAAAAACCAACCCAAAACCCAACAATCAAAATAACTTTTAATTATACTCCATTTATACTATATACACCAGGGTCTCTAACTGAGGTGGCAAACAAACCCAAACCCAATGCTAGGTATGTAAGCGAAAGGAGGGCAGCTCTTCTCCCACTACCAAGAGGGGTGCTCCGCAACTGAGCTGGCAGCCTTTGCCTGCCAAAACGTGCGGGCAGAGGCGTGGGACAACGCGGTGGAGTAGGTCAGGGGCACGGATCAGCC
Organism: Pluvialis apricaria; assembly: GCA_017639485.1. Lineage (NCBI taxonomy): Eukaryota > Metazoa > Chordata > Aves > Charadriiformes > Charadriidae > Pluvialis > Pluvialis apricaria. Next base: position 17,267,995 of record CM030009.1, read on the forward strand.
GCCTTCTCCTTCGCAAAGGGGAGAGGGAAGATGGCAAAGCGTGGAGAGTGTGGCCCCGCTTGCCCCCCCTTCCACAATTCCAGTTCTCCCAGGCTGAAAGCTGTGAGGATGGATGCAGCTTTCACCGTTAACTTCTAATTAGTATGGTTTTATTGCTTGTTGCATATGGTAATTAAATGCATTGTTAGCATCCCGACCCCATCCCTTCAGAAAAGCTGAAGTCATTATCACCAACTTCAGGGTTAACAGCGGCACAGCCACACTCCTAGTAAGTATTAACCTTCTCAAATTTTATCCAAGGCAAAAAAATAATTCAGAACCGAACCAAACCATGGAGCCGACTACGAGACCGCAGTTTCCAGAATACTGGGGCCTGAATCCAGTTTTCACTGGAAGCTACAGAGAAGCTGCAACCACCTTCAGCGGGAGCCAGGCAGCACCCCTCTTCAACAGCGTGCAACTGAAATCACGGCACCCAGCAAAATCCCAGGCTGCTGCTAACAGTATTTCTGTGTGGCCGAATCCTCGTTTTTGCATTGACGCGAACTCTGCCCTTCGCAGTTTCCCATCCAAGGTACAACAGCAACCCATGAGCAAAAACCAGTTCCACCAAGCATTCACATCTCCACATCCCAAAATCTTTAAGAACCACTGCGATGGTACTTAATTTTCCTTTAAATAGCGAGTTTTACCCCTACTATCCATCAGTAACACATCCGATATCAGATCTAATTGGCTAATGCACCACTTGTGATATCCAGAAGACATACACGCCTGCACGCATGTTGCCCTGTTACGGGTGTAGGCTAACGGGTTCACACAAAGCAGAAATGCAGCAGAGTATTTTTCTTCCCTTTCAAGAAATTAAACAAATCATACTTAAAACTGAAGTAATTGGAAAAAAGGAAAAAAAAAAAACCCACACTTTTTTTTTTCCTAGTGTTTGTGCTTTAAAACAAAAAATAACGTTGGCTTTAAATTCCAAAACACAAAGAACCTCAAATATTTCAGGCTTGATGCAACAGCCATTGAGTCAGCGGGAGCACCACCGTTGTCTTCAAGAGGCACTGGAACAGGCCCTCAGAGCAACAGACCTTCAGCAGCATGGCTGTGTTCGTATTTAAAGTAGACAGTTTATGGCAGTATTCATTGAGAGACTGACAAATAAGAAACAAAAAAACAAAACCCCCCAACAAAAAACCCACACTGATTGAAGAAAGGCCTCCAGATAGCCAGAAAAATACCCTGTTAGGGAAAGGTTAAATTTTGGCTCAATCCAGCACTGTTTTCAGCAACCAAAACAGTGGACATTGGTTTCCTAGGTGGCTCTGCTCCTAATTTTCAACCAGCTTGCCCAACACCTGCTGGAAGCAATAGCTTAACACGTTAGCAAGAACATTTATGGCACATCATGCTACCTTTCTAAAACAGGAAAGATGACCTTTGATAGTTGTATACGATTCTGCGACATACTTAAGGCATCCTTATACTTACAGTACTGTTAAAACCCACTCCAACAGAACTGCTTACCCATTTTTGAACAGAAAACTTTTTAAAAAAAAAGACAACAGCCGTCATCTACAAGAAGATGTAAGCAATCATCACTGATTTCAAAAGAAAAAAAAAGAGGAAAAAGGTTCGCCATACCACTAAAACATTTTTGGCCAAAGGATGTCTGGGAACTATAAAGTGATTCTTTTATTGCAAAAATGAGTTATGAGGAATTTTCTTCCCTAAACAGAGAGGTCCTCCTGAGCTACGGTGTACATCCAAAGGCTGAAGCCTAGCCTTGCCCATTAAGACGCCCCGTATGCAGCAGGAGGCTGATAGGACTCACACAACACAAGGCACAGTGATCTGGGACACAAAAGGTATCGACAGCCCACAGGACAAAAAACAACACACGTTTGGGAGGGAAGGGGCAAAACCCCCCCAAAGCAATTCAGGGTTTGCTGACCCAAAAGGAAGCTATTCTATTTTGTCTTGAATTAGGGGGTAAGGCATTCCCTTTCCAGCAGCCGTTCACCACCTAAAGCCTCCACCTCATCCGTGCTGTCACCACCATCAACTGCTGGGTTCTTTCCCCCCTCCCCGAATCGGTACAGGGGAGCAGAAGGGTAGACGGTGCAGGACTGTGCAGCTACTACGCATTCAACAGTGGTGGAAACACGAGGACAACGTCAAACTTGGCAAGTGGCAGCTTCCACTGTTGGCTACATCCAAGGTGCGTGTATGCATGCCTGCATCTGCGTGAAAAGGACACACGTAACGCCACCCCGAAAAAGACAATTTGTCTTAAGATGAAAAAAAAAACCCAAAAACAAAAAACAAAACCCAACCCTGTTTTCCTTCAGGAATCTGACCTGCACACAGCAGATTCGGGGGAAGGAGGGGAAAAAAAGAAAACTGCTGGTGGTACCCACCTCAGCTACCCCTTATCCCCCCGCTCTTCCAGGGGGGACTTTGGATCTTGCTGAAAGCAGCTCCCGGAGTGCTACAGGTTTTCAGCCGCTGTGTCAGATGGGCTGAAAACTGCAGCCACTCGGAGCTGCCTCACCAGCGTTTCCACTGGGACCTGTCTCAGAAGAGCAAAGAGAGGACAGGTGGGAGGAGGCAACCGAGGCCAGGACCCTTTTTTTCCCCTCCTTCTTTCTTTTTTCCCTTCCTTTTTAATCCTTTACATGGAAGTCAGAGGCCTTAGACAGAGCAAAATTCACCTCTGCGGATGGGGATAGCAGGGATGTAAATATGATCCACAGTGTTCATCTGAACAAACATATCTCTGGGGAAAAGAAAAATAAAAATCAACTATTAAAAAGAAAAAAATAAAATTAAAAAGTGATCATTAAGAAGTATGCTTTCAGGCTTTCACAAGTCATGCAGCTCTTCTAATTTGAGAAGATTAAATAATTTTTTTTCTTTTTAGGCAGTGATTTAAAAATAAATGGCTAAATTATAGTTAGCGCCAAAAATAAAAAAAGAAATGAGTCCTCTTATGGCTTTGATCTCCCTTGTGAAGGGTAAAAGTAGAAGAGTATTGCCACAATTAAAAAAAATATATGTATATATTCAACACTGACAAACATACTATTTTTTCCTTTGCTTGTGACAGTGGGTCTTTGCAGTACTTATTAAGGAACTCAAGCACGTTTGGATGCCAGCAAGGTGCAGCAGAGACCCCGCTGCTTCTTTCAACTCCTCATCGATTTCTTGACATAACTCCTGGAATGTTTTGTTGCTAGGCTGACTTTCCTCAGAGGTATCTACACAAGGTTGCGATGCATAGCCACTGTCTCCAAGAGGATCATCTTCAGAGTCAACGTCTGTATCTACTTCGCTGTGAAATCCTTCGCTGCCATCGCTTCCGTCGTGGCTGGTCTTGGAGATAAATTCATACACTTCGTCAAGGGAGGACAAGGAAGACACGCTGGACCTAGATGCACAGCGCTGGGAACCCATGCTGCTGGCACTGTAGTTGTGATCCTCCTTTGGATCGATATTGGTGGCTGCAGAATCATTTTCCTGCATATTTATGGAACTGGGAGGATTGAATGCACTGCCGTAACTCCTCTTCTTAGGTGTCTTCAGAGGCTGAGGTTTCTCACCTATTGAAAAAAGATCTCCAGTAAGCAAATACTCCAGTGAGATCACCTGCAAAATAAGCACACTACAGTGGCTGACTGCAAAGTAAGGTGAACGTGAGCATTTAAGAATCATAATATCTTGTGCACGTTTACTGTCATCCACAGAGGACAATGGTCTTCAGCTAATCACAACTAAGAGCTGGAAAAACAGAGAAGTAGCTCAGAAACTCTTCTCACCATTTAGCACAAAGAGGACAGGGGAAGGACTTTGCAGAGAAAAAAAAAATTAACTGGAAAGAAAAAAAAGAAGGTGGTTTTCTAAAACTGTAATGCTAGCAGAGGGACTACTCAAACCAGAGTTGCTTCTTTACTGCTCTTACTATTTGGAAACTAGACCATACTCGTTTCCTGAAACTTTATAAAGAAAACATTTAGCTACTGGGCAGAGAAGAAAGAATAAAATGGCGTATATGCTTACAGTCCAACATCCCTTGTTGAATGGAAGTATTTAACAGCATCATTGCAGTAGCAGCATCAATATCGGATTCTGTGAAGGAGAAGCAGCAAAACGTTAGATCTCAGGGAAGCCTGACAAAATGAGGTCCCTAGAATGTATGAAGAATATATATCTGCGTATACTGGCCTACAATAAAGAGCCAAGGGGGAAGAAATGTAAAAATTTAGACAAAGCATGACTCTCAGAGTAATCCGGTTACAGAACAGTCTCATATCTTAACTATGATATTCAAAAGCTGAATTCTCACATTGCACTTACCAAAGCTGACACCAAGAATCAGCGACGTTAATTACACATTTGTATGACGATGCTGTTGCCATACTTATCAACAAGTGGCTTTTGTTTGTACCGGTTGAGAGAGAAAGATTACGCATGTGGCACAGCAAAGCATCTCAGCAGCTTCATCCCCTCGTTATGTGAATATGCAATGCTGAGGACCGAACGCGCCCGTTAACGCAGCACTAATTGAGCACACCTCTCTCCTCCAGCAGTAGTTTTCACACTAACAACAAGTCAAACAGGAGAAATTGAGAAGACGAGGGGAGAAAGGGCACTGAACTGAAAGCATGAGGATCTAAATAATAAATAGGCACTTTAAAAGGTTTAGGCGAACTGCAGCACTTCTAGCGAAGGTGACAAGCGCTGCTGTAAAGCTCCATCCTTTGCCACCCAGAGTGGATTGCTTACATCTCAAACAGGGCACCTTGAGGATATTACGGCAGAGTGACTTTTCTAACCAGAATCAGATGAAAAGGAAAACAAACAAGCACACATTTCCCATTCATTTCAGGACATGCTCAGGCACTTTAAAAAAAAAAATAAAATGAAAGGAAAGGCAAGGTCTTGCTTCGCTCACTTCAGCTATGGATGATGGAGAGACAGGCTACATATTCCTCTCCTTATACAGGAGAGAAATATGTAAGACTATATCTATATGGTGGACTAACCAGGTGAAAGAGGAGCAAAGAGATAGTGAGCTCTCACAAGAGCCAAAGACCACATCCGAGGTGTACATATGTTTGTACATGTGAACAGTGAGTGGAGATGCGAGGCTGGAAGACAACGCGTGGAAGGTGCCAGCAACGAGCAGAAGGGGCTCTCAATCCTGCTGAACTGGAACTGGGGTGGGAACTGCTGAAGTGAAACATCAGCAATGTCGGTTTTGATGGCATTTCTTCCCCCACCCACCCATCATATGCGTTAACTATGTCAGTGAATTTGAGAGGAGAGTTAGTATTGGGAGGGGCACTGCAGAATTGTCAGTTTGGCTTCCTTATCTAACATAGCTGTCCCCAACATCATCCCTGGTCAAGGAGAAATTTGAAGAAGATGTCACCTTGGGAATGTGGTACCAACATGGAAAGGGGACTGAGCTGCTGTTTCCAACACAGGTTATAAAACGTACACATTCCCCCTTGTTTTCACCGTCTATCATTTTAAAACCAGCATACTTTAATGTCTATCCCATTGCACTCAGGAGATTTTTTAATTCTGTTTTGTCTTTCTTGGCAGCAATAGAGCCCCTGAATTTACAAGTCATACGTATCCAACTGACAAAACAAAATCAAAAAAAAGCATGAGTTACTTTCCTCCACTACCGTAATCAGAAAGTGAAATATTCCCATTCCTTACTTGCTATCACAGACATTTTATTTTAACATCTGACGTTGGTATATAAGCACCACCTTCTTAAAATGACAAGCAATTAGAGGCATTAATGCAACACAGAACTGCTACCTGCAAATAGCGTTTCTGCACGTTAGTACCCCCAAAGAAATAGGAGAGACACTTCTGCAGTGACCTCTTAGCAGTGCTCTCCATTACCGTTAATGTGCTTTGCCCTCATTTGTGATTGCTCTCCTCGATAAAGCAGTATTTCCCAAATTTATGCTTCCCCAGCAGAATGGCTGAGGAAGCACATTATTACAAGGAATTCTTTCATCTGCACAGCAGCTGCCCTGTGCAGCCCCGTGAACATTAGTAGTTTGCCTCTAACGCCAGGGAGACGCTGAAGAGGTTCACCGAGACGCAGCAATTATATGAGAGCAGATATACGTCAATATTTCGGCACCTCCAGTGCAGTGAATTGGAACAGTTAGCATCAGACTGGCAATCTCCAGCCCTGTGACAGGACACACCGGCAATACCATTAAGAGGAGGGGGATTTCTTGTATTCTCTAACAAGCCCCGAGAATCCCAGACCCAGCAGCCCTGCAGCAGCCGACCAGCCAGGGATGCTTCCTTCCCACCCGGGTACCACCAACAAAACCCTCTGTCTGGATGTGTGGTAATTATCATCTGCGGACTAGGCTTTAAAAAAAACCTTGGCTTTGCTGCCTAACTGATGTTTCTGGTTTGTGGCCGAAAACTAAAAGCAATCTTCCTGCCTCAAAGCCTAACGCGTGAGCAAAACTGGAGAGCTGGATGTCTGCTATGCTGCTCAAGTCTTACTTCATTGGTCGCCTTTTATTATCCTTTTGAAAGAGCTTTAGCAATGCTCCTCTACAACAAATTAACATGTGCTTGCTTTTTCTTGGAATCAGCCCTTTAAAAAAACCTATTATTTTGGACGAGGATAAGCCCCCAGGTGGGTTAACCTTTGCTATTGAGGTACAAGACCTGTGCTCAACAGGCTTCTTCAAAAGAAATGCTGTAATATCCCAGCATGCTGTCTAGCTCCATTCTGGTACCGAGGCCCGCTAACATGTTTTAAAATGCAAAAAAATTTTTAAAAGTACATATGAGAAAATGAAGTAACTATCTTCTGTTCAACAGCTGTTGCTACTTCTGTTTGCATTTGACTGTCAATAAAAAACAGATTTCCATCTTCTCTTCCCCCACCCCCACCCCCCCCCCCCCCAAATCTGAACCTGGCTGGCTGTTTTTCCTCATGGAAAGCAAAAGTACAAATCCATAGGACAGAACTATGGCCAAGTCCTTGTTACTCTTAACGCTCGTTCAAACCTGTAAGAACAGGTATATGCCAGTGGGCTGAGGAAGGGGACACCAGAAAGTCAGCAATGCTGCACTTCAGCAGGGATTCCCTGAAAATAAACAGCCCGAACCCTGCGTTCTTTCTCAGCAGCAATACCACTTTGGGTTTTCGCCTGTGCTACGAAAGCGCAAGCGTAGCGACATCAACTTCCCCTGCTCCGCGGGCACGCTGCTGCCAGTGCCACCCCGGTGCCGAGCCCACCCCTCGGGCAGGTCTGCAAGTGCCAAACAACTGCCCTAACATCGGTGCCAGCTACTGCAGGGACAGCCAGGAGGGATGGCCACCTTCTGAAACATCATCTACAGACGACTACGTTTAACTTGCCAGATGGGGAAGTGTGTCGTGCTACCGAGTTCCTGCCACGGCTAGAAGAGATCACTCATCCACAGTAATATCCTGAGCATGACTTGGTCCGATCCAATCTTCCTCCACCAAGTTTTGGTGACTACGGTTAAAATGACATTTGTACAACATAAAAAGCTTTTGGTTGTGGACATGACTTGTTTTGTCCTGTACCTGCTTCATTACTAGCGCAGGAAACACAGAGGGATATAAACTTGGTTGAGGAGCAGCACTGCAGCCTACGATATCAATACCTGTATTTGTAGTCCATACACCTTGTTGGCAGAACAAGATGGCCCTATTACATCTTGAAATTCATCTTATGGATTTAAACTTAATACATAAGTGGCTAATGTAACGAGCATGCGTTCTACTACATCAGTTTTTCCGTAATCTAGCAGGTCCATACACAACATGAGCTGGGCTTCAGCACGTGCCTGCGACTAAAACCAGGGGAGCAGAACGAAAGAAAAGGAAACGTTTACCTTTGAGAGATCGGCCGTGGGTCTGCTGAAGGACTGAAGTTAGGTAGTGAGGGGACGCTGACCTACTGAAAAGAAATTCAACAGGTCAAAGCCAAGCCCTAATTAGCCAAATGATTTGGACAAAGTACAGTAGACGCAATACTATGATGACAGAAAGATAAAAACAAAACCAACCCAAACACCACAGTTTGGCAGACAAGCAATTTCTATTGCCCTCAGTAGATGGCTTCACACATTGGGCGATGGTTTCTGTAGTACTATGAGCCATCATCACCATTTGGAGAACACCTCAAAACACTCTAAGCAAAAGTCTTGTTGGCAAGAGATACTAACTTCTACGGATTTTATGTACCTTGCCTAAAGGCTGGGTTTTAAATAAAGATATGTATTTTTTAGTAAGTAAAACCTACATGTGAACAAAACATTAACTTATACAGGGCTTAGAGCCCAGGAGTGTTGCAGGGTATTCTTCTACTTTAACAAGGAGCAACAGAATAGGTAAGGACCAGTTGTGTCCCTCTGCTTTTCAAAACGGTGGTGGGAGATTAACAAAAATGAAAGGTAGTGTCCCGCAAAAAGCTCGGTAAGAACAACAACAACAAAAAAAAAAACCCCAAACTGAGATATCTGCTGATTTTGAAGTTATCTGAAGCTGGGCTGTGTTGGTGATGCTGTCTGCTTTTTTGCCTTATCAGACCAGCTTCGCATCTGGCAAAGTACCATTGAATGCCCTACAGAATACAGGGCAAGTTAAAGCTTTCACATGGTTTTCTGCTACACACTCAGTCCTAATTAATCAGTTCATTATAAGGGTACTAGCAAACCTTTAGAAATAAATACAACAGAAATAGTACACAACTATTAATATTGCATGAAACATAGCAATATGCATCTTTTATAGTACCGCTAGAAGAATGCAAAGGGTGATGAGCAGAATTTTCAGGCCCAACCTGTAACAACAACCTCACGGTATCAATGGGGTGATTTCTATCATTAAGGTGTGTTTACCTTTTATATTTATATTTAGGCAGCTCTGATTTCCAAACTAAGGCACAGCCACAAGTCCCCTCCCTAAATCACAAAGCTGCTAAGTGCTTAACTTTCTTTTTTTTTTTGAAATTACTTATTGTGGTGGTGGTTTAACCCCAGCCAGCAACTAGAACCACGCAGCCACTTGGTCACACCCCAGCTTTCCCCCTGGAAGGGTAGGGGGGAAGTGGGGTGGGGGGAAAAAAAAGGAAGTAAAGGGAGGAAAAAAACCTCATGGGTTGAGATAAAGACAGTTTAACAGGAACAATAACAGAAAAAGAAAAATAACAGTAATAATGACAGGGGGTCACTCTCACTGCCAGGTGAATTGGCACTGTCCGGAGCAGTGATTGCGGATTCCCACCCTCCCCCCTCCCCGGCCAACCCCCATTTATATACTGAACATGACATCTATGGCATGGAATATTCCATTGGCCGTTCCATCATTCTGTCTGTGCTTCTATGGGAAGCTGAAAGAAGTCCTTGAATATTGTAAACATCACTTAGCAACAACTAAAAACAATCGGTATTATTGACATTCCTTTCACAGCAATCACTAGAAAGAAAATTAACTCTTTCCCAGCTGAAACCAGGACACTTGTCTAGATCATTAATTAAAACGCAAACAATGACTTCAGTTTGAAAAATACCTTTTTAAGACTGAAATCTTCATTCTTTAAGTTGAATTTTGAAGAAAATACTTTTCATTGGTCACTGGCTGGTGCTGCAGCTGCACACATCTCAACACCCTGAGACCTACTACTCTGCTAAGCTGTTAATGAGGGATGCCTGTTTAATACTCTCGCTGCTCCAACTTGCCCTCATATTATTCAAACTCAGCTGCCCAGTGGTAACAGCTCCAAAGGTTGGTATAGCGCAGGAGGAAAAATAAAAAATAAAAAAATCAAAGCAAAGTCACTTGAAATGCATCATCTGAGCTTTGTAAGGAGCTATTGCAGCACTGTCGCCTGCCTGGCACTGGTAACCAAAGCTACTGAAAAGGAGAGTAATATTTAAGCATCTCCCAATGTGGTAACCAAAGGGGAAAAGATCCAGTGCAGTTGAACGTGAACGTGCACAAAACTCGAGTTCACTGACTGGTATGTTTTCTTTTGGGGGTGATGGAGTGCAAAGGGAACAGATCCCAAGATGGGGAAAAAAAATAAAAATAACAATAAAAGAAGTCACAAGGAAAGCAATGGACGCACCCCAACACAGCTGGCACTGCAGTCTGCAGGTGAGAGATGCTAAACACCTTCATCCTTTCGTCTGAGCTCAGATCCTTCAAGAATCATATCCACATAGAGCTTTCCTACAGCAAATTAATGCTAAGTATTGATTAAGACCAGCTATGCATATGCATAAGGTATTTGCAAGATGAGGACCACAGCAGTCCCCAGAGCCCGGGGATATGATACATGTAGTACTAGAAACAGAATGTAGCTAGGGGCCTTGCACTGACTTGTTGAACAAGCTGTGCAGGAATAAAATGTGCCAGTGATGCCAATCATCTATGATAATACAAGTTTCAGTGTAACTAGACACAGATTACAGTTTTGGAAAGCTTCTGCTCAAAGTAACACCTTAAATTTTATTTTTAAATGCTGCTGAATGATAGGTATATTCCCCGCGAACACACTGTAAAATAATTATGAACACAAGCCCTCCCACAGAAAAATTCAGAGACTCCTGCTGTCAAATTCAAGCATCACCCTGAAGTTAAATTTGGACAGTCTTTCCAGCCTCTCTCCAGCTGCACCTCTGGGCTTTCTCTTTCTCTCCACACACAAGGGGCAGCCCTTTGGGGGTGGGGGGGCTTCCCCAAAAATTGAGCCAGAATTTAAATCTAATCCAAGAATTTTTCAACATGGAAGGAAAAAAAAAGGAAAACTATTTTTCTGTGTATGACTGGAAGTCATACAAATGTTCTTTATTGTTAAAGGAAAATAAACCAGCTTTCATTATGGAGAAGTGGAGTATCTCGAAATGTTTTTATTTTGTTGCCCTTATAAATACAAGCACTGCAAAACCCTTCACCTATTGAAGTCAGTGGGAATTTTGCCATGTGGCTTCATTAGGACCAGGATTTCCTTGTAATTGTGATTGTTGGCAAGTGTGACTAATCCTTCACTGAAGGAAAAAAGTTACTGAAAACCACAGCTTCGAATCGAAGTCCTGATCTTGCAAGTACTTCAACATTCAGATAAAATCTCTCCTTCCCTACACCGACTTTCAGTATGCTGTATTTATACAAGCCAGGTAAAGCATACTTCAATGCTTGTATCGTTGGACTCATCTTGAAAGCCTTGGAAACACTAAAAGCTAAACTGGTGAAGGCTCTGATCTGCCTGCCCTAGGCTGAGTCTGTCGTGATCCTCCGCTCCTCTGGCTGGACAGGCAACATCCAGAGGTCCCTTCCCACCTCTATTATTCAGTGACTCTCAACTGTAAAAGTTTGACCATGTTAACAAAGCTTTTGAGGACCAAACCTTCACCTGAGGTGTACCAAAAAACAGAAGTCCATGCCCTTATGTAGAAACAGTAATGCCTGTAAAAACATTATAATCTAGATTACAGATTTTAATTACAGTCGTTTCAACATCTCTGTTCCCATAAAACAAAGCCTGACAATAGCACCAGCCATCTTGTACTTTCCAATGTGACTATTTCCTAATACTCAAGTGCTTCAGGGTTATTTTAGTAATGCTCCCATTCCAGCAGAAAGCTGGAAAACAGGACACTTCTGCTTGGCTCATTCAAAGCCAAAACGACCCTTTATGGATCAAGGCAGCTGGAAGGTCAGAGACCACTTTTACATCTCGTAGGTTATAAGCCCACCTGGAAGAGCCCACGCCAGGCATTTGGCCGCTGACAGACAGCTCAGGCTTCCATGGGGGTGGCAGATCTCAGGGTCAATGTCTGTCGGACCCTTAGAAATGTCTGCTCGATGTTATCAGTTTCACATCCTGCTCCAGTAATCCCAGTTCCTCCTGTTTGCGAAGGAAACTCCTCGCAGTAAGGTTAAGGCACAGGGCAATGTGCAGAGACCTTAATTATCTCTTATCTCGCCCAAACTCTTTGCTGAACTAGATAAACCTGCCACGTGCCTACCTAATGACCGAGCTCACCAACGGCAACAGGTTCCTCTTTGCTTTCTGTCCTCCTCCTCCTCCTCCTCTCCGTCCCACCTCTATAGGCTGACCCAGCTGCCGTTGCTCTTCCTCTACTGAGAACGCACAATGTTGACTTCAAATTCTCCAAAATCTATTGCCTAATCTTAAAATGTGTCGGATGAGGAAGCCTGGATTTCGCAAGTCTTGCATGCTCCACCTCAGAGTATGGTTATGGTAAAGGCTGTTCTTCCCATCCCCGCTGCAAAATGCTTGTAACAGCCTCGGAGGAAAATACCCATCTTAGTCCAGCCTCTGTAAGCACTTCAGGTTGTAGAAATGTTGATTGTTTTTGACAACAGCATAGAATATATATATTTTATACCCAGATGAGTGACTTACAGGAGAAGGCACACACCTCCTTCCTAGCTAGCGGAACCAGGCACCCTAGGTCAGTCCCAGTGAACTGTGCTTGACGGAGGATTTTGCTCCATTTCCCAGGACTGCCTGCCCTCCAGAGAAACGGGGCTCACCAGTAAGCACCCAGCATGGCCCCAACCTTCTTCTTTTAAACTCTCCCAGAGTTACAAAGACGCCCAGGACACAAACCCCAGATCTGCGACCCAGGAAGCCCGAGCTTGTTATGCCTCCCCACCTCGCCTAGCCGGTCTCACCTAAACCCCACTCACATTCTTCTCTCGGGTGGCAGCCGGTAACAACGCATCGACATCTGCATGGGCATCTCCTCTGCCAGATGGAATAACACAACTGTGCACCATACTGGGGTGAGAAAATTTACCTACCTTGGCGGTGACGCCGGCGGAGTATAAAAGGCAAATGCTGAGGGAAACGGCTGCTTTTTCAGCGCTTGGACAAGATTAGGTTTATATGCTGGGTCAATACACCACAACGAACCTTTTCCATTCACCTGCAAGAAAGAAGTACTGGAGATCAGAAAAATCCAGGGGCCAGGCTGTTACAGTGATTTCTAATGTAATATTCCCAAGACGCAGCACAGTGCAATGATGTAGGTACCCACCGCCGTGCAGCTGATGTGCATCATCCTGGGGCAGCTGCGTCGCCTGCACGGAAAGCGACGCTCCCAAACCGAGCATACGGCGAGACCCTCATTATACAGTATGGAAGCACCCATCTTGCAGTTTGGGATAGCATCTCCAAAGCCCCTTCTCTAAAGCCCCATTTCCACTCATGTTCGTCCACTGACCGCTGTAAACCTTACGTAAACACTTGTTAAGTACAGCTGTAAATTTAAGTACCTGTCCAGGCATCGGCGAGCTGATCAGTAGTCTTCTGATTAACAGGTTTCTAAGTAAGAAACCAAAGTGCCTCTCTCTTTGCTTAGATATAGCCACGCACTCATTTAACTTTACGTGGCCCTGTCAAAGCAATTTGCTGGATACCCAGCTACAAAATGGGTTATTCCCACTTTTTCAAAAACTGAAAACCTAATTTATATATTTTTGATGCACCTAACAACGTAAGCACCACTGTGCTAGTCATTCTCGATATTAAACTTGATATGCCAAAAGTTAAGCAAGATAAAGCACCTCCTGCTCCTCTCAAGGGTTTCTTCACATATTTACTATATAAAGAAAAAACCTGTTTTTCGAGCCTGCTAGTCCTTGCAACATAGAGAGGAAAATTAATAGGTAAAGTTAAAACAATTCTATAACCACTGACCTGACAGATCAGCTAACAAGCTCTATAGGTAGTAGCACCAGTTTTTTTGGTGGGGAAACAGATGTTACAGGGGTGGTCACGCACACGGCAGAAGGATGGGGCAGATCTACACCCAAATGGGAAGATCTTTCTATAGGATTTTTTGGGGGGAAAAGCCTCAGAGCAAAAACCCACGCTTCGTGGAGCACCTCCTGCGAGCCCCCAGAGGCCAGCTGGCCGCCTCCTGCCGGGATCAAGGGGGTATTAATACCATTCCATGGATGGATACTCCAAGACTTATTTAAGATAGCATGTAAGTCCATGGTCTTATTTAAGTCACAGGACCTTTCCTGAAAAGTAAATATTTTGCTATCAGTAGTGAAAAGTCAAATTAAGGAGGGCTCCAGCTGTCTCAGAATAATTTTAACTGCCCGCTCCTTTTGAGGTGGGAGAGTCAAAACCCCCCGGTGGCTGCTCTGTGCCAACTCTGGAGGGACATTTCAGTAGATGGTCAATAAAAGTTACATCTACATTTCATCGAGTGCATCAACCGTTGCCCCACCGTTGACGTGAAATAGTAACCTCCAAAGGCGGTTTAGCATTCGGGATCACCTAGGCTTTGCCTCTGCTAGGAGAAACGCCACAATCGCCTTTTGTTGCTATGGTTAGACCGCTGGTTTGTTTTAAAGCTGGATGCATCTGTGTTTTATGGGGTTTTCAGCTCGAGTTGTGCACGGCTTTCCCCTAACGCGTGGCACTAACTTCAGACCTGTGTTGGCTTTCCACTGTGCATCTTTGCTGAGCAGCCGATGCATGAGACGGCGCAGCCCCACGGGCATCAGCTCTTTTGCTGATGTCTGCTTTTAGTACAAATAATGGTGGGTGGAAGCGTGGTTTTGCTTTACACCTAACCCAATCTTTCTACCCAAAGAAGAAGTCACCCTGTTTATCACCTTTCCCTTTGGGTTGAGTGTCTGTATGGCTTCAGGGTGTGCCCTGGTTCAGCTGGTTGCGATACCCACCCAAAAATCAGTGTGTTATATTATCAGGGCAGCATAGCTGGCGGGAGTAAGTGGCCTGGACGATGATAGAGGGGAACTAATCCCATTCTGGCTGCAGCTCACTGCTGAACTGAATTAGGCGTCAAGTGGTGGTGCTCACCTAAAGCAGCAGATGAAATAGCGTAGAGCAGTGGCGTGCTGGTTGGGGGAGTTCCTGCTGCTGCTCCCTGAGGGTCAAAGCTACTGAAGGTGGGGGGGGAAAGCCAAGGGTCTTTTAGGGGGAAAATTAATGAGCGGGGTGGTCAGGGAAAGGGTCCGGCTCCAGGAGAGGCTTAGGGAAGGGATCAGGGCATTAGTCTGTCACTGAGATGATGGATGGAGCCCGTTGGGAGGATACCCCCCATTAGTACCTAGCCAGCTAAATCATCCTGCCAGTCACCACGGTGAAGGAATTGGCTGTTTAATTAAAGGTAAGCTTCTTGATAGGTACCTCACAGGCTGTGCTCAGTTTTACCATGAAAAGATGAGTATAAGAAAGATTCAGGTTAAAAAAATAAATAACCCTGAGAGACGCTGCAGCTCAGAGACCTTTATGAAAGGCAATGGCTTCAATTAAAATTATGGAGCAGCATCCCTCTGCTTCTCAGCTGGAGCTCTCCCTAATTTGACTTTTCACTATTGATAGCAAAACAGTTACTTTTCAGGAAAAGTCCTGTGAGTCAAATAGGCCAACCCTAAAAGACGTATCTACCAAGAAGAAGAAAGGGAGATCTGCTGAAGACATTCAAGCCCTCTCCCCTCGAACCTCCAGAGGAGACAGTGGCAGGGCCACATCCATGCGAACAGTGGAATGCCAAATTGATGCTTGACGTGGATGCCGCTCCTGCCTCCTCGCACCTTTTCTCCCCAGTAGTATCAATTAATAAAAAATCCACAAACATTGTACAAACAAGTCTAGCAAAGAGCAGGGAGACTCTTCAGGGCTTCCAACTCCAAACCGCTTTTCACTTCAGGTCCTCCTGCGCTGTATATCAGACACTGCTCCCTCAAAAAAAGCAACTTCCCACTGTAGACCTCTGTCCCCCTGACCCCGAGGCTGCATGACAATGGTTAAGATGCAAAGAGCATTAACCGCATCTTCTGAGGATCGCCGGCCCACAATCACACCTCCACATCTCCAGGAGCACCAGGGCCACAGCAGGTACACTGGAAGGCAAGCAGGTGTCCCAGGGACCGGCTCCAGCATCGCCCCCTTGCTGTTCATGAGCCCCAGCTCCCAATCGCCATTACCAGGGAACCACTGAACTCTCGTCTGTCTGGATGACTGCAGACATGAGCTCAACTGCAGTTCTAATAAGAAAGGGTATTTCAGCTCCTAAAGTCCATCATCTGGGGTAAACCCTGACAACCCACTTAGACAGAGCAGCATCACAATAGGTGCGTACAGAAAGGGTAACATATATTTTAGCAGAGATTTGATGTACATACACCCTGTTTCCATGGCATGGGAAGTTCCTCCTCTTGACTGCAGCGCTGGCTCGTAAGACATCTCAAAGCCGTTACTTTCCCTTCAGCGCCCTTCAACTCATTAGAAGAAAACCATAATAACGTACAGTATTTTTCAGTGAGCCAGGGACAGCCTTCCCTCCATCTCTGCTGAATGCCATCCTAGGCTCCCGCACGCCCGCAGCCTGCCGCGATGGGCAGGGTAAAGGTATTTTGCTGCCCGATAGGAATATAGGTGCAAACAGAAGGACCATCCACAGCAACGTCTGCAGTACGACGTGGTGCAGCTCAGTGGAAACAGCTCTGTGGAGTGAGAGAGCTGGGTGCTGGGGGATCACCTGCACGTGCCTTGGGAGGTTGTTGTTTTTTGTTTTTTTTTTACTCCAAATCTGCTACAGCAGGGCCTTGTGGACAAGGTCTGGGAGCAGTCGGGGCACAGCAAGCACGCTCCGGCAGCGCCTCTTCCAGGTTAGCACCAGCCAAGATGAATCCAGCTCACGTGCCCCCAAACCGCCCTGCAGTGCCAGCTCAACGGGAGGGAAAAAAAATCAGGAGTTTCGCTTCAAAACATGAAGTCCAAACCAAGATGAAGGACCCTTCCTACTTTTGCTGCCAGGCCTCCAAGAGATGATTTCGTAGCTAGTGGCTGGCAGCCATAGCCAGGGAGATGTCAGAAAGCCGCCTGCCCTGGGCTGGGGATGGGCACAGACCCTCCCCTCCTGTCAGACATATACACTCTGCCGATACGAGAGCCCAGATTCATTTGAAAGGTTTTAAACCCCTTCTTACCCTGAGGTTACAAAATAAAACATGCTCCTCTCATGCCGTATGCCATAGGCAACTCTGCTTCCACGGGCACTTGGGACAGAAGAAACCTGACCACGTGCTCCCTTGGAGACACAATCAAGATGCCATCAGCAAAGAAAAAATGAAAGAAAATACAATATTATCTTGCTCTCTCAGAGAAGCACCCGGAGGCATTGCTAGTGCATGGTTACAGGCAACACAATCAGCAAGACAAGCTTGCAAGCTATGGCCACTCGCTGCAAGTAGTGACACCCGAAGAGCTCATCCAAAGGGGTCTGCAGCATTCCTGCCATCCCTCGTGGACTCTGCATGTGCCACGGGCTTATTTTGCAGGAAGAATTTGGAGCAGTACCCTCAGCCAGTCTTTTTCTAAGCAGGGCAGAGGGCAAAGATTTAACTACTGTGTGTTGGAAATGGGGAAGTTCTGGCAAAGCTTCAGGAGGGGCTTTTTTGGGGTGGGTTTTTTTGGTAAATGCAGTTTCTGTTCTTAAGAATCTAGAGTTGTGCAGTCTCTCGAGCCTTGGGAAAACGCTGACAGAGCACATCAGCATCACTTCACTAGTAGTGGTGGTACCTACCCTACATTCTGTTTTTCTTACTAGAGGTGTCTCATCTAGCAGCAAGCCATCCTCTGGCTTTCCTTGGGCCACTCTGAGCCCAGCAATACCGGTGGAGTCAGCAGGGTAAGCAGAGGACTGGGCAGTCCTGCTGCCCATATGCCAAGACACAAGATTTGACTGGTAACTCCTAGATGGTGAGGGTTTCCAGGCTGGGAATGGTTGAGCTTCGGCAGATCCACAGACAGCAGGAACTTGTACACCCATTTAGGAGATTTCCCTTCCCTGCCTCAATTCTTCTGAAACTCGTGTGTCCCTTCCCAGACAGAGCCACCCAGTCCTTTAAGGGCACCTTTGCCATCTGTGGCAGCGTGCAGTGGCTGCTCAGGGCCACGTCCTTCAGACAGGCACACTTTGCAGCATCTCAGTTACTGCATTACAGCACCTGGAGCCATGTTAAAAACCCATCCAACACTCGGCAGGACTTGGCTATGGAGGAGTTACGGGACTTGCCATACAGCAGCAAAGAGTCTGGGCTTTTTTTTCAGGGCAAAGCTGCTGCTTGCGAAAACACCACCCTAACAATTTAACATAAAAGCAGGGATATTGAGAAGCGGTGACGTTCAGTCCCACCAGTACAAGGCAGTCCTTCCCGATGCCCACCCAGCGCCAGGACCTCTATCGACGGCGAGAGGCTGCCAAGCACGCCAGGCATTGCATGCATTTCTGATAACGAGTCTGTTACCACTTAGGCTGACCTCCAACCACACGGGTCCAGAATTTGTTGACTTTTGGTATGTGGTTTGTTGGTTTATTTAAGTCAGAGCCGGCTCTTTGAGGAATGGGATGGGAAACAAGGCGGGAGCAAGGAAGTCACTAGTAAAATCATACAAGTCAGAAGAAGGATTTGTACAGGAAAGAGTATCCTTGACTCTAAGAAGTGAAGCTTGTGTGTGCACCATGCAGAGATGCACACTGTTATGCTATGACAGAGGTTGAAGCAATACAGTATATTAAATGCAGGAATTAAGATGTCATTGGAAAGCTGGAGCCATGCTAAGTGTAAAAGAAGACCACAAGGGAAAGAGTCAGTTTAATATTCAAGACAGATGTTAGAGTGAGAAACAGCCACATATATACAGCGTGCCGGCAGAAGACCACATCTGCACCCAGAAGGGGAACACCCGTGCTAGCCAAGCAGGGAAGCTGCTTGGCATCTCTTCTGCTTCCCGGTGCCGTCGTAGCCGCGGCCGTGATGGAAAAGCAGGGAAGGAGGAACACACCCCAAAATTTCAACATTGGAAATCAGAGAGAGCACCAGTTTAAGAAGCTTCGGCAGAGAGACACCCAAGGACAGATGTCTGAAATTTCAGGCTGGGTGCTGCAGGCTAACACAATTGTAAGTGGAAACAGGGTCCTTTGCAATAGCATGTTAGCCAGCTTTAAAAAGGATGCACCACAACTAGCTCTACCCAGGTCAGCACTAAATAACAAAACCAAATGACTTTTGTCATCCTGTGATTTGTCAGAAGTGGCATTTCCAAACCATCTTCAATACAGCATTAAGAGGATGTGGAGGGGGAAAAAAACAAAAACAAAACCAAAAAGCCCTTGAGAACAACAGTCTTCTCTATTTCCCCTGAATTTCAAATTTGATCGACCTCCCTCCCACCAGGTCTCACCTTGCCATGGCTTCTCTCCACCTTTCGGAAACACTTGTTCAAGGAGAGATTGTGTCGGACCGAGTTCTTCCAGCCGGTGGGTGCTGTGGCAAAGTAGGGGAAGCGCTCCAGGATCCAGTTGTAGATTTCTTTGACTGGCAAGCTCTTGTTGGGGGAATGCTCGATTGCCATGTAAATGAGAAGGCTGAAAGAGTAAGGGGGTTTGGAAGTGGAGGATTTTTTTTCGGGGTTCTGGTAGCAGGATGGCGAGAAGGATGGCACGCTGTCGCCCTCAATGTCATACAAGGGGCTAACGATCGGAAGACCCTCACTTCCGAGGCTGAAGTTTGTTAGAAGGTTAGTATTTTCATGCAGCCAGTTCAAATTCGTGAGCTCGTCGTCTGCTGAATCTCTGTCCACCACAGTGGCCTTCGGCCTGCCGGCATCACCTGCGTCAGGCAAGCTTCCCATCCCATGACACTGCCGTAGTCCTGCAGCTTTTTCTGCTCCTGGCGTTTCAGCTTTCTTATCCGGAGTCATTCCAGTGACTGGACCCATTTAGCTTTATTGGTCTGCAACAAAGGAGACAGTCAGAAATCAATGCAAACCTTCAAAATCACATTCAGTAGCAGCCCACCAAACCCAAACGCAGTGCCGTACCACCCTCACATCGTGCAGGGATACTGCAGTTACTGATGAGAGCCAGCGTCCAACACGAGACCCCGGTAACCTCACGAGCACATGTTAACTCCTCCAGGTTTATAACCAGAACTTATGGTAAGCACCTGGAAACTGCTGTATCTATCTTGAAACATCGATTTGGAAACAGAAATAATAGCTATTTTGATGTCAACATCTGAAAAAGACCTTAACAGGTAGGATCTAAGCCATTCAGCTCTCATATTAAGTGTTTAGTTATACTCACTATATTGCAAATTGACCCTATTTAGAAGTGTTTGCCTTTGGCGCCCAAAGAGTAAAAAAGAAGTTGCAAAACAAATCAGCATAAAGTGAATTAGTGGTCTCAGCACAAATGAAGTCTTTACAACTCCCCTACAAGTCACAGACTTTCGCCGGTACTGCCTCCCATTTCCACCAGGGAAAGATCTGGCCAGCCCATCGGTTCAGCTGGGTCCCATGGAGCCGCCCAGGTCCAAAAGACCTTCTTTCCTCTCCTGCAGCTCTCAGCAGGAAGGGACCATCTGCTGGGGCGGCAGCTCAAACCTGTCACAGCAACAAAGGCTGATGACTTACTTTGAATTTTTCCCTAGATGAAAAAAGAAAAATATATATAAAATTAGTATCTATAAAAAATTGCCATCCAGAATGGACAGTCTAACAAGCCACTCATGCTTCAGGGGCATTACACTAACAAAAAACATCTTCTTGCACACAGAATTGTAAAAGGAGCCATATAGCAAACTATATATGATGCTAACAGCTGGTTTTTCTGCTGGTGTGACCTTGTTAGAGCTTCACTGCACCTATAGCTTTGGCCAACAGAACCGTACCAGAAGTACAGGCCAACAAAACCACTCTAAAGATGTGGAGTGTATATCTATCTGTCTACATATACATAAACAGGAGCTATACCAGCCTGCTATAAACATAAGGCACTCCAACTACAGATGCAGTTTACCAGCAAAGCTGAGGTTCGTATTAACTGTAAAAATACCCAAATAAAAAACCCACAAGCCAGTTCCCTGTCCCAGTACATGTGGTGTCATTCTGGTTCCATGCTCCAGCTCCTACCGCAAGAGCTCAACTGCAAGACTCGGGCAGTTTCCATATCATATCTCACCAGACAGCTCTATGCAGTTACTGAATGTTTCCTTACAACAGTTTTTAGTAAACACATGGCTTCGTGCACTTGCATCTTCTCCTACGAAGCAGAGGCAAGCTGGCTGGCTTGCGTACATGGCCTGGCTGTCCCGGCTATAAAACCACACCACCGGCTGGCTCCAACCTGAAAGCCTCACCATGTCCCTGCAATTACACTGCCCACCCCATCAATCTATGAGGAGAGACCGAGAGAGTTGGGGTTGTTCAGCCTGGAGGGGAGAAGGCTCCGGGGAAACCTTTATAGCTGCCTTCCAGTACCTAAAGGGGGCCTACAGGAGAGCTGGGGAGGGACTCTTTACTAGGGCATGTAGTGATAGGACGAGGGGGAATGGCTTCAAACTGGAAGAAGGTAGATTTAGATTAAATATTAGGAAGAAATTTTTCACTTTGAGGGTGGCGAGACACTGGAACAGGTTGCCCAGAGAAGTTGTGGAGGCCCCATCCCTGGAGGTGTTCAACGCCAGGTTGGATTGGGCTTTGAGCAACCTGGTCTAGTGGGAGGTGTCCCTGCCCATGGCAGGGGGTTGGGACTGGATGATCTTCAAGGTCCCTTCCAACCCAAACCATTCTATGATTCTATGAACCCGCCTGGAGATGGATTTGCCCAGCCTCCTTATTTTAGAGGAGGGAAGCCAACATGTGCGATGGAGGCATGACGTGGTGATGCAGAAAGGCAACAGGATGCCTCCATTTTACACTCCCCAACAGGAGCCGGAGCCCTGACAACCTCGGGCAGGCGCGGGGTGCAGAATGTGTGCTTCCCCCAGAAAACGCACCAAGTTTCCCACCAGCAATTTCTTCTCCTCTTTTCATCTGCTCATACGCTTTCGCACCAGCTACTGCAAAGCTGTTTTGACAGCAACACCTGCACCTATGGTTACCAGTACTAGTGCCTGTAACCCTCCCCAAATTTTCTATTTAAGTGCAGGGACGGGCGTAATTAACTACCAGCTCAGTCATTAAAAAAAAAAAAAAAAAAAAAAAAAAGAAAGCAAAGCAAACTGCTCAAATAGCTGGTCAAAAATAGCTTTGCTCTCCCTACAATTTACTTCTCCCCCAAGCCATCAGAGCAGATTTACATTGGCAGTCAGTGATTGCTGGCTTTAAGCACAGCAATATATACATATGCTTATGTCACTTTTTCAATCTTTCCTGAAATTAAAAAACAAACAAAGAGCTAGCGATAAAATTCATAAAGCGAGACTAAACCCAAATCCTGCAGCAACGCGAGTTGCACCCTTTTCCTTATAACGAGTAACTTCACCTCCTTGTTCAGCGCCTCTTTAGGCAGCTACGTACCAGCTTACACCTCTCAGCTGTGTATTAGTAATTTTAGCACTCGGTTCATGTTGCATGAAATATCCCTTTGCAAATCTTAAGTCAGCACAGTAGATCAAGAACACGCACACACCCAAGT
Organism: Pluvialis apricaria; assembly: GCA_017639485.1. NCBI lineage: Eukaryota > Metazoa > Chordata > Aves > Charadriiformes > Charadriidae > Pluvialis > Pluvialis apricaria. The sequence goes on from CM030009.1 coordinate 17,290,528, forward strand.
TTCAGGTCACCGTATTTATTCCTTCACTGAACATGGGGCACTAAAGTCTGTTTTACAACACAGACATGGGCCGGGCACTCTCACAGTCTTCTCAAAAATACAGAGAGAAGAAAAACATATTAACTTATTAAACTGGCACTTGAAACCACACAGGTATTGTGATGTCAAAGCGCTATTTGTTTGCACGCTATTATGTCTTAGCAGAGAATCATTAGAATAATTAATACCCTACTTAAAAAAAAGAATTCTTTGCAAGCAGTATACTTACAGTAAATAACGTAAGCTAGCGCCACGTTTCTCTTAATAGATGCATTACAAAAACCCACATCTCATCTTACCTTCTTAGTGCCTAGTTCACCACCTCACACATCTTCTACGTGAACACATGAGCAGAAATTAAAATATTTTTTCTAGAAAGCTATAGAGGCCATTATTAGACTATTATCGTCTAATAAATAAGAAAAAATTAAAATCACAGTTCCATAACTACTGCAGTTTTCAAAGGGTGTTCTCCAGTGGTCTGAATTGAATGATGCATAAAGGGTAATTTAAATATAGAAACAGCAGAGTATATAACAGGAAGAGTTATTTTAATGAAGTAATACTTAACTCCATTGCAAACAGCAGTAATGAGACTGGTAACATCGAGGAACCATCAATTGATAATTTTGGCACTGCCCTTCTGGCGATAGCCACTGTTCCTAGACAGCATCACCTCAGCCCCAACGACATAAACGTGCTTTACACCAGGCTGTCCTACACTTGCTTCGCTTGGTGTCAGAATACTGTAACCTCTAATTCTGTCCAGTTTACACTGGCCTGCTGCTGCACCAGTCCAAAGAAGAAACCAACATTGGCAGCCTTCCTACTGCAAAGGACTGCAAAGCCATGAAAAGCTTGCCCTTCCCCTGAACAAAGACCAACCATGGTATCTCCAAGGGGTACCCCACAGATCAGCACATTAACAGACATGTTAATGTCTGTCTCACCTCTCAAGCACCCAAAGGCCATGCGGACCATAGGACCTCCTCACCTCTGAAGCTCCCAAGGGCTATGCAGACCGTAGGACTTCCTCACCACTCAAGCACCCAAGGACTACGTGGACCACAAGATCTCCTCATCTCTCAAGCGCCCAAGGACCATGCAGCCCTTGGGTGCTTGAGAGGTGAAGAGATCCTAAGGGCCACGCAGACCATAGGACCATCTCTATTCAGCTGAGACAGCACTGCTTTCTGCCTGTAGCAGCCTGGTGGGGGGTGACAGCAGTGCCACTGGAGCGTACCTGATGACACACGAGTGGTTAGCTGGCATGCTCTCCAAAGTCCCTCTTCATTCACATAGTCCCTTAATGACATCCAAAATTCACCATTTCTTTTTTCCCCATGTATGCTCTACTTGGCCATAAGCAGATGGGAGTGTGAAAACACAGCTTCCAAGTCATCATTTTGTTCAATCTTGAGATTACCACTTCCAATATTGGGGTTTAGTATTTTATATAAGGGTTATGCAATTCACCAAGGCCATCTTTGCTGTAAGCTAGCAGGGTTTTGTGGACACGGATGACCCAGCAGGAACGCCACAGTAAGAGCAAGGAAAGCAGACCACAAGAAGAAAAGAACATGGAAGAAGCTCTCCAATGCAGACATCATGATAAAACTGTATACACTTGGAAGCTCAGATTTTTTTCCTCATGTTACCGGCTAGAAAGGTTGATGCAAACAAGGTTAGAGGTGGGCAACAGGACTCGCTCTCCACAGTGCTCCCACCCAAGCTGAATTAGCAGCACTGATGTGAAACAGGGATGGAGGGGAGGGAAACCTAAGAAAGGCAAGGTTATGAGCGCACACGAGCGTTGCAAGGCCGCTCGGAGAAATTTATCTTCCACTCCTTTTTTCCCTTACTGCCACCTTCCCCACCTCTTCAGCTACTCCAGGGGCAGCAAAAGCCTTGCAAGAAAACCACCTCCAGATGACAGGCACCTGCTCAGCTGCCGAGAGACGATACCTGTCCCTCTCCTCCGGCTCTCCCAGAGCCGCTTCTTACCGAAGGAGGATGGCAGATGGCAACCATTTAACCGACCGCTCCGGCTGGCACGTTGGATGCCCAGCGACCGGCTGCAGCTCCCATGGGGACAGCCCCAGCCCCGCAAGCAGAGCTGGACGGCAATCTCCAGCCGTGCAAACGCAGAAATAACGTGCTTCAAGCGCACCTCCGAAAAACGCGCAACAGTTTACGCTCTGTCCCATGTGCTTCGCCCTGCCAATAAGTACACAGTAACACAGCACGCTGCTGTTAATTAGCATTAACACTTGCAACTGAAAGCAACCTGAAAGCATCATGCATCCAAACCCTAAAGGAACTCAAGCATCTATCTCCTGTAAGCACCTTCAAAAGAAAAACCAACCAAACACGTACTCCTCAAATACAAAGTTCTGCAGTGGAGGCGCACATTCTTTTGCATGATAATTATAGACAAAGGACTATGATTCTAGGGTTAGAAGATTAAAAGGCGCACCAGAAAAGAGGTGAGAGATGACCTTCTTTCCAGCAGTCTTGTGATTTTTGGCATCACTCAAGAGCACACATAAAAGCCAGGAGAGGACCTCCCTGCTAATAAACGCCAGACAATATAATATTTCTGCAATCTTCTTTCAGACTCACTGAAGAGCTAAGTTTGGGAAAGGTTATGGGTGCTGGAAGGTCCTCAGCCTAGCACAGCACATCTGGGGTTAAACCAGGTTTGCATGTCCCTGTATGACTTTATTTTGACAGAAGACCTTAAGAACCGCTGTGTTCTGCCACAGAAGTGAACGCTTTCATGAATGAGCATTTTATGAAGACAAAGCTGCTTTAACCTAGGCCAACTATTTAACACTGGAAGCCTGCTTGAGCATATCCTCAGGCAAGCAGGGCAGCACACTCTTTTTGCAGCAGCCCTTCCTGAAGAAGTGTCAGCTCCAGCAAAGTCCAGATCCAGGGGACAAAGCCGTAGCAGATCCCTCCATCCCACCAAAAGTGACCTTCTCCCACACCAGCAGCGTTGCAGGTAAGAGCGCACAGATGTTGTTTTAGTACTATAGCCACTGTGCCTGGACTCAGTGACCTGGCAAAAAAGAATTCAGCCTTTTCGTTAAAAGATGCCACAGCCTTTTTTTGTGCCAGGTTAGCGTGTGAGCAGAGCTGCTGCTTGACCCTTCTTTACTCTCCAGTGGCGTCAGATCAAAGGTCCCATTTGGCATCCGCACAACACCAGTGCCCCAGGTTAGGACAACCTTCTCCACAACTAAACATACCTATTTATTTCTGTAGAACCAGCCGAGCAACTAGGTCACCTCTGATAGTGGGAAGACCTGGAACCTGCTAACAGCACAGTAATTTGAAAATCTTACCATGCATTGCCTAAGTCTGAGGAGTAGAATATGATTTTAATCCAGGAAAGGGGATTTTTAGCCCTATCACACTTAATGAGGGTGGCTCTGCACCCACATTCTCTGCAACAAGCTCAGGTCCTGCAGCCTTAGCTACAGAGCCGGGCCGTCTGTGTACTCGACACGCAGCTTTTGTACTAACACATACCTGCTCTGAGAGAATATTTTAAAAGATTGGTATGTGCCTTTGCATGCCAGCAACTGTACCAACAGCAAGCTCTTCTATTGATTTTTGATATTCCTTTGCGTTTGCGGGAAGCGTTATCGACACCAGGCACCGTCCTGACTTAAATACCTCCATGTAGCTACCGTGCTGTTAAAACAGCCCAAGAATTACACAAAGAAACGACTGTCACCGCTCACCTAGACAAGTTTAGGATACCCTTCCAAGCCAGCACGCACACGGCACAGGACCAGCTACAAGTTTTTGTGCGCTAGAGGGAAGAGCAACAACAACAAAAAAAATAGATAAATCTCAGCACAACTAGTGAAAACCCATTGATAAAAAGCACCACATCCGCTGGACCGGGAGCACTAAAAGCGTGACACCAGACCATTTTTCCCCCCATTAATTTAACCTCCCCCCCACCCCTCCTTCCCTCCCTTAATCTCCTTTGTCTGGGGCTGCCCTGCTCCATCCCCTGCCCACCTCACAGGGGCGGATGGGCAGGCTGGAGGTCAGCCTGAATTTCCCCCCCCCCGGCCCCGTAAAAGGCCTATATTTGATTACAACACTATATGATGTCACGTATCCAAGACAACTAAAGGCATTACAGTCTCCCGGGGACAAAACCGCCTCTCGGCCATAGATTTCGGCAAGCCGGGACCCGTTGTCTGCAGAGGAGAAGAGCGGGCAGCTGCACCCCCCAGCAATGAAAGGCACCCAGAGATGCTCCCAAGGGCAGCACCCATGGTATTCGGGGCACTTCCCGCTCCTCTGGGCTTCCAAAGGCAGGAGAAATTAAAAATCACTGTTTCAAAACCCATTGAAAAGGTGGTTATTGGCTTATTGAAGCCAGCCTGAAGGAAAAAAGGAAAAAAAAACAAAAACCAAACCCAAAAAACAACCAAGGACCAGCCCCACCATAAGCTTTCTTAGCAACAACAACAAAAAAATGTTAAGAAAACCTATGAAAAGGTCCGATATTAGGAAAAGTTAAGAAATGCTGCAAAATTTAAAAACGGGAAAGGAATAAACCCTTATCATAGCTTGGGGAAGGGCAGGGAGTGAGAGAGATGTCATCTGAGATCTCATTTGTATGAAAAAAGTTTTCCTTTTTTTTGGTTAAGTACACATATACACACACACAAGTGGGTTTTGCGATTGAAACAAATACCTGAAACAAAAGCGATACGTAACTCAGACATACCCAGACCCCAGTCCAGACCCTGCACACAGCCCCGAGCCTTTTGGGCCATTTATTCCAGCGCTGCCTGCAGGGACTTGGCAATCGTGTGGCCTTTCCAAAGGCTGCAGTCACTATCGGACAAGGTTCCCTGGGCCTCAGTTTTAAAACACGCACATGAAAACAGTCTAACAGAGAAATTGGGAAGTGAAAAAAAAAAAAACCCAACCAAAAAAAACCAAACAACCACCCACCAGTGAAATCTAAACTATTAGGAAACACCCTTGGTGTCACAGAAAGGGGGGGGGGAAGGTGCTTTTAAGAAAAATGCTTTACTGCCAATAGTAGCTTTTCAAAAGATGCCTTTGGGTCATGTTCCTTAAATTCAGTACATTACTTGCTAAATGGACTAAAATGCAAAAAAAAAAAGTAAGCCATTGACATGTTCACAAGTGAGCCATTTGAGCAAATGCCTTCCAAAATAATTCTGATGCTAATTCGCTTTCCAGGGCAACCGTTCCACGTGTTCCTCTGCCATCCTCCTGAAATAGAAGTGAATATAGCTGCATTTCAGCTGGTGTCAGTGACAATTTACCAACACTAGAAAACGTAATGCTATCTTTTCCATCCAGCTTTTCTGCCTTCTTCAGCCTTAAAGTACCAGAACTCCCGATTTTCAGCTGAAAACCAAACACTTTGCGCCAAGTGGCCCTTATGCAAGATTTCATTTAAAAGCACCATTGGAGCTGTGCCACAAAGCCACCGCCACGTTACCAGTACAATTTCATCACCGCAAAGCTGTCCCCGATTGCGGTTTCCCAACTCCTGCTCCTGGAGCGTAAGTCTTCCTCCAGAGCCCCAGTGATAACAAAACGATGCTCTTCACCATGCTGACCTCCCCGGCCAACTCGCTCTTAATTTTACTCCACAACTGCTGAACTTGGCTTTCTGTTTCAAAAAAAATATTGTTTCTTCTGTATGGTGACCCCATGCTGGAACAACTGGACCAAGCAGGTTTCTTGGATAGAAAAATGGCCCAGTTTAATCATATGGGGTCTGTATGTTGAGGTACGCCTTCAGAGAGAAGGCTACAGATGGCCACAAGTTTCTCCGAACACAGAAGAAAGGCGCCCATGTTAGGAAAAACAGACCATCAAAGCACAAAGTGCCACCTGATGCTTCTCATATGGCATGGTCAAAAGCCCAGAAGCATACTGGCTCGTACTTTTGACTATTCAACATACCTAAACCAAACCAAACCAGCTGATAACCGGTCTGGTGATGGTCCTCACAAACCAGAGGAGGAGGGATGAGCGAGTACTGCTGCTTGGCAGCAAGCTTCCCAGCTCCCACTCACTCAGCTCTACTTTGTGCGAGTTTTCCCAGTCACTGAGCTCCCTCCACATCCACTAATTAGCTTTTAGGTGACCATATACTTGCCCCAAATCTAAGCACAATGCAATCCAGTGAAAGTGTTAAAAAGGAAGCCAGCAAGGGACCACACATGAACCGGGAAACTAAAAGTAGATACAAACTGCAAGACAGGAGTGAACCAGAAAGCATCTGAGAGAAGAAACAAAGCCTGAGCTGGGTACCAAAGTAAGCTGCTCCCAGAGGTGGGCTTTGGGAATACATCCAGACACACGTCACGAAGTCCACAATAAAAACGCGATGGCGATTGGTATGACACACGCTGGCGGGACAGCCAGATGCATAAGCAAAATAACAGGCGGATGGAGCAGCATCACCCATGTACTGCTCACCCACCTCTTAATAGCTAGAAAACGTGGTCGTGCCAATAAAGTCCAAGGTACCCAACGATGCCATTCAAAGACACGTGGAGGCATGCGGGTCTGTGGCTGTAACGCAGAGACCAGGTTTGCCGCCGGCTGTCGACCTCATCTCAGCCCAGCGCGGTGCTTCAAACCCGCCGCGTCAGCGAGCTCAGAGAGGCGGCGTTATCCACCTTAGACTACAACTGCCGTCCCGCGAGGCAGCCAAGGTACACGGGCACCGCCGACCCGAGTAAATCGTACCAGGATTTTCCGCCAGCGGGAACTGGGTGAAAACATTTCCAATTTATAATCCAATCCTTACAGAGGGTGCAGAAGGGCGCGGGTGGGATGGGGTGGGTGATTTCTGCAGCAGCAGTCGCCAATTTAAGGGAGTCCTTAACACACCCTAACCTTTGAGGAAAACACAGGGAGCTCCAAGTCTAGTTTGAACATAACAGAAAAAAGTTTGAACACGCTATGGGAAAAAAAAAAGCGTCAAAATCCACATTGCTTTTAGTATAAATCTTATCTGCACAAATTCCGGGCCTATCTACAAATGGTCGCGGTACGCGAGCAGCTGTTCGATAACAGGGGTGTTCCTACCCCAGACACAACAGCTAGCTAGGCTTCCCGGGTACCGACCACGGGGCACTGAGGAGCTCTCCACAGCGTCCTCCAAAAGCGAGCATGCTCCAACCCTCGTGCTTTCCGCAGCCACAACATTTTACAGGCAAGGCGGCAGAGCACCGGGTCATAAAGCCGCTGGCCGGCATCAGACAGCGCTTCTTCCGTACCACCTAATTCATGACCAAAGCACGTGTGAGCCATCTCCCGCTTGCTGACTTAAATTGTAGTTTGCGAGTACCCCGGAGCATCGCTGCGTGCTTTTCCCCAGCACAGCGAGGATGGGATGGAGAGTTCACCATCACACAGCGTGTGCTAAGTCAGAAGGAACGCGTAATATGACAGGGAATTAATAAACACGTATCACACATAAAGGCCCAGCCAGAAAAAAAAAAAGAAGCAGCATCTCAGGGTTTTCTTGTTTTACTTGTGGGTTCCTCCTCTGGGAGCCAAGGAAGCTGCTGGACCCGGGGAGAAATGCACTGCATGCGCCCAAAGCGACCCTCCGAGTCGCCACGCTGGGACATGGACGGGGTTTGCAGCCTGCAAGCGCACGCTTGTCGAGAGGCGAAGCCGCACGCTGACGTGAGTCACCCCGCGCCGCTGACAGCAGCGTCTCGGCGCAGGAAGTTGCCCAAGACCATCGCGCTTGCTGAGCGGCGAGGGCACAGGCGGTAGGATAAGGCACTTGCCGCCTCCGTCTACTTCCCTCAAAAGAGTCATAACCAACGCGGTGACATCCTATACACGAGCTCATACGCAATACGCTGTTCCCGCCCCTCCCGCTAATGAGGCGATGGCCATAAAAAGAAAACTCGAGGAGCTGAATGGAATAAAACGGGCAGAATTTACACCTGTGCTAAAAGGTACACACCACGCCTTCCGCACAGCTACAACCTCCACGTGCAAAACGGCTGCTTTTTGTTGATTCACAGCTGGGAGAGGAAAGTTGTATTTCGCACAGCTCGTTTTGCGTGGCTGTGGTGCAGTAGGAGTACCCGGTTGAAGGGAACGGTGTAAGAGATGCGCAGCAGCGGCGGCTGTGGGCACACCATCACTCCTCCCAATACCCCTACCTTCTGTCACCCCGCCGGCTATAACCCCGCTGCCCGGCTCCTTCTGGTAAGATGACGCGAACCTGCATTTGGAAAAAGTCTTCAGAGTGCCTGGGGTGTTTCCTCCCATAAACACCAGCTCCTTTCGAACCCCAACAAGTCGCCAAGGAGCGATGACAGGGGAGGAAGGCGGAATTACAACCCCAGTGAAACCAGCATCAAAACTTCCGCTGTTCTGATGGGAGCCGACATTTCCGCACGTGAACCGCATCGCTTTCTCACCAGTTTACATTACAGCATCTTCAGGCGCCAAACTATCTCGCTCAATCGAAAGAGTTTGCCTTCGCTCAGCGTGTCAGGTTTTCAAGCCAACTGTGTTGAGCGGGCAGAGCCTGCAGTTAATAAAGATGTCAAAAATGAGCCTGACATGCCCCTAAGCCTCCGTCTTCTTTCTGAAGCACTACACTCGCTCGCCAGGCAGTCTTTTTCCTCGTTTGACGGGACCATTACACATCCCTGTATCTGCTCCGTTACTTACTGGACTGTCACGTCCTGACACTGAGACAGTTGCTGGCAATGCCTTCCATCCCGAGCTCCCCAGAGGACATGGGAAGGCTCCTCAAGCAGAAAACCTGTGCTGGTTGGACCTGTTGAGGCAGCATGCTCCTCGGTTGGCATCCCTTTTGGATAAAGAAAGATATCTTACTTCTGGGCTGAGCAATCCCCACAGAGCTCCTCCAGTACAGCCTCGGTGGCAGCACCCAAAGGGGTCACAACTTCATCCTCTGGCCAAGATGCCGACAAAGAAGACACCAACCAGCGAGATCCCGGAGAGCACTGAGGGCCGCACACCTGAAGCGATACTTGTTCTTGTTCTTTAGAACAAGAGGAAATGGCTGCAAATTGTGCCAAGGGAAGTTTAGGTTGGATATTAGGAAGAATTTCTTTACTGAAAGGGTCATCAGGCATTGGAACGCGTTACCCAGGGCAGTGGTGGAGTCCCCATCCCCGGAGGTATTTAAGAGTCATGTAGATATAGTGCTTAGGGACATGGTTTAGTGGTGGGCTTGTCAGTGTTAGGGTAATGATTGGACTAGACGATCTTACAGGTCTTTTCCAACCTAGGAGATTCTGTGATTCTGTGATACAGGGTCGGTGCCTCCGGCTCCCTCCAGCCCACTGCTCCCCAGGGCAGCGCTGCAGCTACAGCCACCACAGCATCTCCCCCACCCTCCATAAGCCCAAACACCGTGTACAGCGGCACCCCTCAGCTTACGGGGCGTTTGGGGAAAAAGGGGGGGGAAAAACCCAACAAAACACTAAGAGCACAGAAAAGTCCCATACATCTTTTAGGCAACTCAAACATACAAAGTGGGAATGAGCATCTCCTCCCTATTTCTACAAAACCCGAGTCACGCAGCTGGACGCAAGTTCGGCAGAAGCCGAACCGCTGCGGCAGCACGCAGCTGAGCTCAGAAACAACATAGCCTGGCACGCAGCTACGTTCATTAGCTCAAGCTCGGTGCCACGTTAATTGATACTGCATAGCTTTCCGTTGAGAGCTGATGTGTCCAGCTATCTTCTGCAGAGCTTGGAAAGTGTGAGTTGGCACCTGCCAAGGGTGGGAAAAAAAAAAAAAAAAAAAGAGAAAAAAACAAAAGGCAACTGCAAACTAGTTCAAGTTTTCTGACATAAGATAACGCCAGCTTAATTGATCTTGCGTGGCCGTAGCATCACAACGGACTGCTAGGAGGTAAAAAAGGCCCCAAACCAAGAAACCCAACAGAAGTTTAGTGATTCACATACTGATGATTCACATTCATCAATATAGTACAGCCCACCCGTTACCAAAGTCCACCCAAACGCAACTCTGCCAATAACAAGATTTGGAGAGAGTGAGCGTGCGCGTGTGTGTGTATATACAGAAAAAGAGTATAGTACCTATAAAATTATCTTGATCTCACAGGTTAGCCACAAACCTACTCAAGCTACCTCCACAGCATTCAAGTCCAACATTAATTCCGCATTTTTAACTTTACACTCCGCACGTAACGCCCACCCCTGGGCAGGCACCGCGGTGGGGAGGTGAGTTTCTTGGGCTCGAGGTTACTCCTTATTTTCTGTTGTTGTTTTGTTTTTTTTTTTTATTTTTTTATTTTTACTCTTTGTCCTCTTTACTCTTTGTTTGGGCCTCATCAGAATCCAAACCTTTTCGAACAAAAGCCAGTTTCCCGGCCCAGTATCAACTGGGAGAGCGGGAGCACCTGCGGGTCCCAGCAGGAGGCGGATGATGGGACGCTGCTCCTCAGCCCCTTCGCTGCCCAACACCCCCCCCCCCACCCCCCAAAAAAAAAACCGGGACACTCCCGAGGGCCACGTGCGGATCCCAGCACCCCATCAGCCGTTTCCACTGTTTCACCCCAAAATGCGGGACACCCCCCCACCCCCCCCATAACGCGCCTCCCGCTCCCCCCTTCCCCTCTGCAAACCACAGAACCCTTTGCCCACCCGTGGGGGGGCGTTCCCGCCCATTTCGGGGACAACGGAGCGCACCGGAATAAGGCCCAAAACGCGTTTATTTACTTCAATAAACCGCCCGGTGAGGGTTTGAGTGCGGTGACCCGGCGATGGGGGGGGAGGGGGGCACGGCGGGGGTCGGGCTGCCCGGTCCCCTGCCCCGTCCGGGCAACGCCGCCATCGCCCCCCCCCCCCCCGTCCGCAAGCGCCTAAGGAGCGCGGACCTGCGCGGCCGCCGGAGGTCACCCGCGGAAAAACCGCGGGCGGAGGGGCGGAAGCTCCGCGGAACCGCGCCGGGAGGAGGAGCTGCGGGGTTGGGGGGGCGGGGGGGGGGGGAGGGGAGCGCACCCGCCACGGCCACCGCGTGGGGTGTATGGGGTGGTGGGGGGGGGGGGGTGGTCCCCACGCACTCTGCGCACCCCACTCCCCACGCATCGTCACCGGGAGCGGTTGAAGAGGAAGCGCCGCCGCGGCGCGTTGTCCCCACGCGGCGTGGGGAAGTGGTGGGGGGGGGAGTGTCGCTTCGCCCCCTCCACGCGTGGAGCGCAGCATCCCCGAAGAGGGGAGGGGAACAGCCACCCCCCCCACACACACACATACATACCCCCAAACACCAGCGCGACCCGCTCCCCGCGCTTTCCCACTCCCCCGCCAAACCCTTAAAAAAAAAAAAAAAAAAAAAAAAACTAAACAAAAAAAAAAAGCAAAAAAAACCCAAACCCCAAACCCCAGCAAAACCCGAAAACTAAACCCCAAAAAGGGGGAAAAGCCACGAAAAGAGGCGTGGGGAAAAAAGGAGGGGGGGGGGGGGGGGGGGGAGGGGAGAAGGGACGCGCCGGCTCCACTCACCGCGGTCATGAAGCCGTGCGGGCGGCAGCGCGGACACAATATGGCAGCGGGGGGATGTGTCAGGGAGCAGCTGCTCCCTGCGCAGCGGCGGCGGCGCCGCCCTCCCCGCCTCCCCATGGCAACCGGGAACAAATTCCGCCCCCTCCCCTCCCCTCCCCGCCCTCCAGCCCCGGCACCGCCTCCCTGCACCGCCCCGACGGCCCCGGGGGGGGCGGCGGTGCCTCCGGCACCGCCGCCCCTCCCCGGGGCCGTCGGGGCGGTGCGAGGTTGCGAGGGGTTTCCGAAGCTCCGCATCCCGCCCCGAGCATCCTCATCCTCACCGCCTGGGAAAAGTTTCCCTCCCATAACACCACCCCCCCCCCCCCCCCCCCCCAAAAAAAAAAAAAAAAAAAATAAAAAATTCAAAACATAAAACCTCTTTTTTAGTTTCACTTCCCTTTCCTCTCCCCTCCCACATCCATGCGCTGGTGTGTTTTGCCAGTTCCCCCCCTCCACCTCATTTCTCCTATGACGCTAAACCTTCATTATCATTATCATTATCATTATGTGTATATATATATAAAGGGGGCCTACGGGAGAGCTGGGGAAGGACTTTTCACAAGGGCATGTAGTGATGGGGCGAGGGGGAATGGCTTCAAACTGGAAGAAAGGAGACTCAGATTAAATATTAGGAAGACATTTTTCCCTCTGAGGGCGGTGAGGCACTGGCCCAGGTTGCCCAGAGAAGTTGTGGGTGCCCCCATCCCTGGAGGCGTTCAAGACAAGGCTTTGAGCAACATGGTCTAGCGGAAGATGTCCCTGCCCTCGGCAGGGGGCTTGGAACTACATGATATTTAAGGTCCCTTCCAACCTAAACCATTCTATGATTCGATGATATTTTTCTTTTTTTTTTTTGTCTTCTTAACAAAGATGAAGCCACCACCGTGTTTGCTCTGCCTCGTAGAGCATTGTCCTCCACTCGTGCCGTCGGCTTTAAGCTTTGCAGGGCGAGAACTTTGCTGTTTGCTTAGTGGGGTTTTACAGTGCTGCGTACACTTGCAGTTTTACAACATAATAAAAAGGACCCCGGGAAGTGGCTCGCAGGGAGAAACCTTCTTTGGCAGCCGATCTGCTGCTGAAAAGAAGTTTATTCACCCTTCCAGGGTTTCTTTGCCTTCTGAAGGACGCTCGGCTCTCGCCTGCTTCAGGATGCATTGCAGTAATTTTATTTATAAGGGAGGATGGGAACATGTTTCAAAGAAATTCCCCCACTCCACATTAGCTGGAACCAGTTTTGGTTTGTTTTTTTTTTTTTAATTTGAAATCATTTCAGTTCAGAGAGCAACCTCTTGGGTTTTTTAAGAGTGGGGATGAATCAGGCCCAGGGTTATGGCAGGCAGAATATTCTCCCAAGGGTGGAGGATCGAATCCCGCTCAGCCCAGCACGTACAGGCTCCTTTCACTGCGCTGTGAAGCACGACCGGCGTGAGAAACAGAGTCCAACCACACAGTTTTGACCAGAATAAATTGTTCTCAGCAACTTTCGTTTTGCTCCTACCTAATTTCCACTGATTGAATACATTATGAATCATTCAACCTTCTCTTTTTCTTTTTACAGCTTCAGAAGTTATCCGGGCCCTTCCTACCCTCTCAGCGGACAACGGAAGTGCACTTACATTAATTATGTATTACTAAAGCTATCTAAGGCTGAAAGCACCTTCCATTCCAAAACCATTAAAAACAGACCTAGCACTGCTGGTACTAGCGATGCTTTGCCCGTAAGAGGCTCTTTTGCCTAAATCCCCATCCCTCCGCCTCCCAGAGAGCGTGCGCCGCAGCTTGCCCCGACAGCTACCGCATCTCGGCTGCTTCAGAGGGAGCGAGGGAGGAGCGGGGGCTGCACGGAGCCGTGTTTGCCCACAGGAATCAGGGTGTGCTGCTTTGCCTTTTGGGGCGGCAACCTGAGAGGGAGACGTTTGAACCCCAGAGCCATTCAGCTTCAACACGTTACGTGAAAGGTTCGGTGTGGGCCACCGAGGGCGGTGCACCCATCCTCACCCCTTGATGGCACTTACACCCTGGTCTTTAAAGCAGGGCTGCTCACAGATTTTTCCATTTACCCTTTCAAAACGCAAGCTGAGTTCAGCAGGAATGTACGCCCTCTCACCCTTTCTGTTTTAGTGGAAGGAAACAAAAAACAACAAACCACCACAAACCAAATAAAACCTAAAAAGATAAAAGCTGAAAGTGCCCCAAAGATGCCACCCCCTCGCAGAAACAAAAAATAAAACTTGGCCTGTGAACGGGTATTTTATTTAAACCAGGGTGTAGCGCAACACTTCAAATGAAATAAAATGTTTCTACACCTCCCAAAAAATGTTGTCACCTTTATCTTCCTCAGTCCTCTCTACTCCTCAACATGCCCACGTTAGGTTTTTTTGGCTTTAAACCATACTATGTTGTTAAAAATCCAGTAACTCTGTGTCCATAAAGGCAGTAACCAAGATTTGAAACTTTCTGGAGTGCCTTCTAAACCAGGCCCTTAACTCCAACCCCAGCCAGGGTCACCTTCGCTTCTCTGCTGCCTGTGGAGTGACGGGTGGCTGCAGCAGTGGATTTGGGGAGGGGGGCAAGGGAGGCCAAAGAAAGCCCAGTGAGATCCCTAGAAAGGCTTCAGCTTCTGGCCTCACATTGTACTCATCTCGATAACGTGCCATAGGCTGAATTTACATCTTCTAGAGGAACACATATAGTTGTGATTCTGCAACAGCTCGTCCATGCAGTGTTGGAGGACCCGGAGCTGGCCCAGCACAGCTGGGGGGCAGAGCATTTTGAGTAGGCATTGCTAGGTCAGGTGGCAGGTACAGGACAGGCACGTGTCACAGATACATGATTCGGCATCCCCCTGCATCACAGCAGGGGTGGTGGGTCGCTCCTCAAGGGCGTTCTCTTTCCCGCCAGCCACAGCCCCCAGGAGCAGCCCTGCAAAACTCAGCACATTCCCACTGGAGCACTGTTTGTGCCCCGGGGTGACGCTTCATTTCCACACCATCTTCAGCAGCAGCCTGGATCCGTGCCTACAGCTCACTCAGGAGCTGGGGCACGCCAGGGCTCCAGGCTCTCCTGGTCCCCACCAAACATCCAGCCAGAGAGAAGGGTACGCGCCCCTCATGAACAGGCAGGGACAGTCCTCCACCGCAGGTCTTTTTAGGTCATCATGGGGGCTCTCACACCTCTCCTGATGTTTGCTTGCTCTGCCTGTCCCTGCCTGTGTTGACTCCTGACTAGCGACCTCGGCCAGCATCAGGACGCCTTCGCTTAGTGCCCAGGCAGCTGCTGGATGATCGAGGAACCTGTGTTTGTCTCTGTTTGGTGTCCACACCAAGTTTGATCCCTGCTTCCTTACTATGATCCAGTTTGTCTGGTAAATCCTGCACACAATTTGCGGGAGCAAGAGGGAGCAGGTGGTGGAGGACTGCGAGCAATGGCATCAGACGGAGCCAAGGCCACCAGTGTGGTCCTGCTGCATGTTTGCTCATCCCTGAGAAGCTGGAGAGCTGTGGTGTGGAGGACGCCCTGCCAGGCTGCTTTGTGCAAAAATCCCTGAAAGCTGCTTGCTCCCAAATCTTGGACTGAAGGCATTAAACCATTCTTTCCTGCAATTTACCGTGTCCCACAATGGAGGCCTGCGGCTGCTGGCAGCCCAGGCCCACACGCTACCTTGGTCTCCTTCTCGCTCCATCTCAGCTTTCTACTGTGGGCAGGACAAGCACCAGAGCTACTGAAGGAAACCTACAGCAAAACGCAATGAGCAAAGCAGAAGTCAGCCAATAAACATGACAAGGTCATGGTGCTATTTCCCAACACAGACCTTTAAAATAGGTGGGACAGACATTAGTCATGGTGCCACCATGGTCTCCGCACGGTTCCCCAGGATGTCTGTGCAGCACCTCCTGCAGTCCCCCAAGGCAGGAGACGTAGGGAAGACGGGCTACAGAGGCAGAGGCAGGTGCTGAGGAGGCGGCAGGAGGTACCCTTCACCCTACCCTTGTCACCTCCTGCTCAGAGCCAAGACAGACTCAGCAGAGGCTGCTGGTGCCTCCTGGCCCAGCTCCAGGGCTGTCCTTGAAGGTACTGCCCACTCAAGGACACGCCGTGACTGCTTTGCCAAGGCTGCTGTCATCACTGCAGCTCTCCTTCCCAGCTCCTGCATGGTTTCTGCCAGAGGCTGGCTGTCCTCTCCCCTTCAGGGCACAGTCACGGCTCTGCTTGCCTTGCTCTCGCCACAGGTGGTGAAATGCAAGCAAAATGAAAAATAAAAAAGAAGCCATTTAGGCTTTTTTTTTCTGCTCTGAGCAGAAAATAGGCCCTTTCACCTCTCCCATGTGAGGGTCAACATCCTCAGACCTTCTCTCTTATTTCGATCTGAGGTGTTTCTGGTAGATGGCATTTATACATGCATCCTGGGGATGCATGCACTTTCCTAGGGGAGTGAGGATGGTCATCCAGACATGGTATGTGGAGGACAATCCCACTGGGAAGATGAAACCCACCTCCCAGCAGTTGCAACCTGCCCCTCCGGAGGGCAGAGGGCACAGCAGGGACTCTCCATTGCACATATCAGCCAGACCCAATCCGTGCCACCCAGTGCCATGAAAGCACCTCCTCACCCAAGCCAGTCACCCATCCATCTACAGTACAACACATGATCAGTGATCTCAGGTGCGACCTAAGAGCATGGAGAGCGGGGAAGGGCAAGAAGGGAACTACTGAAAAGCAGAGGGGCAAGTGCTGTAGGTCCAGTGGTGTGGACATGTGATACAAGAGCCCCAGTTGCTGTGCTGGGTTTGCTGCCACACCTGTGAATGGTCAGCCAGGCTTCATAGCACCTCAGCACTTTGCATCGTGAAACCACAGGCACTTTGATCCCAGTGACCTACAACCAGTGTATCACCCTGTGGAAAGCCAGCATAAGAAGAGTTTGTCAGGTTAAACCACCCAGCAATGGCGTTATCTCCTCCAGAGGAACAAAATAGGGTGCTGTTTTCAGGATCTGGTTAACCTTTGTTTCTGCCCAGGGATGCCATGAGAGAAATGCTGGTCCAGCATTGGTTGGCCACCCACTTCTCCTGGGACTTCTTGTTGCAAGCTGGATCTCCGATTTGCATTGGCAGGTTGTTTGAAGTTATAACTTCAAAGGGATTTCCTATTTCTCCAGGTTGGCATGTCTGCCTACTCGGCTTCCACACCGTAACTTTCTGCTTGTGGTTTCTGTCTGGGAATGTCTCCCGTTTTGCTCTCTCCTACCACCAGTCTAGCCTAGCATTTGATCTCTTCCCTCACCCTAGGCAAAGCCACAAGGGATACTGTGCAGTGCATGGTTCGTAGCATTTCTACTCCCACCATCCTGCCGTCTGCCACACTTGTTCTCTCTCTCATCTCTTGCTGTGTCCTAAACGGGACTCAGTGAGGAAGTTCTTGTTCAGACCTGGTTGTAGCTATATACAGACAGGTCTGAAGTCCTTCATCTTAGGGACTGAATATGCTCTCTGGTCATCCCCCCCGTCCGTCCTGTGTCGTCACACCACCAACCCCCCAACAGGTCCTCCTAAGATTGAGGGTCTGTTAACACCTCCTGAGACCCACTCTTCTCCACTGAACATCTCTGCAGTGGAGATCCAGAGCTCAGACAAGCAGGAAGTCTTAGGGCCAATATTACCTGGCAAAATGAGTAATTAGGTGCTTTCCCAACCATACAACCAAAGCCATGACACTGATTGGGAAGATGTTCAGTGCTGGTTGTAGTATTCCTCCTGCACCACATGTTGCATGTCCAAGAACCAGAATATACGTGTTGAATCACCAATGAAACATTACGACTCTACAATATTGGATATCCAAAACCATTTACAAAGCCAAGAAGCTATCTGTGTTAGAAGGAGTCTGACATTACCGCTATGCTGGGAAACACTTTGGGTGGGAGTATAGTTGCATCTGGTTGTTGGTATAGCTTATGCTAGCTCAGTAAATGATGTAAGCCCAAACCTGCGTGAGATGGTTCTGCCAAAACAGAATAGTGAACGTTTTGCCAGTTTAGCTATGTCACTTAAGGGTGACATTGTCTTTCAGACTTCTAAATGATATAGCTGGAAAATCATCACCAAGAGACCAGGCTGATGCAGCCTGGTTTGAAAGCTCGTGCAGAAGTACCTACTCAAGTATGGGTAAATCAACCATGGAATAAAGCAAATGTGTCTTCCTTAGCAATGCATTTGGATTATATATTTAGCAGCAGCATCTATTTACTCTCAAGCAGGAGGAAGTTTATCTGTAGACTTGTTATCCTCAACAATGGATGAGGAATAAAACCAGCGTTTTTACTATTGGAAAGAACCTTGCATTCTTAAGAGATACCTTACATCCCTCTCTTCACGGGTAATACAAATACCTTGCAGAAAATAGTAGCAATTTCCTAAATAAGACCAAGTCAATTGTTTCTGTTGTGCACAAACAAAAAGATTCATGCCTTTTAGTAGATAGCCCACTATGTAATCTGCCAGGCTGAATTACCCAGAGATACTTTGTTTTGAAAGGAGTGCAGAAATCCTGCAGGTTTAATTGCCAATAAATCAGCATGACCTCCACTCCCTGACACTTTTTTTTTTACAATGATCTTTTCAAGCAGAAAATGAAGAGACTGATTTTTACAGTGTGTGCATACTGCCTTTGGAGAGATAAGAGCAATGACACACTCGCAGGTTCCTCCATTAAAAGCTATCCTAGATAATGAAGGACTCAATCAATGGTGTGTTGTGTTTGCTTTCTGGTTATTTTCACCTTGTGTTATGGCGCTCTCTTTTTGTTATGATTAGGAGAGTACTTGCTTGTTTAACAATTGGCTTTCAACTCCTTGTGTCCGTGTATTCTGCAGCACTCAAAATGAATTTATTTGTGGTTTATTTTTATACAGATGCTTAAAATTTTAAGGCAAATGGCAATAGTTCAAGTTCTGATCTGGGGTTAAATAGCTGACTAAGGACTTGGCAGTTTAAAGAGAGCTTGAGTATTTTTAAAAGAAACTATTTTGATTTCAATACAAAACGCTCATTATGGTGCCCCCCAGTAACAAAGGTTTTATGGTTTTACATTATTATTCAAAAGAAAAGGTATGATTTAAAGCCCAGTGAAAAACCTGAAAGCTAGCCCTTCACCTTACTGCACGTTATAAGCTTTACTTCTCATATCAGCTTTTATTCAGCCTATCTTTAATCCAAGTATCTTCAAGAATTTGCAAGTGCTTAGCTTCAAAACACCGTCTGAGGCAGCTGGTTATTATAATCTCCTCCAACAGATAGGTGGGTTGAAACAGGGAGGGTCTGAGAGGTGAACAGCACCTCATGAACGCACGGTGATGGGCTGGGGTTCAGCAACTCTGAAATAATCCCTGAAGAGATTTGCTTTCATCCTGCCATCATGTTTTTGGCTGAATTAGGAACAGTGCAGAAGAGCTGTGGCTCTGCTCTCGGATGTTTTTGGAGCGAGCCTGAGGTGATGCCATCCTAACGTTCAGCCCAACAGCAAGAGGAATGCACAAGCTTTGCAAGGCTATTGCTGGGAGGACAGATTTAGGAGATGCTCTCAGAACATCCCCTTTTGCACAGGACATTTACAAACCAAAGAGTGCCTAGCACAAGACAAAGGATGACAGTGATCAGCCTACCAACTCCTTTAGTCTACCTGTGCACTGCAAAGGCAAGGCAAGAGATGCTGCCCAGATCTGGGGTAACAAAGGACCACCAGTGTCCATAGGCAGCTTTTGGCATTGGATGAGTTGGTTTTCAGACAAGAAACAGGCAGTAGGAATGGCAATGATGGGGACTCTGACGGCAGTAAGGGCATAGCTCAAACACGCGCGTATAGCTCCCTGGCTCTCCTCCTTCATTGCCTGTAACATGTAATTCAAGGGATTCCAGACAGGAGCGAAACATTGCACGTGGAACTGGCACTTCATTCTTATGAAGTTCAGAGCATTTGTAAAAATATATAAAGGGGAAAGAAAAGAAATCAAGACGAGAATTTGAGTTATGGATCAGGCAAGCAGCAGTGCATATTTCTTATATATATTTCTTATATACATTATACATGAAGCTCTTTGTGCAACACTTTCATGTCAAGAGATTGCCATAGAGTTATGCCATCACTGGTATCAAAGCGTTGATCCAGGCAGTCCAAGTTATCAGTTCCAGTGACTTTGTGATATGGTAAGAGCCCATAGGGAGAGCAGTGTTGAGTTCCCAATCCTCTCTGTCCAGGGCCCATGTGGTTTGAGGCTCCACATGCATTGATAATCATGGTTTTGCAGCCTGGTTCTGCTGGTAAGTTACCCTTTGTCTGAATCTCCCTCCATTCCTGAATGAAGTTGCTTGACAATCCCTTCATACAAGAGAAATGCAAGGTCTGTAGTCCTTGTACGAGGCAAACAGCAATGGCTGGTTTGGTACGTGCAAACCAATTTTTGATGAACTTTTCAAGCAAGCTAAGAAAAGTCACTCTCCCATGGATGATATTTCAGCACCAAGCTGGAAAGCCAACAGCCTGTTCCATCCAAGGATTTCAAATAGGCTCCCTGGCTGGAAACACTGGAAAGATAATGGTCAAAGACCTTGTGTCTGGTTGCTGCACTGTCTCTGACAGCCAAAACCACATTTTCGCTAAACTTTGATTTTCAGCTAATGAACTCTGAAATCCTTATCACCATGTGTCTCAGAGCTGGCATGGCTCCTGCTAGGTGTTTCTGACTGGCTGATAGGTAGAAATGAAGGCATCCCAAGGAGATAAAAGTATCAACCTGTGACCTTGCCATCGCTTATAGTACAAAAGGCATGGGAGAGAAGGGTGATTGAAATGGTCGTCTTTATTCTGTAGATGAAAAATACTCTTTCACCCTTTCATTGCCTGGGCAGGATGTGCTGGGCTGAAGGATCAACCGTGTTGAAACTCGCAGCTATGGAGCAGTTCTCTGCAGCGCACTGACATTGAGTATAATCTCATGAGGGAGAGGAGGAGATGGATGAAGCCTTGGAAAATAAGCCTGGACTCAGATGTCCTGTTGATTATGGTCTTATTTGGAGAGAAGAAAGACTATTCAACACCAGCTGGTGCATTTCTCTGTGGCATTCAGGAAGGTGCCTTCCAGTTGATTAAGGGCAGTATAATTGATCATGTAGCATTTTGTTTGGTTGATACATTCATGTACTCATTGCAGCCAGCAAACCTTATGCCACTGTTGGTCCTGGTCGAGTACAGGAAGTCTTTTCTCCCAAAGCCAGCCCTTTTCTGGACATTCACAATACCCATTGCTCATGGATTATCAAGGTTTTAATCCACTTCAGCATCAAAGCACCAACAGCTGGCTTGGCAACGTTAAACCTGTTGATCATGGGTGTGCTGGGTGTCTGAGGCAGTTGTGCTAATAATGACATCCTTTGGGACTGGTGGTGTAGACCTCTACACAGGTTAATATGTCCTGCTGGGAATGGCCCTTGTGGTGCTGGAGTGGCATCTCTAGCTCTTCAGCCGGGTAGTTTTGGCACCTGATGCAGCTCAAGCAGGGCTGGTGGATCCCCGTGCAGCATAGTGCCTCTTAGACACATATCACCATGGCATCCAAGTCTGAGCGGCAGATGGAAGCTCCCCAGGGATGTTTCCAGGTGTGAGTGGGAATTTGCAAACTGTTAAAAAGCAGCTAAAGTGATGGATGGGCTGAACGTGGAAAGGAAAGAAAGAAGTTCTGTGCAGGGTCGTGTGTGTCTGTGCACATAGGTCTAGAAAATGTCCTAATCCCCATTTAAGGCTGGTTTTAGTCAGGAACCAAATAACAGGAGCAAAATAATGTCACCAAATTTTACTCTGCACATTTATTTCAACTCGAAACCCTGATAACAAAAGAGACACTTCAATATTTGAACAACAGCAAAGCAACACTTTGAGAGAGAGGTTCTTTGGACCCCTGAGCATCAAAGCCAGGCTGGGCTTTGGCTCCAGTTGTGCCATGCATGCTGCTTTTGTGCACCTCACCCCTCACCCTCTCTCCTGTTGGTCCGTCCTCCTCCGTCTGCCCCTGCCTCTTCTGTGGCCCTATCCTCTTGTCCTCCTTTCATCTTCCCTCCTGCAGCTGCTTCTTCAGCCTTATTCCCTATTCAGCCACACTGGGACAATTTCAGACTTTCACATAGTCCTCCTCCTCTCCTTACCCAGGTTATTATTGTTGGTTCTCTTCTGGGGCAGACAAAATGTTGGTGAGCGGACAAAGACAGTCCTTAAGCCCTGTGTTTTGTTCAATGAGCACAGTCTGTAGAACGTGCAAGGGAGAGAATTAGCAGAAAAAAATTGTATGAGATTCAGTTATGAGCCTGGCATTGCCTTAAGTTGGCTGCTTTGACTGGCGCTGCTCAGTGCAGGGATGAGACCACAGAGCTCATTAAAACATCAGGAATTAGCAATGTATATTCCCCACATTCTGTTACTTACTTTTCATTTGTACTTTTAAAAAATGAAGTGCTTTGTCCTCGTATGAATCTGTTGGGGGGGAAAAAAATGAGAACTGACTTAGAGATCATTACTGCAATTGCATCTGTCAACTGGGATACGCCTGCCAAGGCGGGAGGACAACAGGCTAAATGAACAGTGCGGGTTCCCAAACCCGAATCTGGTGTGGGAGGAGACATAGACTCTCCTCCTCTGTAGGCAAAGCCAGTTTTCAGAGGCTGGTTTGCACAGAGCTGGTGCCAAGGAGGAAGACCCAATGCCATGCCCTGGCAAGCTTGCTCTCTGAGCCATGCATATCTGCCCCTCCTCAGAAGGCATTTCTTCCTGTCTTATCTCCAGTGTCTTCAGAAAAAATAGTTTCACGATAAATGTTGCATCTACATCCACATCCTTGGGAAAAAGTTAGTTTTTATGATTAGGATTTCATTTGCTTTTTCTGGTGTAAGACTAGGGTTCAGCCACTGAAGCTGCCTGCTGAGTTTGGAGAGCTGGTGGTGGGTCCTCCATGCCCGTGCCTGCCAGTGGAGTGGTTCTGCGCTCTGGCATTCACAGGTGTTGAAAGTCCTGTTGTCATGATCTTTCTTTCACCTGTAAACCCCCAAATAATTCAGAATTGGTTAAAACTTAAAGCTATCCAGGAGAGCAAGGTTTTCTCTATCTCCCACCAGGCTTGAGATGATCCAAGGTGGAGTTAACATTCCTTCGATCTCACTGCTGCCATATATCGACTTCCCTAAAACAACTGTAATCAAAACACTTATCACTGAATGTTACACTTAACAAGCAATTTTGCATTTGCATGTAGCATTGGTTACCACTCAGCAGCAGTTTACAACTCTTTAATCATTGCAAGAAATTTTCTTTACATGCCACTCAAAATATCAAAGCTGATGTTCCTGAGCTGGACTGTCCTACGTATTCCGGGATATCGTCATACAAGGCTTTCAGAAACCCTGTGAGTTACTGACTGTATTCCACCTCTAAATTTTTTCATCTTTTGAAGTCTGGATTATTGTACGTGTGTATATATATCTTTATTTATATACAATGTGTACACACATATATTTAATACGTGAATATACATGTATATTTTTGTATATATATAATTTAACTGTAATACATCTAAATATTGAATATAAATCTTTGTTATAGGCATGCATGGAGTCCAGCAAAAGAGAGGGATATGTTCAGGCCAGAGTTATCTGGAGGTACAACAAGGTGAAGAAGAGTAGTAAGAAATGACTGGGATCAATCACAGTAACCCTCATTTGAGTAAACTCTCCAGGGTTTTGCTGAGCATCTTGCTTGGTTTAGGATGACAGAATTTGCCCCAGAGTAAATTCTTTCCTTTCTGGGGTCTGTGAGAACATCTCCAGTTGGGCACACAAAGTCAAAAGCGCCTTCTGCACACGTTCCCCATGTGTGACAGGGACTGCCTCTGCCAGTGTGACATGGGGGGCTTTCTCTGCCCCTTCCAAGGAGGTAGAAGGGACCAGAGGGAGGTTCAGGCTCCAGCACCTTTTGTCCCAGTCAGCCTGAGCCTGGGCTCCCAGGATGGTTACTGGAGAGCCTTTCAGAGGTCTTTTTCCCCTGGCACGGGAGCAGTTGCTAGAAAACGCATCGTAACTCATCTGCAGAGAAGCGACCAGGACTGTGACCCCACTCTGCAGAGCACCTGCACTTTTACTAGCAATCCTGATGGCAAACCTGCGTGCTCTGCCTGTTCAGTGCACTGCTTCCCATGTCCTTGCTCTGTTCTACCTCTCTTAGTCTTTTCAAAGTCACTCCAGATTTACAGCAGCGTAACTTAGATCAAAACCAGGCTCGGATGCACACACCAGCTATTCACTTCCATAGATCATTACACTTTATCACCAGAAATCTTTTAGATTTGTATTATTTGGAGAGTTAGTTAGAAATCAACAGTTTGGTTCTATAGCCCACTGGAGGGGCTGTGCCCTGGGCAAAGAGAGGAGGACTTTCTTAGATGGTGCTTGTTGAGTTTCCCAGACTATAAATGCTTCCGACAGGCACGTCTGTGAACAGCTGGCGGGGATCACTGCCTGGACCCGATCCCAGCTGTCCAGAGGACTCATACTTTCTGGCATCTGCATGGGGATAGCCTCTTCCATAGCTGAGGATCTGTCTATATTTAATACATACATAAAAGATGTTGCATTAACAAAATTGTGTTGTTTGCCTTCCTCCAGAGAGCCTGAGGCCTCCAGCCTTTGCAGCTGCCTTGGCCAAAACCTGGGGGTGGAGGAAAGCCTCCAGCCTGAAAGAAGAGCACACACTCATCCTGAGAGAGGCAGCGGGGAGACAGGAACCTGATGAGAAACGTGATGAAAAACAAAATAAAATGCAAATCATCGTTAATGCTTCATGTTACTTTGGTATACTTGACCTCAGTTCTGGCTCTGACCCCCTTGGTGCACCAGACAGAAAAACCTCAGACAAATTCAACTGACTGTGACAAACACAAGTTTTAATTAATTAATTATAACGATGAAAAAAAAGCTGCATTTAATTCTCTCTGAACTGATGACTTGCTCAAATTGGATTTGATCTGGAAACATGGAGCGAGATCATCAGGTGGACCCAATGAAGGCTATTCCACTGGCATCTCTGAGGCGGTGTGAAACCATCCTGTTGTTTTTCCTCTTTACTGCAACTTGGATTTTGGAGTTCAAGTGGATCGGGATGAAGCACAGAAACCGCTACCCCTTGCTTAAGGGTTCACTTGATTATTCTGGGAGCCCATGAAAGATAAGTTATACAAACCAATATACCATACACAATACTATATAACCTAAAGAAATATTGCACATGAGTAAAATTACAATTAAAGTAGGGTTAGGCTTTTGCGTAGATCTTTATTCATAGATCTATAAGTACACCCACCAATAAAAAGTAATTTTGTTCTGTTAACTTTGAAATACCACTTCTAATTAATGAAGATGGTAAATTTACTTAATTTTTAAGCAAAAAGTCAGTCAAATAAAGTTAATTATGTTTACTATTATTCACTGTTCCTATACCTAAAGGTTTGAGCCACCAATAAGGCAATCTATCCAAATCAATCACCAACAAACCACGTCATGTGACCCGGGATCCACCTGAGAAGGCAGCAGCGTTGCCCCAAACCCTACTGTTCTGAAGACTAAATCATTAAGGATGGAAATGCAATAACTTCTCCTCTGCAGAGGCAGGATTTCCGCCAGGGGTAACTTCTGCTTGTGAACCACCATTCAGAGGCTACGCCTTGCTCCTAAAAGCCACAGGCAAGGTGACAAGGCGGCCACGGCTCACTCCAACCAAGGATCCCTCTGGCCCATCATTCTGTACCCAGCCGTGGCCATAAGTGGACAGAGAAGGGAAGGCAGGAGCAACGCAAGAGAAGAGGGCTCTTTTGCCCCCTAATATTCTCCCAACCTCTGCTTACATTCAGCTCAGCGGCTTCCTGAGCCTGGTGCACTTTATCTTTCATTAACCAAGGGGTCTCTCCTCCAAGCACTTTTCCATCTTCCCTTTGAACTCATAAAAACCTCTGGGATCCAAACACCACCTTTTAGGAAAGACTTCCTAAGGTCCATTACTTCTTTCATGGAACACCACTTCCTTTTGTCTTGAACCTGGTTTACTTGTTTACCTATGTATAATTTGGTAACATTTGAGTAAAGGTCACCCTGTTCATTGTGCAAAATTCCAACATCTTTCTTTGTAAAGACCATATCTATATTGCAGCACATAGACATACAGAAGTCTATGGGATCAGATGGAATCCACCCAAGAGTTCTGAGAGAGCTGGCGGAGGTGCTCACCAAGCCACTTTCCATCATTTTCCAACAGTCCTGGCTGACTGGGAAGGTCCCAGCAGATTGGAAACTAGCCAATGTGACATTCATCTACAAGAAGGGCCAGAAAGAGGATCCGGGAAACTACAGGCCTGTCAGGTTGACTTTGGTGCCAGGGAAGCTGATGGAGCAGATCATCCTGAGTACCATCACGCAGTATGCACAGGACAACCGGATGATCCGGCCCAGTCAACATGGGTTTATGAGAGGCAGGTCCTGCTTGACTAACCTGATCTCCTTCTACAAGATGGTCACCCACTTAGTGGATGAAGGAAAAGCTGTGGATGTTGTCCGTCTGGACTTTAGTAGAGCCTTTGACACTGTTTCCCACAGCATTCTCCTGGAGAAACTGGCTGCTCATGGCTTGGATGGGCGTACACTTTGCTGGGTAAAAAACTGGCTGGAGGGCCACCACACCTGAAGCGATACTTGTTCTTGTTCTTTAGAACCAGAGGAAATGGCTCCAAGTTGCACCAAGGGAAGTTTAGATTGGATATTAGGAAAAACTAATCAGGCATTGGAACGCATTACCCAGGGCAGTGGTGGAGTCCCCATCCCCGGAGGTATTAAAGGGTCGTGTAGATATAGTGTTTAGGGACATGGTTTAGTGGGGGGCTTGTCAGTGTTAGGCTAACGATTGGACTAGATGATCTTACAGGTCTTTTCCAATCTAGGGGATTCTGTGATTCTGTGATATATGAAATGCTAGCCAGTTCCCCAATTAGACTGAAAATAAAGTACTCTGAATGATCTAAAACAAACTTTTGCTTTTTAACAAAGGGCAGCTAGGATGAAGTGCCCAAGAGATGAAGGCTGGTGGCCATGCCAGGAATCAGTTTGGTGATGGGAAAGGTAGCCCCACATGGTGGGTCCACAACCAGATGGGGACATGTGGCCAGCAAGCGAGGTGCAGCCAGGGATGGGAATGGAGCACATGGGTGTCCTGGAAGCAAGGCAACGGGTGGACCCAGTGCCCTGGCAGCCAACAGCAAAGGTCAGACACACTGCTTAGGAGTTTTTGGCTCATTTTCCAGTTTCAGAAGGAAGGAGGTTGTGGCAGGAAAGTAGGAATTAATCTTCTGGCTTGATCTCAAAGTCCAGTCTGTTCAGCAATTCTGATGCAGACGAGTATTGGATGCTTCCCAGGGCGTAGAAAAATCTGCATTTCTCATCCCAACACCAGGAGTTAAACACTGGCTTCCAGGAGGCCATACAAGAGCTTTTTCAACTTTATTCTCATTTGGTTTAGCAATAACAATAGTAATGCTGGATATTCTTGATCGCACCCGCTCCCTTTTGAAAATCAATGGCAATAGGAAAGCGGAACTGGAAATGATTCATGTGGCTAAAATCTGCAGAACAGAGGTGAACTGTTGGCTGAGCCAACACAGGCTCGTACAGAAAACTTAAAGAGTTTTGTGGGTAGGAAAAACTTTTCATCTGAGAAACAGAAAGACCCCCCAAAAGGCATTGCCAAACCTTTTTTAACTTCCTGATCACATAGCTGTGTTTACACCACCCACATTATTTATTGGCCGTGTGCTTGACAAGTGGTTTCATGAGGAATACTAATTCAAGGCGGCAGTAAATTTCAGGAAGAGAAGCAGTACATTTTTCAACTAATATTATTTGCAGCCTTACCTACACACGGTGACCTGCTTATATGGAGGATTGTACAACA
This sequence comes from Pluvialis apricaria, assembly GCA_017639485.1. Taxonomy (NCBI): domain Eukaryota; kingdom Metazoa; phylum Chordata; class Aves; order Charadriiformes; family Charadriidae; genus Pluvialis; species Pluvialis apricaria. Next base: position 17,318,187 of record CM030009.1, read on the forward strand.
AATAATTTACTTTGTCTATACTTTTGTTTGATTGTTTCAAATATATAGAAGAAATATATCTGTTTCACTGTCTACTAAATCCGAATGGTATTTTCATAAGCTAATCACACCTTTATACGCTTGCTTGCTTGCTGATTTCTGTGTCAGCTTTATATGAGGCGGGAAGGGAATAGTATCACTTGCTTCGACCCTGGAGTCAGTTTCCAAAGAAAAGTATAGATACCGCTTGATGAGAATAAAGCCAATCAGCTATTAAGCTGGCTGCTACTGTTCTGCCAGGAACGTTTCTATTACCATACCAAATGTTTCTGTCTCTCAAGTCAGTTGTAGCTGTGCTCATTGTTTTTCACAGGTTCGCAAAAGTGAACGCCACAGCAGTCAGGGCTGGAAGCTGCTGTGAGCCAGCGACAGCTTAAGGATGGCTCCAATTTGGGGAAGGAGGAGATAAATTTGCCAGTCAAATAGCCAGTGTTACAGAGATTTTAGAAGCGCGGATCAAAGCCCTGTCCACCCTGCGTGGCCACCTCAAACTGAGATCACCATGGAATAGATTGATAAGGACACAGAAAAATCAATCCACAATATGCCATAAAAACCTATTGACATGTGTGAGGACACGAGTGATGTGGTATTTCACAAAATTGCAGCTATGCAAAACAGCAGATTCCTCTGCCTTATGCAATCATTGTATTGGCATTCGCTGCAACCTACTTGCAAGAGCATATTTTGAATTTTCAAAGCATGGCTAAGCTAGCAGGCATTGTATGAGTTGACATCAAACTGCAAAATTGCATGTGAGTGATGTTCTATCATACATGAATATCGGTGCTATGCAACAACATGGAAAAAAAACTTTTCAAGGCTTAAATTAAATAGACTTTAATTAAAATTAATTATGGCAATGATCTCAAACTGGATGAAATCACAGCTGATGACTTTGTTTAAAAAAATGAGGTGAAAGTTCAAAGAAGCCCTGAGTTTTTAACCACTGGAGTTGTCCTTTTGCGTATTTTTACAATTAGATTTTTGGATTCTCAGGGAGTCCCTAAAGCTATGTTGTTGCTGCTCATACAAAAATATAAATTTATTTCCTTATTACCCCCTATAATAAAAAAGCAAAGTGTCTGCTAAGAAGAGGGCAGATGACATGCAAGGCATTATGCCTACCCAGGCTTCTGCTGACCGATACCACGCCACGTCTGCGCACGCCAGCGTTGCAGCGCTTGGCTTTGGGGCATGTCCCCTCACGGTGTCACGAACGCGCATCCTTACTGTATGCAAGGAGACGGGGTCAACGCTTCGCACTCTGCCACACCGGGCTGCTCAGATGCCCGGGAAGAAACCCGGCAGCCAGCAAGGTGGCTAATGAACATCATTGCTCTCTTTGGCGCTTGAGCTCCCGTCCGCTGAGCAGCCAAGCCCCCAGCTCTTCCCTGGGGCCAAGCACTTTCGCTGTCTGCTTCTGAAAATACAGAAATTGTGTTTCTGGGAGCAAACTACAGCACTCAGGCTGAGTACAGGCAAGCCAGGCTGCAGGTCTCAATTTCTGACCTGGGAAGAAATGGAAATTTTTTCTGCTGATGTAACTAGTTCGGCTGCGCTGAGCTCACTGGAAGGATTTGTGTTTGTATCAGCTGCACATCTGTCTCCAAACTTCCTTTGCTTACTCGTTCCACGGATGATAAAATTAAACAAAGAGTTCCAGAAACGTCACTCCGAGAGACGGTTTTGACATGAGGATGGGCAGGGCAGAGTTACTTGCCTGTGACAAATCAGGCGTAACGTCAACACTATCGACGTGTATCAGGCCCGCTTTCAGCCCACAGCGCGGCGGCGGCGAACAGCATCACTGTGCCAGCACAACCTCACCCGTACCAGCACCACTGCAAGCGCGACCCTGAAACAACAGCCTGGTTCACAAAGAAAAATAAGGCTGACCTTGCTGTGCGCTAGCTGGGTCCCCCATCTTCAGAGGACATCATACATGCAAATCCAAAGTGCTGAATTTGATGGCAGGTGGAAACTTTGCAGTTGGACTCAGCAGAAACACAATTCAGTTGTCGGTGTAAATTAGCTTCATTTTGTTTATCCAGAAAACATCAGGCTGATGCAAGTCCCATGATTTTGCCACTTAGAGCTGCTTTCTGGTCACCAGGGGAGGGGGACACATCCTCCATTACATTTCCCCTGAATTTTCCTGCTCTCTTTTCCCGTGTCTTGTACAACATTGCGCTGGCTGTCAGCGTTTAATGAGTTACAAGAAACTGAAAGCATAAGCTTTTCCCATGAGAATTAAACTAAAACAAGTCAGAGGATCGCTTAGGAACTTTCTGAAGTACACGGGAGGGCAGCAGGACTCCTGAAACACCTCTGCAGCAGTGTTTCATTAAGTTTTAGAAGTAAAACAAGGCTTAATGCTTAATCACATTTAAAGTAACATTGCAGACTTCAGGCAGCCAAATTTTCCTCCCAGCCACATGACCGTTCAGCCACTCCACCCAGCCACCTTCAGGCTGCTCAGGTGAAGACTTCCATCCACGGTCAAAGCCACACTTTGAAACCAGCCTTCAGGGAAGCGCGTGCACTGGACAACGGGGCTCTGCAGGAGCCTGCTTGGCGGGGCTTCCCCTGGTTTTGAAGTTTCTTGGGATGAATTTAACACAGCGAAGAGCTCCATGGGAAACTCAGCCTGACTAAAGGCTGAGAGCAAATCATCGTCTTTGATCTAGACTGGGTCCTGGGTAGACCCGAACACGCAACGGCTGTGAAACACAGGACACAGAGGGAGGAGGGCAGTGGGCACTGCCTTTCTTGGTGGCGGACAATGCCAGATTAAAGTGTTGGTGAAACTGCAGACCGAGAGCTTGTCTTGCTTGTTACTAGGCAGAGCTTCAAGCTGAAAGGCTAAAACCTGCCCCAGCAACCACACCGAGGGCAAACAGATACCCCGCGGTGCAACATGCCACTCAGCGCTCTTACCATGAGCACTTTGCCGTTTGCCTCCGTCCTGGTGCCTCTGCCCTCTCAAATCCACCCCGGTCTCAGGGTGATCGAGCAGATGCAGTGCCAGACTCCTGCAATGAGCTACAAGGGCAAGAAAAATGCTCTCCTACTGGTGGAGTAATGCTGGCAAAATAGCCCCTGACACACGCACAACTCACAGCAGCAGTAGAGTCTTTTTACTGTATTAATTACATTGATTGGGGGATTTAGCTCTCTAGGAAGAAGATTAGTTTTATCATTATAGACGCTCTCTCTACTGAAGCCTTTGCTGACAAAATCCTACCAACAAAAACATCTATACAGGAGCCTTTAGTCGCTCCTGGATCCCTGTCTTAAGATGTGGATGCAAATGTACTGTTTGTATTAACTGAAGAATCCTGCTCTTTCTGCTCCTGGCAGCATTAGACAGCTCCTCACACATCCTCTTATTCATATTAATTTCTCCTCAGCTTTAAATATGTTTTCCCAGCTGCTAAGCCAAACCTTACTCACATTTATGACAATACAGATTTCGAAACTGTATCAATCAACATAAGCAAATTCAGATATTCATCTTGAAAGCAGAATTTAAGCCATGACCACAGAAGCAAGTGCACTTGTTTATCACCGCTGTGGTTATTAGTAATGCTGCGGTTGCTTGGAAAATACAAGATTCTTTTAAGTAAATTTTTTTGGCATTTGCTAAGATGTGTGTTACTGTAGATAGCACATTTTCAACAACTACAACCATGTATTCTCAGTAATGACTGTAACAGTGAAACTGTTTTTCATATTTTTACCGATGTGATAATTGGTCTGAACATTGCAAAGTATGGGACATGAGAAATTGCTGCTGTTATATTCTAAAAAAGCTCTTCTTACTGTTTCCATAACACAAGGGAAAATCATGATTAATGTAATTTGCAAAGATGTTATTACATTAGTTGTGCCACACAAATCAAACAAGGCAAACAACTGGCTGAAAATGTTCTCGATATCCATCACACATTTTGTGCAATAAAAGCAAAACTTCTGTAGCTGACAGTTAAAAAACCCTTAATCACCTTCTGTAGTGGCACTCAGTAATAAAATCAGAGGAAGGAGTTGCATTTGATTCCCTGCAACAGAGTTGAGCAAGGAGAATGATGACAAAATTGATTTTTTAAAAAATCAACAGCCACTTGGAGGAGACAGAATCAGAATAAGAATATCACAACACTTAATTTGACACTGGGATTTATAACAATCTTGATAATAAGGTGAAGACTTCAAGCAAAGGATCCAGCTTCACCCATGCTGTACCTCCAGAGGTGAAATGAAGCCACCAAGCTACTTCATGGAAGGAAAGAAGCCCACTGTCTTTTTTTTTTTCCCCCCAAGAGTTACATCTGGCGGACTTTGAGCTAGATGGATCTGTTGGAGCAGGCAAAGCAAGACCTTTAGCTGGCACAAACATGGCAGCGCTGGCAACTTCCACCTGTTCAGTCTGGGTGTCTCATGTCCAGCTTACTCAAGCTCAGCACGCACTTACAGGTGCCACCCTCATACCTGTTTTGGTTTTATACAAGATTTTTCCTTCCAACAATAATTTGTTCCCCTTAATACTGAAGCCGGAGCTCACAAGCTTCTCCAGCAGTCGGTGGCTGCAGATTGTAGCCCAGATCCCAGCTGGTGAGGGGTGGCAAGCACAGATGGCACTGCCAGCCTGCCTTGCTGCTGTTTTTGTGTATTTTTTTCCAAAACCCTCAAACGACAAGGTTGGGACTAACCAGAAACCACCTCTCTTGTAGCGGTGGGGTGGAAGAGTGAGTCACTTCAACTTGACAGCAGCGGTGAGGAAAGCTGGTGCATGAGCCACATCCTCATCCTGTGTCCAGACGAGTCTTTGGAGAGTTGTCCCAGGCCATGTGCAAAAAACACTGTCCCCACAACCTGCATTTCCAGCGGCTGTGGGGAGGGAGCCTACGTGGGAACCCCACCTGGCCAGCAGCTCTGTGCTGCTACCAGCACAGATGAAACACGCAGTGGCCGAAGGGAGGAAACTGGTTTAGGGTTTAGTAATAAGTGAGGCACCAAAGGCACCAGAAAGAGAAACAAAATGCCTTAATTGTTGAAAAAAAAGTGGTGGTAGGCTTTGCTTCAGGGGTCTTTTTTTCTCCACCCATTTCCTAGAGAGGTAAGGCAGAGACACGGAACTGGGATGCAGGTGGACAATTCCTGCACTTTACCCACCCACACAACAGTAAAACTACTGTTCTGTTTTCTCCACTAAATGAGACAAAGTTGGTAAGAAGAGATTATATCTTTTATTAAAGCAACCGCCCACACAGGAAGAAAATTATCCGTCACTTGGGGTGCACAAGCCCTTTTCCTAGTCATGAGGAAAACTTTAGAGTAAGATACTTGAAGCACACCCATGAACACAAAACGGCTGCATTTGGCAGTCGTGCCCGGCCTGAGGTTTCTGCACAAGGGACTTGCCTGTCTCCTCTTTACCGTCGCTCCAGCTCACAAAACCACTACTCAAGAGCATGCTTTTTCATAACACACCGCTCTTGGAGGCAGTCTGACTACATGTTATCAACTACTGCTGCAAAGGGAAAGGAATCTCCAAGGTTTTAGGGATTCGGGAAAAGACAGCTTTGCCGCAGCTTCTCAATTAACCGCCCTAAAAAAAGAAACAGGATGTGCTAATAATATACCCAAACTCGAATGCCAGACCTGGGAACTTTCCATGCAGATACCCTGTTTGGATCCTCAGGAGATACCAACTGGCCCACTTTGTGAGCCCAAGCAGTACGTGTTGGGAAAGGACCCCAGAGGCATCAGCAGTGCTCAGTGTTTTATTCACACAGAGAAATATTATTATTAATTGGTCTCTAAAATGTCTAAAAATGCACTGGTGCCTCATTCCTGAGACGCTAAACCCAAAATTTAAATGGTTCCAATGTTCTGCTTGTTCAAATATTTCAGAAATTAAGCACCTCATGCTCTTGATACTGCACATAAACTATTCACAATGATCTGTCTAAAACCACATCACTGACAGAAACTCTTTATCTGTTTCTTTGAACTTGTAAAGCTGCAGGAATGTTTTATTAGTGCAAGAGAAGGTGGCTGGAGAGGTAGAGGATGCAGCCTCTGTGATCCTTCCTTGGCCACTGTTTACCTGTGTGACGGTGGATGTTGATATACTGGTCAAAGATAACCTCAGCTGAGTGATTTTCACGGGAAATATTTCAACGTCTGAGTACTTTACCTGTCTCTGTGGCATCTATATTCAAACAGGGTAATTTGAGCACTGAGTCAGTCGCACGTTTTTAGCCTCGTACCCAGCACCAACAGGGTTTCATAGCAGAGGGTTTAGTGCCACATACTCAAAAGCCTGAAAACAGGCAGAGGGAATGTCCTGTCCGAAAGAAGCTTTCTTCTAAATCCTGACCACTGGCAGTTGCCTCACAGCTAGTTTACAGCTCATCTGATGTAATTGGGGACATTCTCATTGTTCTCATAAGCGATCTAACATCTGCTCAGCTCCTGCGTGCACAAAGTCTTGTCGCGGCGAGCGCTGCGGCCCCTGGTGCAGAAATACCTCCTTCACCGCCTTACATCTGCAGCCTTCGGTGCTTCTTGGGGTGCCCAGTTGTGGAGGTGGGTAAATGAATGGAGTCAGAGAGCGCTTTTGGTCCAGGTATTGTTCTGGGCAAAGCATGCGTGTGTACGCACAGGTATGGTGTGCCAGAGTATTTACCGAAAAGCCCGTGTGTCTCTTGGCATCTCCCATCAGTACAGGGCCACAGCAGGAGCGGGCACTGTGGGGTCACACTAAGGGACGCGAAGGACAGGAGGAACTTGATCTGCCTCTTACAACTGTGATGCAAATGTTCTTTGCTCGACACGTAATGGAAAGTAAAGCCTGTTTCTCTCTCTGTTGCTGTGACCAGCACAAGCGAACACTGGTAAAGCACAGAGCAAAATATTAGGAAGGCAGTAGGCAACACAGATATTCACCTCGCGTATGAAAGCAAACTGTACCAGTCCACACTGCCTGCAAGGACGGGACTGCTGAGACATCTAGGAAAGCATTATCTACTCCATAGCAATAAACAGCATTTTGTTTCACTTTATTTTTAGCTTGGTTCTCCTTCTTCCTCCCCACATCTGAGCCCTTCAGCTCAAGGCAAAGGTCCAAGAACAATAGCATTTCAAGCCAAGCACTAAGCTCACAATCGGAAAACCAGAGCCTAGATATGACAGGCTGCTCTATTTACTAACACAGAGCACATAAAACCAAACCAAACCAAAATAACCTACTTCAATATTTTTGCTTCATACAGCAAGGAAAGCAAGTCTCCCTTGCACTCAGCTCTGATGTGCTGCCATCAGGAATACCCTGAGAAGTTGGATGAAATTTATATAAAACACTGAAACCCTTGTGTGTGTGTTCTTGCTATAAATTTGAACCTCAAATGGGAATGTGATTTGAATTTAAACACTTAAAGCTGTGGTCTTAACAGTAGGCACTTTTGTATATTCATCCTCCTGCCACTGTCCTCAGTCTCCCATGGTCTTGAATGACGTGTTGTTTTTAGACAATTAGCTTCTTGTCTGCAGAAGAGCAGTTTGGCCCTATCCCTTCCATTGTCCCTTATGTCCAGCGAGGAAAAGGGGGGAGAGAGAAAAAAAAAAAAAAAAAAAGAGAAAGACAGATTTCAATCAAAAGCACTACATTGGTAAGGGATTAATAACAGTCTGCCTTGTGATCGGATGAAACCTAACAATCAGCCTGAATGCCTTCTAATTTGATCAGCAAAAATGATGACTTCCAAGTATTGCACGTAGAGCCGAGTGTCTACGTCGCTTTGAGCAGCAGCAGCTCCCAGCGGTACCTGTTGCTGGCAGGTTTGCACTCTAGTAGATCCCGCTACGGCCAACTCATTTTAGGGACAGGAATTTGTCGAGCTAATTAGGTAAGATAAGAACGGTGTTTAACTGGCACGATTAATGCTGAAGACACAAACAGCTCTTTCTTAAATGCACACAGCAGAACTGGAGATAGAGAACTAAACAGGAAAAAGCAGGTAGTCTGGTGAGCACCATGTTCTTGTGCTTTATTTTAAGTGTGCCAGTAGTTCTTAATGCTTGAAGATTTAAGGGCCAGATATCCCACTGCTGTGAAGGGCCCAAGCGATGCCGGAAGGAGCAGAGAACAGCAAATATGGGGCAGCCAGGCACTGCCTGGGGAACACGGCAGGTCGGGTGCAGGCTTGGGGGCACGCAGGGCAGGGGGGAAGCAAAGTCCCTTGCCCACCTTGCTGCTTCTCAGGGTACCCAAACTGTCCCCCACTTAAGCTGAAGCTGGCAGAAGCACCATTATGTGTGAGGAAGGTGCTTCCACTACAGGAGCGAGGATCAGAGACTCCGAAGAGAATACACTGCCATGGATGCTCGTGCCATCCATCAGGATGGTTCCACCTACGTCTCTGGGGATGTGTGATTCACTCCATGAATTAACTCCACAGCAATCCCATTGCCACTGCTGCAGACGACAAGTGCTGTACCTGAAACAGTCAGTCATCCTTTATTGCGCTCTTCACAGAGGTAATTCAGCGCTTGAGTTACTGTCACTGTGCACTGTTAAGTTTCTTTTCATTCATATTTTTACAACCACATGTATATTTGATCTGGGCTAGCGCCAGGGGGCTACCGAAGGGAAGAAATACCTGTTAGGTGGCTGGGACCCTTTTGCCATCTTTGATCATAGAATCGTTATGGCTGGAAAAGACGTTTAAGATCATCACGTCCAACCGTTATGTCCAGGGGAAGGGACACAGGGTCGCATCCCTATGTCACTTTAGGTTGCCATGATGAAACACACAGAGGCGCTGTGTAGATATCACAGGTAAATACGGGCTTGTTACATTCCTTGAGAAATAAAACAACCAGCTAATAGTTGGGGGTGACAACAGCTATCTCATGCTTTTTTGTTGGCTCTTCCTCAGCCTCTCACATGTTTTGCTGGGAGGAATAACAACTCTGGTCCAACTGGTGTCCCTGTCAGGACACTTCTTGGTGACAAGCCTGTCTGTCACCACTTTCTTCAGCTCAAGATAATCCAGTCCCAAAGTCCTTTCTGCAGCCGAAACGGGGTCTCTTCCAGATACCCACCTAAGGCATATCAGTTAAAATTTGCAGACAGAAAAGCAGTACCCCACTGCACGTACGCAGAGAGCCTAGTATTTCCATAAGGCATCGCATATGCTGTGTGCATACAGACTGATGTTAAGCGTGCATCCTGGGCAAGCCAGGCCCACCGCACACAAAATGAAGAGGCACTCTTGTTTGTATAGGAGTCAAGACTTTCAGGAATCTGGCAGATTACCAGGAAGAGTTGGAGGATGTAAGAATACTGCTAGAAGCCATAATCCAAAGCATCTGAGGTGGCTGAAAGAGGCTTGACACTTCAGGAGCAGTATGTTAGGTGCAGATGAACACACAATCCAAATGACACAACTGGAAAACCAGTGCAAGCTCAGAGAGTGCTAGTAGAAATACAAACATCCTAAATGCAAGGCCATGGTGTCCCTGGTACTTCACAGGGTCTAGAGATGTCAAGCAGGGCAGCCACTAGCACACAGCTTGCTTTCTCTCACCTGGCTTAGTCCCCCCGGCAACGTGAGACCCTCTGCACCAATTAAAACTTCCCACTGGTTTCAGCCTTTCCCCCCAGACCCATTTAAGCACACTTTTTGTCACTTCTGTTGCTCTAAGTTTCCACAGTCCCTCCCAGTCCATTCCCTTCAGAGCAGAGAAAGTCCCAACCCCCACCTAAATCAGCCCTGCCACCGTTTATTCAACTGAGCCGTGAGGCAGGCAGGGCCCACCTCAGCTGTGCTCAGAAACATCCATGGATAGGTACGGGTCACATAGTGGTTGATACAGCAATTTTTATAGCCACGGTTTCATACCCCGGCAGGAGTCATACAGCCCCAACACATCCTACAGTGACACCCATTTTCTATCTAAACATCTTCACCTCCTCCCTGCAGAAGGCGAAGTAGAAGAACTAATGCATTTGATTCTTCAATCAGGTTGAATTTGTTAGACACCAAATGAAATACAATGCAAAGGGTTTAAGAGGCGCATGAGAGTGACTGAACAAGTGTGAGTTTGGCAGACTCTCATTTGCAGTTTTCCCACAGCCAATGAGTAATCCACACGAGCAACATCTGGCCCGAGTGCATCCAAAGGACCCCCTGTAACCACTGCACTTTGAATATTTCAGTTTTTCCTCAGTGATTTGGTCACATACAATGCCAAAGTGCACACTGTGTTATGGAAGATGATACTTTATATTTCATCTATATCGTTTGTTAAGCTCAGGAAGTCACAAAGCAATGCTGACCGTTTCTTAAGTGGAAGCAGGGTCATATTTTCCACCCCACATCACACGTACGCTACCCTTAGCAGCAGCTCATCTTTTGAATGAAGAGAAATTATGATATCTTGGTGACATGAATCCAGCCCACGAAGAACCCGACAGGACTTTTTAAACACAGCATCACAGATGTTTTACCAAGCTACTGTTCGCCATCTGCTCCAAGTGACACCACCAGTTTTCCTCTCGAAAGGTCAAACCTGGCCTCGGCGGGAAGACGAATGCCGCTTTCACGTGCTTAGCTACAGCTGCGCTGTGCTTGGTTATGCTGGGATACGCACACAGCGGCCACAACACGCCGGCTCTTCTTTATGGAAATCAGCCATCTGCCAGAAGGCAGCCCCGGCAGAGCCGGCAACGAGAGCAAGCGGAGCTGAGCCAAGGCAGCCTTGTGAAACAGTGGGAAATAAAGGTACGAGCTCTTGTCCAGCAGGAGGGGGCACAGCTTCGTGCCATGCTGTCAACGTTAGCCTCGTCTCTTTGAAGGTATGTCATCTGCTGGGCTCGTACAAATATATCTGTCATGGTGATCATTCCATATGGGAAATAGAGATGCAGTTTTCTAAGTACACATTAATCACACTCTACCTTACACGAGATGGCAAAACAAGACATATTCATGCCTTCAGACCATATCACAGTTTCATAGTATGATAGTGTATACTGACAGTGTGTCCTATTATTAAGGCTACATTCCAACCTCATCTATAACCATTAACTTTGCTGGTTCACAAGCATTGACAAAATAGTTCCACTCAGGCAGCAATTTTTTATATTTAACCTCTTTTTAGAAGCAGGAGGGTTTTTTTTGTTTGTTTGTTCTGTTTTGTTTGTTTGTTTTTTTTAAGTTCATAGCAGAACTTTTAAAACTTTAAAAAGGCTGAAGAAACATTGCTATGTATATATGGAATAAGTGTGCTTTAAGCAGCGGGTTCTGCTCACTGTAGGATATGCAATATGATTCAGTCTCATATCATGATTTACTATACTTTTATATAGTTCATATATTTACAAAAAAAAAAAGGAACAGAAAGATAAAAGCAGCCTGGAGTGAATATTTAGGCACGAACTCCATAAGACTCAGTACAAGAGAATTTCAGCTATCAGACATCCCGGGGATGGGGCACAGAGGGAGTATCAGGCGAGTAGTGCCTGGGGTAACAGTCACTGGATGCTCCTGCAAGAGCCACCATCATCCAGCCCTTGCTGTCCCACTAACTACAGTGAGCTTCAGCTGCCCGACGGCCTCAGCACTGCTGGTGCTATAGCTGAGAAGGTCAGGGCTCAATAAATTTCATATTGCCTTTCGCTTATAACTTTTATGAAGTTTTTCAAGAGTCTTTGAAGCTCAGCTGAGAAGTGAACAGGGAATGCCTAGAGGAAGCTCTCACACCTCAGCATATTTATTAATCTGTCACTGTGAATGCATCTCATTTAGAGCACTGTCCTGGTTTGAGGTGAAACAGGACCAATTTTGTTCAGTAACTTTGCTTCTTAGCTGGGCCTCTTCTAACTACTGAAATCAACAACACATTGTGCAGACAATGTTCACTCTCTCACAGTGATAAGACCGATGTTTATAGCTGATGCCCAGGCATGGTATGCAGGGAGGCTCTTGCTTATACTTATTGCTGTAACACCCAAGGGCAACCAACTTTGTTATTTGCCCCGTTGGAGGGTCGGAAGCGGAAAAGCATAGTGGGGTCCCACCTGCAGGGAGAAGCGGACAGGACAGGTGACCCAAAACTGACCAACAGGGGATTCCATCCCATCTGCCTCATGCTCAGTATAAAAGCTGACGGAGCAAAGGGTCAGGCCCCTTCTTCCTTCAACGGCTGACATCTGAGGAGGACTCTGTCTGTTCGTCTGCCTTTGGTCCCGATCCTGAATCCAGATCCAGAATCCAGTTCCCATCTGTCACTGAGTCCAGCCTGGGACTCCCCCAGTGCCAGCCAGTGTTGTGATTGTCATCCTGGGAGCTTGATACGGTTTTGTATATTTCTCATTATTTCCTTTTATTTTATTATTAATATTTCATTAAAGTAGTTTAGTTCCTTCTAAACTCGTAAGTCTCTTTTCCCTCCTCTGCCTCTCTCTTTGAAGAGAGGTAGAGGGGAGCATCTGTTGGTCGCATCTGGGGTCCCCTATGTCCCCAGTGGCCGATTTGGCCTAAACCACGACAAGCACACAGCTCCTTTCCAAACCAAGCCAGCCAACAACTCCCAACACTACACATTTTCTTGTGCTCTTCAAAAGCATTTTGCTTGTCAATAAATTCTGAAATAATTTGTATATCTTAAAGGAGATATATATGTGAGCTTCAGGAGAAATGACAGTGAGTATGATTGGAAGAAGCCTAAGGAAACTCTAAAGATGTCTTTAGTGTGGACCTTGGGTAGAAGACAGCATAGAATTACGTCTCTGTTATTCTCATGACATTTACAGTTGTACAGCACTCAGTTGTGCTCAGGTTATTTCTCATGGGTTGGGGCTGTTGTGGAGCTTTTCCTGCAAAGAGAAGACTGCAAGGTCTCAAACCCAAGGATATCTACCCAGGCATCTCAAGATGTTCCTCTGCTTCTGTGTTTGAGGCTATTGGTATAGCCTGCTACTGTCTTTTCTGAGACCCTGATAATTTTTAAGGTATTGCAGTAGTGTAGATTTATATTCTTTTTTTATATTTCAGTATCTAAGGAGCAGAGAGATCAGATCCGCATCCACAGGGGTTGTTCTGGCATATAACTCCCTTCAAGGTAGAATGGAGGATCAAGGCTACTGTAAGCTAAGAGTTACCAAGGCAGATCTGTCTAAATAAACTTCAAGAAACAAACCAAGTCCAACAGAAAACAATGCTCAATAATGCAGTCAATAATGGTTTTGTCTGTACATTTTCCCAGCTCTGGAACCGGTTGGGGATTTACTACCTCACTTTGGGAGATGGACTACACAGCTCAAATGAAGCAGTAATGGAGCATTAACAGAATTAGTACACTGAAAGTGCTTTGTAGGCTGGAGTTAGACATTTTCATCCGGGATGATGGGATCACTTTCCTACAGTAATTAGTGGAGCAGCTGACATTAACTCCATAAGTGACCTGCTTGTTGCCACCACTGTGAATCAAAATTAGATTAGCAGCCCCCCTACAGGTGTGGCGTGCAGTACGGAGGTTAAAAGCGCACAAAATGCTTTGCTCATTCAAAGTGAACTGAACTGCATCAAAAGGATTACATAGCATTTGGACCTGTCGCGTGTGGCGAGGATTTGGGAGAGATCATATAGCCCCAGGGAAGGGAGCTGAGGTGTCGATACAACAAACAGTTCTTGCTAAGTATGGAAATATTTATTCCCAGTCCCTCATGAAATTTACAGTGGTCACAGGTTGCACATATGTGCTGTGTTCAAAAGCAACAGATGAAAATAAATAAGAGAGAGATTGGCTTGAATAAATCAAGAAAATAAACCCCTCCAACGCAGGGGGGGGTTGCTGTAAAAATTTACTTTGAGAGAGTACCAGAAGAACTGACATCGCTCACAATTATATTATGCATCTTGCAGCATTTGGTGGTTTGAAGTGATGATCCAAGAAATCCACTTTTATTCTAAAAGTTAAGTTTTTAGCCCTCATGGTTGCAGAACAAAGTTTGAAAAAGTGACCCAAATGTATCCAAAGGACTTAAAAACCCAAACAAAAACTCTTAAAAACAGTCTCATGATTTCTGAGCCACTCTCAAGATGTTGTGGAGGCCTAGCAAAATTTATAACGCTTCCTTTTTTTATTCTTTTTTTTTTTTTCCAATTCTCTTCTTAGGCATAAGACCCAAATCACAGAAAAAAACCAAAACAAACTTAGAGTCAAGTAACATCTCCTAGGGCTGCATCCTTTAACTTTGTTCATGTCTCCATCACGATCAAGTCAACCAAAAAAAAAAAAAGGAAAAATGAACACAAGAAAACAAACACACAATTTTTAAGGCAGGTGAGTGCTCCAGGCCAGCTGAAGGCATGAGCACAAGAACAGCTTAGCAGAGGAAGACCCTGTGCCATCCAGGAGCTGGGGACATTGGTGCGCTCTGTCAGCATTGGCAAGAACAGGCAACACTTTAAGCCAGTGCTGCTGCTGAGCACTTGGCAGAATCAAAGCACAGGCTCAAGGTAAGGCTTGCAGGAAAAAGCCTCTTGTAACTGGGAAAGGAATAAAAGATGGGTATACTGGGAAGAAAGCCGACATGATAAGAGACAGAAGACAGAAAATAGGAGTCAGTTGGGAGAAAATAAAGAGAACATTTAATAGCAGCAAGGTTAAAAAAAAAAAAGAATAGAAAGAGCATCTCTGACTGAACCAGACAGGGAGCTTTTACATAGCATAGGCTCCTGATTGTACAATTGTACAATTATGGCCTTGATGGCAATAATTTTCCATAAACTCTAAGTATCTCTACAGAAGCCATAGGGCTTCGAGCACACAGATCTCAAACTGTGTTCCTCTGAATTCAGATTTCTCATATGGTTTTTGGATAACTTAGGACATGTAAAAGATGCACTGCCATAGGGAAGAAAAGCATTTGTTGAGATTTTCTAGTATCAGGAAAAACCGTGCAATAGGCCAGTTGAAGACTGAATTAAGCCATGTCCAATTGTGCCCAGCATATCAAGCTGTTCAAAATGTACACATAAATTAACATAGTTATTGGAAACAAAGTTGTTTCCCACCCAATTGTCCCATAAGATGTAGTAAACAGCAATTTGTAAACATTCATTTGACCCCATCCCACCTTACAAGATCAGATTGATGTAAGAAGACAAACTGTGACTCTTCTTCTTGTCCCAAGACTGATCTAGACTGCTAAAATATAACTATTGCACCTTCTCTGTCTTCTGCTTTTCACCCAACTTGCGTATGAAGTGTCAGCACGTACACAGTAGGGTGCAAGTAGCAGCACTGTCACTGACGCACTGCAGACAGCCACACTGTGCCTGCGTGCCACTCCTCTGGCTGGCCTGAAGTGGCTCCTGAAACAGTTGAGCTTGCAATAGCTGTTAGCAGATTCCCAAACTAAGCAAAACCACCCACTTGCAACACACCAAATGATCATCAGCATTATCACAGACTTCACTGATTGCTGGTGGAAACGCTCAGACTGGGGGATGGCCACAGCCCACACATTGTGGTGCAACAGCAGGAGCCCAGGAAAGATGGTCACAAAGACAGCCAACAGCAGCTCAAGTACTGCATGGAAAATACTTCCCAATCAGTGTTAACCACTGGGAGACCACCCCTGTAACTTCATAAAGCACAAGATATGTTGGACTGGTGGAGTACCACCTATAAGAGCATATCCTAACAGAGGTTGTTTTATCTTGAGTTTCTGAACAGCACTGTAGCAGTATGGCAGCAAAGGGTGTGCCTGAGTCACCAAGGCTGTCCCTCCTTCCCCAGACCACACCTATAAATGGCATTGTTTAAAGTAATTGCAATCATTACCGTTGCCAATTGTATTGGGTTTGCACAGCAAGGTTTTGGTAGCCGGGAGGCTACGAGGGTGGTTTCTCTGAGAAGCTGCTAGAAGCTTCCCCTATGTCTGACAGAGCCAATGCCAGCCGGCTCCAAGATGGACCCGCCGCTGGCCAAGGCTGAGCCCACCAGTGACAGCAGTAGCGCCTCTGGGATAATATAATTAAGAAGGTGATGGTGGTGGGGAAATGTGCAGCAGCAGCCAGAAGAGAGGAGTGAGAATACATGAGAGCAGCAACCCTGCAGACACCAAGGTCAGTGAAGAAGGAGGGGAAGGAGGTGCTCCAGGTGCCAGAGCAGAGATTCCCCTGCAGCCAGTGGTGCAGACCACAGTGAGGCAGGCTCCCTGCAGCCCATGGAGGTTAATGACAGAGTAGATGTCCACCTGCAGCCCGTGGAGGACCCCATGCTGGAGCAGGTGGATATGCCTGAAGAAGGCTGTGACCCCATGGGAAGCCCATGCTGGAGCATGCTCCTGGCAGGACCTATGGCCCTGTGGAGAGAGGACCCCATGCTGGGGGAGGTTTGCTGGCAGGACTTGTGACCCCACAGGTGACCCACACTGGAGCAGTCTATTCCTGAAGGACTGCACCCTGTAGAAGGGACCCACACTGGAGCAGTTCATGAAGAACTGCTACTCATAGGAAGGACTCACATTGGAGAAGTTCATGGAGAACTGTCCCCCATGGGAAGGACCCCACCCTGGAGCTGGGGAAGAGTGTGAGGAGTTGTCCCCCTGAGGAGGAAGGAGCAGCAGAGCTAATGTGTGGTGAACTGATCACAATCCCCATTCCTCATACCCCTGCACTGCTCAGGGGGAGGAAGTAGAGAAATTGGGAGTGAAGTTGAGCCTGGGAAGAACAGAGGGATGCAGGGTAGGTGTTTTAAGATTTAGTTTTTATTTCTCATTACCCTACTCTGATTTGATTGGCAATAAATTAAAATTAATTTTCCCCAAGTTGAGCCTGCTTTGCCTGTGACAGTAATTGCTAACTGATCTCTCCCTGTCCTTATCTCAACCCATGAGACTTTCATTATATTTTCTCTCCCCTGTCCAGGTGAGGAGATGGGGAGTGATAGAGCAGCTTTGGTGGGCATCTGGTGTCCAGCCAGGGCCAACCCACCACACCAATCTACCTTTAAGATGAAAGAAGTAAGAGGTAACGGGCACAGACTTGAGCATAGGAAGTTCTATCTTAACATGAGGAGGAACTTCTTTACTTTGGGGGTGGCAGAGCACTGGCACAGGCTGCCCAGAGAGGTTGTAGAGTCTCCCACACTGGAGACATTCAAAACCCACCTGGACGCCTGTCTGGTTTGAGGTAAAACAGGACCAATTTTGTTCAGTAACTTTGCTTCTTAGCTGGGCCTCTTCTAACTACTGAAATTAACAGCATATTGTGCAGACAATGTTCACTCTCTCACAGTGATAAGACCAATGTTTATAGCTGATGCCCAGGCATGGTATGCAGGGAGGCTCCTGCTTATACTTATTGATATAACACCCAAGGCCAACCAACTTTGTTATTTGCCACATTGGAGGGTTGGAAGCAGAAAAGCGTAATGGGGTCCCACCTGCAGGGAGAAACGGACAGGACAGGTGACCCAAAATTGACCAACAGCATATTCCATCCCATCTGCCCCATGCTCAGTATAAAAAGCTGAGGGATCAAAGGGTCAGCCCCTTTTTGCCCCTTCTTCCTTCAATGGCTGACATCTGAGGAGGACTCTGTCTGTTCATCTGCCTTTGGACCCCATCCTGAATCCAGATCCGGAATCCAGTTCCCGTCTGTCACCAAGTCCAGCCTGAGACTGCCCCAGTGCCAGCCGGTGTCGTGATTGTCATCCTGGGAGCTTGATACAGTTTTGTATATTTCTCATTATTTCCTTTTATTTTATTATTAATATTCCATTAAAGTAGTTTAGTTCCTTCTAAACTCGTAAGTCTCTTTTCCCTCCTCTGCCTCTCTCTTTGAAGAGAGGTAGAGGGGAGCATCTGTCGGTCCCATCTGGGGTCCCCTATGTCCCCAGTGGCTGATTTGGCCTGAACCATGACAACGCCATCCTGTGTGACCTGCTGCAGGTGACCCTGCTGTGGCAGGGGGGTTGGACTAGATGATCTCCAGAGGTCCCTTCCAACCCTGACCATTCTATGAAGTGCAAGCAAACACCTGAGGTCTGCAAAAAAGAAAAAAAAACAAACCCAAAAAACCCAACAAAACACAAACAAAAAAGGTCCTGATAAAGGTTTTGCTGCTGACCTGCAGCCAGTGTGTCCTTTTAGTTACTCAGAATTCTGTTTAAGCTTCATGCTTAATGCTAAGCAGACGGAAAATTGTTAGCCAAACCTGCCTGCCAGACAATAGATAATATCCTGACTTTCTTAATGAAAGCGGCTGAAGCACAGCCAGGATTGTTCATAGCAACAGGTATCACATATGGAGACACCGTCTCGCCCTGCAGCACTAAGATACAGGTATGTGCTTACTGAAAGAATATATGCTCTTTTTTGTGTTCATTAAGAGTTAACACTGCTGATGACAACAAAAAGGCAAATAGCACTCAGTTGCATGGCTGTCAGCCACTGTGCAGATTTTGTCACAGGAGCAAGTCAATGACAGTACTCTGCCACTGGTTCAGATCAGGGAAGGAGATGTTTAGGTCTCATCTTTCAGCATGTGTTTTATTGCAAGAGAGGACAAGCAGGGCACACTAGGGAGTGCTGATCTTAAAACACTAGCTATCAGTGTCCTGCAGTGCCCACATTTGCTCCAGTGGAGATTTTGGGGGCCTTTGTATGTTGCAGAGCAGTTGACAACACTGTCAGTGGTCTGGAAATGCTAACCAAGCTGGGTGCCTTCTAGTTCTCGCTCTCTTTTTTTTTTTTTAAAAGTACACAGAAAACTTTCACCCTTAAGCCTTTAGCCAGCAAGCAGTGGAAGGAAGAGACCAACTTAGTTTCTAGGTAACAGTGCTATTGAAATCAAGCCCAGCACTGGGGTTTGACCCATTTGGGAACTCCGGCGAGACAAGCAGTAATGAACTGAGCCAAGAAGCTGCTGGTACACGGTGCTGTCACCAGTTGTATACCCCCTCTTTCAGGCCCAAGTCCTGCTGCTGGCCTACCAACAGGCAGGGACTGCCTTAGGAGGCTTGAGGAACAGGGTTATTCACCAGAGGCCAAATGCCAGGCTTGATGTTAGTTACAGTTATTCTAGATACACCTTTCTCCCTGGATTCTGCCCCGTGTTATATTTCCCCTGCTCTGCAGGGTGAAAGAAATCACCACCCCCAAAAAAAGGAAAAGAACAAGAAAAAGTGAAGCCACAGTTCATTCTGCACAGCTTTTGACATTCTCCAGACCTTCTATCTTGGTGCAACTACCTTAAGTGTAAAAATCTTTAAAGATGTAAAAGGAGTGCCATACTCCAGGCAAAAACATCACCAAGTAGCACAGATCTGGAATTCTTAAACTCTGTGGTGGCTTGTAATCCTTGAGGAGCTGGTTATCACCGGGTAATGGTTCCTCTCACATTTAGATAGTCAGAAGTGACACGCTTCCCTAGCATACTTTCTACAAAGTAAGCCATTGCTGTAATCGCCATGTATATGACATATGACTGTAAATAAACGAGAATGAAGGCTAAGAACCTTTTAAGGAGACCTTAAGTTGCACTGGTAAGAGATTCTCCAGCACACAAAGAGTAAGACTTCAAAGTGTGGGAAAGCGGGAGATCTGGGTTTGCTTCTAACCACTGAAGAGAAGTCGTCCACTTATTTCTTGGGAAGCAAGATCAGACACTTGTTGATATGGTGGCTGCACTATCAGTTGCCCATCAGCAACATCTTCTTCTAACGCTAGTTGCACACAGAATTAGGGCAAACTTAAGACCATTTGTTCTAACTGCTGAAGTAATCAACTTCAACCAGACTGCTTATATCTGAAAAACAGCTGCTAAAATTCCCTGATACTCTATCTCAGGAAACAAAAAGTCATCAGAAGCACTAATACTTTTAAAATTAGTAAGTATGACTATCATTCATATCCTGACACTAGTGTATAATATTGGCATGTTCAGACAAAATTACTGCTTGTATTGAGCTAAAACACCTCAGTTTGGTAATTTTGAGCTCAGCTGTTTCTGCATATGGAAAGTTGTCTGGAAACTGGTTTTCCTTCTGCATTATTTTGACAACACAATCACTCAGAAGTAATTTTAAGTTGCATTAATAGCATAGGGTGTTGCAGATTACCTGTCTACAAAGACCCTAATGAACAATTTGCTGCTGTGCTTAGACTTACAGTTTTGCAGGTTTTTAAGTGTAATCTCCTTTAAGAAAGCTACACAAGAAGTCAGACCCCAAGCTCTTATCACTGTACATAGCAGTATTGGAGGAAATGAGGAAAAGCCAAAACATAGCAGCTGTAAATCTGATTCCGCAATCTTAAAGTTCAAACCTGTTTCATTTTAATGTAAAATAGCAATACATGAAATGGGAACCGAAGGAGAGAGCCATTATCATGAAGATGCACTAGAATAACCCGGGGGGGGGGGGGGAAGCTTTTATCTATAAAATGCTTTTTAGAATGAGCCTCTATGATAAGTCAGAAATCCTTGTGTTAAGTGTCATTCAACTGAATGCATTGATTTTTTGTTTTGCCTTTCATGATTTCCATCTACTATTTACTGAAACAGACAGAGAAGATTGCAAGCTGATCTATAAAGACTCTCAGCCCAATGCCTCCCTCTTTCAGAGACACATGTGGACAGGAGGTTGCAGGAGAGCAGGAAAACCTTCCCACCCACCCAAGATACATTACGTGAGATGTGTTCATTCATTCAAACCAACAGCGTTCTTGGGGAGGGTAGATTTTGGAGGCTGCGATTCTTTACACACATGGGTTGGATTTTTTTTTTCAGTACTTGCAGGAGGAAATATCTGCTCTAAAACACAGACTGATCACATTATTAAAACTCTCTCTGCTATTACTTTTTCCACCCCACCATACTAAGGCTCCAGCAGAAGCTGCATGGACACATGCTAGCACATCCTCTTTCTCAGTAGCGGCCAAGTACCTGCTTTAGAAGTAACTCAAGAATAAGCAGCCAAATCACCTCTCATTTACATTTTTGAGAAGGGAAAACAATCAAAAGGAGACATGGAAACAGCTTACCACCTTTCCTTAGCTGCAGCCCTTGAAATCCCTAGGCCTTCATACACACCAAGCTGCACAAGCAGGTCAGTCAGCTGATATAAATCTGCTCAGCTGCACTGGAAGAGAGTGATTTTAAGCCGATGTGCAGCAGCTGATGCTCTGGCAGGGCAGGGTGGGTGATGGTGGTGGGGGAGAGGAGGTGGCACTCATTTGTCTTCTGTGAGATCTGGGTTTTGGTTTCATGTGTGATGCTACCTTGGATCATTAATACATGTGTCATAAAGCAAAACAGGAAAGGGAAGAATAAAAGTAGTGTACAGATTAATTCATAGTTTCCCAAATGCCCACTGCAAGACCACGTTTGAGAGTCTAGAAATTAGCTTCACATCAGTTCTTGCACTTCTCAGAAACTCTTAAGCATATCTCAATGCAATATTCCTGCAACTCTCACATGTGTTAATTTTTCCATAATTCAGAGTAGGCAATGAGAATAATGGGGAATAAATTTACCTTAGGTAAAAATATTCAGTAGGAAATTTTGTATTGTGTCTTGAAATTACAAGAAGCCTAGGAATTTCAGCTTTGTGGACTTAAAGCTGCTGTTACTTCTTGCTCCATTAACTATGATCTCTCAGCTGTCCCCAAGTCTTGTCCAATAAAGATAGAAAAAAGACATTTTAGAGAAGTCCATCCTCTTCATCAGGATCCAGTCTGCTGGTGTGGAGTACAATGAAAGAAATGTTAACACAGCTATGGAGCTGATGGCCATAGGAACATTACAGAAATTGAACGAGGCAGAGTTTAGGATTGCATACAAAATAAAGCAAGAGTTCCCAATGCATGCACGCGTCTTCCTCACAGCTCAAAAGCCTTTGGATGAGGCGCACAGACACGCTTTTGAATTGCTAAATCCATATAATCATTTAGGCTATTTTCCTGCTGTGAAAGGATGGGTAGGAGTGTCTAGACACTAAGAGGCCAAGCCTATTGATGCCGGCGGGATCTATCCCCATGGAGCCGTCAGCTCTATAGAGCACTGCAGCTGCATGCTCCGGCTCTCCAGCTGTGCTGCGCAGTAGCAGACTGCCAACGCTCCTACCCGAAACAAAGCAGAGTTATTATATGATGATGAAAACAAATATTTTGGGGGGAATCGCCTCTTCAGATCCCCAGCATAATCCAGTGGATCTTCTCCAAAAGCCTCTTAGAGAGCATATTCAGAAATTTATGGATGAAAACCAAAAAAATTAAGTAACTTTTAATTATGTTCCAGTTTGTGCATATGCGTAGGCACATATAAGGCAGGGGAGATTCTGTTTCCGAGCATTGTGGAGGGAGAAACTAATGCGTATCCCAAGCATCATTTAAATGAGAAGAGCTAGGGCTGGAGTACTTCTCTCTCCTAGTCTGAATTAACGTAGTGGGGGTGAGGGGGTGCCAGGAGTAGGTGTGTCTGGCATCCTCTTGGCTGAGCTTTGCTAAGGAAGACTGCAGAACCAGAAGGGACTGATAAGGAGCAGGAAAAGTGGAAGACACAGTGATGGCCTTCTCACATGGATGCTGGGTATGGAGGATGAGGGATTCCAGACCAGGGCTCCTGCAGGGCAAATTCCTGCTCCTTCTGTGTCCCCTCACCTTCCTCTGCAGAAGGGAAATGGTCAGCAATTAAGACAGGAACAGACCTTGATACCTCATCTGAGGGCAAAGGGCATCTTTGCAAATTATTGCTCTTGTGGAAGAGTAAAACAGTGTCACTTTCAGATGAGTCCGCATTTGCAGGACCATCAAAAGGCAAACATTGCGGCAACTCCGAGATAACCCTGGAGACCGTTTTCAGAGGAAGCCACTTCACAACAGTGAGCTCACTACAGTTGCAAGTTGAAGATCACAAACATTTTATACCCAGTAAAAATGTTGTATTTGGTCAATTCAACTTGCCTAAGATGACAATGCCATGCACAAGACAACTTTAAGAGCAGCTTCAGGAGAGTATGGGAAAGTTGGTTGCGTTTTCCAGAGCACTAGAAGGGAGTCATGACGTTGAAGGCTTTACTCAGTTCCTCATTGCTGTCTGTAGCGTAAGGGAATAATGTCAATTTTTTTAGGAGCTATTTGCTCTTAAGAATCTCAAGCCCAAAGACAACTTTAAAAATGTATTTATAACATATATTTGATAAAAACAACATGCAGCTGTAACTTCTGGCCAGTGTTTATAGGTGGTACACCTTCTATAATGAAAGGACAATGGCTGTTTAGCTCTCATAACCAAGGGATATCATGGATCTGTTAAGTCGCTGTTAAGTCTGGATCTGCAGAGCTTGTTCATTATCATCGTATTACTCACCAGAAAGCTGTTACTGAAGACATCTCCAATGCAATGAGAATTGTTGGAAAGTCTGTAAACATCCTTACATTCAGAACAATATGCCATTGCCGGTTGGAAACTTTTCTGACAAAATGAAAGTCTATTTCAACAGCATTTTGATAGCTGAGCGGGTGCCAGCCTACAGTGATTTTTCATGTCATTGAAAGAAATGGATGAAATTAGGAATCAAAAGGAGGAGGGCTTAGCTTAGCCAAGCTATTCTGAGTGACTGTTTAACTTGGCTTCCTTGGGTGATACTGCTCAGGTAATGTTTCTTTAGTTAAATTCAAACCAAAGTGCAAGGCCAAAGAAAATTTGCATTTGATTTACTGCTGAGAGAAAACTGAAAGCATTGAAGAATACTGCAAAAAGTCAGCAGAGAAAAAAATACAGGGAAAGCAATCAAACTCCTGCACTTGAGCAAATACTTGAAGATCACAGAATATTTATAAGCAGAATTCAAAGTGTTTCTCAGATTTCAGGTCCCAAGAGCAAGCATTTGCTACTTTTCAAGGGCCTTACACTTGTGACTCAGAAAGTCCTTCAATACAGAGCTCCAGCTCCAGCTGTTAGAGTTTATTGACTTCAAGTGAGTATAGACACAAAGGTTTGAATGAAGTACGGCTGGTTTCTGTTAAAGGCTGCTATTATGAGCTATACAGTATTTATTCAGTTCTACCATTACCATTGTTGAATCTCTCCCTACGGAAAAAGGAGAAAATCCTTTCCGCTGTGAATATACATTGAGAAGCCTAAATTCTGATCACCGTTTCCCAATGCCCACTTTCACCCGAACTCTTGCACTTTGACCTGCATAAACCCTATTCACACATCGGCTGAGTAATGACAGTCCCTATTGTGACTCGGCACACATAGCCATGGTGCATCAGTTTAACATAAAGGTGCTGGATTGCAGGTGACAGCGCTTCAGCAGCTGTTGGCCAAATATCCTACATTTTAAGTGACAAAACATGACCCAAACTTGAGGAATCAGTGTTTTAAAGACTTACTCCTGTAATCTTCACTGACAGAGTCCGAGGAGCCTATGCAACACATCCACCAACAACTGAAGTCGGTGCTGCTGCCTATAGCAGGAGCAGGGGTGCACCAGCACTTGCTGGTATAGCAATAAGCTGTGATACATCAGTATTACAAAGAAAACAAAGATTAGCTATTTCAACCTATTCCTACCATTTTACACAGAGTAAGATATTATTTGCTATGTAGAGGGTAATTCCCCTAAAGGACACCACTATTAAGTGGCAAATTAATTTGCTGCTTACATTCACTAGCTCTTCCAGCTGGCTTAATTCTCATCAGCCACCATAATTTATTAACAGTGAGGTGAGAAAAGACATGAATCAGCTTAATGTGTTATAAGTAGGGCATTGTCATGGCAACAAGATGCGGACTGTTTTCTACTATTTATGTATGGTTTGTTTTGTACTCAACCTTAACATACCGCTTGAAACAACTAGAATTAGAAACATCTTTTTTTCAACTTTTTTTTTTCACTTCAGTGTGTTTTAAAAAAATTATCAAAATAAGCATGTGAAAAGCTCTGAAGTATCTCTCCAGGAAAATAGCTAGCTATATGCTCTTCAATGAGTCTTCTTAGAAACAGAAGCCTTAACTCTGATCTCCCAACCATTTTCTCACATTGTCACACAACTGATTCCATGGATTAACTCCCAGTTTATACCAGTCTGAGATCAAAACCAGACCTTCCCTTTTCTGTGTTCTACATATGACTATTAACTGGGGGTGGGCAAGGAGGGGGAATTAAACAGTATTATTGAAAAAAGAAGCAGCTCTCCTTTTTTTTTTTTTTTTTTTTAATGCAGTACATTGTACTTAACATAGGACATGGAAAAACAATTAAGGATGTTGCATTTTTACAGACTCTTGATGGGGAAGTATAAGGTTAAAAATTAAAAATTAATTGTAAAGGATTTTTATTGCCTTCTTGGCTAAGCCTAAATCCCATGCACCTTTTTCATCAGCAATTAATGTTTTTCATAAAACCAGCTCTTCATTCAAAGTTCATTTTATTTACTACCCTGCTGCATAAAGGGAATGGTTGGAATGCTAACACAGCCCTCTGAAAAACAATTACCAATATTACTGGTCTGATGTCTTTGTTTTTTCCCCACCTCAGGAATCTGATATTAAATAGTTAATGAATATCAAACCATGTCTAAGATGTGTCAAGAAGAACACATGGAAAAATAAAATCCCTTTCATGAAAAATTTTGCAAGCTTAAAACATTGCTATGTTCCAAGTAAGGACAAAAGAAAAAAGACTTGAAAAATTCAAAGAATTATTCCCCTTTTCTCCATCTAGTACTTACTAATTTTTTTTTAACATGTCTGGGTTTATATTACCCTAGGTACTTGTTTGCATAATATGTAGGGCAACAGGCAGCTGGGCTGTACCATAACATAAAATAAAATTGTTCCTATTTAGCAACCTGAGAAAAAATAATAAACAATATAATTCTGAACTCAAAACTTCTGTCAAGCTACAATTGCAAACGTTCAGTTGAGCACCACTAAATGATACCTGCTGAGGTCAACTGTTGGAGTTAATTAAGAAATGAAAGATCTGGACGGCCTTACCCTAAACGTTCAATGGATTCGTTCAGTCAATGTTGCTAATGGCCTCAAATACACACGAGCTGATAGCTGTTAATTAAAAATGCTTACAGAGGCCAAGTCGGGGGAATGCCAGTCTTGTTCTGAACAATTCTTTACCCCATGTCAAGTTCAGCGAGAAGTGGGTCTGAGCTGCAAAGTTTGGCTGGGGGCCTGGATCTAATATGACACATAACAAGCAGGTATGCCAAAACATTTGGTGGGCAGCATGAACAGAGGCGTGCGCCGCGTACAGCAAGCTGGCAGCACGCTTTAACTGGAGGTGCCGTATGACTGATTAAATTGCTGTAGCACTCAGGGGCCTCGCTAAACAGCAGCTCCCCGGTGCAAGCAGCATCGGTTAGGAATACAAGACAAAAGACAAAGTCATCCCCCAACCCCTATGGTTAAACAGGCCAAAGCGTACCGGATTGTCACTGCACTCGCCCCTCTGGTGGCACTCTGCTTGGTGCAACGGTACCTCCAGGGATCGCCACATGAAGCATCCTGGGCGCTCCCTCCATAGGCTGAATGCATTTTTCAGCGAGCCTCGGCTGCAGGATGGTGAAAAGAGCATTACTGGGGAAAAACAGAATAATCATCATGCCATGCCTGCCCTTGGCTAACACATCACTCGGTGCCATTGGTGGTAGGTTTTGCCTCACAGACATTTGTCCAGTGGGAAGTAGTTTGTGACTGGTATACTTCATAAAAGCTATGAAATCACTGAAAAACAGCTGTGACTTTCCCCGACCACTGGTCCGGGCAGCAGAGCCAGCCCCGTGAGCCACTCTGTCCCTCACAACTAGCACCTTTCAGCAATAATGAATGAGCTGTCAGATATCCAGCTGCTTATACGACATGGTCCAGTCCTTCCCTGGATACTTTTTCATTGCTTAAACTACGGTCTGTAAGGTTGCTGTTTCTAATGGACAGATTACATTTCAGCTGTCTTCTCCATGCACAGAAGGTCATTATGGTTAAGGAAAGTTCCAAACTGGCTTGTGATCTTTTTTCCTTCCTTATACGTAAGAAGACAGTCTGAATAGTTTCCCCCTCCCCGACATTTTTGACTGCTCAAAGTCGCTGGGCATGTCCACTGTGTTGGTGAGATCCTGATGGAGTGGGTAGGAATGCTCGCCCCTTACACCAGATGTCCCTCACTCACATAGTGAATGCTTTCTTGATGTTAGAGGATTTTTAACACCCCAAAGACTGTCCCCCCACCCCGTTAAAGCGTATGGGTATTGTGTCCCAGGTTGCTACAGCTCCTGGGCTACTGCAGGTATCTGGTGTGACTCCTTCATGCTCATCCTGACTACAGGTAAGTGCATTGAATAAGACAGGATTAAAATGAAACAAACCAAATCCCTGCCTTTGTGCAATTACCTGATGCTTTCCTCACACTGCAAACAAAGGATATACAACCTCATCCTTCCCAAAGCTCACCCTCCTCTGTTAAAAATGAATATACATTTGGATATCAAACCCTTCTTTGCAGTTTTCAGCTTATGCCCATCGGAAGTAATAAGTAATAATGTTGTTTGACCCTAAATCAATCTTTTCACCTCCCTGTGATTCTTGTTACTGAAAGGTACCGATGCAAGTCCACCAGGGAAACAAGACTTTGGGAAACGCTTCCTCATTTGCCTTAGCTTTGTGTTATTTAAAACTGAATTTCCACCTTAATGAGAAGTATCACTGGTATCACACATCTCTGCCCAGTCCTGACGAAATGGCAGGAGAAGAGAGAAAAAACACAGGATGGAGCTTATGGTTCCCAAGATGAGGGGTGGGAGAAGGAGGTATCTGGGCTTAGATCACCTCTGTTATCGGCCATCAGACATTTAAATCAAACCCTGGGAGACATGAGTCTGGGCAGCCATTTGCAGAAACAGCTGGAGGAACTGCGTATCCCAATCCCATAGAAAGCAAATAGGAGGCAGGGACTCCTTCTGAATGTGCTGTACCAGCCCATGCCTCAGGGGAAGGGCTTCACCAAGAGGCCTGGAAGCAAAAATCTTTTATCCCCAGGGGGATAAAAGTCCTTTTATTTTTGAACGCCTGACCTTCCTGCAACACCTGAACTACAGTCAGGAAATATTACTTTTGTTGGTAAAGACTCGATTCAGGAGATTA
Source organism: Pluvialis apricaria (assembly GCA_017639485.1). NCBI lineage: Eukaryota > Metazoa > Chordata > Aves > Charadriiformes > Charadriidae > Pluvialis > Pluvialis apricaria. Next base: position 17,346,416 of record CM030009.1, read on the forward strand.
CTTTGAAATGAGGTGGTTAACCCTGCTGTGTGGAGCCAGGGGAGATCCTTGCCCTCCTTGGGAAGTTTGGCCTTCAAAATGGATGCTCTGAAGACCATGGAGAGGAGCCAGCTCTTCGTCAGCTGGGAGGAATGTCTTTGATTTTGCTTTCAGCTAATGATGCTGGATGTAGGACCAGATAACTGAAAAATAATTGCAATATGGAAGATGAATAATACATCTTCTCCCATAGCATTTATTCCATGTAATTTAAAAGACAACAAATCAGTAAAAGCATGTGCTATTTTGCATAATGTTGCAAAATTCTGCAAGAGATTCAGTGTGTAGAGCACAACTGCTGGATATTGAACGACTTCATAAGACTTTTAAGAGATCTCAAAGGACTGCCACGAACGGCAGATGCAAAGAAAACCCTACAAGGGTTTGCAGAAGTTGCTGTGTTAACCACCGTGCTTTGCCACAAAAACATTATCTGCTGTGATGAAGAAACGCTCTTCCTGGTAGGGTTACACAGAATTGTTAACTGTATTTGTGGAGGAAATGTGATTTATACTATTGAAACCTGTCCCCATGTTAGAAGCAGTGTTGTTCTTAAGGTCAGCTTTTGGTCTAAGATCTGTGGTATGAAAGACATGACCTAATGGTTCATTCCTGTACAGAGGAGCATATATCTCAGACTTGGGGTTGAGTTTACCAGTAGCCACCAAGATACCTCTTCACACTGAGATAAATTTATGGATTAAAATAAGGAAACACACATGGCCAACAGGGAAGATGAATAATTTTGTTAAGTTTACAAGAAAATGAATATTGCTTTAGGCAATATTATTACAGTTTCCTAAAATACATGTAAAACTTTGTGTGCTAACAGTCCTTCTCACAATACGGCAAGGACTGGTAAGACCCGAGGTTGCTTGCGATGCTGGCACCACTCTGATTTGCAGTTTGTGCCCATTTCCTCAGGGATCGATAAAGATCTGGAGGAGACTGCATCCAGTAGAGTTGCTTTCTTAGCTTACCTCTTAATGCTCTCCGAGATAATCATCAGGGAGAGAAGAGCAGAAAAGTGTTTTTCCCACCCTATACAATGTCTCCAGCCTTGAAAAGCGGCTCTGTTCTCCAGCACACCCAACCCTGGCCCCTGGCCAGGAGAGGGAGAAAAAACAGGGTTGGAGGAGAAAGGGCAGTGGTACTTCTGAGGGCATCCAGCCACTGGTGACACCCACCTGGCAGAGCCCCATCCCCATCCCTTCCTCACCCAAGCCTGACTGAACAACCCCCTGGGTCTCCATCCCCCATGTCCTTGTTCAGGCCATCAGCGGGAGCCTCCACATGGAAGAAAACGCCAGGAGAGCCACTGGTGCCCTGCTTTGGGGAAAGTGGCACCTGGGGAAGCATCTTGGGGCTATTTTGTGTGTGCGAGCAGTATGCCCACAGGGAAATCTTTGGCCGGTGGGTGTCCCAGAAGAAGCGGGACAGCTGGGGAGCTTGCGGTGGGCTGAGCGGCCATTGGCGGGGCCATGGCCATGACCCTGGGCCTGGGCCTGAGCCCCCAGCCCTGGCCAGACCCGGCTCCATGCCGGCAGCTCCAGAATTTAAAAATTAAAGTTTGCCATCTAGTGGTAAGCCCTGGGCTTTTGGGCACAACCACCCAACCCCCCCCCAGTCTTTAGGTGATCTCTTTATGATTTCTGAAACATATATTCGGTTTGGGGTTGGGTTTTTTTTTTTGTTAGCGCTGGCTGACCCTTCCTGCTGTTACGCCTGCAAAAGTGATGGAGGGATGTTTAATCTCGGCACGCTGCCTGCTGTGGCCAGGGCAGTGGCACAGCTCCCTTGGTTGTCACACGGTGCAATGGAGCTGGTTCTGTGTAGTATTAAATCCTGCATGATTTAAAAAGGAGGGGGAAAAAAAAGAGACAAGAAAAACCTTCAAAAACTTCACTGTGATAAAAAAATAAGGCATTGCTATGCAATCATTTCCCTCCACTTTCTTCTCTTGCCTGGGACAGTGGTAATTCTCGGGGGGTTGTCTCCTTCTTTCTTTCTTCTATGTATTTATTTCCCCTTTGAACAGAGCTGTGTCTGCGAGTGACACACGAGTTTGTGTGGTCCTGCCTTGGTTCACACCAGCGCTGCCAGGAGCCAGTGCGTCTGCAGAGGCATGCGTTGTCCTCAACAGAGTCCCTGCGAGCTTCCTCTGAGCAGTGCATGTTGCCTATATGGAATCCTATGTGCCTATAGTATCCATATGGAGACCTCCCCTGGTGTCACTGGTCATTTATTTCCATGAGACAGAAGGATGCAAGGCAGCAGGAGTATAGGCAATGTTTTCCAAAGGGAAGAAGAGGTCAAGGACACCAGCAAAGAACGTCTGTGGCTGGGGAAAGGGTCTAGAGATGGGGGAAAGGGAAGGTCTGGAAGGTGATGGGCAGCCTGACCTACTTGGGTGCCCAGGTTGTAATTAAGGAGCTGCAGGCATCCAGCCTGATGCCTGCACAATCTCTCCTCTTCCACACACAACACTTCTATTAACAGAACTCCAGGTGGGATTAGCAATTTTTGCAGCATAATCACATTGTTGAGTCATATTTAATTTATGAACCACTATACACACAAGATCATTTTCTCATATTGACACTGAGCTGATTACTTCCCATTTCGTATTTATGCATTTGATATCTCCCTCTGCAGTGTAGTGCTTCATACTTGTCATTAGTGAACTTCATCTTGTTGATCTGAGACCATCTCTTCAATTTATCATTTTGCATTCTGATCTTGCCTGCCAGACTGAGCAAATTTTATAAGTGTACTCTATATTTATCCTCCAAATCACTAATAAAAATATTGACTAAAATCAGTCCTGAAGATCTCTGCACATCTGCTCGGAATACTCTCTTGAAATTTACTTCCAGTTTGACATTGAGTCATTGGCAATAATACTTTGAGAGTTTTTTCGTCTATTTGTATACACACTGATAATCATAATTTTGCATAAACTGCATTTTGCTAGCTTATATGTAAGAATTCAGGTTACTGGTGCCAAAAGTCTTAAATATATTGTCTACTGTTTCTTCCCATCATCAGATATTTATGTCCTGCCATAAAACTGTATAAATGCAGCTATGTCAGAAAGGAGCAATTCTTACCCCGTCCTTCAAATGTATTAATTTCATTAAATGAGAATTAAGCCTCCTTCTTTAATGGAGGAACTGATGAGAAATAAGACACTCAATTTATGTTGAGAGTCCAGGGGAAAAAAAAATAGCTCTGTACCTCTGCATTTGACTTTGTGCACAGTATCCGCACAACAAAAATATTTGCTGATGATGTAGATGCTCCTTAATATAGCACATAGGACAGAAATGATGCAAGCGCCTATTAATCCTAAGATAGAATTCCTGGTAAAACATGAAAAAAAGGAAAAGACTTAATAACCATAACTGTGTCAGTTTTACTGCTCGCACGTAATTAGATCAGAAGAAGATGATTTCAAAATGTCCAGAGCATAACTGCTTCCTGCTATTTAGGTGATCCGTTTCTGACTCAGAAGCTGTAGTTCATCTTAGATTTTTAAGTGTAAGAAATTTTCAGGGCCTACGTCCTCAGAGTGGGAGCGGGAGGATGTTCCTTCCCAGCCTCCCGATTTTGTAGTTTGCAGAGGAAAAGTATTCATCCTGGACCAAAAAAAAAATCACATGCTTATAAAAGGGCTTGGTTTTTCCCTGCACGAGACTTCTCACATGTAACACCCCTGTTTCTGGCATGAGCTGGAGGATTTTAGGGCCGCCGTCGATTTGGAACGTAGCGTCCGCACGCCAGCCCTCTCAGACAGGTGCTTGGGAAGAGGCCAGGAAAAAAGTTGTCCATAGCCCTGCGTTAAGGGAATGCGATCAAGCAGCCAATCTGGGCAACAGCTTGAGGGCCAGCAAAGCCTGGCTTGTGCCGCGAGCAACGAGGAGGCAGGACGGACCTGGGTCCAGCCCTGACATCGAAAAGCCTTGCTGGCTTTAGGCGGGTGGACGGTCACACTGCCTTCCCCTTCTTTTTAAGCTCCCTGCTGCTTTTCCTGCTGAAGCAGAAAGAGCAGGACTAAACGTCATTTTGTAGGTGCCTGCAATAAAAGTGGCCCCAACGCGATACCCCATGACATGCGTAACTGCAGACAGAGATGAATCATGCCCCCGCCGAGTCAGCTCTCGCATACAGCCAGTGTAGGTGTTATTATGACTGTAACAGGCTTCAGAAGAATAAATCGCACAAAAGCGAGGCTGGCAGCGTTTCCCGTTAGCAGTGGTTCAGGCAATGCTGTTCGGATCACCATCTCACGTTACAATCACCCTTCCTTGAAGGAGGTTTGGCTGTAAACTCCTCCCAACCCCGTGTTAATTCCTAAGGATAACACGGGCGTCAATTAGGCACAAGCGTGACTCAGAAGATGAAATATCGCCCTTGGTGGGAAGTCAAGACAGTGTGTTTTTCCCTGCCTTCTCCAGCACACATTGCCCTACCCACTAGGTGTCCCTGCCAGCCAGGGAAACAGCATGCCGCAGCCAGGGCTGCATTTGCTTCGTGCCATTTGGCTTCAGCTGAAAACATCAAAAACAAACAACAACCCAGGAAACATGTCTGAAATAACTACTTCTTCTTCTTTTTTCCTTTCCTTTTTTTTTTGTTTTTAAAAAAAACCTTCCTTTTTGAAGCAGCTCCAAATTCATGCACAATGCACGAAATGGAAAAGGCAGCTCTCCATTTCGTCGTGCCGGGGTAACGGGAAGGTTTTGGCCTGAAGGAGAATGGCTTCCTGTCCCGGGTAGCACTCAGGTGATGGGCTGCTCTGGCCCAAGCACCGCCAGCTCCATCCCTCCAACCTCACCTCTGAATTCTGTCGGAGCCAGACAAATTGTACTGTAATCTCTTACCTCGATTTGCTCGTCTTTAAAATAGATGCTATCCTAATTTGTCTCCTCCACCATGGAGCTGTGAGGTTAAAGGAAGGGTGATGATGGTCCTTTCGCTTCCCAGTTAAAAACATGCAAAATAATAATAATAAAAAAAATCAAACTATTATCAAGGTGTGGATGTTCAAGTCTCACCAAAAAAATGCCTAATTTGAGGGTAAATAGGACTAGGTAGATATAGGTGTCTATAACCTCAGGATATATGCATGTTCAGGGGCTGCCTCTGTAAAGAAGAGACCTTTTTGCCCGGCTGAGATTTGCTCCAGTAATCCCTGGAGATTTTCCAGAGGTCAGCAGAGAAGCAGAGAGGGAAGTAAAGACATTAAAGGAAGCACATACTTGCAGATGTAGTGGCTTCTGCCAGCCCGGGAAGAGGGAGAGGAAGCAGGAGGTAAAAACTTGAAGATGTGCTGGGAATCTTTTTTTTTTCCCCAAACGTTTTGTCTCTTTGTATTACAGAATTGGGGGAGAAAGAAAGAGAAAAAAAAAAAGTGCCCATTTGCTCTATAAGCTGGAGAAACCCATTCCACGTTTCTGTACTTCTCTTTCCTTATCTGCCGCACAAGGGCAACAGCATTTCCCTGTCTCGTGTTGATGGCTGTTTACGAACAGCCCGAGATCCTCCGAAAGAAGGGAAAACACGCAGCAGAACCGGGTTTTCTGAAGCCATCACACATGCCGATCTCTGTATCAGAAGTCTGGTCTGAAGGCTCTGCATTTTGGAGCCATCAACGGAGACTGCGGCCTATTGTGTCGTGCACTGTACAAACACACAGCGAGAGACGATGATCCCTGCCACAAAGGACTTACTCTCTAAATAGAGACGATGGAGGAAAAATAAGGAGGGGGATTAGAAACGAGTTAACCAGCTCAGGGCTGCACAGCTCCGTGAGGACGCCAGAGGCAGAAGCTGGTATTCTGATTCCCAGCCCAGCAACCTGCTCTTTCTCACAAACAACCACCTTTTGCTGTTCTAATGCTTACGGGGTCTTAAGGGCGCTAAAGATAATCACATATGACTCGGTATTTTTAACTAGTGGGAGCTTAACGTATAGGCACACACCCCGCTGACGTGCCCCCAGGGACAGTGTTCCCCTCCCGGCCCTAAGACAGTTTGGAGGACGCTCAGGCAGTGACTATAAGGTGACCTTCACAGCAGAAATGCGATATGAGCAAAGGGAAAGGAGGAGGGCCCGGCTCTTGTGAAACCTGGCTGTTGGAACACCTTCACGTCTTGCAACACAAAGTCAAAAAACTCTTTGTCTTAAAGATTTAAGAATAGACATAGGAAGAACTGTATTTATCTCATGTTAATCACCTAGGCAACTGGGAAAGCAGAAGTGAGCTTCACTTTCTAGTGGGTTTTATAATCTGCCAGTTCATTCAAACGCCTTTTTCCGGTACATCAGAAATACATGTGGTCCTGCTGCAAATTTGCATTTTTAAGAAGAAAAATTGTATCAATAAACAATCGGTTCAGGCTTGTAGCTTGTCCTTTAACCCAGGCATTGCGTGCCCGCATGCCCAGGTAGTTATTTAATGGCCCAGGATCTGCGTTAGAGGTAAAGCCTCTCTCCTCATTTTAATTTCTCCTCCCTGGGATCCCACCACTGCAGCAGTGAGGATTTGATAGAGACCACAGCCGAGGAACGGGCTGGGAACTGCCCTTTCCTCTCCCAGTCTGTAGGGAACGGCTAAAAGCCTTTTGCTCAAGACTGAAAGGTGCTGTGAAGGATATATCCTGAAAATGAAATAACACTGTGCACACACAGACCTGAAGCTGTGTTATAACCCTGCAACGCAGCTGCCAGAAAGCGAAAAGCAATCCAGCCTGCCATAGGGTCCTGCAGGATTCAAGTCTCAACTCGTACCTTTATCACGGGCTCAGTCAGGAAGGAGGCAGGAAGGCTGCATATCATAGCAAGCGAGAACAGCAAGGTTGTATTTTTCCAAGTGGTTCATCCGAATCTGGGTTTATTTTTGTAAATAAAGGTTAGCAGTAGCATCTGGTATTTTGCACAAGCATGTAAAAAAGCATAGGTTGAAATTTCTGTCTTGAAACTGATGTTTCGTCAGAAAATGAGACCTTTAAAACACAAAATATTTCACAGACAGCTCCTACAATCCTAAAAAAAAAAAAAAAGGGTTAATTTTCATTTGATGGTTCATATTCTTGTCCAGATTGTGTTGCTTCTGATAGATTTTGATAGCTTTTTCACAGGCTTCTTTCATTCCTAAATGGAAAAAATCCACCATCCTGGATGGTCCTTCCCTAGCAGAAAAACATGGTTTTGGTAATGTCTTTATTTACATTGTTTCAAAACCTATTTTCCTTGAAAGGAAATGTTTATGAGGTTTGGCTTTTCTCCCTACATTTCCTAGGCAGAGTTGCTGGTGCTTTGCCCTGCCTGCCTAAACCCAAAATGAACTCGGAATCATTAGTATTATTTTATTCAGCGCAACAGATTTTCTGGGGTTTCTAGCTCATTTACAGCTATGCAAAGGGGGTGTGAAACCCCGGTATTCCATTTGGGCAACCTTTATAAAAATTCCCCCCCTCCCGACTTTGCAAAGTTATAAATAATTATACAAAAGGCGCAAAGCTTTGGAGAAACAAGCCAAGTTGATGAGGCCCAGAAACGGAGGGAATTAGGAATTTTTCCACTCACTTGGATGAGCTTTGGTTTAAACACTAGAAAGTCAGATTCATCTGAACACGCTGGACGAATGGAAAAGTTACGAAGCTACGGACAACATGATACACTTCCCTCCACAGGGGCTACTGAAGGCGGCGGAGAGAAGGAAAAGCCCATGATCAGATTAGCTATGAATCTCTTTCACAGAAGAGCACAAGCCAAGCAAGAGCAAGAAGGAACAGAGCCACCTTGTAAACCCTTTTTTAAGGGGCTAAATTCACGGCGAGGGTGCAGGGGAAGCGGTGAGTGCAGCCACGGCTCTCGAGGCAGAAGAGAGCAACGAGCACAACCTGAAGAGCGCAGCGCTGTGGGGCGTGCGGGGTGTCAGAACCTGCCCCAGTGTAAACGGGCAAAGAGGAAAACCTCGTAGATCCAACATGCGGGCTGCAAGGTTGGGGTTTGGGGTTTTTTTTTTTTCTTTTTCCAAGGTCATGCAGCAGTAAAGGGAAAAGAACTGAAGGCCTGGAAAATTCAGAAAGTGAAAGGAAACAGTTCTGATGTTACTTAAATTTACAATAAATAGAAGGTAGAGATATACTGCTTATACACTAAGATAGAATTAAAAATGAAACGTCAAAGGCTCACTCTTGGTTATTTTCAATAATTAGAATTAATGAATGAAATTCCTAATCACGCTGCATCTGCCTTTTAATTGTAACAAGGGTCATGACACAGGATAAAGCCGTGCGATCACCAGCACATGACGGCTCTAGGAAGTATTGGAATCCAATTATTTGCCTGTGGAACCATTTGTTAACATTTTAAAACAGGTAAATAAGAATGCCATTTATTTATTAAAAAGGAAGAGCCCCCAGGAGCCTGATGCAACCCTCAGGACCACCGATACGGAAGGAAGTTGTGTGTGCAGAGCAGCTACCATCTCCAAACAGCCTTGTTGAACCTAGGCCCAGAAATTATGAATAATTGGGCAGTCTTACATGCAAAGAAAGACTCTGACATTAGCAGACAGAAAGTGTTAAGGCGGTGGAATAAAGGAAAGGGACGCTGGAGAAAAAGGAGGGAATTTGGCAAGGAGAAAGGTTCTGTGGCACTGGGAGTCAGCTGCACCAGGGGGTCTCTCAGGCTTTGTAAGAAAAAACGTAAGATAAATCTGCAGGTTACAAATGGATGTAACATGAGACAAGAAGCCATATGTTGTTGTTTCCACTCCCCTTGCAAAAGACATCTTCCCTAAAGTCTTGATCAAGGAATGGGTTGTAAATCACGGAAGAGGCAGGATGCGAAATTGAGTAATTTCCATTAACTGACACTAGGCTAAAACCGTAATTGGTAAAAAAGTGGTTTGGGGCAGTCTATTAGCTTCTGCTTTGCCATTCATCATTCTCACAAGTTTGTAACAGAGTACAAGGCAGTAAGATACCCAGCTGTCTATTAATAATTGATTTAAAGTAACACATGAAGTCTGCGTAATCTGTCTCCTTGTTCCTCCGTTTAATATAATCCATGAATCATGGTGACCAGTAAAGAGGTTGATTGACCACATGATGCTAACTCTTTTCCTAACTCCAGCTGCTGACTTGCACTTAAGAACGCTAAATGTCTACTAAATACTTTGTGGTTATAACAAGGATGCTGTGGAAAAGGGAGACAATTAGCTGAGCAATGTTCACTTTTGGGTAAGAGCTTCTAACTCTGCCTTCTGCTATTTCCAATAGTTGTCAAGCATAGACCTCTCTCTTTTTGGCCCCATGTCTTGTCTCTCCCAGACCTAAGGAAAGGTTTAACTTGCAAGCAGAAGCTGCTTTTATTCTCAACATATTGCTATAGGTATCAGTACCATGATATCTATCTACCCCACAATCACAAAAGATTTCCTATTTTCAGTACCTTCTCAAGGTGAGGAACTGATACTCTTCCTCTTTCACTAATAGGGAAATAAGGCACAGAGTGGGTTGAGAACCTGTCTTTCCCAGGGCTTTTAATTGTATTATTTCAGGCACTTCTGCTCGTGAACGTATGTGTGTTTTTCACCAATGCCAAGATTTTCACTCAGTGAGTGACACTTCTTTTGTTAGCTCCAAATGTGCAGAGGTTGAAAGGGCACCTTTACCAGTGAAAAATCTCTCCAGAACTTTTATAAATCATTCAAACTTCTGGTTGAAAATGTTTCCTTTCACACACTTCTTAGTGCCAAATACAGGCCCATCTGGAATCATTATTAATTCTGTTGAACTGTTTAATTCCAAGTGTGGGGTTTTTTTTTTAAAGAAAGACTTGATTCAGTATTTTATAACCATAATTGGAATAGTGCATTAAGACTCAACAGCTCATTTTTTTATTCCGGGAAATGGCAAGCAACACATCTTGTACTCAATCAGTTACATTAGTAGAGCAATGCTGAAAAATCTTGTGCCATGCAGTTACCCCCAAGTTTAATTCTTCTTAGAAATTTATTTTCCATACACACAGAAATTAAAATACTCTTTGGGGGCTTAAGAAAGCTTCTTAAACCCTTTGGAGGACTTTTCTATGCATGCCTTATTGAGCACATCAGCCAGAGAATGAGAATAATAGATGCCCTGCCACGGAAATGCCCGAGCAAAGTGCAAAGCATACTCCACCATATACAAACTCGCATCAAAATGGTTGTTTCTGGTTCATCATCAGGAATGAATGATTAAATTCAGTTTGCAAGCAATGTCCCATTCACATTTCAAAAAATAACAAGAAAAACACAAAAAGCAATTAGTGTTTTTGTGTACACCTGCTAACCTAGCTTATTTTTTGCATTAAACGTTGCCTCTAGGATTTGTATGCACGTCTAAGGGAGGGGAACTGTGAAATTTTGCTCTCATCGGTATCAACGGCACAATTCCCATTGACTCAAACTCAGGTCAGCTTGGAACTTCTCTGCATAGTTCTCCATACGCAAGTCATGTGGGAGACACTTGGGTTGCACGTTTGGCTCTTTGACGGTTGCGTTGAAGAGCAGTCACACATCTTCATACACGCGGGGTTGCATAGCCTACCCAGTGCAGGCAGGCAGGCTGGAAACACAGAGCCAGCGTGAGCAGCTGGCCCGCGAAGGGCAGAGGTTGCATCCATCGCAACTTGTAGATTAAAGCACCAGAGGGTTTTCATGCCTAGAAGCAGGTGATTAATGCTCAGCTACAGAGATCTGTAGGTACGGAACCAGTCAGGTTTTAGAGTGATACGATTATAAAAATTCATAGCCAGACTGTCATGATACAAATTAGTCTCAGCACTCGCTTCTTTGGCAAAAATCCCATTCTTTGGATGCTTTTCTGGTGGAATTTACTGTGACATGAAAGATATCCAAAATACAGATAGAAGAAGTACTCTTCCAAGTGCAAAATTCACTACAAGTGTTCACCATAAACTCACCATAAATTAAGCTGTAAGAGAGCTTTCATGTCTCTGGTCCGTACCCCTGCTCAAAATAGGGTCAGCCTTGAAGTGAGATGAGGTTACTCAGGGCCTTATCCAGGTAGGTTTTGAATATATTCAAGCACGGGGAGTCTACAGCCTCTCTGAGCACCTGTTCTAGTGCTTGATCATCTTCACTGTGAAGCTCTTCTCCTTATACCTAATTGGGATTTATCTTGCTGCAGCTGGTGTTTGCTGCCCCTCGGCGTTTTGCTGTGCACTCCCAAGAAGAGTTTGGTTCCATTATGGAGGGTGCCAGGTAGATGAGGAGGGCGCCAGGTAGATGAGAATAGCCTTTTTTCAGTTGTGCCCAGTGATAGGACTAGAGGTAATGGGCACAAACTGGAGCACAGGAAGTTCCATCTTAACATGAGGAGGAGCTTCTTTACTCTGAGGGTGGCAGAGCACTGGCACAGGCTGCCCAGAGAGGTTGTGGAGTCTCCCACACTGGAGACATTCAAAACCCGCCTGGATGCCGTCCTGTGCAACTGCTGTAGGTGTCCCTGCTGTGGCAGGGGGGTTGGACTTAGATGATCTCCAGAGGTCCATTCCAACCCTGACGATACTGTGATACTGTGATTTTCTCTATAATCACCTATTAGATAGTTACAGAGAGGAGTAAGATAGCCCCTTAGCCATCTCTTCTTCAGGATGAACAACCAGCTTTCTCAACCTATCCTTGTACACCATATGCTCCAGCTCCCTGAGCATCCCAGTGGCTGTTGATGAACTTGCTCCAGTATAGAATCACAGAATGGTTTGAATTGGAAGGGACCTTAAAGATCATCTAGTTCCACCCTCCTGCCATAGGCAGGGACGCCTTCCGCTAGGTCAGGTTGCTCAAAGCCTCATCCATCCCGGCCTTTAACACTTCCAGGGAGGGGGCATCTACAACTTCTCTGGGCAACCTGTGCCAGTGTCTCACCACCCTCACAGTAAAAAAGTCCATTTCTTCCTTGTATTGGGGAGACCAAAATTAGCCACAGCCCTGCAGACATGGTCTTACCATGTCTGTGCTGAGTAGGGGGGGCCCTGAGCTGATGGCTACACTCTTCCTAATAAAGCCAGTATTGCTGCTGGCCTTCTTGGCCACGAGGCCACACTGCGGACTCCTGTTCAACCTGCTATCTACCAGGACCCACGGGCCTTGCCTTCAAAGCTGCTTTCTAGCCAGCTGGATGCCAGCCTGTGCTGTTGCAGGGCATTATTCCTTACTAGCTGCAGGACTTTTCATTTGCCTTTGTTGAACCTCATGAAGTTTCTGTCAATCTGTTTCTCCAGCCTCAAGATCCCTCTTCAATGTCCTGCCCTTCAGCGTATTGACTGTTCCCCCAGTTTTGGGTCCTCTGTGAACTTGGTGGAGGTCCATGCTATTCCATTGTCCAGGTTTAATGAAGACATTAAATAGTATCAGAGCCAGTAGTGACCCCTGAGGAACACCACTAGTAACCACTCATTAGTTCAACTTTGATGGGCTGCACGCTATTCCTTCAGCCCTGTAATCCAGCCAATTTTCTATTCATCTTGTCATTCTCCTGATCAGTGCTCATGTCTCCAGCTCAGCATCCAGAATACTCCTGGAGACTATCAAAAGCCTTCTTAAAGTTCAGGTAAATGACATCCACTGCTCCCCATTGCCTGCTGAGATAGCCTTTGCCCACTGGCACTGCCCGTTGGCACCACTGCCCACAGTGTTGTCCACAGTGTTCGTCACAGAGACACCACATGAAAGGATCCTAATCAAATTGGTTTCCTGGTACAGTTAATATAGCTGTGAGGGCTTGATTGAAGACCAATGCCAAGACAAAATGGCAAAATAAATTTTGTTTGAAAATATTGCTGCAAAGTCATCATATCCATAGAGAAGGGTTTGATGTATTAGGAATCAACTTCCCTGGAATATTCCTATAATTGTTATGGTTCTTTAGGTGTAAGGAATTAATTTTCTGGATTTGGATCGCTATGTTAGTCTGACAAGCCCAAAATAAAGTAAATTTTCACACATCAATCATTAGCATATTTGCCTAAGAAACAGTGTGCAGAATTCATGCAAAATCAACAGCTTATTCAAGTAAATACATATTCATAATTATTCTATGTGAAATACTGCTTTCTGAGTTTATTCAGTGAATACTAACTCCGTTCCTAACAAATATACCAAAATAACAGTTCCCCTGTTACTATGGAGAGGGAGAGGAGGAAGTACTGTGCTTGAGCACTAATTGTAAAGTCTTTGGAGTAAGAACAAGATAGTGTGATTCCCTCATATATGGTAATGATAATTTAGCAGCCCAAGGCTTTACAGTCAAGGTTTTGGAGAGAGAAATGGAAAGTTGCTGATGGTCTAGAGTCATACCGAAGGGTTGTTTTATGGGAGGGACATTTTCCGTCATTCAGAGATACAAGAAGGGAAAGCGTAATTCTCAGCTGAAGTTAAACAAACCCGAGAGCAGATTTGGCATTAGCAAATACGCTACATCTTAAACTGATTCTAGCTCGCTGGACACCACCATTGCTACCAGACCCAATCCCTTTCACATCTCCCACAGCCCAGCTAGCACAGCCGAGTGAGGATACATATCCTTGAAGGAATCAGTATGCACATGGGCGTGCGCACACACACCTGCAGACACACAGCCATTTGATTCCTCATCTCCATAACGGGATCTGCTTGCAGCGAGCAGAATGCAATCACTCCGCTTCGACCCTCTGATGCATTGGAAAGGCATTAAATACATTACATGTTTTATTACCGTGGCTGTAGAAAAACTAGACTGCACGTCACATTGATCAGAGAGCCAACAGGGCGAAGAACGCTCCCTGCGATATGGAGCCCACGGAAGCATTGCCAAGTAGTGATCGCAGCACTGCCAAGCGTCACTGCAGCGAGGCACAGGGACCTTGTTAAATAAAGGACGGGGCACGCTGCATTTCATAATGCAGCTAAAAATGTTTTACACTTTGTCACCTTTTTGTCAAGGATTGCTAAGCGCTTTGCACAAATTAATGACGGTCAGGTTCCAAGCACCCGTATGTGGTAGTTTTCCATATATAGGGGCTTTTTCGTCCCTAATAGCACGTTGCTCCCATTATTATGCAGTAGATTTTTTGTTTCTGTACACCAGGCCTGGTTTCTTACAAGGAAGTGATGATAATTGTCTAAATGGAGATTCTGGTGACAACATAATTTACAACGTTCTGTTGCATAATCATTGAGCCAAGGTCAGGGAAACCATCGATGTAGCAAAGCCAGGACAGTTGTAAATAAAACACACATCATGAAAGGGTTCATTCTCAGTGAGAACGGACAGACAAGAAAGAACAGACAAGAACGAACCTCCAGCACTCTCACCATGGTAAAATCTTATTCCCACCCCCCTACCCCCCCGCCTTTGCCTCCACAGATCCTGTGGCTGGCTAATTAAAGAAGGAGGTGTAACTATCAATCTAATCTCACTTGTTCTCAAATTTACCATAATTTCTACACTTGAGAGGCTGGTGAAATGGAACAGCACTACTACAGTTTTCCATTCATCAGCAGGAAGCAGAACAACTCAGGGAATTGGGCTAAAAATAATTAAGAAGCAGGATCAGGTGCCGCGCGCATGCATCTGTATCTGTACACGGGCACTCAGGCACATGAGCATTCATGGGAGGTAGCAGCAGTAGCACAGGGGGAGATGAGCACCACCACCAGTAATTTTATCTCAACATATGAATGCCTGCAGATGTACTCACAGCATACTTATTAGAAAAGGCAAAAATGCCCAAGAAAACTGTGGTCAGATTACCCTCTAAACAACGTCGGCTTTTTAAACAAATACAGCAGCCAAAATGATACCATCAGCAGCTCTGCAGGAGCCACTCAGGAACCACTGGGGCAACCACAGCGCACAGGGTGCTCAGCACACAGTGGCCCTCACCCCACCACACGGCGGGTGCAGAGCAGGCGCGTCACCCTTGGGCAGGAAGCTTCGCATTTTCTGGAAGCGCTGGTGTCATTTCACGTGCGCTGCCGTTGCTTTGCACTTGTGCGGTAACACCAGAGTTTTCCAGAAAGCATTGGAGCGACTTTCGCACCTTTTCCATCCAGGCACACTGGGAGCGAGGTGCAGGGCTGCCGCCGGGGGCTCTGCTCGGCACGGCATGGATGCAGCTGGTCCAGGACCTCCTTCGAAAGACAGACTGCTCAGACACACAGCTATCCTGGATCATCAAGGATGATCCAGGACAAGAGGTAACGGACACAAACTTGAGCATAGGAAGTCCCATCTTAACATGAGGAGGAATTTCTTTACTGTGAGGGTGGCAGAGCACTGGAACAGGCTCTCCAGAGAGGTTGTGGAGTCTCCCACACTGGAGACATTCAAAACCCGCCTGGACACCGTCCTGTGCAACTGCTGTAGGTGACCCTGCTGTGGCAGGGGGGTTGGACTAGATGATCTCCAGAGGTCCCTTCCAACCCTGACCATTCTGTGATTCTGTGATCAAAGCTGTTCTTCAAAATCCGCTCATATGAGATCGCTGTGAGAAGGAGGATGTACCTGAGCAGCAGGCCCAGGATGGAGGACTGAACTAAATCAGTAGCTCTTACCTGCGGAATCGGCTGTCCTGCAGGACAATTTCTGAGAAAGATTCTGCAGCATTACTACTAGTCAGCCAAAACATACAATTACTTGCCATGTTCCAGTAAAACCCTAAACTATCTAGTTGGCATCTCTTTTAAAAAGTGTATAAAGAAGCGGTAATGGGCCAAATCCTCATGCCAGTGTAAATCAACACTATTTGCTTGCCTCCGCTGGAACACCCACTCTTTATTTCAGTTAAGGAGCTAACACACAGTATCTTAATATGCATTTATGTGAATATTTGCACTTTGCAGGGCTAGGTAGATTGCACAGCTGGCACATATCAGACTAAATGTCACTTCCAAAAGCTAAGGGACCTAACTGCAAGCTGCCATTCAGAGTGACTACCTGACAACACGCGGAACCTCTCCAGAAAAGCCTTCCCACCCCAAGCACCTCCTTGTGATTAATTTTTCACATAGACAATACACATTACTATTTCAAAAAGCTGAATTTGTAAGGACAGAACATGTTAATGAACAGAAGAAAACGTGAACGAATTAGCATCTTCAAGCATTGCGAGACACAGGGAGAGAATACACAGATAGAGTAGCCAGGTCCCTTCAGAGACCGCAGCTGTAGCCCCTCTCTGCAACATTGCCTCCTGGCAGCGAGACTGGGTCCAGCCCCAGAATCCGGACTCAGTGCCAATCACTCCAGAGTGTCATTAAGATGCATGGCACCATGGCGCAATTCAAATCATTCTTTCTCTCCCGCATTGGAGTGGGCGAGGTAGCAAAGGTTGACATGAAAAGTGAGAGCGCTGCCCAGTAATGATGAGGTTTTGTATCATGCAAACTTAGAAAACAGTCTGGAATAAAGAATGTGTGCGTTATTGCCTTTCACACAGTGTCTAATCTTGCACTGCTATACAACTTAAACTACGAGTATTCGGCAGAATTCGAGATCATTTCACAAAGACTTGTCATCCTCCTTCACCAGATCACTCTCTGTAAGACATGAGGGAGAGCGAGTTGAAATACATCATATTAGGATGAATATAAATGGTAATGATCGTGCTCTTCTACAACACTTCCGCTCTAAGGAATCAGTTAATTAACCCCAAATCGAGCGGCCTTGCTGGTCAGGAACACAGCAGTTGAATTGACAACAGCTTCCTGACCCCTGCTTCTCAAGGACAAGATTCGGTAACCCTTATTTATGTTAAACATTAGCTTACCCTGTGAGGAACCTCCAGAAATCAATAGGGATTGCGCTACATGAGGAAGACTGGCAAAATCTGATACCAATTATAAACTCAGATCAGCCCCCCGCTGGGTATTTCTGTCTGCTTTTTTCTTTTTCATTCTGTTTTTTCATACTCCTCCTCCCCCATGTCTGCACCCAAGAAAATACAGAACCTTCCCTCTTATAGAAGGCACTTGAATGGTTGCTTTTCCTCTTTCTCTTTCATCCAAAAAGTATATTTCTTGTTACAGGAAGGTAATGTTTGACAAAACTTGGCAGATTTGAGTGTATTTCTAAACCTGGAAGGAGCCCAGCCTTTCTGACAAAATGGAAGCAAAAATTTGAGACTTTTAAATGTGAAGTGGTTTATTTCTTCTCAAACAAAAAAGCGTAGCTGAAATCACTAGAGAAAGCATTAAGAGAAGCAATCTGGGCTTAAAGAAAAGGAGATATAAGATCTGCACTTTTTTTTTTTTTTACCAAAGTGCGTGGGGGAAGAGGTGGATAGAAACAAGGGGACATATTTTCCATTTGCAGTTCCTTTCCCCAAATTTTCCCAGAAGCAGAACAGACTGCAGTTGGGTAGAGGAACTGAAAGCCTAAAGATACTGGTAAAGAGAAGAATACCCATGTGATGTAAAAGGGAGGTGTGAAAGAAAAACCCTTCAAGCTTTTATTTTGAGACAGCTCAAAAGTTAAATTTCATTGCACTGCACAAGGAAATCGAGTCCCCCGAGAGCTGCAGCTTGGGTTTCTGTGTCTCCTCTCTCATTTGGCCTCCCATGTTGGACTCCTTCTCCTAAAATGTCACTGCCACGTGCCACGTACAGCCGGCTGCTCGCCACAGCCCAGCCAGAATTGGCCACTGGGGACATAGGGGATCCCGGATGGGACCGACAAATGCTCCCCTCTACCCTACCCCTCTTCAAAGAGAAAGGCAGAGGAGGGAAAAGAGACTTATGAGTTTAGAAGGAACTAAACTACTTTAATGGAATATTAATAATAAAATAAAAGGAAATAATGAGAAATATATAAAACTGTATCAAGCTCCCAGGATGACAATCACAACACCGGCTGGCACTGGGGGAGTCCCAGGCTGGACTCGGTGAAGGATGGGAACTGGATTCCGGATCCGGATTCCAGATCAGGGCCAAAGGCAGACGAACAGACAGAGTCCTCCTCAGATGTCAGCCATTGAAGGAAGAAAAGGCGCTGACCCTTTGATCCCTCAGCTTTTATACTGAGCATGAGGCAGATGGGATGGAATAAGCTGTTGGTCAGTTTTGGGTCACCTGTCCTGTCCGCTCCTCCCTGCAGATGGGACCCCACTATGCTTTTCCACTTCCAACCCTCCAACGGGGCAAGTAACAAAGTTGGTTGCCCTTGGGTGTTATAGCAATAAGTATAAGCAAGAGCCTCCCTGCATACCATGCCTGGGCATCAGCTATAAACATTGGTCTTATCACTGTGAGAGAGTGAACATTGTCTGCACAATGTGTTGTTGATTTCAGTAGTTAGAAGAGGCCCAGCTAAGAAGCAAAGTTACTGAACAAAATCGGTCCTGTTTTACCTCAAACCAGGACAGCTACTGGAGCGATAGTTGGGACAGGGAAGCTGGAGGGCGGTGGGGGCAGCTCCCCGCTGGCCTCGCAGAGCAGCAGCTCAGCCTCCCACCTTTTGGGTTAGCTCAATGCACCAGAGGACTGTTACGTCTCCCGATGAAAGAGCTGTTAGTGTGTTGAGTTGTTCACGCGACAGAAACTGTATTTTGATCAAAACCATTGTTTTAATGGGAAATTTAGAAGCAGCCCTATTGTTACTGAAAAGGAATAGTCAAAAAAAACCCAAAACCCCACTGGGATCTCAGGAATGAAATCACACAGAAACCATCCTTCCAATACTGATGTGCCAGCACAATAGATACCGATGTTTTCTGCTACTGAATGACTATTGTTCACTCTGCCTTTTTCAAAGCCGAGTGACAGATTGTGCTGGAATCAGACGGGAGGCATCACTACCTTGAAGCTATATAACTGTCTGTGACTTTGCAATAGCGACTAGTTTTAAGTCTCTATTTCCCCCAGTTTAGAAGCTACTTTTCTGTTTGAATTGGATGCTTTGAGATTTTTTTGAGCTTGTTTTTCACATCAGACACTGTCTGACTGCCTGAGACTACTGGATACCTAGCAAGCTAAAAAAAAAAAAAAAAAAGGAGCGGTGTCTGGCTCTGGTGTTGTTTTCTGCTCATGTCCTAAAGCCGTGTCAGGTTGAAATAAGGTACACAGCATCTCTCCTATCCTCCTCCTTTGACAGTGTCCTGGTTTCCATGGAAAAGAAAACCTGCGGCATACGCTGAAAGGGAATTGCAGCATGGTCAAATAGGTCCCTGATACAGATGGTGGGGGAAGCAGGTCTGCAGGCACCTGCCCAGCTGTAGAGACAGAGCTCACACGTCAGGAGTGTCTTATTCTTTCTGTAGGTACAAACAAGAAGATTTATTGCTTAGTGCAGTACTGCCTCTGGGATTGGAATTGGATTTCTCCCCAAAGCGTTACTTCATTTCGTGTTCCTTTCAAGCTCCTCTTCTGTGCAGAAAATTTTAGAAGGAAATGCCACTGGATTACACAGCTGCTGTCTGCCTGGGCTTTACATGTGCCAATTTGCATCAGTCTGTAGGCAGCGCTGAGAACAGGCTGGAAGTGACTGCAGCCTTCCCATGTTACTAGTGGTGTCTTACTTGCAAATCTGAAACAATCGAAGGGAAAAGGTGCAGAGAACTGGAGACAGCCAGCTCTGAGCTACTAAAAATAATAGATCCGTCTTTTCTTCTGAGGAAAGCATGTGTGAAACACAGTACTCTTGAGGGATGCCCTACAAGGCATCAGCATGAAGCTACAGTAATTGATGGAAGAAAAATGAGGTTCACGAAGTGAAAATGTCCCAATTTGTGTAACTGATCAGGCTGGGAATGAAAATTGTTGAGAACAAGCCTGTCACTGAACACACAAGATAAATGGAAACAGTATCAATGCACTCTGAGAAAGCTGATCCCTATCCTTGTGTTGCAGACACAAATAATTTGGATAAGAACCCAACTTCCGAAATGCTGGTTGAAAGTGAAGCTCTAAAGCTTTGCCGTTACCTTTTCTGTTAGCAGCTCAGCAGGCATATCATTATGGAAAGCATCACCGCGTAGCACCACTACTAAATCTTCTAATGTTACCTTTGCAGTGTGCAAGCAGGTTTTCATCTCTTAGAGACCCGCTGTCTTGCTGTTCAGTCTTCGGGTTATGCAAGGACTTTGTGCCTTGGCAGACTCAGAAGAAGAGGAGGCAATGCGAGCAGCCTGAAAATTGGCTGTCTGCCTTGACTCTTGTTAAATCAGTTCTGGTGTTTCAGAGTTGTCTCTTGGGAACCAGACAGAGATGCTGGGCTAGGATTCCGACATGAAGGAACTGCCTTGCATGTTGGCTGCACATCCTCGTTTTGGGACTGGTATGTACGTGCGAATAAAGCTATTCCGATTTAGAATACCCTCAGACTTCTTTTATGCCCAAAAGGAAGGCATAAGCATCTGCTAGTGATGGAAAGAGCACACAGATGTTAGAAGGCAAGGCAACAAAACTTCACTTTACTGTCATTTGCCCATCTTTGTATGAGAAACTTTTAAAGGGTAAAGTACAGGAAAAAAGCTGTATGTACGCCGTGCTTCCTTAGAGGAAGGTAATAAACCCTTTAGACACGTACTTTTATGAACCAAGTTAGTAAAACATCAGATTATTTAGTAATCACCATTCTAGAGGTGTCAACCTTTGCCAAGTGGTAACTAACATTCATTCAAGACATTTCTAAATATTCATATCAACAATACCGTGACTGCAATACTGTCTACTCAGGAGTGCCTCACTCCTCAGGGTTACATGCTTCATTTCAGTTGGCACATTTGAGGAGCTCAGTGTTCAGTATCACAACCTGAGCCTAAGGTGAAGCACTGAAAAGGCCTTACCTAGTAAATTAACATCCCTGTTTTCAAATGGGCGCGTGAGAGGAAGAAAAAGGCAGACTCTCGAGTTAGCACTTAAAAACTTAACTAAAGATCATATAGAATTATTTATAGAAACTAACTTGGACAGTTGCTGCTATGATTATCTTGTGGGATTCATTAAGGCCCTCTGACGTTCAAATAAGTTCTCGTTTCTGGTGGCAAGAAAGAAAGATAGTGTGTACTTTAAAGAAATTAGAGGATTTAGAAATGAAGACGAAAGATTCAGAACTATCTTGTGGTTACTTTCTGGTCCCTCTGCCCTCTTATAAACTGGAAATATTATGACAAGAGTTACAGTGGCCTCTGACGTACTGCACAGAGAGAAATGAGAAAGTTAATAGGGGAAGCACCAAATTAGACACCTGAAAGAAGAGGACGAAAAGACAAATAAGAATATTATATCACTTGTCAGCATGGCATTATAGAGCCCAACTTCATCTTTTTTTCAGGTTTCATTAAGCAAATGACTGGACAGGACTGCTTCTTCCATAGACCCGTGCAGCCTATTAAAGAGGCAGGATACGTTCACTCCAGTGTTTGCATGCCAATAACGTGCAAGGCCCAAAAAGTATTCCAGGAACAACGGGAGTTCCTATGGATTTGTATTCTACATCCCTCCCCCTCATCCTAACTGCACATAACTTTTCCATGTAGCCCATTCTGTGAGTGGGACTGAGCAGAGTCCCACCCCTGCTGCTGAGCATCCTCGTAGCTGCTTCACAGGCATTTCTGCTCCCTGTGCTTACTTTATTAAACACATCAGTGAATGGGGTTTGCAATCACACAATCTGCCCTTCTTCCTCCCTGACTCTCCCCCAAGTCATCCCATGATAGCATCTAAGATCAGCTAGGAGTTTCCACTATAGCTTTCGGGGAACTGAAAACCCACGTGCATTTTGCTCCTCATTTATCATTCAGCAGCACTCAAACTTAAGGTGTGGACCTTGCCGATGCAAGATCAGAACTTGATGCATCTTGAGCAAATGCTTGCAAATGTTAAAGATGTCATTAGCCATTAAGGCTTATTCCTCTTGGACTCCCATTTCTTCCTGAATATCTACCAAACACATACAAGACTATTTCTTTCCATATGTGGGCTGTAGGAGGTAATGCTCAAATACTATGATGATGAAGATAATCTAAAAATATATAAAATCTGAGTGGATTAGACTAAAATAAACATGGATGAAGATGTGCTGGGAGATAATCCTTTTAGTTGAAACTTTTACCTTAGTGCGGTAAGAATTGAGATTTTTTTGCTCTCTTGGTACTTTATAAATCCTGTGTTTTTCCCTAGGCAAAAAAAGATGTATTGAGAACAGCATAAGTGGCTGAAAAATAAGAACTGGCAGATTGAAGGGTCATGGAGGATGTTTTGCTTTTTATCAGCTTATTATGTGAATATTGTATTTGGTTTTGTGCTGGTTGTATGCCTGGGAAAGATATATTTTATAAATAAAAAATCAGAAAAAATAGCATATTGCAATATATCTTCACCTGTTATATGTAGGCAAACTCTTGTTAGGAATGGGTTCTCACTTTGAGTGTTTTTTAAGAAGCCAATTTTGACCTTTAGAACCAATTTTAGTTGTATAGAGGTTTTGCAGCTACACACATTAAAGACAGATGCTCAGATATTGCAGTAACTGGACTGCCTGATACAATATACAGCTATCAGAAACCAGTAGGATTTTCCTCTTCTTTTCAGTTCATACAGGCTTGTATTGCCTGGCATCTTGCTTTAAAATTTAGCTGGAAATAAAGCTCAGTCAAAAATCACTCTTATCAGAGTGAATGCCAAATGGTTTGGAGGATGGTTTTGTACCCAAGCGCCTCCATTCCCTCCAGCACTCCTTTCCAGAAATGAGAGACTGAGTTTTAAGTTAATTAAAAACATTAGGCAAGATTCTGGTTGGTCTGATTTTCTTTCACAAGACTTGATCTGCACCTCACCGTTTCTGGCACATCCCCCTAAATAAGCAATATGTCACATCCCTGTTGCCATGCTGCATCTGTGGGGCTGAAGTAGTAAAACCTTTCAGTTATATGGGGATGTTCAGCCTGTGCCACTCACTTCTAGTTCTACCTGGATGTTCCTACTTGATTTACCAAAGGCTGCTCCTTTGGATATCTGCTCAACCTCTGTCTGAATTGGATCACTGGAAACAGAGTCCTTGGCATACGTACTAGAAAAAAGGGAAAGGAAGAGGCAGGAGAGTGGAAGGAAAGTGATCAGAGTAAAGGCAAAATAACTGTTCTGTACTAGTTAATCTCTCAGAGCTTTCTCTTGTCTTGCATTTTGTCACTGTATACCTCTAAAATGCTAAACTACTCCAGAATTATTTTTTCCTTGGTTATTTTTACAGGGGCCATGCAGATTGATCCGGAGGATCTCTGTTTTGGATGCTATTAAATAAGTATTATCTGCTCATTCTGACAGCTGGTCTATGACAAGAAGTCAGCTGGTATCATTCCTCTGTCTTTCTCTCAGGTTCACACAGAAACATTTCACCTGAAATATTCGCATTTCAAATTTCAGAATTTTTCTTTACATCTGAAATTCTCTCATGCATTCTGGCCCTCTGAATAAAAATCCCAGGGTTAGTTTGAACATCTTTCATACATCCTACTCTTCAATAAAGATGAAATGTTTATGTCTTCAACTTTTATGTCTGGAACACATCTACACGTCAGGAGAGTGCAGTTACAGAGGTGCTACAGCAAGGAGGTTAAATGCCCACAGATGTGTCATGTCACGAAGATTGATTTAGTTTGGTTAAGGCATCTGACACTTCCTTTTTATGTGAGGATGTTCCTAAAGGAGTATCTTGTAATTTGGGAACACCCTTATCTGCTGTGTGATCTGAATTAATCCTCTCATATACCACATCCTCTAATTTGCCTTTCCATACTTTCTATTTCTGCTGCTGAAAGAGCTTCCTCGAGAATCACAGTAAGTCTTGTTTCTTTACTGCTTATCAAGGCCACTGTCTCTCTTGGAATCAAAATACCACAGTGAAAATCTCCAACTCATTCCCTTTTAGATCCATGTGGGCACCAATTTCCAAAGATAAAAACCCCTTTCCCCACTAAAGCATGTTTCCTAACCCCCTGCAAGGACACTGGGAAATCGTACACTGCCCAGCGCAGCCTCCGAGCTTCTCTCTGGCTTTCAGCTACACTTTGCAACTGCAGGGGCTCCAGAGCAGCCACACTTCCATGCAGTCACGCTCTTTCCCATCTCTAGCCCTGTGCAACAAGCCCCCCGCATCGGGTCCTTGTTCACTTCAGGGTCACATCCCTCCCAGGGCATTTTGGTACCTCAAGCTTCATCTTCGTCTACCAGGGAAGACTTCAAAGCGGTGGTGGGGTCAGGGTTCAGATCTTTCTCTGGAAAAACAAAAGAAGATTCTAACTGTAGCTTATGAGGATTGATGCAAAGTGAGTGATTGCATTTTGTAAAGGAGAATGAACTACCCACAGGCTATCCAATAAACAAACGATTTAAAACAATTTACAAGCCATATTGGCTCCACGTTCTTTTAGGAGGCACCCTGAAGAATTTTAGGGAGACATTTATAGAGGAGTTGTACCTACCACAAAACAAAGCACTGGCTGACATACTAAAAGACTCCCAAAGAAATCTAGGCAGTTCCGTATTGGAGGGAATTTTCTTCATTTTCCCAAAATGCAGAAATTTCAAAGTGCAAAGGGATTTCTAAAGTGCAAGCAAAGACAACAATAGTAGGATAGCCTAACTCACTGCTTCGGGACTTCCAGACACAATCTATCGTGGACATAGGTACTCTCATGCAACACAGCAGGAAAGAAAAATGTTGCAGAGAAGTAAGAGGAATGCGTAAAACTAAATGCTAGCCAAATGCTAGTCTGTTCATGAGTTATGATAATTAACCTACAGCAACACTAGAGAGGATTATTAATCCGTAACCAATCTTGAGAATATGAGGAGGGCTGACCAAGTTCCTGTATAACAGCCAGCCCACACAATTATCCGTTGTGCCCGGATGAGATACAGCAAGAGGAGTATAAAATATCCTGAAGGATGCCAAGATGTTCAAAAGATGTTCACCGCTTGGTGGAATGGAAAGCAGCATAGACAAAAGGGCTGGTGATACAAGCCCGAACCAAGATAGCTGGGAAGAAAAGCTGGTATGGGTAGGTTTCTCGATGATCCTTCTGATGCCATGCGATTACAAAAATAAGGAAAAACAACCTGATTTCCTTGGACAAAATCCCTTGACTTCATGCCAGTTTGCTCTAATGACATTAAATCTTGTTTTGAAGCAGGTGAGGTTATACAGGGTAAGGGCAGAAACTGGATCCCTATTCAGGGAGATGCTTACAGTTCTCCAGAGGATGACAGGTAATAACAGAAAGGGAACTTTTGCTCTTTAAACCTGACATTAATAATGCCAAGCTATTCCCCTTTCCACACTCTATTACAACTCGTTTTTGTTATTAATAGTAACAGTTACTGGTAGTGCAGTAGTGCCTAGAGATCTCAACCGAGATCAGCCCTGTCGTGCTACGTACTTTGCAAACACCGAGTAAGATGGAGCTTGCAGCGTCACCCTGCCCGAGAGCTCAACTCTAAAAAGACAAAGCCATCAGAAGACAGGAGGGGACCAGAGCGTGGAGAGACGGGAAGGGAATCAGCCAAAGGTCACATCTCAATGTCAGAAGGAAAAGCAAAACGAGGCGCTGGGCTGGATGGTTGCCGGTGCCAGCAGCAGCCCCTCGAGCCTCAGCTGATTTGCGCCAGTACCTTGGTGATACTCTCTCTCCCAGAGACCCGACTCCAATGAGGCTGGCTCTTTCAAAATAAAACTTGCACAAAATCCCCCAATTTCTTGCCCACGCTCTCCTTTTGCGATGCAGATGGTTATTGGCCTCTAATAGGTAAGCATAGGTTAGCTCAACAACCTGATGGATAAGTTTTTTACGCTGGTACCTGGTAAAACGTTACGGAGCAATTTGAGCCCGTGGTACGGTTAAGCAGAATAGCTTTCTGTCTTTTTGATCCACACATCCTCGGTCCTCTCCTGTTACAGCTAGTGATTTGCCACAGGCAAACAACTGCTGGTCTCCTCAGCTCCAGCTGAAGGCAACAAACGTCCAGTGAGAAATACAAAAGCATGTTTGATAAGAGGAACTACAGCCTGAACACCAGCCCTTCATCCAAAGGGATCACAAAGCACTTTCCAAGAGCGATTAAAAGCTCCACACAGCTGGAGGAGGCTGGGAGATGGCAGCCAGGCTGACAACCTGCACACCCTCACTGCAGAAGGATGGAGAGGTGGAATACTTCAGTCAAGGATATGAACGCAAATCCTTGTTGCTACCAAGAGTCATAAAATCTGTAATAGTGAATCAAGGGAGGACAAACAGGTTTTGTGCTTTTTTTTTAATCTCTTGGGAGAATTTCAGACGTTTCTCGCCTATGAAATACATGGAAATAAACTTGAACGCCCTGGGACAAGTTAAAATAGATACACCTCAGAGAATCTAAATGCTACAGTATCGTTAATCCCCCCCAAACAGAAAAATCATGACATTTTAAGAAGAGTAAATTATTTTTATTTGGTAGGGGTTTTTTTTTGGGGGGGTAGGGGGAGGGGCCCACACTGCACTCATGTTTTCCAACTTCTTAACTGCAGATACCTGAACTTACTTTTTTTTTTCTAGAAAGTGGTATTTTAACATTATTAAATTATCATTGAAGTGGGAAGTTTAGTAAAAACACCAACACAATGTTTAATAAAAACACCAACACTGAGACAAATGCCAACGCTGGTGATGCAAAAAACCACTAAGCCATTTCATCAGACTAAACAGCATAAGAAACAAAGGCCTTTGAATCGCGAACAAGTTAAATCACAAATTGTAGGTTTCGCTATCAAATGTAACATACCACAAGAAACTTTATCACAAACAATTAGAGCTGGCATTAATTTGTGCTTGGCTTCCACTGCATAAAGCCGGAGTGTACCCCTGAGAGGGGAAATCCTTGTGCCTGTGGAAAATAACTGCGAACTTTGCCCTGTGGTGAGTCTGCAAGAGGCTGACACAGGAAAAAAAAAAAAAAGTAGTGAGTGGAAAGGATCTGACTGGAAACACAATAGCAGACTTAAAAGGCTCTGATAAATGAAAAGTCATTCCAAGATTAGGGTCTCATTCAAAAAAATAACAAAGACATTTTCTGGTATGTGGCTGAAAATAGATTCCATATGAAAACGCTTAGTATCAATGCTTTTAATTCTCAGCCCTCTTTGAATAGACGCAGCATTTTTAAAAACTAAAATGGCATTTTTAAAACTTCCTGAAATGTAGACGCAGAAGCTGCACGATTAGTGTTTTCATTTTTCAAACCAATACTGCAGTTTTAAAGACTTTCACGTTGCAATTCCTTCACACTTTTTCTCCTTCCATCTGCCTGATCTTGTCCTCGCTTCCTGTAAAAATACTACAAGTGAGGAAAAAGAAAACAACTTTCCTTGCCTGAAAACTGAACTGACTTAGAGGCAGCTAATTCAAACGTTCCAGAAGCTTTGTGGAACATTTAGAGAAAGCACTGAGAAATGTTTACCATTTTCAGACTATCTCTAGTGTTCAATGAATCTTTAAATCTCTCTTATCAGGACACATCTAAAATTTTGAACTCTGTAAAAGACTTGCAGACAGAATTTGTTTTCCTTTTCTAGAAGAAAAAACCTGATGGAACAAATCTGAAAGGAAATTTTAAAAAGACACAGCAAATGAAAGAAAACCTAAGTTTTCTCGGGTTGCCTAACATCTGCTCATGGTACAGCATATACAAATAAATATAATAAATGCAGTTGTTTAACAGTAAAAGCACACCTCAGGGGAAAAAAAAAAGCTATTATTGTGTTGATACATTAGATATTAAAGCCTTGCAGCACAGGGTTAAACTGCATGTAAGTACAGGCTTAGTGCTAGCACGTTTCTTACAAAGTACATTAACCAGGGAGCAGAGATGGTCATAAATGGCACACAGGCAATCTCTCATTTCAGGAGTATCAGCCAAAGAAATAATACCCAGGCTCCCTAGAGCAATTTCACTCTAAAAATCCACTCCAGTCCAAACAGGCGAGAGATGTTGCTGTCTAGCTTTAAAACTCCCATACTTTCCTTCCAAAATAAACTCCGGCTGAAAACTCACAGCCCAGGCCACTCACGCCCCACAAACAGGAATGCAGAAGACCATGTAGGAGAGCACCACCTAGTGACTACCACCACAATAGTAGCACCGGTGAAAACCACAAGAGGAAGAAAAACAAGCACAAAACTTAATACCAGTGTGCCATGTCCAATTTATTTTTGTATTTCTATTTTTTTTTAAATCCTTTTGTCCTTGGAGAGGTGTCATTTTGACCAAACATTGTTGTAAGTCAAGAGGCAATTCAGTTTAAATTCAAAACATTGGGGTTTGGTAAAACATATCCTTTATGTTTTAAAACAGGCAGGTCTTCTATTAGAATTTGCACCTTAAACACCATAAATATGCAGTGCAGGAATCTGGGAATCCAAACCGCCAAAAACTCAATTCTGCAACCATGACTCAAGTGAATAATCATGAGACATCTGTGGGACTACTTCCAGGAGTAGGAAAAGCAGCATATGTCTCCAAAAGTGCTTAGAACAGTACAATTCTGCCAATTTTATCGCGAATGTCCTATCTGCTGGTTGAAGCCGCAGCTTCTGGAGTCAAGTGCTTCCACGTGAATCTGAATTTTAACCTAAAAAGAAAAACAAATTTCTAACTCTGAAGTTCAGAGAAAAAGCTCGGGGAAGTGCGAGACGCACGAACCCCCAAAACTAGAAATCACCGTGAGTAATAAAGCAGCATATTTTACAATCTGTTTGAATGCCACTGAGAAAGCGTGGGCATAGGTGTCTGGAGATGACAATACCGCGCAAACTCTCTGAACCTCACTCTTGGGTGCGGTGGCTCAGGAAATCAGCCGTTCGGGAAAGACCACCACTCCCAGACTCCACAGGCTTACTCTTCTGCTGTTTCTGAAGGACTCCTTGCAAGAGGCTGGAAAACGATTCTGCATTGCTTTGGGGAGGAAGGGGGAGGAGAGGGGATACTGACAAATCCTATTTATTTTCACAGATCAAATCTGGCAACTGTGGGTAGTTACAGTTGTATTAACTTGTAATTACAATGCATCTTATTCAGCAGAGAAGTAGCCTTAATACATATATAGCCCCAGGATCACCATGCACTGTATTACTCCTCTTCGTTCTCTTACTAACAATATAGACTAACAAATAAAACTAATTACATGGGTTTTTTCTTCCCATTTCCACAATAATCCCAGGTTTTCTGGGATAGTAGGACGAAGCAACCTGAAGCAGCAAACGTTTCCTTCATTGCCTGAAGTCCAGCAGGTCATATGGTTATCATATGCTTTTGGAAACTTATTTTACAGTGTTTCTGTTGGTGTTTTCACCATTATGTGAAATTTCAGTTGCTGTTCACGCCAGTTTGCATCCTTCAGCTGGAAGTCAGTGTAGCATCTAGACCACGTCTTCAAGCAAAGGACTTTTGCAAGCTGATGCCCACGGCAGCCCTGTTTAGAGGTTTGCTCCTGTAGGGGAGCAGGCAGGTCTTCCTTCTGGTTGCTTGTGAAAGCATCTTTCTTCCCTGCCCTTTCCATCTGCACTCTCTTTTGTTTACCATTAAGGTCAAGCCTGTGTGTTTTTCCCACTCTGCCTGTTGCATTAGTGGCCCTCAAAGTGAGACGTTCTCTGGATGGGAAATGTTTGGTGAATTTTTAAATACCGTTATTGATTTCACATTAATTTTCTTTATGAACCAGGAAAAGCTCTTATGTGAGGCTGTAACAGCCAAGAAATATTTGACAAGTTGTTTAAAATCTACTGCCTGGAAGCAGTCTGATCGATCAACTAATTTATTTTCCTTATTTTTAAGTAGATTCTTTAAACATACCTTATCTTCACTGATTAGTATTATCCATCCTGAAGTATATAGCACAAAAGTGATCACATATTACCTGCAGCAGAAGTAACTCCCTTTTGGACTTCTGCTACAAGAGGTATGGATATTTTGCCCAAAGCTGGTTTTTTCCTTTTCTTCAATGGCACATGATTAGAACATAATGATTTTGCCTCTGCACCAGCCAACACCACTTCTGTGGCTTCTGTTTTAGGGCATCGAACCTTTAAAAGGGCAGATTCTTTCATATAAGCAAACTTCTTGCCTGTTGCATCAGTTTGTTTCACATCCCATAAGTCTCCTTTTGAATACAGATTATTGGCTGCTCTTTAGTGAATAACTTTTTAGTCATTCTTTGGCCTCAGAAAACTACCTTTGAAATGTTTTATGCAAGAGTATTCATTATGAACAATTAATGTACTGAAAACGTCAGCACCTCAAGAAGGTATTATATAATGGGATGAGTAAATTTATGTTCACGCATCATTCAAACTTCCTGCACTTTTCATTCTTCTAAAATGTATGTCTTACATTGTAGTACAATAGCTTACATGAATTTGATGACCTGAATGGAGTAATGTCAAAACCACCTTACTGCATATTTTAGAAAGGCAAAAGCAATCAATTAGGAGTTTTCTTTTCTCTACCACTATTTTTAGGTAAGACATCTGGCAGCTTGATAGTAATTCAAAGTACTTACCCTGGAACACCTCTTGCATGTTTTTAAGTCAGAAGCCAAAACAAAATTGGTTTAGAGGAAGCTACAGCCTATATAGAGACATTCAGGTAAAGTGAAGTCTTTTGTATCAATTGGGGGGTGAAAGAGTTACTTGCACTCACTCACCCTGATACTTACTAAGTTTTAAAATGTAGAACGATATGAATTTCAACCTCTTAAACTTTCCCCCTTGACACACGGAAGGGTCTCAGATTGTTTCACTTAGTGAGGTTTAAGCCTTAAAAATGATGCATGTTTCACATCACAGTCCAAACACTCTGTATTTTAAAGATACTGCCAGCTAATTAAACAAATCCAGGAGCAGCAGATTCTAATCTAATTTACAGCAACATGTGAAGTAACAGCATCGGTCACTTCAGTTGGTTTGCACTGCTGGATGGGAGATTACAGCACAGGTCACCCTACATGACCAGCTGCAGTCACGGGTAGCACATACCTCTCCCGTCATGTCACAGCACCACACCCAGGAGAAGACCAGTGGAGAAGTTCGATGGCTGGTTCCTCCTTGGCAAGAACAAAGTCCCCCAAAACCCAGAAGAACCTTCAGCTCTGAGCTCTCAAAGTCATGGACCAACTTCCTTCTCTGGTTTACAAGAGTTGCTCTTCCAGGCCATAATACGCGTGCTGTCTTTTTACCTTTTCAAGGGGAGAGGCACAAGAAGGCTTGTGTTCATGACAGACAGGTTTATTGATTGGGCTTTAATAATTTTTTTTGGCTGACGGAGATAATTGCTAAGTTTAATACTGAATTAACAGCAGTATGAATTTTAGACAAAAGTCATTAGATTGCAGACAGGTTAGGGATAAATATAATGCCAGCTGTGTATCCCTCATATGCTACGATAAGGGAAATACACTTACTGTTGCAGTAAGGTCTGTATTTCAATTCAATTATGTTTGGCAGGTCAATTAGAATTGCTCACTAACTATAATACAAATATTTTCTCTTTGAGT
Organism: Pluvialis apricaria; assembly: GCA_017639485.1. Taxonomy (NCBI): domain Eukaryota; kingdom Metazoa; phylum Chordata; class Aves; order Charadriiformes; family Charadriidae; genus Pluvialis; species Pluvialis apricaria. The sequence goes on from CM030009.1 coordinate 17,378,039, forward strand.
GTGCTATAGGAGTGGATATTCTCCCCCCTTTATCTCACGATACAAGTGATGAACAGGATGATTCCAATTAAAACCAACGCCAAACATTCCATTCCCCAATCTTCATCTTTTTATGTTCCTTCACTGACTACTCTTCCACACCTCCAAAAAATTTGACTCATAAATCAGACTGCTACCTTCTTTCTCCCACACCTCTCAGGTTGAGTATGGAAACATCACGTATACATAGCCCAACACAGTGTCTTGCAACAGAACATAGTTAGCTGTCAAGACGCTCACGCAGGCTGTGGAAATTCTGTGATTGTGATAGCCGGACCTCCTCTATCCACCCAAATGCGGTCAGAGCCATGCAAAATCCCAGCACTGGGCTGCCACAGCCCAGCACTGCCCAACGCTGACTACTGCAACTAATGTCATATTGGAATAGAGTTTATATAAAGAAAATTTAATTTGATGCTTTTCCTTCTTCTCAGTTGTTTTCTGCACCACATATCACTGAAAAAAAATGAAGTAAAATGTCCGACTCCATTTTTTTTGTTGTGAACAAATATTATGCTAATCCATACTGAAAGTGGTTCACAGAAGTAATGCCATCTACACAGATGTCAATTTAAAAAAAACCAAAACCAACTTGCATCAAAATGTGCCTGGTTCTGCCAAACAATGTTACAAGACAAAGTCATCCATTTAGTCACACACAGTAATAAGATCACCAGTTCGATAAAAAAGAAAGACAAAGATCAGCTGTTAAGAAATGCAGATTACAAAACAAACAATAAAGGTTGAACATTTATAAACTTCTAGAGCAACAGCTAGTCTACCTATCTCCAACATGCACCTGCAGTGACTGTCAATAACCTGTATATACAAAACAGCATAAACACATCACTTCCTTTTATCCCATTCCTAACAGGAAAAGTCTCTAAAACACTAGACTAGTCTTATCTTACTCAAGTTTTCCTTCTCCTCTTAGCCAACTGCGACTTGAAAATACACGATAATCTTGATTTTCCATTTTCCTCTTCTGCTTTGCTGTGAAGAAAACCATAAAAACTTAAGCTGAGAAACAAGATGTAAGACTTTCTGTGACTCTCTAAATCTGAGTTTGTAGAACTGGACGCAGACAAGTGGAACAAAACCAGACTTTAACATATTTAAACCAGTTGTTTCGTAAGCTGTCCTTACAGACAATACGCATTTAACTATACTATATAAATTTCTTCAAGGCCTAGATCACACTGATGCTCATCACCAACAGTCAGTGGACAGGATTTTACAGTGCTACTGATCTAATTTCCACACACATTCTTCTGAATGGATAATCTCTTCTCCTCCATCTCTGCTTGTCAGCATAAAACCAACGAGACGTTAGTTATAGGCAATGGAGAGAGCAGAGAGCATTTTCCATATACAGCACAGCTATTCTTCATCAGTTAATTTGGGTGAATTCCTGGTTTTATGTCCTTTGCATAATGAAAAGGTCACGTATCTTTTGGTATTTATGTCCACATGCTGGGTGACATACAGTCAAGACTACAGAATACACACCTATAGGGCATACACCACACACTCTGCTAAGGAAGCAATGCAAGCACTCAGTTCCCTTCAACTGCAAAGTCCTCGAGTCTTCCAGGGATGCAACCTACCACTCCACCCCTCACCTTAGCAAGCAAAACCACTCATCACCTCCAGATTAGCTAGCTAGTGGCAAATAAACATTCAAGACTCATTACAAAGACTGTCACCCTGCAAGTGAAACAAACCAATATTCCACACCAAACAGCCTTTACTCAAAGTCCTGGAGTCTCAAGACAGACAGACATTAAAGGACTATGCTTCAACCAGCTACACCATGGTGAAAGGCATCAAGAATGGTACATTCGGAGGAATATGAGAGATGACCCACTGAGGACAAGAGGACAGAGTTCAGATCTCACCAGAGAAACAGGGTCATTGGGAAGACAAAAAGATCACAATCAAGCCTTTGACTGATGTGGTAAAGAGAGGATAGGAAAACCTTCTAGATCTAGATAACTTAGGATGATGGCCGAGCAAGAATTCAAACAGATACTTGCAGTATACTACCCTGAAATCTATCGCATTTTGTCAGTTATCCGCAGCAAAATACTTTCTGCTGTTGATCAGCTGACCCTGCTGACGTATAGAAATGTTTACCCATAAAATGGAATACAAATAGGAGCCCGCATGTCCCCACCATGTGGATAACTGGAAAAACAACGCAGCACTGGAAAAATCATCGTAGGTGTTGACCTGCAAGACATTCCTTGCCAACTTATCTGCCACTCACCCTCAGCAGCAGAAGTCAAACGCTCCTTGAAGGCAACAACAAACATCACCACCACGTGGCAACGAAGAGAAATGAACTGCTTAAAATCATTACGTAGCTTAACGTCTGTACTCACTGTGTGATCCCAAGTTGGTCATCTTTTAAGTACACGCTGCCACCTACTTAAACGGATCGCTCAATCGAGATACATAGTGTGGTGCCTCACCAGCAGCCCAAACAGAGAGCCCATACAGCACAGCAGCTATGTCTGAGAGCATTCCAGTAAAACGTATCCGAAATAAAGGTGGCTTTTACCCGAAGGCCCGGGGAAGTGCTAAAGGTATGCTTCCAGGATCACGGTAAACCAATCTGTGTTCGAGCTTCCTTCCCCACACAGGGGCCATGCTTTCCCACCACTTTGTGCTCACACTTGCACACATGCCTGAAAAATAGCTGCGCTTTCAGCGGGATTAGTTTTCAGTCGGATTACCTCCTTGATCTGCCTAACTGTGCTGCTGCATAAATGCTAGTTGACAGAACAGGGGACAGGGTAGGAACAGCAAAAAGATGCCTGTGAAGACCAGGATTGCTTCTTAACAGCAATGACAGTGCAGTCCCCAACTGCAAAATGCTCTTCAGGACATTCAAAAACCCCTTCTGGGGAAATATCCTTCCTGAACCAGTCACAAGGATAACTAGACCTTTTCCCCCCCCACTCATCAGATAAGCCGTGACTGATAGATCCAACTGATGCCGAGATATGGAAGAAAATAACCGATTCATCTCTTCTACCTGCCCAACCCAGGAAAAAGAGCAAACTGGTAAGACATACACATATGACACACTATGCTTTTTTTTTTTCCTGGTTCATTGTTGGTGGATTCATGGGAATTAATTTCACAATCTTTCTGTATTTAAAGAACTTCTCTGTAGAAAAGGATAACTCTGGAGCAGGAGATTTAAAAAGGCATTGGTCTAGCAGGCAGCAAAGTTAAAAACCATAATATTCCTCATATTCTCCCTTTTTAGCATGAAGAACTTGTCCCCACCTGTAAACAAAATCAGTTATTGATAGGGTAAAACAGCCAGATAACACCAACAGCACCCACACCCACCTGTGCTCAAGACCTGAAGTGAAGGCAATTGTACCACATGTATTCACGTGCTGACGATGAGGCTATAGATGCTTTCAGTTTGTCTCCAGGACCAAAAGGAGTGTTTCTTCTCACTGCTGACCCTCCGTTGAGGTGTGTGGAGATACCAAATCCCATTTAAGAAGCACCCTTTGGATGCTCTACAATGCCGCCAACAGTTTGACACGTTTAAAATGAAGATGGGGATTTCTGGTGTCCATTTCAGATTTAGCTGCTTACAATGATGATGAAGCAAAGTGTTTATAACTGCTGCTGTCACACTAGGCCTGTCGTGGATAAGGTATCACAAGTGCTTTGTAAAAATGGGGAGCTCAGAATCCTACCTATAGGTTTTTGGGGGACAACTATGCTCCAAACCAGCAAAAACTTCCCCAAAAGTAGCCATATTTTTCTTTGGTGGGTTTAAATCTGGAGGCAGGCTCTCATACAACTCCAGCCTCCTGGTAGCAAATGATTGATTTTTCCAGTTGGTGGTATCAGAGGTACTTCTAGTCAACCTTTCTCATTTGGGGCCTGACTCAATAATTCATTATGTTGAAAGATTTGTTCAGGCTTTATCCTCTCCAAAGCAATGTAAACAACAGACATACCTGCCATATTTGGGGGTGGGAAACCCCAGCTCTAAAGACAGAACTTGTCATGTGGGTACACTGCTGATGTGAGGAGCAAAACAAAAGTAAGATTCCAAGAAATAAAAACTGAGTCCCAGACAAATTTGAATGAGAAACTAACAGCAAGATCTAGGGAAATTTCTTAAATCTGAGCCGCAGACTTGAAAGGAACTACAAGTATAGGGTGTATCCTGTGCTTTTTTCTCTCTGTACACACATTTGGAAAGGAGTAGTGAGAAGCAAACCCTGGATGAAGAACCACCACCAAGTCAAAACATTATCTCAGTATTATATTAAGCATCTAGACAGATCGTTCAGGAGAATCATTCTATTTTGACAGGTCACCCATAAAATTGTGATTTATACCCAATTTATTTTCATTAATTTTAGCAATGAAGCATTTTATCAGCTCAGACTATCTGAAACATCTAAATTCAGTACAATCCAGCAGGCCAAGCTTGGGGACTTCAGTGGAGGGCAGCGGGCGTCACTGGGAAAACGAGGCTGAAAATGTAGATTGGATGCTTGAGAGAGTTCCACCTTCGCACGCAACAGATGTCACCCACTCTACCTCCTCAATATAAATTCCTGTCATTGACTGTAGGCTGGTCTGCTCAGTGACACCTCTGCCCCAACACTACCTTAAAATTGTCATTCAGGCTTCATCTTTAGCATAAGCTGTTGCGCCTTTCCCTCTGAGCTCCAGACCTCTTGCACTCTTCATTTATAGCTGGGATTGAACACAATTTTCTCAAAATTTCATTGACACAAAGGCAGCTATTGAGCCCACTTCCCACATGCTCCCCATATACAGCCCACCAAGCTGCACAAGTGAGCACAGTACTGAGCCCCGCTGCAAGCCTGCTTCTGACTCTCAAGGGCCAATGGGTTACACCAGCACCAAGACCTCTGTGGTAGCAGCTACAGGACCACCCCCCATCACATGCCTCCCTCCTTGCTAGTGGCCCAACAATACAAAACTGGGTGCTTCCCCCCTCCCCCTCCATCAGCTGACATCCCTCCGGTGGAAAGAGCGTCATAGCCCCTCTCCCTCCCCTGAAAATGTTCGCAAGGAAATCCAGAAGGCAGGTGATGTGTATGTATCTACCTTGTTATGAAATTTCTAACACTACAGGTGATAACGCTTTAAGACTCAGACACCATCCCTCCAGGACTTTTTTCAGCAGTTACTTTTATTAAAAAAAAACCCACAAACAATTAATGAGAACTGAAGTACCATTCAGGCTTCCAGAGAGCTTTTGTTAGGGCAGAATCAAAATTAACACGTTAGATAAACACATAGCAACAGTCATGCGAGCTTATAGGAAACACCACACATTTCCTCACCCCAAGGTCTTTACTCCTCCTGCAGAAACCATGTCGGTACAGCAACAGAAAACTTCCCAGCCACAGACATTCACCCAGAAGGCAACCCACTAAGGTCAGCTAACATCAAGCCAGATTTCAAGAGATACAGAATCCAGGTAAATGGAAGAGAGATTTAAGAGTAATTTTCTGTAAGAGTGGGGACATTTAGCTGCATTAGATGGGATGTAAAACACAACTAAGAGGAACTGAGGGTCAGAGAAATCACAACAAAATGGCATTAATATTTTTGAGCCACATAGCAAGCAGGTTCAACCAGTTCTAGGTATCACTATTTTTGTAAGGCCCGCTTCTTCCAAGCTTGTCAGAAACAACCCTCTAGGTTTAAAGAATTTAAAGTCAGTAGTCCATACTGGGTCAGTCCCAAATCTTCAATGCAGTATTTTTAGTTCAGGGATATATTAATGGCTTATGAGATGGTTAGAAATAATAGGCAAGAGTCTTCTGCTTCTGAAAGCAGTAATGTGACACTGTGGAGAAAGCCTTAGATAAGGACTCCTGTACCCTGGCTTCTATTCCTGGCCCTGTTAATAGCCTGTAAATGCTCTTGGGCAAGTCATTTCAGCCCTTTTTGCTTCACTTTCATCTGTAAGGAGAGGGATAGACATGTGGCTCCTTTGCAAAGCCATTTGAACCGATTAAAAAGCATGATAAAAACTGCCCTCTTGTATTGTTCAAATCCACAAGCTGTAGCTAAAGGCTCTGTGGTGGGCTTTGTGTAACAAACTGCAACAGTACTCAAAATATTTCCTTGTCTCACAAATATTAGGAAGCAACAGCTAGTGAGAATACTGTGTATTTTCCACTTAAGTGCAAGCCAGCAATTCAGTGGGTTTTCCTAAATTTGCAGTTTCTGAACAGTTTTTAAAAAGAGCTTTAGGGCATCATATACAAGTTGAAGTCTGTTCTTACTTATCTTTTGTGAACCCCTTAGAAGTAATCCACAGATCACCACCCACTGAAATCTATTATCCTACACTTGTTTTGATCAACTGTTAAAGCAATACTCACATCCTCAGGGCAAGTAAGGATCACAACAACTTTCATGAATCTGTCCCACGTTCAAAGCATTTCTAACCACCTCTAAAGCAAGGCTTTTCAGGTTGGTAGTGGATGCGGCATTAAAGGGAATAAAATACTGGCGATTCCTGCAGATCACCCTGGCCTGAATCAGCCTCGCTGACTTAACAGTTTACAGTGCCCCACACCCATTTCCCAATCCCACTTATTCCGTGTCCCCACCATCTCTAGTCTCTCATCTATTCTCTACTGAGATTCTAGAAAAGAAATACTTAACTCTTCCATTATCTTGATCAGATCTTCAAGTTATTGTAACTGTCTTCAACTTTAGAGCAAGTCAGCTGAATCAGTCGCTCTTCTGTCTCCACACGTCACCCTCACAAACTGATAGGAAGCCCTATATCAGTATTTCCGTCACTACAACTTGCACTACTACTCTCTATGAAGCTGCCTCATTAGCTACAAAGCTCTAACTATTCTCTCTTAACACGCAATTAAGAAGTTACTGTTATTATCACATAGCACTCTGTGGCATCCCTTCCTCCATGCAGGAAGGTGATCTCTTCAAAGCAGCAGCCAACTCTTCATGTACATACAGAGAACCAAATATCATTAATGTTTAAATACATATACATTTGGAATTCAGCGCAGCTTAGAAGATAGTCTCATATGATGAGCTAGCACTTGAAAACCCTGCCTAAATTGCTTATGCTGTAAATGCTCCAAATAAACTCTTCACTCAGGTCTTATGCCTTTCTGTTCATAATGTAAAGCTGTTCATGGGTCACCAAAAGGTGATTTGTGGCCAACATAACCAGTCTAGCAAGCATTTATATTGTAGACAATTATGCAAAAAAATCACAGTATAGTTTAGTTCCACTTTCCATTCCCTCTCTTCCCAATTTAAATAAAGAGAAAGCTGTCTTGACAAAGGCAAAATTATCTTGCCAGTAGAAATTGCACCCACATTAAGGGATGGTTTATTAGCACATCATACAGGATGGCTTAAATCGTCTCCACAGTGGTCAATACAATGAAGCCTTAATATTAATTTGGACTTGCAGTGTCATTTTCAAAGAACAGTGGTTTTGCCCTCAGAGGCTATACAGCAGCAACAGAGGCATGGGATGACAAAGGGTAACATTTTAAAGATTGACTTACAAAACTAACATTATGATGATCAAGTTCCAGTTGTCACAAATCAGATAGGAGAGATGTAATTTTGTTACGAGAAGAGACACAGAGTTGTAGTCAAAGCTTTTGATGAGTTTTCAGGCTTTCTAATGTCTGGCCTTCCAAAGCGCAGCCAAGAATATTATACAAGAGCACCGTACCTATTTTTCTACTCCATGCCACATAAGCTACCAATGAACGCTTACATGTATCACTTTTGGCACCAGTAATTTGTTTAGTAACTTCATCAAGTTTGCCTTATTCAGCATATGAGGGTCTCATCATACTGACTCAGAGCATTTTTCACAAACTTCTGCATAACGTTCTACAGATTGCCCTCAATATATTTTAACTAAGTCAGGGAGACTACATATTGGATCTGCTTATATATAGACTCACCTTTTTCCCATTTACAGTAATTTTTGCCAGACTCCCGCCATCATGTTCCTAACACGAGTTACCACCTTAAGAAGTCAATTACAAAAAAGTTTTTTTAGGCAAAGATATCATTAGGTTTCAAACTAGTTCCAAGTTCAAGACTTTTTAAGAAAGTCTAAAGCCTGCTCTGATTAAAGTTCCCAATAAAATTTTATTTTAATATCAGAAGCTTTAGGTGAAAATTAGCTTGTCATCCATCTTGACTGTTGAAAAGCTTTTCGAAGATTTAGACAGAGTACTAGAAGTTTAGTGCACCAGTACTGAGCAATTTCAGGTAACCTTGCGACACTAAGAATTCATCCACTAGGTCTTGGTGAAGAGAGCACAGCTAGAACAGTTGAACAGAAATACAGTTAAACTATTAAAATATTGTATTTTAAAGATTATAGGTTTTTAAATGATGTGAAAGTCCTTAACCACGACATGGTAAGTTCAGCACAGTTCTTGGGTACAGTCATTCTTCCCATTCAAGAGTTAAGGCAGTTTCACAATGCTGCTATCAGAAGAAAAAATACTTTTACCATACCTACACATAATTCTGTAGCTCTATGCAATGTTTAGTACACTAATCTGGTAATTGTTATGACAGAAACAGGACCCAAACAGAATGGCATTTATTCTCTTTCCCTATGAAGTTCTTTTCACAAGAGCTTAACTTTATTATTTCTTCCCCTACTATCACAGAAGGTGCTAAGAATTACTTTTCTCAGGTATGGAAAACAATCCTCCACTGTTTCTCCAGTCATTCCTCAAGGCAACAAAATATTAAGACTAAGGAATGTTTTTTTTTCTTTGCATCCATTTATTTCTGGTCTGATATGAACAATGCAAGCACAATGTCAACATCATTTACTTCAGACACACAAGTATAAGTGTTTTTAAAGCTTTTTTTTAAAGCTGTCATTTCCTATAGTCATATCATACCTTCATTTGTCAGCTTTGAACAAGCTCCTGCCTAATGTGTTTTTAATTACAACCATTTGTTTACATCTTATACCAGATAACACGCTTTTGCTTTTCAGGTGCAGACATTGGCCCTGGTTCCACAGACTCCAAGTGCTTAGTAAGTAGGACTACACATAAACCCACCTTTGCAGCATTAGAAGCGGACTCCTGAGCAACCCTGCAAAGAGAAGGTATCTTCCTTACTGCTTGGATTTTGCCATCCATTTTATTAAGTGATTTCTGAAAAGGAAAAAAGCACAACTAACTTCAATCTTTTTTTCCCCCGGTGTCAGGCCACCAGCTGAGCACCAACATGACAAATATAATAAAGCAGTAGAAGGTTCATACGCTGTTTAGAACTGCCAGCCCAAGCCAAATAGCATGTTGTTGTATTACCAAAAGGAAATGAAATGCGAGTGTGCACGCTGACCAAGGAATACATATGCTCCTCAAGCGAAAAAGTTTTGTTGACGACCAGTCAGGAAACAACCAGCCAGGACATGGAAACCGAAATGCGACAGCCACCCCGCGGCTAAGCCCACACCCGAGGGGGGTTACCAAGGCACAAAGTACACACAACACGGCCTTTTCGCCAGCCGCTGCCTGCCTCTCTCCCTCCCGTGCCACACACGGCCTCAACGAAGGGCAGCGAGCGCTCGGGCCCCTCCACACCCCCTTCGCCTGCTGCGCTCCCACCTGGCTGCCCGCGGGCAGGCTCCGCCGCGCTCCCGGCGGCACCCATGCTGCGGCCCGGCCGGTGACAGGCACCCGGGCTGCCCTCACAGAGCCCGCTCCCGCCGCCAGTCCGTCCGCCCGCCCCACCCCCCCCCTTCCTGGCCCAACGGCCCCAGGCGGATCCGGTGGGACCCGGCGGCGCAGACGCGGCGCAGACGCGGCCCTACCAGGCCCAAGGCCCAGGCCCCGCGCCTGCGGCCGGCTCCGGCGCCCTCTCCTCACGCCACCGCTGGGCCCGGGCGCCGCCGCCATCGCCGCTCCTCCCCGCGCGGCCCCGTCCCCCGCGCGGCCGCCACCCCCCCTCTACGCCCGCCGCCCCGACCCTTATATCCTGCTCCGCCACCCCACCCCGCGCCGCGCCGCCCGCCCGCCCCTCCCCACCCCGCGCCCCATAGAAGCGGCGCGGGGATTGGCCGCTCCGCCGCCGGTCCGTTGTTTCGGAGGCGGCGATTGGCGGAGCGCGGCCGCTGAGCGGCTGCCTCCCCGCGAGTGTGTGTCTCTGGCAGTGTCAATGGCTCCTCCTGCCACGGAGCAGCGACGGGCTTGAGACGGGCAGGACCGCGGGGCTCCTTTAAGAGAGGGATTTTCGGGGGGGCCGGGGAGGGGGGCCGCGGCGCGAACGTCCCCCACAGCCAGCGCTCGGGAGAGCCAGCGGCCGGCGGCTCCTCTGCCTCTCCAGCGAGCCGGCGAGGAGGCGGCAGCGGCGGCGGGACCCGCGCCTGGAGGACCCCCCCCCCCCCGCCCCGTCCTTCCCCGCTGCCCGCTGCTGCGAGGCGGCCGCCCCGGGGCTCCCTCCTTCCCCCCCCCCCCCCCTTCCCCGACGAGGCACCGGTTGCCGGAGGATTCCCCCCCTCCCCTCCCGCCACCCACACGAGTCGGCAAATGAACTCGGTCCGAGCCGCCAACAGGAGACCCAGGCGAGTGTCCAGGCCGCGCCCGGTGCAGCAGCAGCAGGAGAGGAACAACGCCGCCGCCGCCGCCGGGGATCGGGGTAAGTCAGGCGCCGCCGCGCCGAGCGGGGGCCTGCGTGGGGTTCGCCGGCGGCGTTGGGCCCCGCCGCGCCCGGCCGGGCACCGGCAGGAAAAGCCCAGGCTGCTTCACCCTTGGCTCCCGCTCAGGCCGCGCTTTGTTTGGCTTGGGCTCTGCCCCGACTCGGGGCCGCTGGGCCCTGCCGCCGAGCGGGAGGGAGGGAGGGAAGGAGGGAGGCGGGGGCTCGGCCCCTTCCCCGGCCGCGCTCCCACGCCCGCCGGGGAGGGGGGGGGGGGGGGGAACCCGATCGCCGCCGGCCGTTCGGGAGGGAACGCGGCGAACGCCCCCCCCCTCCCCGAACCCCCCGCCCCGTCCCCGGGGGCTGCGGGGAGGCGAGCCGCCCTTCGCTCGGGAGAGCCGGTGCCTCCCCGCGGGGAACGGCGGGCTGGGCCCCCGGGCCGGGCGGAGGGGAGAGGTGCCGCGGGGGGGAGCGGCGCCCGGGGGGCTGCGGGGCGGAGGAGGAGGAGGCCGGGGGGGGGGGGTGTCGGGCAACTTGCGCCGACACCTTCCCCGCCACCGCCGGGGAAATGGTGTCCGGGGGCGGCGGCCCGGGTCTCGCCGAGCCTCCGCGGCCCGCCGCGCCGCGCAATGTTTGCTGCGCAGTTCGGCTCCCGGGCTTCGGTTACAGCGCCCGGCGGGGGGGTGCGGGCCGCGGCCGATCGGCCATTTATTTACCTCAGCCACAACGGCCCGCCCGTCCCCCGCCGCGGCACCCGGCGGCCCCGAGCCGGCCGGAACGCAACGGGGGCTCCGGCCCCCCGCGCCTCAGCCCCGGCCAGGCGGGTCCGCCCGCGCCGGTGGGGCCGGGGCCTAGCGTAAAAATGTTGACAATTTGGAGCTAATGGGGGAAAAGCACCATTGTCTGAGGGGATGGGGAAGCGGCGAGGTGGGATTCCTCCCCCTAATGGAGCCCGGAGTGGGATCGTTGGTGCTGGGGTTCGGGGGGGGGGGTTGGGGGGGGGGTGGCGGTCCCTGAGCCCGGGCAGTGTCGCCCCAAGGGTGGCTGCGGGGGGTGCGAGTGTGCGTGTGCTCCCTGTGTGCAGGGTTGGTTGGTTGGTTGGTGTTTTTTTTTTTTTTCTTTTTTTTTTTTTTTTTTTTTTGAAGGCGAGATGGGGGTGGGATTGGAGGAGACATTTTGCATGTCTTATCTGGTGGATTGGATTTTAATTTTTTATGCATTGGCTGTCACAACTCTGGCATGATAAAGGAGGCTGATCTGTGGTGCAGTTTTAGATGTACAAATGTCTTTTTAAAATAAAAAAAAAAGCCTTCATTGTCATCCGAATGTCTTTTGTTTGAGTATCTGGGATATCACATCGAGAACGAGGTATTTTAACTGGGGAGAGGCATCGTGATAAATATTTCAGTGCGTTTTCTGCAATCAAAACATTTTAAGCAAATGAAGTAAAGAAAATTTAATCTGAGGAAGTATTTTTAATTCTCCATTCCTCCCCCCCCTTCCCCTCCCTCCCCTTCCTTCCCCCGCCCCCCCCTCGCACACATTGGTCAGAGCAAAGAATGTTACCCAGACCAGATTGCTGTGTATATAACCAGAGGATGTGATGTCTTATGCCCAATTATGGGTCTTGTGTAAACCTTCCAAAATCTTCAGTAATTATATAATTAAAATGACTTCTCTGGTATACTGACATTAAAAACAAAACCCAACAACAACAAAAAAAAACACACAACGAAAAGAACTTCCTCCTCTCAATGACATACACTGAGGATTTTCATCATCGATGTTCCATATGCACAATATAGAATTTTTTCAACCTTAGTTTACTTTTTCTTTTAAACGGATGAAAATATAACTTCTAAAAGGCATCCAGAAAGGTGTGCTTATGGATTAAATGCTGTGATTATTCAGTTTTACGTTGGACTGCCTGTCTCAAGCTGTTCATATGTTACTAATTTGCTAAAGATACAGGCAGAAACTTTTTCTGTTAAAATATGAGGCTGTAATTTATTTGTATAACTCTGACGTTTTGTGGAACTCTATATTCACCTTTTTTTTTTTTTTTTTTTACATTGTTCATTGCTGTTTACCACTCAGTGGGGATAAAATTATAAGAAAATCAAGTTCCACAGTTTGCTGAAATTGCTGTTCCATATGGATCACTGCTAGCGTTTTCCTTGCATTTTTGAAGGTCAGTTGCGCTAGGTCTGACTTGCCCAAAAATGTATCAACAGTGTATGGGTCTCTCGTTATTAGTGTTACATCTACATTTGGGGTGCCTCTAGTGCCGTTCCTATTTCTCCTCTCAGAACTTGCAAGGTCTGATCCACTATCTCTGGACGCTAATGCCAGTTTTACCTGTGACTTTGATCGCTTTGTGCAGGGTTGTTACTGTAAAGGATGATGAATAATGCTACTAAATTATAAGCCAATATACTAGGGTTAGACTATACCACACAAGTCGGTGGTGACTTTTGTCACCTCTATTCCCAAGCGATGTAGGTCGTCTTAAAAAAGGCTGTACAAAAGAAGCAGTGTAAGTTATTAGGAAAGGGTTTCTATTAAACACGGATTAAAAGTTTTTTTAAAAAAATTGTTTTTAGATAATGTGAGTGCAGCGATGATTAACTGAAAATTATTCTTTGTTATTATTAATTTGTTTCCTCCATATTACAGCACAGAACTTATAAGTACAAATATGGAACGGAGTTCATAATGTAGCACATAGTTAATCTTTGGAACTTCTTGTTGTTTCATATCATTAAAGTAGATTGCTTAGGAAAAGGTGTACTAGGTCTTGAGCTTTATTATTTAATGCAGCGTAAGTAGACAGTGTTTTGCAAGTGTGTAACAGCTGTTACATTTTCACTACTGGGTAAAAATCAAGTTGTGACTCCTGTTATTAATAAATAGATCACTAGGGGGAAAAAAATGGTTTTCTAAAAATCCTCCATCAAAGGTTCCTTGTAAGGGTTTAAAAATAACACAAAGCTGTGTTTTATACTGTGAAGCTATTCTTATTTTGGTGTATTTTATATATGTAGTATGAATAGATCTAATGAATGCATAATCATGCTATCTATATTAGACATTGATGGACAATGATTATGTACCTGTATTCTGAATCGTGGGGAAGGGGGATCATAAATGATTGCGGATAAAAATTTTTTCTCCCCCAAACTCACTGTGTTGTACAGCCAAGATAAGATGTCATCAGGATATACTTCCCAAGATGTTTTGCCTTATGTTCTGCTGTTCACACCTCCCTCCATCTAAATTAGCCACGCTGGCTACACTATGCTACTTCTGTTTTACCTTCTCTCTCCTGATCTCTCCCCAGTCACCAGTGGGGTTGCCAGTGGTTTATTCTGTGGTTTTGGAATTCTGCACGAAGGGTACAGAATAGATAGATCCTTTCATTTTCTTTAGGACAATGGTCTACCCAAAAGGAAATCTGGACTGGGCCATGTCTGTGTTCAAATATTCCTGTGTTTGCTTATAGTGCTATTTTTTTTTTTCCTTGAGGGTATAGGTTTGGCTACAGTTTTAGGAAGAAGACAAGGTTAGACACTTACTTTAAAAAAAATAAAAAAATCTTGTCCAGAATGCAGCTAAAACTGTCAACCTCAGAGCTATCACGTATGATCTTTTTTTCCTTGTTTCTGTTCTTAAAATAACAACAACATTAGTACATATGTGCTTCTTTATAACATCAGCACATTACTGGATAAGGTACTAATGAGGTTCGGAGCTTTATGTCCAGTATTAAGTGCTTTTAGGACCGGATCCTGTATACTGTTAAGTACCAAATGTGTAGCACCATGGCAGCTGCGTCTGCCACAATCCTGCGCGTTCCTTTTACGTGGTAGCGGTGTCCATGTGACAAGGCAGTGAGCTGGCTCCGGAGCTGCCTGCGCCAAATGCTAACTGCCTTTCTTTTTTTTTTTTTTTTTTTTTATTCCCCACGTTGATTTTTGGCACAAGTGCCAGTACAAGGGAAGGGATAACACTGAATGCCTGTGGGTGTGGTGGGATAGTGGCAGCTCCAGTTTAGATTGGGTTAAGCTGGGTCAATACTTTTGGAGTTGGGGCATATTTAATACATACACCCTGTAAACCTACCTTGCAAGTTTGCTACCCCTCCTCCCCCCAATCTATTTTCCAAAGAAAACAAGACTTATACACCCATACAGTCTGTCTGTCACTCTGCAACTTCTGAACTTGTTAGCTCATTTCAACCAGATTTGACAAAGGGGTGTGAAGTTCTTAACTTTTGTGGAAATTATTGGCTGGGCAGAGGAAGAAGACAATGAGGGAAAGACATTTATAACTTGCCCTCTCTACCCATGCCAAGAAGCAGCAACCAGCTGGCCTGTCAGCACACAAGGTAATTGAATTAGTCATTTGTCTGTATAGGGGACATGAGGGCTTGACGTACTGGGAGAAAGAGTAGGTTAGGCTGTGTAACACACAAACATGTAGAAACTAAGCTCCAGTAGATTTCTTGCTCACAAAGCTTGAATTTTGTAATGTTGAGATAAATATCTCAGGAAAGTTAAGGAGTCTTTATTTGGCCCTGTTTCAAGTGCATGTGTGGAAGCATGTGTGTGGTTTGTGTTTTGGTTTTTTTTTTTTTTATATTTAATATACGCACCAAAAGTCTTATATTGGTGTGTGCTGGGCTGTAACAGTAACTGAATTAAATGACTCTTATTCTGAAGCAAATGCCCAGACTTGCATCAAAATAACTAAATTGGTTTCAGTTTTTGTAGGATCATCCTTTATGGCAAGAAGTCAAGAAGTCAGGCATCAGTTGCTCCAGGTGGAAAGAAATCTAACTCAGGCTCTTCCATATTCCTTCATAGAGAGTCCTAGGCTGGGAAAAGATATATTTATATCTGGATATGTAATCCTTGTTTCTGCAATGAAAAGTTTCCAAAGTCTACCTTACAGATAAAAGGTTAGAATCTATAAACGTGGTACTTCAAGTACAACTTCTTTTTCCCAAAGCCTGATTCTGCATCACGAGTACCAAGGAGTGTCTGGGTTCCTCTGTTGTCCTTCATGTAGGACAAGGGCCTAAATTTATGCTAAAGCTTTCTGTCTGATTTGGAAGGATCAAAATCAAGTGTATTTGTTCTTGGTGTACACAGTAATGTTTATCGCCTGTCATTTTGGTATATCATGGTTGTTCATAAGACTATTAACATCTGTTACGGTTTCTCAGAAATACCAATTTTTTTTTAATTTACTATCCATGTTACAAAACTTTGAGCCCAGTGTTTTAATAAAGAGGTAATGAAGACTCCCACATTGGTCTATTTGATATCTTTCTGCTTTGGGGGAAGGTTACTAAAAAGGGAGGCTGTGTGCTTCCCTCCTGCTTTGGTGCTTCCTGGGAGAATCACAGTTACGGAGTAGACCAAAGCTGTCCAACGTGTGTCAGGCTTTTACTGCAGGTGTGCAGGGCGTTAAGCATAATAAACATTATGTGCACTGGATATGGAGGATTTAACGTATACGCATAGAATTGGAGCACTGTGAATGCTTTGTCAGCCCAGCAGCTGCCTGGGAACGTCAGGCTTGCAGCTTGCTTTACATCGGCAGTTTCCTCACCAGCATGGTAAATCTGGTGTGCCCAGCAAGTGCTGAATTTGCAGTGCCTGTGCAGAGCGACTGCTGTGTCCGTGTGTTTATTCGGCACATTAAGCACACTTAACTCTGCACATGCACTGTGGTATCGTCGGGGAGGCCAGGTGGCAGCCAGAGGGGGCTGCCACTGCAGGGAGGACACCTCCTTTGGCCCACCCTCCCACCTGGGTCACTTCTCTAAAGGGAGTGAGTATGCACCAGGTGTGTTGTATCGTGGGTCACCTGTGGCAGCACTTAAACTTCCTCTTAAAGCTCGTGGCTGTGAACTGGTTGGTTTGCTAGGGAGAGGAGGTAGTGTGTTTCTCTAAGATTTTTAATTTGTGCTGATTAGGTATATTTAGCCTTATATTTTATAGTAGATGGTGTAGGAAAAGTAAATCAGAACTGTGCAATGCATGGACGATAAAGCAAAAAAGAGAGGAAAACATGACTGAACTAACAGGAGTTGAGAAAATGAAAGGTTTGTTTGGTTGACTTTGTCGTTACCTAATCCTCTCATGTTTTCTGGTTGTTAAGTACTTCTGTTTGTTTCTTGCTTATGTGGTGTTTCTCTGCTCAGCACTTGAATAGGAGGGGAGGCATACTTGGTGATTTTTATTTATTGTTCATGGTACTAAACTGCAGTATCTGAATGTAGCCTAGGATTTGAGTCCAAGTCCTTCAGCTCTTGATGAAATGAGCAGGGGGTAGAAGAAAACTAAAATACACAGTGAAATTACAGAACATCTATCAAAATTCTGCTTCTCTAATATATTGCTACTTTTAAAAAATACTTAAATTCTTGTAAAAGAGGAGAAAAAGATCTAGATATAGATTCTAAAGTAAAGAAGACGCTCAAGAGGATTCTCCTATTGTTTAAATCGTTCTTTCTATTAAAAGTTTCGTGAACTTTTTTGAGGTGATTAAAATCTCTGAATCCAGAATACTTCTTAAAAGATAACTTGTATAGTGGTTATTGTGGTTCTTCTCTATAACTAAGTTTTGCTGGTTATACTGCTTCTGTTCTTAAAGTGTTCATCCATGTTAGAAGCTGGGAGGACACAGACAAGCAACAAATGAACACTTGTAAAACGTACTGTTCTTTTGGCAGGCTTTTAGGGACTGTTTTTTATGCTCTTCTCTGAGATATTCCTCTAGTTGCGTTTTGACAAGATAACTAGGTAATTTTAGAGCCTGGTTGCTAGAGGAAGGGGTCATCCCATTGTCCCCGCTCCTAGCCCCGTGCTCCCATCCCTTGCCTTGCATCGGCACTTGCAGCTCCCTGAACCAGGTCACCACGGAAACTAAGCTTCCAAAACACCCGGAATAGTTATCTGCTGGTTTAGCTCTTTGACCTAACCTACTGCAGAGTTTGGTGAGTACGTGAGAGAAGCGGGCCTCAGATAGGCTTGGGAGCGGGAGGAAGGCAGGGGGACTGCCCCTCGTCCTCACTGCTGACCAGCCAGGTCAGTTTAGCTCCCGTGTGAGACGGGAGCCTTGCACCGTGACTGGCGATCCTCCTGTTTGTTTGAGAGGAGCTGTTGGAATGCTGCTGTGGCTCCGTTCTGTGATATGTGCCGTGATACGTACAACAAAACCCGCTGTTCATTGTAAGGGAAGCCTGTGATTTCTATGCCATTGCCAGGTTCGTCAGGTCCCTCCTGATGTCTTAAATGTGAGTAAAGTTCAGGCACTGCTTTGTTCTAGGAGCTCGAACTGCTACATGGTTGTTTTCTGCCTAGAAATGTTGTTGCTGAAGCTCCTAGGTTTGTTTCTGATAAGTGCCTATATTGTCTTGATTCTGCTCAGTTTATGCAGCAAAAGTGTATTGAAATATTATTCCAGTGCATACCGGATAGTAGTGGTATGCTGATATCTAAATAATAGTAGTGTTTATCTTCTTGCGCAACTGGTTCTGTGTTCCAAAAAACTGATTCAGCTGTATAGCTCTACTGTGTGAGTGCCTGTCTGGCGTTGATGGAGTATGTAACTTTTTTGCTCAGTTTTTCTGTCCTGCTTGACTTCATTGAGTTTGGTAGGTGTTTGGATTAGGGTTATTTGTTTGATAATGGTTTCTGCAATTAGTAGTGAAAACTGATTTTTAAAATGAACTAAACCTCTTATCAGACGTTGCTCTTGGGCCGGGAAAATACTGGGGGTGAACAGCAAGAGTTACACGTGGGTTATTCTAGCTGTAGGCCACTGGAAGGATAGTCCTTATGTTCCAGAGAACTCTTTAGTTCCTAGCTGCCGAACTCAGCATGGAGAAACAAGCACTCCTGGGAATGAGGCTGGGAAGCAAAAGTTTGGGTGTTGTCCTACTGTGAATTGCCATTACAAGGCAAAATTAACAACAATCATTACACTTGTTTTAAATAACTACTGTCCAGACCAGCAGAAGAGCTGAATTTGCAGTCTCATGGTCATCATGCTGTGTGCATGCTTTTATACCAAAGGACTGGTTAGCATGAATAGGTTGTGTTACAGTAACTATTTCCTTTTGGTAATCCCAGTTTGTAGTGTTTGGAAACAACCTGTTTGCCTTAAGGGCTCTGATTTGTGGCTTCTCTTCTGTTGCTTGTTTTCAGCTTATACACCTAGAAGAAAAGTTTCGAGGGTTTAGTCCCTTGCTTTCTGAATAGGGGCGGGTTATAGCTCTGCAGCCGGTCTAAATTTCAAGCTATCTTTGTATTTGGACAGGTTATTGTAGGATGACAGGTTACCATATGTCAGCTGATCTGTGGTATCTGATTCACAGTAATTGTTCATGTGTGTGCTCTTAGCCTGTGGCAAATGGAAGGTAATTTGAGTTAGCTTGACCCTCTTTCATTATGCTCTTTTAAGGCACTCCCTTTTCTACGTGGATTGTTAGACCTGCTGGAGTGCCTTGGCTAAAACAATAATGCAGTTTCTGTCCCCAAGCTAGTTTGGGTGTATCTATACAACAGAAAGATGAGGACTTTGCCAGAGTTTCCTGTATTCTTGCTGTTTTGAGACCATACCTTGCTGAAGGAGTGAATACTACAAAGATGCTACCCTGAAAATCAGTCAGATGTTATAATTACCAGGTGTGTTTTTCTTTAGCGAAACTTACGAAAGCTTTATTAGTGCATTTTAAAAGACCACAAGTAAGTTGTTTATTTCACAGTATCTTGGTATACTTCCTTGGTTTTGAAGAAGTAGGTTTTACTTTGAGTTCTTTCAGAAGGTGCTTGGTAGTTGAAATCATTCTAACAGTGTAATAATGCTTTTGGATGTTCTGATTCAAAGTCTACTGAAATCCTGGCTAGCTGAAAGATTCCCATTGACCACAAATGGCACTTGAATTTGATCTGAAATGACATGAAAGATAAAACAATTGATTTTCTTTTTAGTGCTTAGTTCTTATTTGAAACTTGATTTTGCAACAGTAAATACATAGCTATCCAGTCTAGTTCATCAATAACTATTAAAAATCTAAAATACTACTTAAACACATATGGAAAAATGCTTTTCAGTAGTCAGATATTACCACCCTGTCTTGCTGCCTTACTGAATTTCTAAGGCTCCCAAAGAGAAACTCAGAACTGCCTCTTGAATCTACCTCATTTCCCCTTCTCCCACAGATGAATCTGGCTAGTTAATTACTGCACTACTGATCCCATGTGTATATGACAAATAAATAAAGCTTCCTCCCTGTTTTTCATTCTTACTTGGCCAGTGAGAGCTTTTTAGGAGGTATTGCGTAAAATTTACCGTTCCCAAGCTTCTTGTACTTGGGAAAGAGAGTGGAAAAGTGACTTTCTTCTTCACTTGGAATTCAGCCTTCTTAAGACATAGGCCTTGGTGCAGACTTGCTGTAGTCCTCTGAGAAATATAGTTGTCAAATTTTGTCAACATACCTTTAAAGAAGACTTTTTATGCTGCAGAAGCATTGGAAAACTTGCAATTTTAATCATTTTTCTCAGCGCTGAGGACAAAATGGATGCTTTTGGGCTAAATAAGCCTTTCCTGACTGTTAGGAAAGCAAGATGACCAGAAAGATGACCCAAATGCTGTTGGGTCATCAATTTAAATTGTATGTAGTAGCATAGCTGTTCAAATTAATGTTTGCTATTCCTTAAGTTGTTGCTGTTTTGAAGGAGGAAGGACAGCAACTTTGTTTAGATGGTGGTCTTCAGTAAGATGTGACACTTCAGCTTTCTTTGAAGGTGGTGGGATCTGTGACCATCTTTTTTTGGCAGAAAGGTTCTGCCCTTTCACAATCTTCAACAGTTATTGAAAACTCTGGTTTGTTTTGAATAACCAGTCAACTCTGGAATTTCACTTGCTCCGTTTTGACCTATATTGACTGCAACTGCCCAAGTCAAGATCATGGATAGGGACAGGAGATAACTGAGCTCCATCCTTCATGGCTGTGGAAGTCGCCAGACTGAAGGTCTGAATTATATGAAAATGAGTAGTGGGTTTTCCATCGTGAGAAGGACCATTTTATTGAGATCTGTTTGAAGCTTCCTCTCTGGCTCCATTTTTAACTCTCTGCAAAGCTGTATAGTAATTGAGCCTCTAAGGCATATGCTTCAGATGGTTTTTGAGAGAACCTCCTTCAACTGAAGTCGTGCAGTCATTTGGCTAGCTAAGCATCAGTGGGAAGGCAGGAGATAAATGCTTTGGGCTAGTGTTGCTGTTTTGCTGTTTGGATGATTAGAAGAAGAATAGGTGTGATTACGATAATGGGTAGTATCTGAATGACTTCAGGTGGCCTTTGACCCTTTCATATCTTGTCAAATTTCTTAGTAGCTGCTGCTCATTGATCAACAGCTTGTGATCAATAATCTGCTGATAAAATTGACAGTATCAGTATAGATGCTTGCCATTGTCAAATTTTACCTGAATTTAAAAGGTTTAAGTAACTGAAAAAGGCATACCTGAGTAGGTTCAGTGGGTGTCTAATGAAGCCCTGTTCTGAAGATAAAGTCGTCATAGTGCATGTCAATGTGATGCTGGATTTCCCATTTTGTCCAAGTAATGTTTTGAACATCTGAGCTTGTTAACGTTAAAAGTGTTAATAGGAAATAATGTTTTCTGACAGCTCTGTCTCATCTAAAGCTATTTCTTAAATGCCAGAGAAGAAGAGGAGGTGAAATTATTCTGATTTTCAGTTATAGACAAAATAACCTTAATATGTAATTTCAAAGGAAAATATACTGGTCATGCTAATGTTGAAATAAGCACTTTATCTTTTAGGGGCTTCTTGCTTTAGCACAGCTATTAGCTATAGTTTCCATAATTAGGCTGAAAATAAAAAGTGAGTTTAAAGGAAGTGTTAACTTACTTGTAAAAATATGGATAATAAGGGGGAAAAGAAGAATAGAAAATTAAATTGGACTACCACATAATATCAATATTGAACGTTTTCAAATGAAGTTTTGTTTAAAATTAAGATCAGTTTTCACATAGGATTCACAGATTTTTCAGCCTATGTTTTTCTGGGTAACTTTTTCAAGAATCTGAAGATGTGAGTGTGCACTCTACTGTGGGTTGCTCTTACGCTGATTAATATGGTGGAAGTTAAAAATAGGTAGTGTATGGAAAAATCATGATTTTTAACTTCTCTATTTGAAAGGCCTACCAAGCAGTACATGCCATCCACTGATGCTGTAAGAGTGGGTTCGTTACCATGTTCTTGGATAAATCCCAACAGACTGACTGCATAGCTTGTTTCCTTTATTTCAGTCATTTTAGTGACCAAGATCACAGAGAGTATTGCTGCCAGTGCATTTTTTTGTGTAAGATTTAGAAATGTTGTACAATTGTGTGAAATCAAGAACAGTAGCAGAAACACTGAGCATGCTGAAATCCTAGTGAGTTGGGCACAGTGATTTTTTTCAGGCTAAATATACTTTGGGTGCCACCCAAATGTTTCTTCCTTAGCAGCAAGGTTGGACCTCCAGCATTCCTCTGGACTACCACTACTGGTAAACAGTCTGTTGAAGTAGTACTGTAATGGCCGGGGAAGGCAGGAATTCTCAACTGTTTCTGTCAGTTGAGTGGTGGAAATAATTACCACTTTCATAATAAGCAAGTTTTAAATAGTAAGAAAAACTGAAGTGGTGTGTTTTAGTGTCTTTGTGATGTTTTGATGCAGATGTAGTCACTAAAATTATCTGTGTATACAGTGGGTTAAACATTCACAATGATTTTTCTTAATATTTGTGTTGTAGGGTCCTTTTGGCAGAATGTCTATATTTTTCAGTAATATAAATACTGTATGTCGATTATGGTGGCTGGGGGAGCTGTTTGAGCCTGGTTAAGTTTTGTTTTGTAAGATTTCTGGGACATATATTTTGTCTTCCACCCAAATTCTTTAGTACTGCAGAAGTGGCTGGATATACTGCAGAAAGTGAATTTTAATTCCTCTAGTTTGTGAAATCAAATCTGGTTTGAGGAAGGGGCAAAGAGGGATAGATCAGAACAGCAACATTTGAGAACTTGGTCTCCACAAATCCTGCTTCTGTAGGTTTTGTAGATTGGTTTAAAAAAAAATAATCAACCTGCTCCTTTTTTATTAATACTGATAAGTGATACATTTCCTCCCATGGCATGCCTCTTCCCTCCCCATATCGGATATTCTTCACGTATGAGGAGACAGAATTCTTAAGTATCCCTTTTCTCCAAACCTAGCTGGCAGAGTCTCCTCACCAAGGTAAAATTTCTGTTAATGAGACTCTCTGTAAAGACTTAATGATCTTAGTGGTTTAAATTAAATAAAATATTACCTTTTTTTAAGTGACACTTTCTCCTTTAAAGACTAGACTTGTACATATGTGTGCATATTTAACTTTTTTTTCTTTAAAGTGAGGGGAGTAATTCAGTGGTTCTTTGTTTCCTCTTTCAGTATTTCTAGTAACAGTAATGCAGAGAGTGGAGCGAGGCTGAGGAGCAGTTTCTAGTCTAGAAGGTTCCTGACTTACTGATCTCTTCACAGAAATCCTTATTTTAGTATATGCTAAGAGGTTTATTTGGGAAAGAGCTGTTTGAGCATTCACTGATGTAAAAAGATACTAACTAGTGCATTCAACTTCAATCCTTCCCTTCTGCCTGAAGGTCTTGCATTGGGATTGCAGTGAATGTGGGGAGATGTCTCTTATCCTGTCATTTCTTACAGTGATTTTAATGATGGCCTAGCGTAATTTCGGGTACTGGTAAAGGATCCCCTTTGTTTTACTGATTTGAATATTTGTCTTGCAGTACTCTTGTAGGCTTTCAGTTGTGTCTGTAGCTGTCCTCATTGCACACCTGGGATGTAGCGAAGTACCATTGTTCTGATGGGAAATGAAAGCCTAAAGAAATGATGTAACTTACCCAAAGTCACCGGGGAAGTCTGTAGGCACAGTTTCACCGTTGGTTTAAGCAAAGTAATTGCAGATGGCCACCAAAAGGGATTTTCTTGGTGGTGCTTTGCTTCTTCCTTCCTCTGTTGGTTTTAGTGCCAGTGCAGCTGAAGCATCACTGGCCACAGCGTGAGGGAGCTGGTGGAAAAAGGTCTGTACTCTCTTTTCCGGCAGTATTATACTCTTAGGTGGGTTTAATTTTATCATGGAACCACATCTGTGGCAAAGCACAGAACTGAACATGATGCTCTTTGGGTTCCTGTGGTTGGTAGGCTAGTTCTGAACTATACAGTCTCTCTTGGTATGATACCTGTCTTCTTTCTGTACTTATTTTAGTGCTCAGCTTGTCCCAGGATAAAAACTGGACGGTCGAACTGGAGTTGTTGCTCTCAGTTGTCATTTGTCGTCTGCTCCTAGCTGATCCCTGTTCAAGGCAAGGATCACTGAATGGCTCAAAATGTGGTGGTGGTGGTGCTTTAATCTTTCAGGGCAGCATATTAAGGTAAACGGGAATTGCAGTTGGCTGGCTTAATTATGCTAGGCTGAAAACTGGAGCCGCTCTTGAATTGCCACGTGAGCTGTACAGCCATCTGTCATTGGGGCAACAACTTGTATTCTAAGGGGCAGCTGGCAGGGTTGAGGCTTGCTTCAGCTGGCAGGCTTTTTTTTTTGTTAATTTGCCACTGTGTGTCCGTCAGAGCCCTTATTTGTGGGTAAGGAAGAGAGTAGGAGTTGCCTTAATTGTTTGTGCAATTAACTTAAAAAAATCCCAAGAGGAAGGGTGAGCATTTCTGTGAGAATAAATTACGTTTGTATAATTTGCATTCTGTGTTCTTACAGACTATTTTTTGCAGTTTTGCCATACAACAATAATGTGACAGTTGTGAAGCCATAGGTGTGCCTGTGGGTGCACTGAACCGTACGTATGGCACAAGAAAATTATATGTTCATACTAAAATGCAGTGTTATATTGTGAAAGCACAAATACTGAAGGAAATATGTTGAGAGGCAACCTACAGAAAGGATCATGTGGAAGATTCAAACATTTAGGTTTTGCACTCATTCTTTAGAAGCTTTATCTTACAGGCTCCCGAATAAGGATGCGGGAACTCTTAATGGTGTTGATCATATGGACACATTGCTGTGAGCAGAGAGAGAAAAAAAACACTAATAACATCATTTTATCTGAGGAAGGCTATGTGGGCTTATGAAAGATAATTATTGGGAAAATAAGTAGTTGGAGAAAACACTGTAGTTGGCAGTCAAACAATATGGTTTTTAATTTGAAATACTTTGAATATTTTTATCGGAAGAGGGGGTACTGTTCCCTCTCTTTCTGTTAGTTTGGTTGGCTGGTTGGTTGTTTTTTTTTTTTCCCAAGAGCAGGAATGAGTTGATAGTTGACAGGTTTGGGGAAGTCTCAAGGATACCATTTTACATTGGCTCTTGCGTAAGTCTGACTGCTATTAACTGTTTATCCCCCATAGCCAGCTGATATGCTGGGAGTAGAGGGTAGGAAACAGTATAACTTTAATAATGGATTCTTAGTCCTCAATCATAATGTCTAATGGTGCAAATGATATTCTGCTCTAATTTAAACCAGCTGCTGGGTGCTCTAAAAGAACCTTTATAAAGATGAAGGTAGGTGGCATACATGTGCTCTGTCCACTTCTCCCTGCTCTTCTAGCATGTCCAGTAGACCAGAGACCATTAAAGGGAGTATGTGCAACATAATTTATTGACTTTGTGCTAGTGAGAGACATTGGTTTGGTCTCAGAATCGGTCTCAGTGTTGATTGTGCCTTTCCAATGTTTAGAAGTAATTGGTAGGCCCCTCAGGCTGTTAAGGTTGCAGCCCTATGAACATGCAGTAGGACATGTCTGAAGCATCTCCTCATTGGTATGTGTAGCCCAGAGAACAGTCTGGAATTAAAATTTTCTGTAGAACTGTCCTACTAAGTTATGTCATTTGCTAGGTGAAAGCAAGTTTTTGATGGGAAGCTTTTTTTTGCTTTCAGATGTGGTGGAAACATCTGTCTTTAATTGCTTCAGATTTCCAGGAAATTATATTTAGTTCTCTGTACTTTTCAATCTGAAAAATATAGTTGATTTAAAAAAAATTATAATGACTTGGAATAAAAAGTTACAATTGTAAGTACCAGAGAGGGCACTGACAAACTATTGTACTCATTTATACTGGCAAAATGAAGTTCAGTGGCACTTTCAAAATTACTTCCAGTGTAATTATTTCTGATGAAGGATTTGCTTGATACTGTCTGTATTTTGAGATGTTCAAGTGCATGACTTAGTTGCCTTGATTTTGATCTTTACGCTGGCACCATGCTTCCTAAAAGATACATTAGAGACAGTTTTATGTTGGCAACCACGCTGTCTTCTCTGAGGCTGTGGCATTTCGGGGGGGAGAGGCTGTAGAGTCCTGGTATCATTTTTTTTCAATGGTTTTTAACTTGTATTTTACTACACATGGGTCTCATGTCTCCAATGTCATTTGGGGTGATGAGTGGGGAGAATGTGGTGGTGGTATGCCTTTTCCTCCCCTTCTTTTTATCTCAAGTCTCTTCTTTGTTGGGAATCTAGAAGTCTTCTGTATTTACAGTGAGGAACTAATTCACAGTAGGGTTTGGCTTTATAGAAGATGAAAATTCATTTTGAACTGCTCTTTACTCAAGATGCCTGCAGCTCTGTATTTGCCCACTAAGGGCACCAAACCAGATCTTTTTTGGCACTGGTGTCCCTGGCAATTTCACTGCTGTGTTGGTTCCAGAAGTTTTCCCTTTGTATGATTTTCTTCCATTCCCAACACTGTCACAGCTGAAGGTTTGCAGATCTTCAACCACAATCCATTACTTTTTACTAAAGGAAAGCTCCTCTCCTTTCCCATTTGTTTTCAAAAGAACACAAAAGATATTTTAAAAAGGCTTTTTTCTTTTGCCTAAACATCTAAGCTGAAGTAGCCAAACTGGATTTTGGTTTTGAAATGCACATGACTTCTTTTATTTTACTTTTTAAGTTTGAGGGTGCCAGCTCTCAAGTGTGAAACGTGATTAACAAATTTTTCAAAACCTGTTATATTATCTCACAGCTCTTCACTTTGTTTGCAGGAATGCTGACATTTTCTGACTAATAGATGGCACCACGTATAGCATAAATGGTTCTTACCCTTGGTATGTAGAAGAGTTTGCTGCAATGAAAGATGGTTTTAGTCTTTTACCTAACTGCTGGTCTGAAAGTCTTGTTAGCATAATACTGTTTTGTGTATGCTTAATTATATGTATTCAACAGTTTGCTGCCTGGCAGTAAATCTAGTCTGAGCTCTAAATATGACTTTTACTCTCCCAGTCTAGGTTGTTATAAATGTTTAATGTTTAATTTTTTTCATTCTGGTAACTGCATTTGACTAGTGCACTTGATCCAGAAAGTATCTAATATGTTATTGCTGTGTGCTTTACTTAGTACCAGATGGTAGCCCCAATATATGTGAATTGCTTCTCTATGTTTAATTAAAACTAATAGGTATATATTGCTTAAAGGAGCCGTCAGCCTCTTGCCTGTATGCAAGGCCTAGAGTTGCTTGTGGGCTGTTTCTCATACATGGTGCCTATGTATGTACTTTTTTGTTGTTGTTGAGTAGTATGGACTGCTATATTACCTACATCTCAATTAAGATTATTAGTATGACATAGCTGTTAGTGCCAGCAGAGCTGTTTCTTTGAGGGTGGGAGGGTTGGTGTTGGGAATAAGATATGAATAGCAGTTTCTTCAGCTGAAACTACAGGGGAAGTTACTAGGAAATAGGAATTTATAAGTTTGCATTGAGTAATTCTGTGCCTTCCGTCCCCCATTCAGGAGAAATGGAGGGTCTACTGAACAAAGAAAAGTGTTGTTTGGGTTTGGTTTTTTTTTCTTCCTTACAGAACTTTATTTTTGATTGCAATAGATGCAGAGGTGAAATATATATATTTATTACTATTATAACCTAAACTCTGGTTACTGTTTGGTGGTTTGGGTTTTTGTTGTGTGGGTTTTTTGGTTGGATTTTCTTTTTCCCATTTCCAACTTGTCTGGTATTAGTCTTGCACAAGAATTTAGATCTCACTTAGTCCTCAGTAGGAGAGGAAATGTCACAGCACTCGTGTTGTCACAGCACTCATACTGATGATGGATTCCCTTCCCTTGAGTGTGTTGGGTTGCTTACTTGGTTGGGGTTCCTTCCTGTTTCATATCCCCCCTCCCACCCCCCCCATGCTATTGTTTTTGGTTTTGTTGTCTTTATTGTTATAGCTGTCTTGTTTTTCATGTACCATATGTGCACAGTCAGATAATAAAAAGTAGGTGGATGAGGATACTTGGAAACTTAAAACTTTGAATACTCCGTGCAAGCGAGGCAGATGATTTTTTTCTAATGAAGGAAGACTTACAGCATCTATTCTCAGCTGTGTCTACAGAGACTAGTTGGTGACTGCAAGGAGGGAGAGGTTTATAATTTTGCATTTAAGGATGGCAGGAGTAGAGGAGAATCAAGTGCAAGTAAGTGTCCTGACTCAGTGTCCTGTTTTGTCCTGCAGCCTCTTTTAGTCCTTAAAACTGAAATACCAAATGAAGGAATCTCAGCCTCACTTGGAGAAGTCTGCTTTGTGGTCAAAAAGTGGAGGTAATTCAGTGCTTGGGTGCATCCTAGTGGGAGACAGAGATGCAAATGTGATTTGATGAAGAGGAAAAAGCAGAGAAGATCTTAGCAGTGTTTTATATTGTTACTGATGGGTGGGTGAAGGCTAAATGTATCAAGCTTTCGCAAGAAGGAATTGAAGGGAGAGAATCTTTAAAAATGGGTGGATGTATTCTGGATTGTGTTTATTTCTTTGCCTAAATAATTATAAAAACAAGTCATGTTTAAAGAGGTAGCATATACTGGAGAATTGTACTGTGAAGGCTTCTTAAACTTTTTAAAATATTTGGGGACCAGCCAGCTGTGGCTGGTCGCTTTGTATGCAGATTCATCGGTTTGGAATCCTCCTTTGCAGCCTTTTGTGGCTTTTTCTGCAAGCGAAATTTGTAGTCCAAAACACTGAAACCTCCAATTTTACAGAAGCTTTGCATTATTTAATTTTATCTGTATTAATAAATTTGTACTGGTACATTATTTAAGGATCAGATGGAAAAACTATTTCAGATTTCTAAAACAAAGGGCAGGTTGCTTCTCACAGCTTTCTGTTAGGGTATGTGAGAAGCAAGTAAGCAAAAGATGAAGAAAATGTGGAAGAGGCAAGATGGTGGTGGAATTACTTGTTTTTCATATTGCAGAAAAGAAAAGAGTCTTCTAGAAAGGGATTTATGGTTCTTAGTAAATTAATGCTAGCCATCCCTCCTTAACAGAGGTGCGAAGTTCTAAGAAATAGTTGTTTCTACCAATATGCTAGTTTTTGAAGGTGGGAACAAAAAACCCCAGCAATCAACTAAACCCCAGAAAGCTAACCCATGTGGCATACTTATATCAATACCCATACTATATCCAGATGGTATATGTGGAGGAAAAAGAGTAAAGATTGCTGTAGAAAACTTCTGGAGTAACCTCAGAATGGTGAGGCATGATGCATGCTGAAAGTTAGTATTTTAAAGAATTACTCTTAAAATCTGTATTCTGTGTAAAGTAGTCATAAAAACTATGTGTGAAAAAATGGCTTCAATAAATATACTGGTATTTTTAATATGAAATGTTTATTTGTCCAATCTACAGAATATGAACAGTTTGTTTTTTAAATTAACCATAGTTTTGAGAATAAACATTTCAAGAATTCAATTTGACAGTTGTTTAGAATGCATCTTAAGACAATTTTTGTGGCTATGTTGAGCATGAATATAACAAAGTTGGCTAATATTCCATATGCTCAACCAAAGCACAGGGGAAACACAGCAAAGTTCAATGCACTTGTAAAATATCCTTGATACATATTAGAACACTTAGAATATCCGAGTTTTACTAGTGGAAAAACAAACAATGAACAGAGATCTAAGGATGCTGTTCTGGATGGAGTATAATTAATAGTTGACAAGTATTGTATATTTTAGTTCAGTGGAGGAAAACATCCACTTATTTAGTAGGCTGAATTTAACTCTGCTCGTGACCCATGTGGCATACTTCGAGTGCATAAAATATATTTTACTTGCTAAAAATGTTTTGAATGCTCATGATTCAAGAATAACCCATGAAGGATTCTTTTCTTGAGTATTTAGTGATATTGAATCTGCTTACGGTTATGCTTGCACTTCAGATATAACAGACGAGATGAATGTAGTTGTGTAATGGGGGTTTTTATGCTTCCAAATGGACAGTGTCCTATATGTTCTACATGCGTAGAATT
The DNA here is from genome assembly GCA_017639485.1 of Pluvialis apricaria. Taxonomy (NCBI): domain Eukaryota; kingdom Metazoa; phylum Chordata; class Aves; order Charadriiformes; family Charadriidae; genus Pluvialis; species Pluvialis apricaria. The sequence goes on from CM030009.1 coordinate 17,408,159, forward strand.
TGAAACTTGTGATCCATTGTACTGAGGTTGCACTCTGTACTGTCGCTATCCTGTCATAGGCATTGGTCGGCTGAGAAGGTGGATGTGGCAAATGGGAGTGGCTATGTAAAGGATAGTATCATCAGGCTGTAGATGCTTTGCATGCAAGGTTTTCCTCTAGGAAGACTTAGACTCCCTAGAGAGGCTGTCTTCAAGATGAAGATGCTAGAGGGTCAATAAAAACCTCTTGTCTCTAGAAGCGATGATTAGTTCTGGATATTGGCTGAATTGTTGGCATTGAACAGTGTTCCCTGAAGCATTGCAGTTCTTCCAGGATCAAATTATGCAGGAAAGGTGAAAGGACAGGAGCAGAATGAAGCAGGCTCTGACTCTTCTCAGTATTTAAGACTTTCTTTTTCATTATCTAGCATCAAGGTGAAAGCACAGAAGCAGAGTGAAGCAGGCTCTGACTCTTGTCAATATTTGATTCATTCTTTTTTGTTATCTAGTAGCTGTATGCACACATGCATAGCTCTTATTTTGTGACAGATGTCTTGAACTTTCCTCCACCAAAGACAGCCTCCTGTAAGTCCTTTGAGAGTCTGAGATAAAGTGGAGTATTTTTTTTCTGCAAGTGTTTCTGGAAATATTTTTTTTGTATTTTGAAAACATATCTGAGAGGTGTCTGTTACTGGAAATAAATCTCTATGGTGATGTCTCAGTTTTGTTTACTTGTTCTTTTCTGGTTATAACTGGACACTTCCAACTACCATAATATTTTCCCAGAATATCACTGTAGATAGTGCATGTGTCTGCTACCAGTGTCCACTGTGCCTATCAACTGGAAATAAAGATTCATTCCATCATGGTTCAGTCTCTGGCCTGTTTCTCATCTTGTGTCGGTATCAGAAATCCACAGCACTAACATGAAATAATTCACTGACTGCTAAGTATTACACTTCAAAGATAGCAGCCTGATTTGATGTCAGGCTTCATAGTTTTTCAATCATGGTTTGACTGATGCACCAAAATTTCTCTGTGTTCCTTACTTAGTCATCAGTGGTGGCATACGCTCTGGCATCTTGGGGGGGGGGGGGGGGGGGAATATTGTCAGCCAGCTACTGTACAGTGACAGGGTTCTTCAGGGTGTAATCTGTATTTCAAAGCAGCCTGCCTTCTAGCCTTGCTGGCTGGAAACCTTAGGTTTCACCGGGTTTGAATAATGCCCACTTGTCCAGCCCTTTTGGGGGCATAGAGAAGCCACAGGCTGTGTATTTTCTTTACAAGTTTAACTGCTGCGTAAAGACCTTTTGGGAGTTGTATGGTTCTGAAATGCATACTTGTATGGCATCAGGATGCTTTTGTTATCTTCGGGGTGGAAGGAAAAGGTGGCCATTCTATCAACATTTCAATTGCACAGTAATAAGCATGACTGTATAGTTTGCAAATTTGGTAAAGAAAAATGTGGGGTAAATGTGGTTGATGAAGTTAAGGACTTTTGGTACTGAATTGATCTCCTAAACGTAAGTGCAAGGTAAAGTAATTCAGATCAAACATTGGAAACTGTAGTTCACCGGATACTCTTTTTTATTGTCACCAGCTGTTTTCAGTGGTATTTAAATTCCAAGGAGTTCATAGAAAATACTTATTCTACCCCTGCGGTATAGCAGTGATGTCTGAAAGAAGCAGCAGTTGAAAGAATGTAAGCAGCAACATCTTTTAAACCCCCTGCCTACTTTTGGAAGACATTAATTATTAGGTGCTCATGAATTGCTTAGAGTATCTCGAGATGGCAGCAGCCAGTTCTGGGTTGGCTTCATCAGTTTCAAGCAAGTCTTTGAGGGCAGAGTTCTTAAACTATGTGGCCGTTGTCCCAGATGATCAACTAGGAGAAGAGATGGCTCTCAGCAAGCCAGCAGGGACAGAGATGTGAACGTTGTTCGCATAACCCCAAAACACTGCACAGTCAATACGCAGGCATAAGCCTGTGTGGAGACATATAACAGGATTACTTTTTGTGTCGTACTTTCTCCTGTTCTAGTCTTGCTTGCAACCACGTCCACAAGCTCTTCAGGGTAAGTTTGGATCCCCCCCCCCAGCTTTAAGTGTTTGAAATGACTAACTTGGCTGTGTCTCCAGGTGCTGCTGCAAATTTATAACAGTGGAACAATTGAGTAGTTTATAGGTGTGTCAGATTGGGAAGTTCAGAACAGGTGAAACTGTGACAGGATGACTTGATGAAGGAAACTGAAACTGAGACGATGATTACAAAGACTGACAGA